>CM074724.1:161874154-163074154 GCA_037306005.1 Rhinophrynus dorsalis
AGTTGGAGTCTTCTTGTCACATCAAGGTGTACCCTTTTAAGCAGGACCAAAGAATTTTTGCTATTGAACTGTATATGTGTTTGTGTGTGTTGTTGTTGTTTTAATATGTTAATACTTCTTTGTAGACAGTGATTTTTGTTGTGTTTATATCATCGTCTGTTCAAATATAAAGCCCTGTACATCAGCTCCATATAGTTGAAGTGAATGCCATATAGCTGCAGTGAATGAGATACCCATTTAAAAATATTAAAAGAATTTGCACCTGCAACCCTGTGCAACATTTGCTAGTACAGTAATATAAAACTGATATGTCTGTAGTTGCAGTGAATTAATTTGTAGCACTGTGTTAATGACTGATGGTGTGTAATTTTGTTTGTGTGCTTGTTGTTGTGAGTGGCTTTGTGTAGAATATGGGTAAACAGAAACAGAAGGGTGTACTATGAACGTGTGCAGTGTATGATTTGTTATGCGATAGAGGTGATTTTTTCCTAAAGGTTTTTAAGGCTTACATTGAGAGTGATTTGTTTTCTACTGCTGTTAATTTGATATAGTAATAGTATTAGGGCCAGATTCTATTGCAGGTGCTAAATGTTAACATCCATTTTATCAAACATTTTCCTATTGAAGTCTATGAGAAAAACTGGAGATAAAAGCAGTGATACAATTGGCACCTGTAATAGAATCCAGCCCTTAGTCTTTTAAAGTGATAGTAATGTCTACTTAAAAGTATTTGGTCGAGTCTTCTTTATATTTAAACTAAGAGACTGTGCTATATTTAAGTGCTTACTGTTGTGTAGCTCAAATGTTATGCAAAGATAAAGATCCCCTGCCCGCCCCTTTCTGGCCGCCTCCCATAGATTCTCGATTCGTGTCATGCAATGTCCCTCGCTGCAGCTATCCGGACCAGAGAGAGCTGCAGCAGTGACGTGCAAGAAAGGGGCGGAAGGTAGATCTCTGCATAACTTTTGAACTACACAACAGTAAGCACTTAAATATAGCACAATCTCGGTCTTAATATAAAGAAGACTCAATCAAATACTTTTAAGTAGACATTACTAACCCTTTAAAGCTAGTGAAATCAAAATTAAAGGAGTGACAAAGCTCCCTCAGTCTGGTGATGGGGTAGTTGTATTTCTGTATTAAATGGTTGTTCTGCTCCTCCCTCCATCATAAATGACCGGTTAAAGTTTATTATTAAAGTTTGTGCTTGGAGCAGAGTTTTTTTTCAGTCAGCACACACACATAAACTCACACACATACCTCTTCCAGCCATTATGTGCAGTGCACACAGTAGATGACATCTGCTTCGTGCAGTGTGATGCTGAGGGAATATGGAAAAAGTAAGGGGGTGATGCCACAGTTGCAAAAGGATTGCACTGAGAACACCTCTCTACTTGGAGCAGGTCACATCTGTTCCATGCAGTGTGAAAGTAAGTGCTTTGAAAGGGACGGGAGGTGGATGACAAAGGGAGATGGGGAGGGAAGGCATTGAAAAGGACAGGGGAGGCACCAGAGTGGTGAAAAGGAGTGGCGTGGATGGGAGGCAGATGATAGAGGGGGAAGGAAGGAGGCAAAATGAAATGAGCCAATTCTCTCAGAAAGCTGGATAGTCCTATTATGAACATAATAGATATTTAATTTTATGTTTAGGTGTGTTTATAACTAGGTAATATTCAATGTGTTTCCTCACAAGAGTTTCTGAAGAGCAATTTTAAACTTAGATAGGGATGGTAATATGTATTATATAGGACTCCCTTGAAATGGGGACCTTAGAGAGTAAGTGAGCTTAAACATACTTTGGCCAAACAATTTATCAACATGTTGGTATAATATATGCTTTATAAAGGGTTTACTTTTGGGTATACTGTATAGAGAAGCACAGGTTTGTTTTTTTGTGGAGTGATGCGATAAAGGGGATGCAGCATGTATGAAGAGAGGGTAGAAGGAAGGAAGGGTGGGATGAGGATGAAGTGGCAAAGGGGAGTGTGTGTGAACAAGGGTCGGAATGTGGTATATATTGTTGCTTCAAATGGGTGGTTGTGCAGAACTGTGATGAGTGCCATTGTGTATATTCATTGCTACACCCTCATAGGCCAATCACTGCTACTGTATCAATTCCATGTGGTGTTGTGCTTGACAGTTATTTGGCTATGAGGACACATCATCTTCAAGCACCACTACTGTGTTGGATCATGTGCCAATCCAATTCAATGCCATTTGCCCTGTCCTCAGCCCTCCCATTGGCTGCAGACAGATAGGAAAGATATGCTGTACAGTCTTGGAGTACTGCCTAGCAATTACCTTCATTCCCACTCATAATTCTAAAAAAAAAAATAAAATAAAAAAATCAGATCTCATTGAGGGAGAATTAAGACACTCCTTATACCCCCTAATATTGATTTCCTATTCAATTATGATAGGCGATCAGTACTAGCAACCTGGAAAGCACTCACAGCTTCTTAACCTAGCATTTCCTGAACTTCAAGGTTGCTGAAGGACCTTGAAGATCTGCTTGCTTCTTCCAAATGGCCTTCAAGGTCCTCTCACTCCATCCAGAAGTTCAGATATGCTTGGTTGAGAAGGGAGTGTGAGGATGGCAAAAAGTACCTTCCAGGTTTCCAGTAATGATTTATAGCAATCAGGTGTGGTCCTCATGTCCCCAACAAGGTCTTAATTATCAAAAAATGTGCCAGAGGGGTCAGGTGTCCAAAATATTGTCAAATCATAATTGTTGGCATCTACAGTCTGCCAAATACCCCAGCACATTCCCTTTCAGATATAGCTCAACTCCTAAAGGAGATTGCCACTCAAAACAAGAAAAGCGAGCTGATAGTTCTTGGAGACTTTAATATTTATTGGCTAGACTCCAGGAATAAAAAATATAAAATAAAAATACAATATACTCCCCTACTCGTATAAATCTTAAAACATCCAAGCATACCCTGCTAGAATGGATCCTTTCTTCCTGCACAAGCAGAATCCAAGATTCAGGTGTACTAGCAAACATGTTTGAGACCAATCCATAGTTTACTATGTCCTCAAAATAAAACCAGTCATGTTCCAAAGTCATACTCACAAGTGCATTTAGGAAATGTCATCTTCAGTCCTTCCTAAATGATTTATGAAATTGCTCATGGTATAGAATACACCTAATACCTGACCTAGCAATTGACTTTTTTAACTCAGAATCCTTACAGGTCTGTAATAACCATGCCCCACTAAGGAAAGTCAGGGTTGGGGGGGCACATCTACCATGGGTCTCAGCTGACTTAATTCAATTATACAGTTTCAGAGATGCTTTATGGACAAAATGTAAACAAATTGGCTCCCCTTATGATCACACTACATACAGGCAATTAAGGAATACATACACAAAACAAACACAATTAGCAAAAGCACAAAAGTCAGCTTTTGGAAGATTATTAAAAACATCTACAACCCCCCTAACCATTCTCACCCATCAAATATAACAACAGACATATAAACAATACAGTGCCCCATAGCCATAGCCAATGCATTTAACAGCTACTTTGTTGGATGTGCCACCACCCTGATTACACAAAACAAAGTAACTCTGAGGTTCAACCGTGTACAGAACAGTCACTGACACCTTTTGTCTGGTTTTGCAAATTAATTCAATTTCATGCCAGTAAATGAAAGTAAAATATCTGGTCACCTCCTCAACCCAAAGATGAAATCCCAATCTAGCCCTGACCAACTACCAGCAATTTTATTACAGCTCAGTGCCATGGTCACGACCCAAACAACTGCGTCCTTAATTAATGCCTCTTTGGCATCAGAGTATATGCCCAAAGCCTGGAAGTTGGCTAGAGTTGTGCCTGTCCACAAAAGTGGGGATAAAAATGTAGCATCAATTTACAGACCAATATCCTTACGCCTCCCTTTATCTAAAATCCTAGAGAAATGTGCACACGTGCAACTATATAAATATTACCGACAGACCAGTTTTTTCACCCCTCTTCAATCAGGCTATCGACCAAATCACTCAACAGTCACGGCCCTCCTAAAAGTAACCAATGATATCCAGACTAGCATGGAAAATGGTGAACTCACGGGAGCTATTTTCCTAGATTTCACCAAGGCCTTTGACACAGTAGACCATAACATTGTTATAAGCAAACTCAAAATCTCAGGGTTGGGTAATAGTTCTCTAAATTGATTCCAATCCTATTTATCAGACAGAATGCAGTATGTGTCAGTTGCTGACAATGACTCACTTCCATTCAAAGTAACAAGTGGAGTTCCCCAAAGCTCCATTCTTGGCCCTCATCTATTTTCTCTTTTTATAAATGACTTGCCCACAGTTTGCAAATCATCTTCAGTACACATGTATGCAGATGACTCCATAATCTATGCTAAAAACTCAAACATATCACAACTTGAAGCCATATTACAACATGATTTCTGTGAAATTGAAATATGGATAGCAAAAGATAAACTGTTCTTAAACATAGATAAAATGGTCACAATGATATTTGGCAGAAAGCACAAACTGCGTAATCTTGACATTATCCACCTAGCCATTGTAATAGAGTCTAATCGTAAACTGGCCCCACTAGACTACTACAAATATCTTGTTTTGTGTCTTGACCCCAACCTCGCTTTTGGTCTTCATATTGACAAATTAACCTCCAAACTTTATCCCAAAATAAGTACTCCTTTTAGAAACAAATCATGTTTAAAGGGATAGTAATGTCCCAAAAACACTATAAAGTAAATGGTAGATGCAATTAAAAAAGACTTAATGCGCTTCTTCATATCTCTCAAACCTCTATGGTTTGAGAGATATATGAAAATAAAGGTCTCTGCTCCCTCCCCTTTCTGCCTGACGAGCTGTAAAGCTGTCAGAGGTAGAATCTGGTCAGGCGACCAGACTCGGCTCTTCAGGAGCGATGTCATAGAGAGATCTAAAAATAAATTCTTCAACGTCTGCTTGCAAACCAGGCACACGTTGTAGACCATACCGATGATGTACTTATAGTTAGATATCTCAATGACAGTGCTCCTGAAGAGCCGCCATGTGATCCCGTAAGGAGGATCTCATGCCGTCAGCTATACAGCTGACACATGAGAAGGGGGAGGGAGCGGAGACCTTTATTTCATATATCTCTCAAACCATAAAGGTTATTGAGATAGGAAGTAGCGCATTAAGTCTTTTTAAATTCCATCTACCATTTAGCTTATTGTTTTTTGGGGACATTAATATCCCTTTAAGTACCCTGGTGAGAAACATATTGCACAACAGATGCTGCTGCCAGTCATAGACTATGGTGACGTAGTATATGCTCCAGCACCAGAAATCCATCTTAGTAAACTTGACACTGTATAATTCATTATTCCACTTTATCCTCCAATGTAATTACACTACCCATCACTGTGAAATGCTTAAAGAACTAAATTGGCGAACACTCAAATCTAGACGTGCCTTTCACCTCTCTTGCTTAGTACACAACCACTTCTCTGGAAAACTACCAGAGTACCTGAGCAGTATGCTCACTCCTTCTCTCCATACTAACTATAACCTCTACTCCACTGCTAACATCTCGCTACGGATGCCACAATACAAGAAAGAAGCAGGACGATCTGCCTTCTCCTTCAAAGTTCCAAAGGCCTGGAACAATCTGCCGGAAATAATCAGATCTGCTTCCAGTCTAAAATCCTTAAAAGTAAATGCTTCTTTATATCTAAAAACCAGTGTGTAACTGTATATAATTTTAATATTGTATATGTACGGATATTTATATGTGTATGTATGTGCAGATATAATGTTTTTCAATTATTGTAAATATGCAACCCTTTACTGAAAACTACCCAGGACATACTTGAATACGAGAGAAATCTCAATGTATTCTTCCTATTACAACATTTTCTAAATAAATAAATAAAATAAAGATTCTTTGCCCTCGAAGGACTAGGCCCGCTAACCCACAAGACGTGTTTTTTTATGTTTTGCTTTTTTTGTTATTTTTTCGTTATAAGAAATGAGTCACAGTCAAACTCACCCATCATTTTTTACACTCTGTAATCTAGGTCTAAAATTAACCAGGTAACCACATGATGATTTCAGCATTTCCACTGTGGTCACTGTAATGCAGCATTACTTTTAATCTTCCACTTATACTGATATACTAAGAAGATACAGGGGGAGATGCACTAAGAAGTGATAATGCAGAGATAAAGAGGTGATAATGTCTCCAGTGTGATATATTCTCAAGTTCGGATGATTTTCTATGGAGTCTAGGCACTAAGATCTCTCAAACTGGAAAGATCTTAATCCATAGGCTACATAGAATAACATGGGATTGGAGAATGTATCTCACTGGACAAGTTATCCCCTCTTTATCATCTCTTTATCCCATCTTAGTGCATAAAACCCTTGCAGCAAACCAGCTGCACCATAGGGGACAAATACCATTTTCCAAAATGTCCATTGATTTAAATGGGATTTTTAACCCTTTGATTGGTAGAGAGGTCTCAAGACATTGCTTTGCATTTACATTTGCACATTTAAATAAGTGGGGAATTTTGATGTGTCCCCTGTGGTGCAGTTGGTATGTTCCAGAATTATACCACTTGTCTTAGTACACCCACCTCAGTATTCTCTTCCCCTTCATGCTATCAGTGGACCAAATGTACAAAGTATAAAGTGGACCAATAGGGGAAAATGAAATTCCAATTGAATCCAATGGTGATTTAACCCCTTGAATGCCAGAGAGGTCTCCAATCAACATAAATTGTTATATTTTCTAATCACTTCCCTACTATGCAGCTGCCCCCCTCCCCCCACACCTCCAGATGAATCCACTGTCTTTTGTGCATCTGGCCCAGATGGTTTTAATGGAAACAAATGGGAGGTGTAAAGGCAGAGGAGCAATATGATATTTTTCATACAAAAACACACTAGTTAGGGTCATATAGTAAATTCCCACAATTTTGAGGTGCCTAATGACGTCTCTTCGGCAATGAAAACACATCCAATTTGACTAGTCTTTCTTTATAACTAAAATATTCTAATCCTTTTATCACTCATTATTATCGCTCTGTACTTTTACAGTTTAATAATTTATTTTTTAAGAATTGGTGTAGAAACCAGAACTCAGTATTTTATGAGGTCTTACCAATGCATTATATAGAAGCAGAATTATATTCCCATCCTGTTCATCTATACCCCTCTTTATACATAGTACCCTATTGGTTCTTGCAGAGGGTAAGTGACACTGCACAGTTATTTTGATTATTGTCTATCAGTACTCCCAAATCTTTCTCTAAAAAGGATTTAATAAGTTTGTTTTCCATTTAGTGTATATGTAGCATGCTGGCTTCTGCAGGACCATATATTATTTATATAAAACCTCATTTGATACTTTTCTGCACATTAATTCAGCTTATCCAAATCTTTCTGCAGAGAAAAAACACCACGTCCTGCTCTATATGTATTTCCTTACATAGTTCGGTGTCACTAGTAAAGACTTGGATACTATTTTCAATACAAAGTTCAAAGTCATTAATAAATTGAAAAGTATTAGGCCCGAGACTGAGCCCTGAATCAGTCCACTTCCACTATCGAGAAGAAGATGTGCGTACAAAGTTTATGTATGTTTTTCCCTTTAGACTACCACTGCCTGATCGGACAAAACATTTCCTTGTACTTGGCAATCTGAGAGATGAAAACTTGCCAGGAAAAAGATTTTGCTCTGTATTCTGTTTTCAATTCACCTTTGAGGCTTATTTAATAAGATGAACTGTAGCACCAAAGGAGCCATGTACACACGAGGCTGCATGGTAAAACTGGCCAGTCAATCAATTCTAAAAGAACCACTCACAATGGATCCTGGAGGTTAGCTGAGACCCAGGGCTGACCATGTCAGCATGGCCTCAGTAGCCTCAGTGTTCACAAGAGCATGCTGTATACATTTATTTTTTCTTGTATATACATGATACAAGGGTTGTATTTTCTTCTGTTTAAATGGTTAATTGCCACAGTCATTAAGGGGTGAAATAGTGAGGCAATATAGAAAGCAACTGTAATCCTGTCAGGTTTGTGGCCTGCAGTGGTTATACATATATTTAAAATAAACCTATTTGTATTTTGAACTATTGTACCGAACATTTACAAAAATGTTCATGGGTCAGGATTTAAACAAATGAGTGGCAGATAGGTGTCCAACAAATTATGACGCATTGCTTTGGACACCCCTCTGGCAATCAAAGGGATAAAGAAGCAGTAAACCTTTCCTGCTGAGTAAAACAATGGTACTTACACTGTTGTCAGTTGTTTTATTCAAATGGTATAGCAGTTCAAATTGTTAGGAAGTGAGTGACAGCATGATTACTTCCTGAAAAGTCAACCTGATAACATAACTTAGCAGTTTCTATCACATGCTATGGAGAACAGTTCTGTGAGTTCACATTCAATGCAACAGAATACAAAATCAAAATGTAACCACTAGAAGGCACTGATAATAAAAAAAAAAGTTTAAACTGCAATTACTATGGAAATAGGCATCTCTCAGCAATCAGAGTAGTTATAATATATGTTTGTTTTTTCATAAAAAGGTTTACTATTCTTTTGAGTGTGAGAAGGATGTGCAATGCATTATTTCACAATGCAAATGCACACATCCCACCACTCAGTACAACCAATGTTAGTACAAAATGAAGAATCTGAAAAATTTAAAGGGATAGTAATACTTCGTTTTAACTCTATTTTATTTTGTAGGCATTAAAAAACATGAAGAATGACATCTTATCTCTCAAACCTTTATGGTTTAAGAGATATTCACAAGCAAAGTTCCCCTCCCGCCCCTTTTACCTAGTGTAAGCCATCTCTTCTCAGATGTGGAATCTAGTTGTAAGACCAGACAGATAACAGAAGGGGACAATCTTCTTACAGTGAAAACAATGAAAGCCCTACCCCCCTTGACAAGCTTTTCAGGTTTTTCCCTTTTCTTAATTGAAGATTGTCCCTCTCTGCAATCTACCTGGGCACCTCCCTTCTGCTCTGGCTGAGCAGTGTTACATCAGTAAAAGGGGCGGGAGGGGGACATTTTGTCATTGAATTACTCTTGAACTACAACTCTGACAGAATTGAAATAGCACTTTCCAAAGTCCAAACACTATGATGATTAATTAGAGCTGCTTTTATTATGAAACATTACTATCCCTTTAAGCACATTAAGTACACAGAATTAGTAGATGAAGGTGTTGGTTTGTTTACAACAAGCACAAGTTAACATTTCAGTTCTCAACAGGAGAGAACTTGATTGAGTTGATCCACTTGTCTATATAAATAAGGCTAAACATATTCTTGCTTATTCTATAGTAGGCCCCCAACAAAAACAGGACTCTTCTAAAATAAAACATTATGGAGCCAAAACATTCTGTGCAGCAGGATGAATTCCCTAAAGGTTTAAATAGCATTCCACATTTGGCTGCATTTCAAAATGTTTGGTTTAGTTTGTGCTGATACTTCAAGGAGGTGTTACCAGGCAGCCTGAAAATAAAGAACAGAAACATTTATTTCTAGTGCTTGTAAGGACTCACTCAGTTTGTTTACACTGTTTTTCTCTAAGAGACACATACGTGGAAACTGTGCTCCTCTTTGGATGTCTGAATGTGCTGGGCAGCTTGACTGATCATTGTTTTCAATATAAGGATTTTGTTCCTCTGGGAGATAAACTCACGAGCCAGACTGCAGGCTGGCTGCAGGCTGCACGCACAAGGGATTGGCTCAGCTCATGGGAGTAGGTGACCTTTCATCTTCTGACCCTGAATTTCAAGGAAGACTGATGAGAAGCAGCTGTCCTAGAATGTGGCCTTGTTGAAATTGCAGTAAACCCACGCTCCTCAGGGAATGACAAGTTAATTATCCACAATTCCTTTGAAAAAATAACATTACTCTGACTTTTCAATTTATTTCCAGTTCAACTTAAAATTAATTTGTTAAGAGCTTAAATTAATTGCATAAAAAGGAAGTGTCACCACCATTTTGTATACACTGCAGAATGGTTTTTGAGGTAAGCATATTTTCAGTTTAATTTGATCTTTAACCCCTTAAGGACCCATGATGGTCCTGGCACGTCATGGGTTGGATGAACGATAAGGTCCCATGACGTATCGGGACCGTTATGGATTTCAGGGCTCGCCTTTTGGGGAGCCCTGTGTCGGACAGAGAAAAAAATAATGGTCTGTTTGTCTTAAGTGCTGACCATGAGTGGGCGCGGCCGGTCCTTAAAGAGTAAAGGAACAATAGCGTGCAACACTTTGCTTTGCATTGCATTGCACACCACTATGGTGCTTAAAGGGTTAACAATAGTCGTATCAGTCACCTCAGACCTGGGAGGGTGTTAGGCACTAAAGCTGAGATAAAGGTGTGATACTTCCTATGCTATTCTGCTGAGACTTTTTTTCATGTTGGATATTTATTTGTTGACTAGTGTGAAAGCCCGTGTACATGGGCCAAAGTGTGTCACGGTGGGTACCAACGACTATTTAACGCCAGGCGTAGTACCGCAGAACTACACCTCCCAGTATTCTGCGCGTTCGGGCAGAGTCAACTGCACATGGCTGCATCGGACAATGATACATCTGACCTGCGTTCGGGCAGTCTCTACTGCGCATGACTGCATCAGACAAACATCTGTCCTTTTATTATTCTTAGTGATAGGCTCTACAGCAGTGGTTCTCAACTCCTGTCCTCAGGACCCACTAACAGGTCAGTACTTAGGGATTTCTCTGCTAGAGCACAGGTGTGGTGATCAGAGGCTCATTCATATTGATTAACTCACCTGTGCTCTAACAAGGAAATCATCAAATCCTGGCCTGTTAGTGGGTCCTGAGGACAGGAGTTGAGAATCACTGCTCTACAGTCTAACAATTGTAATTGGATAATGTATCTCACTGGAGAGTTTATCTTTCTTTTTTATCTCAACTTAGTTCATCCCCCTATTGTGTCCCTTGGCCACTGTACAGTAGGTTACCCAGAGGGGGAGGGATAGTGTCTTTGATTCCATCAACAATCAAAATGATGGAAGAACTAGTATTTCATGTCACTAACATACCTGGGAACTCTCTGGATCTGCCCTAGAGACTTTGTTTTGTGGCTGATGTAGCGGCCCTGGCTAGGGGAGTTCTGTGGTAACTCTGCCCACTTTCCCATCTACCTCTCCTCTTGTTCCACCACTTCCTTGCCCATTTCAACCTCTCATTTCTCCCACCCCAGTTAGGTTTTTGATTTGACAAACTATGGACACAAAAAAAGGCACAACTGGTGCAAAACTTGTGCCCATTGGACACAATGAAAGTTGAATTTGCCATTCTATTACATGTGGTGGCTTGTAACACACATTAAAAATAGCGCCTAGCAAAAACAAGGAGATTGACTGTCACTTTAAAATGCACTACTAGCAGACCTGCCATTACAACACATCAGCAGCTTTATACCAAAATCATGTGCTAATGAACAATGTTTCTTCCCCTCCTGTTGCTTAGCTAATATCTAGCCATATGGCAAAGTGTATCTTCATCCCCAAGGTTAAGTGCTCTCCATACATCACCAGACACACTACATGTTTATATAGAAATATAGTGCATCTCTCTACAAACAACTTATACAGCCTAGAGGGCCAACTCATGCCTTGGCATGACAGCATCGCAATCTGTTGGATTCCAATGGGATCTACAAGGAGCATACTGTTTCAGTCCAAATGTAAGCACTGTGACTAGACTTCAAGGTAGATTTCTGGGCGACTGGAAACTTCCTCTATCTTTGGCATTCAAGGGGTTAAGAGTATTACAGTTTAATTTACATCAATTATTTGGTTGTTGTGGCATATTTATAAGACCCAGACATTTCAGGACATCATGGCATCATGAAACAGATAAATCAATGGAAGCAGATGGTATACACATGATAGTTATTAATGGAACTTAAATATGTTCTGGCAGAACCTTTAACAGAATTATTCAATCAGTCACTATCGACAGGAGTAGTTCCAGAAGATTGGAAGTTAGCAAATGTAGTACTGATTCACAAAAAAGGTAGCAGGGAAGAGTCTGGTAACTACAGACCAGTAAGTCCTACATCAGTAGTAGGAAAATTAATAGAGACTATGTTAAAGGAAAGAATTGTTGAATATCTGAATTTGAATGGCTTGCAAGATACCAAATAGCATGAATTTACAGCAGGGAGATCTTCTCAAACTAACCTCATAGATTTTTTTAACTGGGTAACTAAAATAATAGACCAAGGGGGAGCAGTAGATATAGATTATCTAGATTTCAGTAAAGCATTTGACACTGTCCCTCAGAGAAGACTCATTAATAAATTGCATTGTTTGGGTCTGGATGTTAAAATAGTTAAATGTATAAGGCAATGACCGAGCGACAGGAGACAGAGGGTGGTAGTCAATGGAGAATATTCAGACGAAAGGAGTGTTACTAGTGTGGTACCTCAGGGATCTGTACAGGGGCCCATTCTTTTTAATATTTTTAATAGTGATATTGCAAAATGTCTTCAAGGTATGGTATGCCTTTTTGCAGATGATACAAAGATCTGCAATTGGGTGGACATTCCAGGGGGCATAAGCCAAATATCAAATGATTTAGATAAATTAGAAGAATGGACACGAGTGTGGCAACTGCAGTGTAATGTTGATAAATGTAAATAATGCACTTGGGGCATAAAAATCAAAGGAAAAATATACTATTAAGGGTACTGTGCTGTAAGAGTCAACAGAGGGAAGGGATTTGGGAGTAATTATTTCTAATGACTTAAAGGTAGGCAGGCAATGTAATAAAGTGGTGGGGAATGCAAGCAGGGTGCTGGGTTGTATAGCTAAGGTCACTAGTAGCAGAAAAAGGTCATGGTCATGCCACTCTACAGATCTCTAGTTAGACCTCACCTGGAGTACTGTGTACAGTACTGGAGACCCCATCTCCAGAAGGATATAGATACTTTAGAAAAAATTCAGGGAAGGGCTACTAAAATGGTGACTGGTTTACAGGAAAAGAAATATCAGGATAGACTAAAGGATCTGAACATGTATAGCTTGGAGGAGAGAAGAGAAAGAGAGGGGATTTGATAGAAACATTCAAATACATGAAGGGATTCAACAAATTGCAGGAGGGAAGTACATTTCAAATGAGTAAAAATGTTAGGACAAGAGGCCATAGTCTAGAGGAACACAGGTTTAGACATAATGTAATAAAGTTTTACTTCACTGAGAGGGTAGTAGATAAGTGGAACAGACTACAAGCAGAAGTGGTAGAAGTTAATACAGTGCCAGAATTTAAGTATGCATGGGATAGGCATAAGGCTATCCTTAAAGGGATAGTAATACTTAAAATGTAAAAAAATATATTTTGTAGGGTTTATCCCCCTGAGTAAAACAAGGGTACTCCCACTGCTGAGAGATATTTTATAAAAAAAATTATAACAGCTCAAACTTGAATTTTTTTAGGTACAATATCACAGTAGCCTGAAAATTTACAGTGGCGCTGTTCCTACACCATCCTATGGGCTGCTGTGGTCTGTAGATCATAAATCTTACATGGCTTTTCTGCCTGTGTGTTCATAACTTAAAGGAGAATTAACAATTCCTAATAGTAACCCTCACTTACACTACTATGGTTAGAAAATACTAATGGTCCTGTGAATGTTGCCCTTGTGCCTTTGTTCAAGAAAAGATCTAAAATCATCCACAGAGGTAGAGAAGATAGTAGTAGGAACACAGGACCTCAGAAACTGCTAACCGCACAGGGAAGTCTTAACCCTTTTAACCCTTTGAGGGCCAGAGAGGTATCCAAACCACTGAGTTATCATGCGTTGAATACCTCTCTGGTACTCAGAGGGTTAAAGCGAGAACTATCATGAGAACTATCCACTGCATGGTCAGTAACTTCCTTTACCTTAAGGTAACCAAGGAACGCCATTCGCCAATGCTTGCAGTGAACGGGACAGACAGAGAAGACTTAGAGGTACCTTTCCACCAAGATGTCTGCGCTATTATCCACTGGTTCCTGCTGAAGAAATTGTTTTTCTTCAATAACGAGGACATATTCAGCTTAATGACAGTATGGCATTGCATATCGCTACGTTAGTAATGGAATGGGGTGGAGGTAATGTTATTATGATGATAGTTCCACTTTAAGGACAAGAATGGTGGCCTTACATCTGATTAATGTGGGAACTTTGTCTTCTTGATCCCCTGGAGTGGGCTCACGTGGTGACGAGATTTGTGTCATAAAGGAGCGTTACTTAATAGCTGCTTGGGGATGGGGCTTAATAAAGAAGTGGGCAATAGGGTGGGAAGGAGGAGAAGTGGGCAGAGCTTCAAATGAAACTCACCACCACCAGAGAATCAGCCTCTGTCACTGGAGACCCGGTAATTAACTGCAAAAAAAAGGAGTCTCCGGGGCAGATCCAGAGAGTTCCCATATATGTTAATGTGGACACAAATTAGTTGAGGAGTAGACACTAAGGAAACATGCACAAACAGCTCATTTTCCTTACATTCCATACAGCTGCTTTCAGAAGCTGAAGAGGAGCAACTGCACAGTGGTGACAAATAAAAATTCCCATCGATTTAGATATGAATTTTAACCCTTACTCCTTACTTACTCCTTTCCTCTGTGTCCAACCTACCTTCCTCTAGACTGTAAGCTCTTATGAGCAGGGCCCTCTGACCCTTTTGTTTTCCATATTCAATTTGTACTATTTAATATTTCTGCATGTCCATTCCCTATTGTACAACGCTGCGGAATAAGGTGGTGTTATATAAATAAAGAATAATAATAATAATAACCCTGTGATTGCCAGAGAGGGATACCTCAAATGGATAATCTCTTGCTAGATATGTCTCCAATGCATTGAAAGGTTTTAAAGGCCCATTTAGATGAATGAAAAGTTTGGTGTATCTTGCTGTGTCGCAGTGAGTACTTTCTTGTACAGACATTTTCTAGCACATCTATACAGTCACACTAATTAAATGTTTTATATAGTGCTACAGTTGTGTTTCACACATGAACCCCCTGATAATCTCTATATACATAATGTTGGTGCCATATTCATGAAGTAAAAGAGGAGCAAATTTGGGGCAAACCAACTGTGCTATGAGGGGGAGTTGGGGTAGAACTATCAATTTGTTAAAATGGGGCTTTTAACTTCTCGAATGCTAGAGAGGTCTTCAGATTATTGCGGGTTAAAAGCAACATATAAATGTATGCAGTTGGTTTACCTAAGTAATTCTTAATTTCCAGAAAGTAGCACTTATTTTTTTAAAACAGCGGGAAATGGTATTAAATGCTAGATAACACAGTCTGCAGTACCAGAAAGGAAATTCATGTCTATGTAATTGTTCAGAACCTTTACATATTACTTAAGGAAACAAGGAGCCACAGTAACGCAACCTACATTTTTTTAGATGCAATAGATGTTGGCCAACAGGGAGCTAAAGGTTTAAATCAGTGGAACGTAAAAGGAATTGCAGAGATTTATTAAAGTGAAATGGCCATGAACTCTCTCTGCTTCACTTCACTTATGTAGTTTTTTTCATTCTGTTACAATACATAATTCTGCTTCATTCTCCCCTTGTTTGCACAGAGACTGTAGCAGCCTTCTTAGTGGATGCTATTTATCTCCATGCAAACAAATATTCATAGCTATTTACCAAGGTAAAACACTCATTTACCTAAAAAAAATGACAGTAATGAAAATATTTGCTCATTTTTATTTCATATTATTTTCTGAAGGAAATACACGTAGTGAGGCGCACTTTTTTCAGACTGGCAAAGTTAATAATTTGATTAAGTCTCAGTGAGAAATGTTTAATACAATCCTGGAGATAATGTTTAATTTAAACATTTTTGTGAGTAACAAAAGATGCATGTGTAAAGAAAAAGTGGATCAATTTTGGAATAAACCAATTGCCTCTTAGGGAACAATTAAAAACTCTCAATCATTTAAATGGTGAATCCTATGCTTTGTTGAGTATATATTCTTAAAGAGAAACCATCAATAGTATAGGACTGGAGGGGTATGTTTTTGAAATGCCGCCCAATATTGGGCGACAAAGAAAATTGCGCGTTAAGCATGTTGCCGCAATGTAAAGGGTGATATTAGAATCTCGAGGGCAAGATTCTGATATCGCAGGCTTAGAGCATCACAAAAGTTAAGAATTATAACCTACACGCTGCCCAGCTGATGGACCTCAGAGCGATTCAGTACAACAATGATTTTAATGGATGTAGGAATCACACATCCAGCTGCTGTTAGTGCTTACATCCATGTTTGCTAACCCTTTGAGTGTGAGAGGGATATGCTTGCTTCTGAGGTTGCAACCTCAGTAAAATGCTAATCGTAGCTTGCTGTAACGCTAGAAGCCATTCACAGCACACCAAAGGGAAGCGTGAACGCGCTCCCTAGGGGCAGCTGGGAGGGAGGTGGGAGGAGAAATAGGAGGTGCAGAACAGCTTTGCCTGTCAGCAATATGGGACACGCTATGCTGATTGGCAAAGCTCTTCTGCACTTCTAAATGTAATATCTTTAAAAGTATTTAAATTTTTTTTAAAAAAAACTCAGCTTTCATATAATAGCTTTTATTCACAAAGCGGATGGTAACACCTTTATATAAGGTGATACATCCCCTTTAATGTGCCGTTTTCTTTGTCACCCAATAGTGTGCGATATTTGCATACTGAACTGAGTGACCTCTGTGACCATCTAGCTCACTGTTTCTCAATCACAGTCCTCAAGTAGTTTTTGAGGATCTCCTTGCCTGAGTACAGGTGAATAAATAAGACTTTCCTGATGGCTGTATGTGAACGTATGAAAACGTTACCTTGATAAACTACAACATTTAGGCACTAAGACCGGAGTCCTAAATCTCTTTAACACTTTGAGTGCCAGTGCAATGCCTCTCTGGCACTCAAAGGGTTAATATTATACACTTTAGGACTTGCAGTAATTCATATTCCATTTAGCACCCCAAATTGTACTAAAAGGAGTTCAGGCATCAAACAAAGACTACACAGCTAATCATCCAAAGAACAGACTGGAAGTCAAAAAGGTGACCTCAGCATCAGCAACCTGCAACCTAATGTTTCTCAACCATGGTCCACAGGTACCCTCAACAGTACATGTTTTATTAATAATAATAATAACTAGTATTTATATAGCGCCTTTCTCCCAGTGGGACTCAAAGCGCTTTCAGCGCACGCTCTCGGAATTAACCAAATCGGCAGCTGAAGTAATAGATGTTATTATTACCCAATCAATGTTTTGAGTATTTCTATCTGAATGGTAGAATCAGGGAAGATATTAACGAAAGATCCAGTCAGAATGTAGAGGCTTTGTTGGTTTAAAAAAAAAAAAACTGGGGGTCATAAGTAATGAAAGAGTTAGTGGCAGGCATTTGCTACAAGCCACCTAATATTGAGGTGCTTGAAGAAGTAAATGTGCTACTGTAAATGTAAAAGAAGTAAATGTGCTACTATAAATGTAAAAAGAAAAAAGAAATTTAGTCATAATGGAAGATTTTAATTACACTGAAATTGACTGGAGAAATGTGAATTCCAGCACAACAAAGGGAAATAATTATCTAAGTATGCCTACTTACAACTTCATGTCCCTGCTATAAATAAAGCCTTGTTGGACCTAGGAGTCTCAAACAATTCTGAAATAGTATTCAATATATAGGTAAGGAAGCATTTGGGTAGCAGTGACCTCAGTATAGTAGCCTTTGAAATTCATTATAAGAAACCTGTAGCAAGAATTCAACTAAAATGTTCAGCACTTAAAGACCAATTTTACAATACTAAAAAAAGAAGTCTTAGGGGATATTCAATTGCATGATATCTTCAAGGAAAAAACTGCTTAAGAATGAATTTGCTTTTGGGTATACGTATGAACCAATATATAACACTGGAAATAGATAAAAGAGTAATAAATTACTTGTTATAGTCCTCAATAAAGTCCACCACCTAGTATGAAGTACAGCAATCTGATACAAGAATTTTCTCCCTTTTGAAGTGTTAATTGCTTCAGTAATGTCAGTATGTTTTGGATGTTTCCAAGCAAAAATGGCAAAAAATGAATTTGTGTGTAAACTACGTTTATTGTGTTGAATATTGTGATATAAATTCTTTGGTGCTATTCAGGCCACAGTTCCTTGTTAAAATTGGTCATCAATTTGTACTCCAAGTTCTGCAGTCTCTATGTTTCTGAAAGTTTCCCATCAGTATAGTGACCCTGAGTGACCGAGTGAGTGGGTGGCCCATTTGCAGGGCCTCTGGTTTGTATAATTATTTTGTTTATTTTGTATTTGTATGTTATTCAAAGTGCACCAGTCCTAGGCCATAAAATGAGATGAGCAGATAACATCACCAGAGCAGGACGAAGGGCCATAAACGGTCTTGGGCCCTTTGCTTTGATGGGGGGGGGGGGGGTTCCAGGAAACATGTGTATATCGTAAAGTGTCAGGCGAAACCTGCCCCCCAGGTAACACCCAGGGAGTTTGGACTCTTAGAAGCAACTGTAGAATGTATTTAATATGGGTTTTGAATAAAAACAGGGAATTTCTTTGTAACAACTGGAACGGAGAACGTTTACCATCTGAAGTTCCCACAAGGGCTCTTATGTATATTCTGGTAAATATAGGGAGGGATCTCTTGTGTTTCTCCCATTTTATTTTATGGACTGTTTTGTCAATGTGTAATCTTTATTTGTGTATGTCCTTTATTTCTGTATTTTTGTACCCAGCACTGTGAAACCTTTTTTCAGATTAAATGTTCAACTAATCAGCTCTTGCCTTTGTTCTCTAATACTCACTACTCTGAAGGAAGCTCAGGTAGCACACAATACAAAAGGGTTAATTATATATGTCTGATTATTAAGGTGATTTTATACTGTATTCTGTTGTGTTTGGCGTAACCTAAGATGCCCAGATATAAAGTCTTGGTGGTGGCAGCAAACTCTAGTGCTGGGGTGATAGTGCAGGAGGGATTTCAGGGGTTAATTTGGTGGTTGATAGGAATGGTAACAGGTAACCAAGGGTCTGGTATTGTTAACCCTTTCACTCCCACACCCTCCCCACTGTCTCAGCAGGGCATTTAGCCCTCGCTTGTGACAGAAGTCGTTTCCAAAGAGTAATGCTGTAGTCAAAGGACAAATAGATGTAGACGTAGATAAAAGGAGGCTATGGTATAAGGGGCCAATAAGAGAAGAGAGAGACTAGAGCAAGCCACCAGATGCGAGCGGAGGAATGTGAAAAAGGGTAATATGTTATGATGAAACCAAATCAGGAGAAAAAAAAAGTCTAGCAGTCTTGGAAAGGATTCAAGCACTTGGCGGTCAAGCTCTTATGATCCATAATCTGTGTCATGGGTTCATTGGCACCTTCTACTAAGCAATGCCATTCCTCCAAGGTGATTTTTACTCCCAATTTCCCACATCGAAGTTTCTTTCTGCTTGGGTGAATCATTGGTAGTAGAAGGATCATGGGTGGATACAATTTGATGCAACTTCTTTTTGGAACAAGATTACTTCTGCTCCTTCTTCAGAGAAATCCATCTCCAAAAGAAATGGTTTAGATGGGTCTGCATCCGCGCAAAACAGGGGCTGTGGTATCTTTAGAGTAAGAAACGCTGTAGATGCTTCTGTTGGCCAAACCTGAGGGCTGGCCCCCGTTTTTATGCATGCAAAATGGATCTTCGATGATAGTTGATGAATCCTACAAATCATTGCACATTTGCAGATTGGTTGGCTGTGGCTACTGAAGAATGACAGAGACTTTTCTGGAATCCATTTCCAGTCTGGTCTCAGATATGATGTATCCTAAGAATAAGAGACATCTTTTTTCAAATTCAAAGTTTTCTGCCTTGAAGTATAAAGGTGCATTCACAAAGGTGCTGGAGAATGGACTGGACATAAATTCTATGTTGGGTTATAGATGAGGAATAGATCAAAATGTCATCAAGATATATGATGACATGGGAGGATAACAAATCACATATCATTAACAAAAGCCTAGAAAACCACCCAAAGAGCATGACCAGAAAGTCATAGTGTCCGTACTGTGTGTTGAAGGCAGTTTTCCATTTATCTCCTGTATGCTCCAGGTTGTATGCTCCTTGGAGATTCAGTTTGGTGAAGTTGTGGACCCCTTGAAGAAGGTTGAACAACTCTGGGATCAGAGGAAGAGGGCATCGATTTTTTAAATACTTATTTTATTCAGTCTCTTATAATCACTCTCTGTTATATCAGTTCAAATAATGAAGAAGCAAATGTACAGTGTGTTTACTTTCTGGAAATTCTAACTAACAGCATGACTCAGCAGTTTCTACCACATTCTATGGAGAACTGTTTGTCAGTGACTTTCCTCTCAAATAAAATGTAAAAGAATAACTAATTAGAATCTGACCCCTAAAGGGCAATGTTAATGTAAAAAAACATGAGTTTAAACTGTAATGTCTATAAATATGTATCTCTCAGTAGTGGGAGTACACTTATTTTACTCAACAGGAAAAGCCCTACAATATATATATTTCTTCATAACAAAAGTGTACTGCTGTTTTAATAACTATCGAGGGAAAATCACTTACTGGTTAGCATTTTGGGTATACTGATATGGAACAGATGTATCAAAACCTAGCACAGACTAGCTGGGATCTATGCCAATGATATCCTGAGGTGCCTGAAATAAACATTATTAACAGACGTTAGAGATAAGCCATGTGTAATAACAAAACAACCAGTAAACAAACAGAATAGGCAGGAGCAATATAGTGATAAACAAAACAACAATCTTCATGCGGTTAGTGGGTGCTTAGGATACCAATACCTGTTAACATGTTCTGTAATAGGACTACACCTACATAGACATTTTATTTAGATTTTTGCCACAGTTTAGCTGGCACTACACTATGACTCCTTCCTGTTGTTTCTTTGAGAAGACAGTATCTGACTCAGCCATTGTCTATCCACTGCAGGATGAAGGCCTCCTCAGCAAGTTTCCATCAACATCGGTCTTGTGCTTTTTCTTGCCACTGTGTACTAATAAATTTGGTAATTCCATCTACCCATCTTGTCTTTGGTCTTCTTCTTGAGCGTTTAATATCGAGTGGATATAGTGGATGTATATATACATTTAGAATTAACACTGTCCAATCTCCAGTCATTTTGTTGTGCAACACACAATGACGAAGTGATTGAGAGTATCCTAGACACTGCCCATACCATTGCACCTCCTATGAAACAAGAAAAACAAACCAGAATATCAAACGAAACAGTTGTTATAATGAAAAAGCAATGAGAAATTAAGCAAAAAATAATATTAGAAACAGTGTAGAATATGTAGACATGTGCAGGACCATAAGAAAGTGCATAAAAGAAGAAACATGCACGTTCAATGTTGAACTCATCAAAAGGACACTGGAAGAAAATGAAGAGCTAAAGAAAGCAAAATGAAAGATGGCCAGATATAGGAGCCAAATGTTTATATTAAAGCTTGACAATGGTAAAGCAGATCGACCTGGTAAAGTCACTACTGAAATGTTGAAAGCCAAGGTCAAACATTATTCAAAGCCCTAGCTAAACTATTTTCAAGATACCTGCTACTCAACAAAGTGCCTGCAACATGGAACAATTAAGAAGTCTTCCTACTGCACAAAAAGGGTCATAAGGTAGATCTATGAAACTTCTGGACAATAAGCTTATTGCCAGTCATCTGCAAGGTTTACACAAAGGTACTAGCAAAAAGATTGAACAATACTTGAGGTGGCACAACCTAAAAAGCAAGCAGGCTTCAGAAGCAGTTTCAGTTCAAGGGATCATATCCAAACAGTGCAACAAGTTATAGGGCAGCAAAATAAAACTTTCCATTATGCACAACCTTCACTAACTACAAAAAGTCCTTTGGCTCAGTGAAAAAATTAGTAATAATCAATGTCCTGATTAACCAAGGAACAGGTAGAGTTTACATATATCCTTTAATCAATATATGAAAATGCAACTGCATAAATATAGGTCAGCAATGATAAGATTCATATAAACATAGAAAAAGTTGTCTGACAAATAAACACAATCTCCTGAAAACTATTTGCTGTTTGTTTAAAAGACTTTTTCCTCAAACTAAATAGGGACAAAAAAAGGACTTAAAATCAATAGAGATTATACATTTGCCAGTAATCCTGAAGACCTTTAAGAAACCATTGAAGAACTACAACAGGAAAGCAAAATTGTTGGTCTGAAGATGAATAGCAACTAAATGCAAGTCATGTTAACCCTCTGAATGCCAGAGATGTATCCCACCCTGGCATTCAAATGGTTAAACAAATTTACCATACTATGGAAAATAACAGTAGATGGATAAGAACTAGAAGTCAAAAAGGGTGTTTGCATTGGACAGGTAATGTCAACAAATGGAAATACAATGATGAAAAATGAGCTACAAAATTGGAATGCCAAGCATTTGTAAAACTTAGCAGTCTTTGAGACAAATCCGCCACTCTCCCGCATGTGAAAAGTGTTTGACTAATCTGTCCTCCTGGTTCTTACATATCGCTGTAAAAGATGGACACTGAATGCCAAAGCCTTACAAAAACATAAGGTTACACAGAGAGGCATGGAACATTGAATCTTGACTATAACAAAAAGAGACAGAAAATGTGTGCATTGATTCATCAGAAAACAAAGATTTATGATATCATAGAAAGAGTAAAGCATCTTAAATGGACATGGGCAAGTCACATAGCAAGAAGACTTAAAGGTAGATGGACCAAACAAATTTTGGGATGGATTCCATTTGATACTAAATGCCAAAGAATAAGTCCAAAGACAACATGGGTTGATGAAATTACCAAATTTGCTAGTGCACAGTAGCAACAGAAAGCACAAAACCAAAATTAGCTGATGATAACGATGACGAGATACAGATACACACACGCAAGCAAGCACACACATGCAAGCAAGCAAACTCTAATATGTATTTCCTTCCCTTTGAGTAACCCTGACAAATATATTTAGATGATTAGATTCTGTTGTGAAGTAAGAAATGCATTCTGGCATCAAAATAATGATGTGAGCTAAATGTTTTTCAAAGGGATGTTATCACGGTGCCCGTGATTCGTGCTGTTCTGTGTCTGTCACTTGCTGAGTATCCCTGATTGGCTGTCTGCTATTAGCCCTCCTCACACAGCCTTTTTAAACCCAGGTTGAGCACTTCCAGGTTGCCCTTTCGTGGTGTTTCTGACTTCACTTGGCCTGATCTGCTTGTCAGGCTTCTGGGCCTGCTGTTCCTGCTGATCCTGCGTTCCGGTGTTCGAGTGCTCCAATGTTCCTGTATGCTAGCGTTCCAGTGTTCCTGTGTTCCTGTGTTCCAGCACCT
This sequence comes from Rhinophrynus dorsalis, assembly GCA_037306005.1. Classification (NCBI taxonomy): domain Eukaryota; kingdom Metazoa; phylum Chordata; class Amphibia; order Anura; family Rhinophrynidae; genus Rhinophrynus; species Rhinophrynus dorsalis. The sequence continues at coordinate 161,897,557 of CM074724.1, forward strand.
AGCAGGTTAATCTTACTGAGTTCCTATGTCTCCTGCCTGCCGCTTCTCCAGCCGGTTCGCTCTGCACCGACGGTTCCGGTGGTTCCAGTCATCTGTCAGTGCTTCAGTCTCTCCCCGGTGGACTCCCCGTGTAGGGCTCCTGCTCTAGCCCCGTCGCTCCGGCGACATTGTTCTTCTCGCTGCTGCTTGTACATTGTTGGTTCCAGCGTGCGGACGCTGGTTTACTCCATTAAACTTGGTGGCGACACTTACTGTTGGTTCCAGCGTGAGGACGCTGGTTTGCTCCATTAAACCTGGTTGCGATATACACTGTTGGTTCCAGCGTGCGGACACTGGTTTACTCCATTAAACCTGGTGGCGACATTTACTGTTGGTCCCAGCGTGAGGACACTGGTTTACTCCATTAAACCTGGTTGCGATATACACTGTTGGTTCCAGTGTGAGGACGCTGGTTTACTCCATTAAACCTGGTTGCGAGATACACTGTTGGTTCCAGTGTGAGGACGCTGGTTTACTCCATTAAACCTGGTTGCGATATACACTGTTGGTTCCAGCGTGCAGACGCTGGTTTACTCCATTAAAACCTGGTGGCGGCATTTACTGTTGGTCCCAGCGTGAGGACGCTGGTTTACTCCATTAAACCTGGTTGCGATATACTCTGTTGGTTCCAGCGTGCGGACGCTGGTTTACTCCATTAAACCTAGTTGCGATACTCTGTTGGTCCCAGCGTGCGGACGCTGGTTTACTCCATTTAACCTGGTTGCGATACACTGTTGGTCCCAGCGTGCGGACGCTGGTTTACTCCATTAATCTGGTGGCAATTTTATTGTAGGTCCCAACGTGCGGACGTTGGTTTGCTCCTGATCTATCCAGTACTGAGACTAGGTCGCTGTCCACTCCTATGCAGTCGTCCTATTTTCCCTGGCAATAGACTTCTGCTGAGTAAGACCTTTGTTCCTATTCCTCTCTGCTGTCATAGTTACCTGACAGCTGGTCTACTCGCTCAGGCTGCCCTGCCTGGTATTGGTAAGGCCGGTAGAACCTTTGTTGTTACCATCCTTAAGGTTGCCTTACCCGGTATTGGCAGGGCCGGTAGAGCCTACTACAGTGTCCCTCAGGCTGCCCTGTTCGGTATTGGTAAGGCCGGTAGAACCTTGTACATTACCATCTTTAAGGTTGCCTTACCCGGTATTGGCAGGGCCGGTGGAGCCTACACTCAATACTCCTTTGGGCTGCCTTGCCCGGTATTGGTAAGGCCGGTAGAACCTGTATATGTCATCTCACAGTTGCCTTACCCGGTATAGGCAAGGCCGGTAGAGCCTATTATTGCTACTGTCACTTGGGTTGCCTTGCCCAGTATTTTAGGCAAGGCTGGTAGAACCTATTGTATGGACTATTATTGTTGTATCGTTATGTATGTTTCCCTATGGGGATTGCCTTAACTTTTCAATAAAGTTACGTTTTTACCCAACCTTACGTCTGAGAGTCTTTAAAAACCGTGACACATGTACTATGGAGGCAATATAAAAATCACATCAGTAGTACATCCCTGAACTCCCCTGAATTAATTGTACATAATACATCCATAGTAGATCCTCAACCTCACCGAAAGATTCAGATGCAGAGCCTGGATGGTGTAATTTTGGAAAGAAAAAAGTGGGATTCTTGGAAACTCAGCATGAATAAAATCAAATAAAAACAGTTTGTTAAAAAATGACACCCCCCAAAAAAACAGATTAATTAAGTGTAGCCCTAATTGTTCTCCTTCTTGCCACTAGCTGGTTCGTATGATGGGGTGATATAAATAAATTTTTTGCGGTTCTGTAGGATTGAAATTAAGCCCACCACTGCCCAATATGGTGGGAGCATAATAAACCAAAAGGGGAAGTCATCCAATTCCCCATTCTACCTTTCAGCTGTTAGGCTGTGGGATAAAGGAATAAGAAATAGTATTGGATACATAGGACCCTACCATAGTCAGGGGGTGATTAACCCCCTAAAAATACACCCCTGCCCCTTCCCAATCTACAGAAAATAGTACATCCCTGACCTTCCCCAAATTTTCTGAGGTACATATTCAAAATTCTTGCAAATGGTTACAAAATAGTGCTTTCCGCAAATGACATGGAAGCATGTGGTTTTCCCTTTATAAACTTGGCACACAGACTTAACTTTAAGTGTTGGAGTTGGCAGTATTACTGTAAACCAGGGATGAGGAACTGGTGATAAACACATAAGGGTCCATTGCTAAAATAATCTAAATAAACCTGTTTTATTTCATCCACTAGCTTGCAATAGACATCTCAGAACTCAAGTTTATATCAATAACTAGCAAGCCATATTCTTTGTTTTATATATATATATATATATATATATATATAGAGAGAGAGAGAGAGAGAGAGAGAGAGAGAGGGAGAGAGAGAGAGAGAGAGAGAGGTTATAAAACACAAACAGATGTTAATAATTCATAATATTTGTCTACCTCATAGTTAACCCCTTAAGGACCGGACGTTATGGGACATTTCCGTCCCATAAAGTCCGCATAGGGGCACTTTGACGAGCCGGTACACGTGACCTGTCACGTGTATCGGCGCATCACTATGGGGCTTGAAACAGATCGCTCCGATCTTGGAGCGGTCTATTTCATGCCCTATTTTTACTTACAGCGCTCCTGGTAGAGCGCTGTAAGTAAAAAGTACGTGACGTACCAGGACCGTCAAGGGTCTTTCGAGCAAATTTACCCTTGACGGTCCTGGTACGTCAAGGGTCCCTAAGGGGTTAAAGAGAATATAACATGTAAAAGTAAAGGTGGCTTAAAACACTGCAAAGCTAATACCTACTACAGTCACGTTTGTTTCCATATGCTAAGTACTATGGATCATTGTTGCCCATTTGAACTTGTGCATGAAGCAGGTTACACCATAAAATGAGGAATTTGCATGCATCTAAGAGAGCAAAAGAAGCACAGAACACTATGACCATTTTCACAGCAGACTGATTCAGTTAATGTCGGTGTAGCACAATGGGGATAGGTGCAAATGATATTGGATATTACTGCCACCAGAATGATTGCACTCTAGGGCCAGAGGTAGACAGCCCAAGGCCCTCTAGCTTTGGAAGACTGCAAGTCCCATGAAACTCACCAGCCTTTGGTATCCTTAAGAAAGGACATTTGCCTGTCCAAAATATGTCACTTTTTCATCTAAAATGGAGCCTCAGTAGTCTGCTCTGGTGTGTATCAGCTGATCCAGGCACCATTTGAGTAGGAGAGCTAGGTATGCAGCTGATCACTGCCACCCTGTATACATATGTTGCTCCTCTCGGTCTGACATGCTTATTTGGAGACTTGGAACATTGGGAGCCACACCGAAATACAACTATCACAAAGCTTTTTGAGTTGACTGTTTGATCTTTTGTCTTCATAATTTTGCCCTTAATAGAATTGCTCAGAGGAGACATAGGATTGTGAGAAGCAGCAGTGCAGAGCATGTACGGCAACTTGTATTTAGGACTCTCATGATGTTTATTTAAACCCTTCCTGATGTTCATTTAGTACTTTGTGTTGCTTTAAGCTCCAGTATTTTATGCATGAACATATATATCTGTGCCTTCACCTGTGGAGATGACTTATTTTTCACATCCTCCCACTCCCACCTACAGGACTTCTCCCGTGCTATACCTCAGCTCTGGAATTCCCTCTTCTGCCCAGTCAGACTCTCCCCCAGCCTTCAGATCTTCAGACACTCCCTGAGAACTCACTTCTTCAGGGAGGCCTATCAACTGCCTCCATAAACATTATCACTAAGAATCACCCCTTGCCTGGGCCACTGCACTCAACAGCACTTCTCACTCCCACCCACTGACTGGCAGTTCATGTGGCAGGAGGCACTTACACCCAATAGCACTTACTCCTTCTTTGTCAAACCTACCTTCCTCTAGACTGTAAGCTCTCATGAGCAGGGTCCTCTGATCCTTCTGTTCTCCACATTTGATTGTACTATTTAATACCTCTGTATTTGTCTGGCTGGGGTACCAAGACTTCTGAGCCGGGTTATATAGTGTATGAGTTTTGGTTGATCAGTAAGTTTTACTGATCTTGCCCTTTATCTAAGCTGGTTTGATGACATTCTTAATTGGTAATTAGGTTTCAGATTGTTTGTCTATTGGAGATTGGTGTTTAAACGTATAAATAGAGTGGACTTTCCACAGTATGAGTTTGGTTATGAATAAGCACTCTTGAAGTGTGAAACGCATTAAACAATATACACACCGGTACTATTGATATTTCCATTCCATAAGACTCTTTTCCTTCATATTACAATTGTCTGCAGGAATGTTTTTAATATTTTTTGTGCAAAAAAGTGATTATGTTTTTACTACATTGGCTGAGCAATATACAGGTGCAATGTTTCTTCTAGATTAAAGCTATATGCAGTGAATACTGTAGGTATTAGCTAATAGCACTGAAGCACCAATGGACTCTGAGTTATCTTGTTAATTCCATTGAGGAGTTTACTGCAACTATGGACTATTATCAATGTCTCATTGAAGTGTGAAAACACTAGGGCTGATGATACTTTTGTTGGTGTTGATTTTTCTTTGCCCCCTATGGAGCTTTTTTTTTACAAGAGATGGTTTCACAAGAGAGAGCCAAACATTGTGAAAGAGAGACAAAATAGAGTACAAGAAAGACAGTGGTCAGACAATTAGGAAGAAATGATTTTTTTTTTTTTTTGCCTAATTGGGGAATAAGTAGAATTGAATTTATAGCATATTTATGTGTGTATGTATATATGGATGTGTGTGTGTCTCTATGTGTATGTATACATGTATGTACAGTGTATGTATTTATGTGTGTCTGTGTGTGTGTGTCTGTGTGTGTGTGCGTGTGCATCTATGGATATGTGTGTGTACCTGTGTGTATGTATATGTGTATGTACAGTATATGTATTTATGTGTGTGTGTGTGTGTGTGTGTATGCATCTATGGATGTGTGTCTCTGTGTGTATGTATATATTTATGTACAGTATATGTATTTATTTGTGTGTGTAGTCATCTATGGATGTGTGTGTCCCTGTGTGTATGTACATGTGTATGTACAGTATATGTGTATATGTATTTAAGTGTGTGTGTGTGTGTGTGTATGTATCTATGGATGTGTGTATCTCTGTGTTTGTATGTATATATGTATGTATGTACAGTATGTATATATGCTTGGCTGTGTGTGTTTCTCTCTGTGTATGTACAATATATATGTATGCATTTATGTATTTACAGTATGTTTATGAATGTCTATATATTTAAGTGTGTTTCTGTGTTTACCCCTTTCAGTGCCAAATTGCTATCCAATGCATCGTATACCCCTTTGGCAATCTAATGGTTAACCCTTTCAGTGCCACAGAGCTATCCAATCCATTCAACACCTCTTTGTCACTCACAGGACACTCAAATGGTTGACCTTTTAGGCACTACTGAACTGTCCAATGCATTGAATATAACTTTGCCATTCAGTGTTAATCCTCTCAGTGACACTGAAGTGTCCAAGGCATTGGATACCTCTTTGCCACTCAAATGGCAATCACACATATGGCAGTGTGAGGCAATGAGTGGCATGGCAGTGTGAGGTAATCATACCTGGGAACTTTTGAAACAGGGCTACCCCGGAGGGTAACCCTGTCAGTGCCGACCTGGGAGGAAAATTACGCGATTTGCATCATAAAAGGGGCGGGGCTTAGTCACAGAGGGGGGTGGGACAAAAAAAACCCCTGCAAAATGTATCTAAGAGGGCGGGGAGTGGGAAGAACCAGGCGGGATGCAGCACAAGTGGGCAGAGTTTCTATTTAAACACTGCCCACCCGGTGATCCACACATTGCCCCGGAGACCCGGTAATTCAGTCTGAAATCCGGATTCTCCGGGGCAATACCGGAGAGTTCCCAGGTATGGAGGTAATTTGTCAAAGGGGAGTGGAAGACAATAAGTCAAAGGGGAGGGAAGAGGTATGTGCTGTGTTTGAGGGTGAAGTCATGTAGGTGGAGAATGGGAGGGAGGGTGTAGGTGTGTTTACTTCACTGAGAGGGTAGTAGATAAGTGGAATAGCCGACCAGCAGAAGTGGTAGAAGTTAATACAGTGACAGAATTTAAGCATGCATGGGATAGGCATAAGGCGGTCCTTAAAGGGATAGTAATACTTCCTTTTAACTTTATTTTATTTTGTAGGCATTAAAAAAACATGAAGAATGATATAAGTCTTATCTCTCAAGCCTTTATGGTTTAAGAGATATTCACAAACAAAATATCCCCCCCTGTTCAACCAGATCAGAAGGGAGGTGCCCAGGTAGACTGCAGAGAGGGACAATCTTCAATTAAGATAAGGGAAAAAGCTGAAAAACTTGTCAAGGGGGGAAGGGCTTTCATTGTTCTCATACAAAGAAGATTGTCCCCTTCTGTTATCTGTCTGGTCTTACAACCAGATTCACATCTGAGAAGAGATGGCTTACACTAGGTAAAAGGGGCGGGGAGGGGAAACTTTGCTTGTGAATATCTCATAAACCATAAAGGTTTGAGAGATAAGACTTATATCATTCTTCATGTTTTTTTAATGCCTACAAAATAAAATAAAGTTAAAACGAAATATTACTATCCCTTTAACTTAAGAAAAGACCAAGGACCAAAAGAAGCTTTGAGGTTTTTACTGTAGGAAAATGGGCAGACTAGATGGGCCGAAATGCTTCTTTTCTGCCATCAAATTCTATGTTTCTATGTAATAGGATGGCCTGTGAAATCTTTGCAAGTGTTTGCGTGTGTGGTGGTGGTGGTGGTGTGTGTGTGTGTGTGGGGGGGGGATTGAGACACTCCATGCACAAGCCACTCTGAGATCATTAATAAACAAAGTAAAAATGTATGGGGCCAAGGACTGACTCTGAGGCATTCTACTTACAACTATAGAACAACTTGAAAAGTATCCATTTAGAGCTCTCTTTATGCTATAATTTAACCAGTTTATATCCATGCACAGATATCTCCTGTTATGCTGAACCCCTTTAATTTATACAGTAACCTGTTGTGAGAAACAATGTCAAAGGCTTTTGCAAAATTCAAGAATACTGCATCAACATCTCTGTATAACTATGTGAACACAGGATGTTACCAGTCCATTTATGCTTGCATTTGCATGCATTTGTGTGCATGTGCGTGTGTGTGTGTGTGTGTATAGATGATATACATATAGTGAAGAATTTACAATATTAACCTGGATTTGTCGGTGTTAAATGTTACAAAATACTTAATTGCCTTTAATATGAATCTTTGTGCAACAATTTTAACCTCAGCTGCCTAGAGAGAACTGACAAGACCCAATAAGGATAAGACATACATTTGATGTAGCTGCCTCTCCATTTTAAAGGAATTGACTTGTACTCTGTGGCTGGAAACATCAGTATGATTTGCTTCAAGGATATTTATTCTCTGTGAGTTAAAACAGATTGTACCCTGCTTAGGATAAAATCCTATAGAGCCTGCTAAATATGCAAATTGCAGGCTTGTCCCTAGCTGCTTTTTAATTTACATATGCAAATAACCCTTGTGCTTGATCTCTCTAAGGGATATGAGGATAACCAGAAGTGGACCCTTTGCTTTCAGCCCCCTAGAGAGAACAGATTCACCTCACTTACGAGACCCAAAAAGGTCAAAACATTATCCAGCGGTTAGCTGCTTTTCTCATTTGTAGTGCAATTATCTGGCACTACATGGCTGGACTGTCATTTCTGGTAGAATGAGTATGAAGTGCTACAGGATATTTCTTCCCTGAGTAGAGCTAAGTGAGCTTAGAGAGAATACCCTCTGGCTTACTAAATACCCTGGCAGGCTCATTCCTAGTTGACCATCTCTGACCTTTTATTTGCAATCGACAAACTCCCAAACCATTACATTACAGATTAATTTTGCCATTAAATAATTTAATGAGTGTTGATTCAAGAGCAAGTACATAATTATTCCTACTGGCACCCATGCCCATTATATACATAGATGGCAATATTAGCCTGTGTTCACTGACACACATACATACACTCACTCACACACACACAGTGGTGGCAGTGGATAGTTGTCTGTTTGGAGTAGAACAATACTGGGGAAGCAGACAGAGTACACCTCTCTCTTCCTCCCTTCTCTTAGTGCATGGGCAGTGCCATGGTTCTTTTGATAGTATCTCTATGTCGTTTAACATATTGAATGCTGAATGGGTTGATCATCTTACTTACAGCAGGTTCGTTTGAACCCATTACAGCAGTTGGGAGTGAGAGGCTGCTAGATAGTGCATATAGGTACTTATTACGCCTGAATATAATGTCCATTCGTACATTGTTATGCTGAGTAAAAGAAGGTTGCTCCCATTGCTGGAGATGCTTAATTAACCCCTTTGAGTGCCAGAGGGGTATACAATGTAATGCGCTGCATACCCCTCTGGGATTCAAAGGGTTAAATATTTACTACAGCTCGATTTTTTTATATCTACAATTTTCTGTTGTGGCCATCAGGTGGCGGAGTTGCCATAACTTTGTATAAGAACGATAGTCTTTTTCAAGTTCTTCCATTCACAGTAATGGAAAAAAGCTGATGAGCTGGCTGTTCTTTAATAACTCCTAAATTAACCCTTTGAGTGCCAGAGTGATATGGAACGCATTGCTTTGCAATGCACTGCGTACCACTCTGGCTTTAAAAGGGTAAAGCAATGCACATCAATGAGAGGATCACTGTCTCTCTGCAGGATAATACCTACAACATATATTATATCATGCTCCTTTAAGAAATTGACCAGTTCTGAGAAAGGCCAGGTTCCTCTGGCAAAAGCTGGAATTAAAAAAAAAAACAAGCTTATTCCATTCTCATTTAAACTCCTCTCCCAAACCCAAGATTCTGCACATGCTTAATGGATTTTTCACAACAGATGAACTGAAAAGAGGAAGATCCACATTTAAAAAGTATACAGTAAAGTGCATAAGTTTTAGGCAGGTATGAAAAAATACTGTAAATTAAAAATGTCTTCAAAAATAGACGTTAATAGTTTATTTTTATCAATTAACATAGTAAGTGAACAGAAGAAAAATCTAAATCAAATCAATATTTGGTGTGTCCACCCTTTGCCCTCAAAACAGCATAAATTCTTCTAGGTACACTTGCACACAGTTTTTAAGGAACTTGGCAGGCAGGTTGTTCCAAACATCTTGGGGAACTAACCACAGTTCTTATGCTGATTTAGGCAGCCTCAGTTGCTTCTCACTCTTCATGTAATCTGAGATAATGTTGAGATCAGGGCTCTGCGGGGGCCATATCATCACTTCCAGGACTCCTTGTTCTTCTTTACTCTGAGGATAGTTCTTAATGACTTTGGCTGTATATTTGGGGCCAATGTCATTGACCAAATCCCCAAATCCATTTGCAGAAATGCATCCCCAAATTGAAAGGAACCTCCACCATGCTTCACTGTTGCCTGCAGACACTCATTCTTGTACCACTCTCCAGCCCTTTGGTGAACAAACTGCCTTCTGCTACAGCCAGATATTTAAAATTTTGACTCATCAGTCCAGAGCACCTGCTGCCATTTTTCTGCACTCCAGTTCTTGTGTTTTCATGCATACTTGAGTCGATTGACCTTGTTTCCACGTAGGAGATATGGCTTTTTGGGCGCAAATCTTCCATGAAGACCACTTCTGACCAGATTTCTCCGGGCAGTAGATGTTGTACCAGGGTCCCACTGTTTTCTGTCAATTCTGTGTTAATGGCACTGCTGAACATCTTATGATTGTGAAGGGAAGTAAGCATGATGTGTCTTTCATCGGCTGCCCTAAGTTTCCTTGGTCTATCACTGCATCTACGGGCCTCAACGTTACCCGTTTCTTTGTGTTTCTTCAAAAGAGCTTGGACAGCACATCTGGAAATGCCTGTATGCCTTGAAATTTCTGCCTGTGAGAGACATTGCTGATGCAGTATATCTACCTTGTGTCTTGTTGATGTGCTCAGTATTGCCATGGCATGTGACGTTTGACATCAAACCTTGTTAACTGAGTTTGGCTGTTCCTCACCCAGTTTTTTTCCTCCTACAAGGCTGTTTCTGTTTCAGTTAATGATTGTGTTTCAACCTACACATTAAATTGATGATCATTAGCATTGTTTGGTATAATTGTTTAATCATACACCTGACTATATGCCTACAAAATCCCTGACTGTGTGCAAGTGTGCCTAGAAGAATTAATGCTGTTTTGAAGGCAAAGGGTGGTCACACCAAGTATTGATTTGATTTAAATATTTCTTCTGTTCACTCACTATGCATTTTGTTAATTGATAAATATAAACTAGTAACGTGTGTATTTTTGAAAGCATTCTTACTTTACATCATTTTTTCACACCTGACTTTTGCACGTTACTGTGAGATTCCTGAACATTAATAACCGTTTGAGTGCCAGAGGGGTACGCAATGCATTTCAAAGCAATGAGCTGCTTACTCCTCTGGCACTCATAGGGTTAATTTAGACTGTCATTTATAGCCTTGACCATGCTAATATTCTAACTTTTCTAGGAGGCAAATATTTTGGTCTCACACATCCTTTCTTGTCTCTTCTATACTCATCCATTTCTTGTACATGTTTGTGCATAGGCATTTAATAAATGATAATATTTGTTCAGTTAATATAAAGAAATGTGTCTTTGTACACAACAACCCACAAACAGTACATTTGCGATTATTATTACTAACACAATCAGGTTTGATTTGGTGTCAGGTAATTAAAGTAGTGACAGGCTGCCCTAAAGGCCTTTTGCATTCTGTGAGAAGGGGGAGAGAACATTCCTTCTAAATGAAAAGACTTGGAATGTTTGTGTCTAACTCTGTCCTGTCATGTAGTTAATTTAGTTTTTTCATTTTTATATATGACTACTAGTTAATCTGGGCATAATAACACAGAAAATCTAAAAGTATATGGAATTCTATGGGATTGTGTTCTTAATTAGCAAAACAAGCACAGTATTGTCTGTGAGTTAAACAGGTAGAGACGAGAGAGACTTATACTGTGTGTACTTCCCCAGACTTTTTCCAATGTCCACCACTAGTCACAGACCAACAAATCAATTCTTCAGCTCCCATTCCCACTCTCTTCCACCTCCATGAAGTCTACCTGGCCTCACAGAGTTTCCCTAACACCTCCTCTCTCCTCTGCTGCATACTCGCAGCACTCTCCTTGGCCTGCCCTCCCTGCCACAGAGTAAAGAATGAGCAGAGGAGATGGCAGGTCATGACTGGGAGATTCTTGTAGGTGGAGGGCAGTGTTGAAGTGTGGCTGGAGGAAAGTATGCTTTCTCACACGCACACACACACACACACATATATATATATATATATATATATATATATATATATATATATATATATATAAAACAAAGGTAAAGCTGCAACCATTTTCAATCTACTGCAGGATGAAGGCCTCCTCAGCAAGCTGACAGTATGCACCATAATCTGGCTTGCCGGGGAAAAAACACGCAATCATGACTTTTGAGCAGATTCCACAGCTCAAAACCAGGAAGGCTGAAATGATGAAAATAAATATTTGATTTGCACTTTTAAAAATCATGTGAGTGCACCTGTTTTGTATGTTCTCTATGGACTGTTGTCAATGTGTCAGCACCTAAGTACTTAGACCTTACTTAATTAAAAGTGTTTCCAGTCTACATATATATATATATATATATATATATATATATATATACAGTGTGCTGTCCTTTCCTTCCTGGGTGGCAGGGGGACAGAGTTCGCCCACATCCAGGTAATCATCACAGGTCAGTGATTTTGACAGGAGATGCCGGGGGGAGAAGTCCTGTCAATATTGCTGCAACGAGATTCACAGGGGAGGAATGGCCAGGGGACAGTGAGATTCACTGCCATCGACATGGACTGGGTCTCTGACACACACACACACACAATGAAGATGCATCACCATTCGGCAAACGGTGACAGAGTACCATGTGGTGAACAGAAATCCCACAGGAAATGCTGTGCAGAATTGCTAATGGGTGTGTGTGGGTGTCTTTATTTATTTATTTATTTATATGCACAATATTGCATTATTGTGGTTTATAGAAACTACCGTCTGAAGGGAATACATTTTCAATGTAATAAGAATTATCTACAAGTTTATAATAATTCAAATTAAAAAGAATGTAAGGTTGTGGCAACAATACAGCCCAAAATTAAAATAATATTTCTTTTCCCTTAAACTACACTGTGCAGAATATTGGTGGCACACTACTAATAGTCCTAGGTAACAGTGTTCTTCCAGGGAGAGAAATGTCACAGTTGCAGATTATTATATGATATATTCAGCCTCATATCGGCTTTAAATGTTGTGGATATCAGATTACATTAGTTTAGCTCCTGCAAGTTAAACACTTATCTATGCAATTTTTTGTACCAGCTTACAGTTAAAGCTGTTGACTGATGATTAATGTGTGTTTGACACAGAAGCTGATGTATTTCTGTAAAGTGCTGTGTGCATGCATGGCGATATGCACATAATGATACATACATACATACATATATGGACTAAGAGGAACTGGAGTAATTCTGAAAAAAACCAGTGACAACATAGAGGACAAATATTTCAATGCAGATTCTAACCCCTTGAGTGCTAGAGAGGTCGCTGGCGCATGATCTGGAGACTTCTCTAAGATTTAAGGGTGTAAGATCCACATTTCACCATTTGAATGTTTTGTGTACCCCTCTGATACTCAGAGGGTTAAATCAACTGGATTTCTGGAATATTTTGTTTGTCTTAAAGCAGAACTTCCAGATCATACTAAGTCGCCATGCATTCATCAAACGCATGGTGACTACCTTTGAAATAGGTGTCTTACTTTTAAAAAATAGCACAGTGTAAAGGAATCTTTCCTGTTTGGGGACTGACAGGCAGGTTAGTGTGGTCTGGGTGCCTGCGCCGTCAGTCCCTTACGGTAACCATATGATGCACTGCAGTGCTACTCAATGGAGACCGGGACTGACAGCGCAGGTTCACAGACAAGATGTCTGCGCTGTAGCCTGGGTGTCGGTCTCAAAACGGGAAGGATTCCTTTACACTGTGCTATTTTTTAAAGGTAAGACATCTATTTCAAAGCTAGTCGCCATGCGTTTAATGAATGCATGGCGATTTAATATGATCTGAAAGTTCTGCTTTAATGGTGCAGTTTGCTCCAGAATTATTCTAGTTCCTTTTAGTAAATCAGTCTCAATAAATGATAACAGTGCTAATTCCCTTTATAATAATTACAGTTCAGATTCAACAAAATGAATTTCTGTGACTTGCATCATTTTGAGCCTTATGTGTTAAGGCAATATTAAGTAATTCTGGGGTAAACCAAGTGCATCCCTTGGAAAAAGGATGCAGAGAGCAGGGGATCAACCCACCTGGGCAGGGCTACTGAAGCAGCTCAGCAGCTTATACAGGCAGTGGCAGCCAATATGGAGGGGTGCAGTTAGTAGGCTCTCTGTCTCACAAAAATACTGCAGCAGTTGAGTACATTTATGGGCTAGCAGTAGTGCGCAGTGTCAGCTGGCAGCAGCAAAGGCCAATAAGATATTGGCATGTATTAAAAGGGGTATTGTCACATGGGAGGAATATATTATTCTGCCTTTTTACAGGTTCATGGTAAGACCCCACCTTGAATATGCAGTTCAATTCTGGTCACCTTTTCTGAAAAAGGACATTTATGGAACTGGAGGAAGTGCAGAGGAGGGCTACAAAACTAATAAAGGGAATGGAAAGTTTTAGTTATGAATAAAGGCTGGAAAAGTTACATTTGTACACAATAGGGAAACAATGTCTTAGAGGGATATGATAACATTATATAAATATGTTCAGGGCCCATACAAAGGGCTCTCTAAAGACTTGTTCATTCACAGAACCGTACAAAGGACAAGGGGTCACCCGCTAAGACTTGAGGAAAGGAGATATCATCTACAGCAGCTCAAGGGATTCTTTATGGATAGGACAATAAAGGTATGGAATTCGCTGCCTGGATACTTTTTTGAAAGAGCAGAACATATAAGGCTATGTATGTTAGTATTGGGATTAATATGTATTTAGTGCCTGTTGATGAAAGGAGAAATCTGATTGCCATTTGTAGTCAAGAAGGAATTGTTTCCCCATTGAAAGCGAAAATTGAAACTGCTGAAATAAAGTTTTTATTGCCATCTTTTGATTAACAGCCGTAAACAAGATTAGGAAAAGGGTTTAACTTGATGGACGCAAGTCTTTTTTCAACCTAAACTACTATGTAACTATGTATAACAATGAGGATTGCAGCAACAAAGATCAGCAACTTGCAGGGAGAATGAAATAAAAAACATTATCATAACAGGCAGAGGCACATTAAAATGGGTTTAGACACTTTATTTAAAGTTTTCAGAATAATAGAGAAGTAGAAACCTGAAAATTAAATACCAGTATTGTACAAAATATTATGTAGACATTACTCTTAATGAGAAAAGAGTACGTGTGATGGTCTACAAATACTTAGGAACTAAAGTCAAGCTGATTATTTCTAAGAAGAAATGAAAAGAAAAAAAGGTAGAAACAAAAGTATGGAGAAGAAAAATGGGAAAAAAAGTTAGAAGAGGATGGGGAGGTGGGCAAAAAAAGTGGACTGTGCACCTAAGTGGACCTGGATGTGGTAGAGACCAGTAGGAGCCAAGGCTCTCATATACGGACAAGTTTCTAGTGAATGTCCTTAAAGGAGCAGTAAACTTTTTTTAATGAAAAAATATATATTGTAGTTATTTTCCTATTGAGTAAAATAAGGGTACTCCCACTGTCAAGAGATTTATATTTCCACAGTTTTACAGTTTAAACCCATGTTTTTTTTTACATTAGCAGTGCCCTCTAGTGGTCAAATTCTAATTAGATTTCCTGTTAAATTATAATGGAGAGGAAAGTCGGAAAAGTCAGAGACATACAGCTCTCCATAGAATGTGATAGAAACTGCCTGTCACATAGAACTTCCAGAAGTAAACACAGTAAATTCACTTTGATTATTTAAACTGCAATAAATTTTGAATAGAACATCTGACAGTGATTGGAGTGACCTTGTTTTATTCAGCAGGAAATGCTGTGTAAAATATGTGTTTTCATTAAAAAAAAGTTTACTGCTCCTTTAAGTGAGGCTGTTAGTTTGTCCAGTTCATAGATATCTCTCATTTTCTGTTTAATCTGGGTCACAGAGAGGATAGAGGAGCAGTTCCAGTGTTCAACACAATGCAGCTAGAATGATTTGAATGATCAATTGATTGTGACAGTGAGGTAGCTCTTCCAGGGGTCTCTGAGGAGGTATACTATTGAATTGTCACATAGTATTGGGCAACAACCAAAGGTTGCATTAGAAAAGTCGCCGGGGTGAAATGGAAGAATGATCAATATTGTAGGCATCACACATTCTCATGTTGAAGTAGGCTCCTGCAGAAGTTCATGGTGTGTGCAGAGTAAGTAGTTCCCTATTAGGACAGAAGGGCCAGTCTTACCTTGTCAATCAAGCAGATGAGATCCACTGCTGCATGCATTAGCTCCTGCCACAGGCTCATGTTGTGTGCTCGTGAAGACATTCCTGCACAAGAGATGTGCTGGCTGTAGTCACATATGTGTGCGCTGTCTCACAGAGATAGTATCTGCAGTTATGTCTTCACGGGCACACACACCATGAGCCTGGAGCAGGAGCTAACACACACAGCAGTGGATATCATCCCCTTGACTGTCAAGGTAAGACTGAGTCCTCTTCTCCTAATAGGGAAATAAGATTCAAAAATCCTCCTCTGCCCACTCTACACACACCATGAGGTTCTGCAGGAACGTCTTCACGGCCCCACACACACCATGAGCCTGCTTCGACATCGGCATTGTGATGTACCGACACATATGCCTGTGATTGTTCTTTCTCCCATTTCAACCCGGTGACTTTTTTAATGCAACTTTTGGTTGGTCATCCAGTAGTGAGCGACATTTCTAAAGGATACTGTCTAGGGATAGGCAATTGTTGATTAAGGTATGAACCTGAGACCAGAAGTTATACAGTCTGGAGAAGGACCACCAGGAGTGTATATACGAGTCTCTCCATCCACAGTCCTTTATATAGTCAGTAGGAGATGTTTTCCAACATGATTGATAGTTTAGAGGGAGTAATATACATCAACGCAGAGTTTTATAGGCCTGTTCCGTATAGGTAACACAGGTAGAATGGGTAGCGGTTTCTTCCCAAATATCTTTACAACAGAGCCTTGAGAACGGAAAGAGATCCACTTTTGGTCCTCAAGATAAAATCTAAGTCAGACAACAAGATCAGATACATTACCACATTTGCATCTGAAACTAAATATATCCAACATTTTGTTATGAAGAATTGGCATATTCTTATGTCTGACCCCAGTTTGAAGCAACTATTAGATGAAAGACCTTTGTTTTGTTTCAGACGAAACAAGAATTTAGGTGACATGTTAACACATAGTCACTTTGTCAGTAAAAAATCAAGTCTTTACCAAAGGGGTCATTTCCGTGTGGCCACTGTAAAAATTGCATTTATATGCTTAGAAACTCAGAGACAGTGGACAGATTTGGCAGAATACAAAAATGTTGTGAATTCATTACATGCCAAACAATGAGAGTGGCCTATTGTATTCAGTGTACGGGCAAAACCTCACATAAACTCAGTGTCAGACTTGGTGAGCATATAAACAGGATTAAAAATGCAGCAAGCCATTTGAGGAATCAAAATCATCCTCTCAGACCGATTGCAAAAGATTTCCTTTTGTATCACAAATCTAATTATAGGGAATTGAAATGTTGGGGTCTTGAAACAGTTAGACCTAACATTAGAGGAGGGGACATGGACAAGCGTCTTCTACAAAAATAATCCAGATGGATTTATCTCTTGAACTGAATAGAACCTTGGGGATTAAATGATCATAATAACCTAGGCGTATTTTTGTGAACAATATATATATATTTGTTAACATCAGGATCATAGCCATGACCAATATGTATTTATTAGATCTGAGAGACGTTTTAGAGAAATGGAATATCATTTCATTAATTTTGGGGATATGTTTCTGTAGATATTTTGATCTAGGAACTGGTACAATTTTGGCACTAGATACAAGGAATATATAGATATCCCCATGTAACCAATTTGACTACATATAGATACCCTTATCTGAGTAGATTTTTTCAAGAACAACTGTAGGAAAACTATTGTAAAATAATGTGTAGGTACACTTTAAACCATGGGAAAATATACTGTCATTATATACACATATCTTTAAATGTGGGATATCTTTATTTCTTTATTAAACTGTCACTTTCTGTATATAATAGGAACACTTTTTTAGTTTTTCAGTATCCACATTATACATTGTATGTTAATTTATTATTTTTTATTAGAGTGTATTAGTAATATTTAAGCACTATATTGGTTAGGAAGAGATTGAATACTTGTAGCAATAGATCATTTGTAGTTGGTGTTTTTATACACTTATATTGTGTATAATTATATATTATATTAAATCTATTTTTATTACACACGCATATAATTATTTTTTTATTATTTTTATTGTCAATATCAGTAGTTCACCAGCGTCTATTAAATTAATACTTGAGATTTATCACATTAAATTAATGTTTGATTTTCGAGGTACACCATAGCACTACACATTTTTTTGTTTTTATTTTTATCATTTTTTATTCATTTTTATTTTTGTTATTAATATATTTTTTCACATTAGTATATATTATATACTCCTAGTGGCAATATTAGAGATTTTTTCACAATAGGCAGAGATGGGGAGAAACAGTTTCCTGTTGAATTAACTGTGAAATAGTGGAGAATTGTTATGGTGAAACATGTTCACATTCGAGATGATATGTTCGTCTCGGCAAAGTTCCCCACTCCCTCTCCCTTCCCTGAAGTCAGCGTTGTGCTGACTGCAGGGATATCCAGTCTGACTTTCATCATAAGGCACTGCAGCAGAGCCTCGATCACGTTAGTGACAAATAATTATTTCACTGAAACGGTCTTCTATATGTGCTTGCAAACCAAGAACATGTAGAAAACCGTTTCAGTGAAATAATTATTTTTCACTAACGGGATCTCGACTCAGATGCAGAGCCGCAAGCCTGTCATACGACAGACTTCCCCTGCAGTCAGCACAACTCTGACTTCAGGGAAGGGGGAGGGAGGGGGGAACTTTGCCTTCAGTTATCTCTCAAACCATGAAGTTGAGAGATGAACCTGGGGTCAATTAAATTATTTTACAAATATCTACAATATGGGGGATAGTAATAATAAAGTATTACTATCCCTTTAACTGAAAGGAATAAAGAAAGATTTTAATGGAACCTTGTGAATACTTCTCATTCTGAGGACAGACACTGATCTTCATGTCATATTAAACATTATGAGGATAGGAAAATATATGTGGAAAATAACATATCCCTTCATTGCCAGTGGTGAGACGATTTACAATATTTATTCTTTTCATGCTTAATTATTAATGAAATTGCCTCGCTATATATAGATGTAGTGTGAGATCACCCAATACTTGTTAAACATCACTTAAGACTTTTCTGTAATAACCCCTGGCAGTCATCAATACCTCCCTTGCATCAGTTCTCTTGGGCCCTCTTTATCACTACACTTACTGGGCATAAAGGAGGGATAAAGAGAAATTCCAAATGCCTGCTCAATTTCAGATGTCTTTGTAGTATCAACACAATATTAGGGAGACATCTATGTCTTAGGGACTCACCTGTACTTACAAATTTGATATATCATGCTTGCCCCTCCCATCCTCCATATTTACTTCTCAAGACAAGATCAGCTGCTATAGTCTCTACTTTTTCCTTTCATGCTCACATTGTCATTGTATAGAGAAAACAATTCCTCATTAACAAACAACTATCATGCTGTAGCTGCCTCAATAACAGATTGGGACCAGACTTGGTGATTAAGTCAGGGCTGCTTTGTGAGGCATGGTGTACCAAAAAGGGGGATGCAGGAGGCCTGAAAAGAGGCTATAGATTCTCCCCATGGAAGACAACATTGAACTGCATCTCACACAGTTTCCCGTTTGTGATAAGCAGGTCTCCATAGACCTACTGCATCAAGCTTGAATGCCAACACAGAGCCAGTACTGCACACACAATCCAGGAGTTTGTGGCTGTGATTGACTGATTTCTGAATTTTTTTCTAGGTGATGGTTATATGCATAACTGGGAACTTTCAAAATGAGCTGACCCTGAGATTGTGTAAATATTAACCCTTAAATTTCCTACAATATAGATTATCTGCGATATATCCCTCATTGCTGTAATTGAGAGTCGCTCCATTTAGCATTCACGGAGACATTAATATACAACAACTTACAGATATCATTTCATAAACACACACATATGAAGCAGGACTTCTCCCTCTGCCTTTCTGGTACAAGTGGCACCAGTTTAGAGACTAAAGAAGCATTTAACTGGAGCAGAATATATAACAGGTAGCACCGAACTCTCTCACCCTGAAATTTTGGCTCTTCACCCTGCGACCCTGAGATTTGGCCCAAAACCTTGAGTCTCAGAGTCAAACCCTGAGAGTTCCCAGGTTTGGTTATATGTTTACTGACCTCTCTGAATGGCCTGTAGGAGCTGTTTGGGGACCTCACTGTGCAACTCTGGGCTTTTCACTAAGCTCATATTGGTGCATACTTGTAAACATAAAACAAACCAGTGGATGAGTTCTGTATAACCCTAGAATTCCCTGAAGATGTAATAGGGGTTCTACTGAACAAATAAGTAATGGGGGAACAGGGGTGGCATAAACTGTATGTTTCTTTTGTGGCTGTTCATAAAGACCTGAAAGATTATCAAAAGGTGTATTTGTGTTTAGTGGAAAAAACAGTACCACATAGCCTCTCTAAAATAATGATCTTAATCATAATAATCATAATAGTACTTTTTAAATATAAATACATGTATATTTTTCCTGACCAAGTTTAGTACAATAATGTATTTCTTTCATATAAATTAATATTGACACTATGCTAAGCCTTTGAATGCTAAAGACCTTTCTAACATATTGGGTAAACAAATGGAATTTTGGGCAAACAAATGGAATATGAAGTTTAATGTGGGGAAGTGTAAAGTCATGTATTTGGGAGGAAATAATCCCAAGGCTACTTATAAACTTAATTGAATCATTTTAGGGGACTCATTGCTAGAGAAAGACCTGGGTATCCTTGTCAACTACAAACTTGGAATCAGTGACCAGTGTCAAACAGCAGTAGCAAAGGCAAACAAAATCCTGTCTTGTATAAAAAGAGGTATTGAAGCAAGAGTGGATAACATTATTTTGCCATTGTACAAATCATTGGTAAGACCTCACCTTGAGTATGCAGTGCAATTTTGGGCACAGGTTCTGAAAAAGGATATACTAGAACTAGAGAGGGTACAGTGAAGAGCAACAAAATGAATTAAGGGAATGGATGACTTGATGTATGAGGAACGACTAGACAAACTTGGTTTATTTACTCTAGAGAAAGGACGACTAAGATGAGATCTCATCACATTGTAGAAGTCTATGAGAGATCAATATAAGGATCTCTGTGGTGAGCTATTCATCCCAAGACCTGACCAGGTGACCAGGGGACACCCCTTGAGATTAGAGGAAAGGAGGTTTAGACTGCAGCAGAGGAAGGGTTTTTGACAGTAAGGTCAGTTAAATTGTGGAATTCCTTGCCCAAGGAGGTGGTTATAGCAGATACAATGGATACATTTAAGAGAAGATTAGATACATTTCTTTCAAAAGGGAACATACAGGGATATACTGTATATTAATAGTCAAATCAGGAAGGTCTGATAAAGACTAACTTATTTGGTAGCAGGAAAGATATACAGTTCACATGTCACTGGGGTATGAGACAAAGGTTGAACTTGTTGGACTTGTGTCTTTTTTCAACCTAATTTACTATGTTACTATGTTACTAAGAGCTAAAATTGTTTGTTGTTAGCATCCCATGAGTGTTTAACCCTCTGAGAGCCATAGAAGGATCCAAGCATTGTGTTGCAATGTGTTGTATACCACTCTGACATTGAAAGTATTCATTTGAAGCAGAAGAGTTCAGCCACAGTACACTGTTGGGCCTGTCAATAATTTGGCAGGTAACATCAACTCCAGAAGAAATTTTCCCCATTTGGGCAAAAATGACAGTGGCTTCACTAGGCCTTATTTTTATTTTCCTTTCTCTGGATCAACAAGTTTGAGATCCAACAAATGATGAACTAGATGGTCTTTTTTCAACTTCTTAAGCTATGTAACAATGAGGAGTATTTGCTAAACATTGAACAAAACTGAATTATCACTACATACCTCCCAACATTTCAAATGGTGGTGTTGCTGGGGTAATGGGTAATGGATGGTAGAGGGGGCATTCAGTTTACCTCTGTGTGTAACAGAATAAATGATTTAGAGCAGGACCAAAGTATTTTATTTACACAGACTAATGTATAGACACATATACTGATCTACTAAAAAGAGGGACACCAGGGACACCTCCTTAGAAGGAACACCTGGGAGGTATGTACTAAGAAAATATCCTATTTACTAATTTGTAAGCAACAGTTTCTCTGTATGTAATGGTTGATAGAAATCAGAGGTAGAAAATTGGATTCAATGTGGCTTGTTTAAAGCGACTTTGTACTGCTTTCCCTCAATAACCCTTAATCTTTTTTTTTTTTTTTTGTGTCAAATCCGCTTGCCCATTCTCTTCGTCGGACATTTGTGGAATTCTGCCACCATTGCCACTCCAAATGAAGCTCCCTTTTGCTTCGCCCTTTGAAGCAGCTTGATTCTGTATATTATTTCAAAATCAAATTTGCTGTTTCACTCCACTGCAAAGCAAAGCTGAGTAGACAGCCGGAAAAAGAGGTATTATGTACCTCTATGGTACATATACTGTCCCTGACAGTTTTCTAGTACTTGCACTGAAAGTGATTGACTTTAGGAAGTGAAAGGGGAGGGAGATTTTGGAAGATTAATTGGTTATATAATATATTAGAGAAGGGGTGTCCAATTTTTATCAGTTATGGGTAGCATGACCTGAAATACATATGTTTAAAGGCTGCAGTGCATTCAGCTGTTTATTGATAACAATGGTGACATTAAGCCTGTTAGCTATTCATATAATGGTGCAGTTATAGGCCTAGTGCTGGTAGGGTGACCACGTGTCCCAGAATGCCCAGGACTGTCCCTTATTTGAGGTCTGTGTCCAGCGTCCCGGTTCACCCCCCACCGGGACAACAAAGAGTCCCAGAATGGAGCAACAAAGCCGGTACCCACAGCCTACCTACATAACACAGTACGCACCAGTCCAGCCAGCCAATGAAATGTGTTTGCTATATGGTCCTCATTGGCTGGCTGAGCCAGCCAATGAGGACCATATAGCAAATACATTTCATTAGCTGGCTGGACTGATGCGTGTGAGAAAGCTGGGAAGGCACCGGTATTCTGGCACAGCGGCGCTGCTAGTGAGACTGAGGTCTGAGTCCCGTGGCTGAAGCTCCTGCCGGCTGACACAGAGTAAGAGTTCCCACTAGGGTGACCACATGTCCTGGAATGGCAGATTGGAAATGTGGTCACCCTAAGTGCTAGTCACTGACCAAGTCAATGAGAATACTGATAGGTATATAACAGACAACTATTATCAAACTGTTCTGTTGTCTACTGGCCTACTAGTTCATGTGTGCTACCTAAGCTACCTAAAAAAAAGTTTTTGTTAAGAATATCAGGTGGTCCGCACTGTGAGGAAGACGGGCCACATTTGAACAATGAGCCACACGTTGGACGCTCATGTATTAGTACAGGGCCGTACAAGTTCAGTCCTCAAGGGCCACCAATAATACAGGATTTAATCATTTGAGTGCCAGAGGGGTATGCATGCCCCTCTGGCACTCAAAGGGTTAAGGATTTCCCTGATTAAGCAAAGTTGAGTTAATCAGTGTCTCGTTCATTTTGACTGACTCACCTGTGCTTAATCCAGGAAATAATTCATTCCTTGACAGTTGGGGGCCCTTGAGGACTGAACTTGGACATGATTGTATTAGAAGAATTAAAATACACACCAGTTGTATATAATAGGAATAATACTGTTTAAATTGTCCAAGTTTTTTTGGGGGGGAGTGACTGTCGCTTAATATAGTGTGAGGGGATTCAGACAGACAAGCAGCAACCACACAGATCAGTGCATGCATGTATGTGTTATCGTGTGTGTATATATATATATATATATATATATATATATATATATAAAAAGCAAGAGTCTTAACCCCATGAGTGCCAGAGGGGTACTCAACTCATTGCTTTGCAATGCATGCATACCTTTCTGGCACTCAAAGGGTTAATGTGAGTGGGCCATGCATTCTGTTGTATATTGTCAATTCATATTCCCCTTTGTATTTATTATGGAGTAGGCATTGCTTTTGTACTCCTTTTTTACTGTTTAGTGAAATTAACTTATACAGCTGTAATGCTTTTTTATGATTACATGAAAAATGTATTTGTCAAAGCCAGCAAAAAGTATTCTTGTTGCATAAAAATATGTAGTAAAAGTAATCTATAATGTTATGTTCACTGTAATGGAAAAATAAAGCATTTCAGAAATGTAGCGGGATAAGGCAATATTGGTTTGTTCTGCAGTAGAATGTCTCCCCCTTGTGGACATTGATGCATCTGTCTACATCATGTTGCCAGAAATGAGTTGCTTTGTTTTTTTATGATTTGTTTTTGACAATATATTTTCCACAGGTCTATGTTATGTGTTGGGAACATTAGCTCAGACAGATATTACGCTTATAGCCGAGGATAATGTGACACTTCCCTGCTGGCATAGTCTTGGACTACTTGGAAAGGAAAGCTTGGACATTGAATGGCTATCAAACATTTCTGAACATGGGCAACAAGTTGTAAGTGTTATGCTAAAGAACACTACACTAAAATTTCAATAATTAACACTTTCTTATAATGGATTTTTGTGCCTAACATATAGCAAAAAGTTCATGAAAATTGTGTGTCTAAAGCATAGTACAAAGCTATTGAAACTATTGATTGAACAGAAATAATTAAAATGTAAAAAAAAAATGTTGTAGGGTTTATCCCCCTAAGTAAAACATGGGTACTACCAGTGTTATATTTAACATTATTACATCTCAAACTTGAAATTTTTAGTTGCAGTATTACAGCGTCCTGAAATTGTACAGTGAATCTGATGCTACATCATCTTGTGTGGATTTATGGTCAACTTACCAGAGTTGTCCGTAGGATGGTGTAACAACAGGTCACTGTACACTTTCAGGCACACTTAAAATATGTTTGAGCTGCAATAACTTTTGAATAAAACATCTTTCAGCAGTGAGACCTACCCTCGTTTCAAACAATACACAATATATGTTTACATATTAAGTAGTACTATCCCTATAAGCTAGAGTGTAACTAAACAGCTTGTGATAAATGTTATCACTGGTGTAATCTCACTGATTCTTGTTGAAGTCTATAGGGAACTCTGAAGATAAAAGCAGTGATAAAGTTATCACCTGACAGCTGAATGTAAACCGTACTTCTACAGCAAACTAGATATTAACCATATCCAAAATAATACATATATATAGTATAAAAATGCAGTATTAGCGCGTGGGGAGGATCATAAACCAATGCATAGAATTTGGGGTAAAAATTAATTTACAACCAGGGACAAAAGCTGAACAGCATAATCCAGGGGCACGAAGCCCAAATTTGTTCTTGGAAATCTGGGACACCTTAACTATACTGGACTTTTCTTATATATATATATATATATATATATATATATATATATATATATATATATATATATATATATATATAACCCATTACTGCAAATTTTAGCGACAATTCTTAAACATAGATTAACCCTTTAACACCTGATGATGTTCTAGAACCATCACAGCGGTCCCTACATTAAAGGGATAGTAATGCTTAAAATGCAAAAAATATATATTGTAGGGTTTACCCCCTGAGTAAAACAAGGGTACTCCCACTGCTGAGAGATATTTTAATAAAAAATTATAACAGCTCAAACTTGAATTTTTTAGGTGCAATATCACAGTGGCCTGAATATTTACAGTGGAACTGTTGCTACACCATCCTATGGACTGCTCTGGTCCATAGACCATAAATCTCCATAGGGTGGTTTAGAAACAGTGCCACTGTAAATTTTCAGGCCACTGTAATATTGCACCAAAACAATTCAAGTTTGGGCGATTATAATTCTTTAATAAAATATTTCTCAGCAGTTGCAGTTACCTTGTTTTATTTGGGGACATAAACCCTACAACATATATTTTTTTACGTCTTAAGTATTACTATCCCTTTAAAGACCGGTGACAGCTCTCTCGCATCATGACCTTTTTGTATCCCAGAGTGCCTACAAGGCACACTGTGATCACTGGAAGAGCCTAAAATTGACTGCTTCGGGATCAGAGTAATCACATTCAGACTCCCCCTATGTGTGATCTCTTACATGTACTGGCTTTCCAAACAAACACAAACAAAAAAAACATTTTTGCATTGGTTCTCCAGTGCCCCCCACCCCTGGACCCCGCTGTCCTTAATGGGTTAAGAAAGTTTTGTATATATCTTCCCCCTTAAGGCCTTATTCAATAAGATAAAAAGGTTCACTTCTGGAGCAATACAAATACAAAATAAATATTCTAACTGATTTGAATGAATGCTACAGAATCCATCAATGCATCCCATATAATAATTCACTAGGATGTTTGTCAGAAACAGTCATGCGCAGTAGAGACTGCCCGAATGCACAGAATGCTGGGATTTCTGTGCTGGGAACATTCTGTGCTTTCAGACAGTCTCTACAGTGCTTGGCGGCAGGACGCAGAGCAGGACCGGCCTCTTAACCCATTGAGTGCCAGAGTTACATACCCCTCCGGCACGCAAAGGGTTAACATCACCCAGACCTTGGCCCATGTACACGGGCTTTTACACTAGTTGCAAAATAATGCACTGGATACCTCTCTAGCATTCCAGGGGTTAAAATCCCCATTTAAATCATTTGTATTTGTTCCTCATGGTGCAGTGGTTTCTTCCTGAACTGAACCTACAGCATTATGAGACATCTATAGACAAAAAGTTGGATCAGCACTAACTGTTCATCTATGTGCTTACATTGTATGCCTCAAATTCCTTCAGTAGGGTACAAACTCATATTTCTGCTTTTGGTAGTACCATGGACAAGTGTTTTCTTACAGTATACAACTCAGAATTGCCAGAGTGCGGCCCCCACTGCATAATATTTATATAGTGTGTAGTTTAGAAAAGCATTGAAAACACTTCTAGCATCCAGTAGATTAACCCACTGGGTGCCAGAGGGGTACGCAACGCATTGCAAAGCAATGCGTTGCGTACCCCTCTGGTACTCAAAGAGTTAAAAGAAGATGAGAATAATAAACCAAGTCTAAATTAATAATTGTGTTTATAATATATGTATTAACTACTTCACAGCTACTCAGTTACAGTGGACAGAAGATCTATGAAAATCCAAATCAAAAGGGACGTTACAGCTTTGTGTCCAACTATTTGGCTGGTGATGCTTCAATGCTCATCAGATCACTGGAAACCAGTGATGCTGGACTATACATCTGCAAAGTGAAAAATGCAGGCCAGTATGAATGGAATTATATTAAAGTAAAGGTTCTAGGTGAGTGAGCATGTACGTGTGTTTTGATGAAATACCCTAAGGGCTTTATGCACGAAAAGTAAAGATAAATTTTGGGGCAAACCAACCGCACCACAAGGAAGAAATAAATATTCCCTTAAAGGAGCAGTACGTTTTTATTGTGAAAAATTATATATGGTAGGGCTTGTCCTGTTGAGTAAAATAAGGGTACACCCACTGCTGGGAGATGCATATTTCCAGAGGTATCCCAGTTTAAACCTGTTTTTTTTACATTAACAGTGCCCTCTAATGGTCAAATTCTAATTAGTTTTTCTGTTATATTCTAATGGAGAGGAAAGTCAGTGACAGTGTCAGTGTATATTGTTATTTATATAGTGCCAAAGTGAGAAACTGCTGAGTCATGCTCTCAGAAGTTTCAGGAAGTAAATCCACAGTGAATTCACTTCCTGATTATTTAAACTGTTATAACTTTGAATAAAACAGTGGGAGTACTCTTGTATTAGGAAAAGCTCTATAGCATATAGGTTTTGATTTAAAAAAAGGTTTACTGCTCCTTTAATTCCCATTAGTTTAAATGGGGCTGTTCAGCTCTTCAGTGCCAGAGAGGTCTCCAGTGCAGTGCTTCACAATGTGTCAGAGACCTCTTTAACATACAGTGGGTTAAATATTCTATTTTAATCAATAGAAATGCTTAGTTCTTCCCTATAGAACAGTTGTTTTGCTTATAAATTGCTCCTCTTTTTATTTTGTGTATAAGGGTCCAAATATACACAAGAATAAGAAGTGATACTTAAGCAGGGCTCAAAATTTCCACTCGCCACTAGCCAATGGCAAATGAAAATTTAGCCCTGGTGGATATGTTTTGGCTTGCAGTGGCGAGTAACTTTTCAGGTCTGGCTAGTAGCAAAGGACTTAAAATTATAAGCCCTGCTTAAAGGGATAGTAAGGCTTAATATGTAGAAAAATATATATTACATAGTAAAACAACGGTACTCCCACTTTTGAAAGGGGGTTCTATTCAAAAGATATTGCATCTCAAAGTTGATATATATATATATATATATATATATATATATATATTCCTACATATTAGGGTTACTATCCCTTTATTGATTGTGATTTGCTTTTTTATCTCTTTAAGGAACATAGATGTGTTCAATGGATTGCTAGGCAACAGATCTTTTCAGTCTGAATTGGATTAGCCATAGAAATCCCATCCACAGCCCTTTAGAATCATGTAAACATTCCAAAAATAATAAAAGGTCGCTATCCAGCTACATATTATAAAAGAGTTCAAATGCAAAAAAAAAAAAAAACAGATCTACCTGAAGGTGGTAGGAAAGACACCTAGCAAGACATAGCAATATAGTTACGGTCTTTCTGTAAAACAGATTAAGAGACACTTTCTCCTAAAGATAACTTCCCGTTTAAAGTTATAGCAAAAATCAAGAACAGACTTCTATAGAAACTGATGATTAACACAAGTCACAGAAGAATTATTGAAGTGGTTGTCTGTCTTTGCAGCAAAAGCTTATTCTATCCTAAATAAAATATAGGGTAATTTTTGTGGGTACTGTAAAATCCTGGTTTAAAGATCCTGGTTTAAAGGATCAGGACATTTTTTATAAAAAAAAAACAAAAAAAACATATTGTAGTGTTCATGCTGTGCAAAATAAGGATACTTCTACAGCTGGCAATTGCTTTATTCAACAGACATTACAGTTGAAACTGTCACAAAGTGGTCAAGCTGTTACTATCACATTCTATGGAGAACTGTAGCCAGCAGTCTTCCATTCCCATAGAATGCAATAAATAAACATATGGACACCAGGGGCAGCTGCACTAAAGTATTATAAAGGAGTCATAAAAAGGAGACTTTCCCGCATAATAAACTCTTCACTTCCTGTGATATTATATGGAGCCTATGCACCAGAATCTAGCAAGCTGAATAGACCTTAGTGCATAGGATACATAGAATAACATAGGAATCCTAGCATTTATCATATTAGAGAGTTTATCTCACCTTTAACAAACATTAATGCATAGTGGGATTTGGATATTAAAGGGAATGTAAGGCATCTGTAGCTGAAATATACTTAAAATACACACTTTGATTTCTAAAGACATTTCTATTTTCAGCTAAGCCATCTGAGCCACAATGCAGAACAGAAGGAGAAATGCTTGAAGGAAAAAATGTGACCTTACACTGCAAGTCATCAACAGGCACAAAACCCATGATATACCGCTGGCTTCGTGTCAACCTGAAGGACAATGTAGTAAGACCCGTGCAGAGCAATGCCCAGATCGGTGAGACTCAAATAGACACATTAGATAGATGATAGATAGATAGATAGATAGATAGATAGATAGATAGATAGATAGATATAGATACCTGGTAACTCTCAGGGTTTGACCCTGAGACTCAGGGTTTTGACCAAAATCTCAGGGTGAGAGAGTTCTTTGTTACCTACTATATGATTTTCCTCAATTACATGTTTCTTTAGTCTCTAAGTTGGAGCCATTTGTATCAGAAATACAGGGGGAGAAGTCATTTAGGAAGTGGTATCTCTAAATTGTAGCATGTTAAAGGTTCCTTGCGGGACTGGCTGGGGCACCTTTGGATTAGAGCAAGCGGGTACATATTGCATAAAATCTACATTATGGGAAGCATTAAGGGTTAATATTTCAAAGATCTCAGCTCATCTTGAAAGCTCCCAGGTATGTAGATAGATAGATAGATAGATAGATAGATAGATAGATAGATAGATAGATAGATAGCCATCAGCCACTTATGGAAAGTATGTCATTTCTCCACAGGCAGCTATAGTAACAGAATCACGACTGCAAAAAATATTGATCTCAAACATGCAAATTTGTTCTCTAAGGACTTTTAACGGAAGCATACCCAAGCAGTGGCAGTACCCTTGTTTCATTTAGCAGTAAAAACTCCCCCAGTACATATATTTTATAATAATAGTTTATTGTCCCATTAAACAAAATAATTCAGAACATTGTTGTAATTTGAACCTATTCAAGTTTTTCCAATGTTTTAAGTAGAGTGTTCCAGGGTTCCATCCTGGGCCCAATGTTTTTAAATTTATTAATGAACTTCAAGGGGATATTGGGTATAGTGTCATAACCCTTTGAGTGCCATAGAGGTATCCAACACATTGCAACGCAATACTCTGGCACTCAAGGGTTAATCTTTGTGATGGCACAAAACTATGCAAGGAAATACACACAGAAAAGAATGTTTTTTCCCTGTCAAAACATTTGAATATAATAATGAGTATATGGGCAGATAAGTGGAAGATGATATCCTATATAATAATTTGCTAGGATGTTTGTCAGAAGCCGTCATGCGCAGTACACACAGAATGCTGGGAGTTCTGTGCTGGAAGCATTCTGTGCTTTTGTACAGTCTCTATAGTGCATGACTGCGTCAGTGGCAGAACGCAGAGCAGGACTGGCCTCTTAACCAAAGCAATGCGTTGCCTAACCCTCTGGCATTCAAACGGTTAACATCACCCGGACCTTGGCCCGGCCAACAAGTACTCACAAATCATTCAAAACAAGGGGGGGGGGGAGATGCACTAAGGCATGATAAACAGGTGACAAAGTGGAGATGACTTCTCCATTGAGATCACTTCTGTTCCTATGTTACTCTATGGAGACAATGCAATAACATTTCTCCAACTTTGTAGATCTTAGTGCATAGGCTTTATAGAATAACACAGGAAACAGAGAAGTGATATCACTGGTGAAGTCATCTCCACTTTTATCACCTGTTTATCATGCCTTAGTTCATCTCCCCCCTTGTTTTGAATGATATGTGAGTACTTGTTGACCAAAGACTTTACAATAGTATTCGTTATGTCAGCAAGACCCATTAAGATACTGTTGTATATAAAAATTGGTATAGATGCATGGGATGGGAATTACATTTTTCATCTATAGAAAACCTTAGTAAGTCTTCACCTCAAATATGTAATGTTTGTGCACCAGTTCTTTAAAAAAAATGTTGAAATGGAAAATGTACAGAGAAGTGCATCAAAGCTGTTAAAGGCAATGGAGAATCTGGTTATAAAAAAAGATCTTTTCCTGATGCCTGGAAACATAGCATAGTAACACTCAACCTCAAAAACAGTGTCCTTGACTATACCACTCCCTCTAGCAACTGACCATTCTCACTCCTTCTATTTGGACCTAAGCTTGTAAAATGACTAGTCTACTCACACCTGATTGATTTCCTTAAAACACACACGAGCACACACACTCTGCTAGTCCCATTACAATCCGATTGTCACACTGCCCGCTCCACAGAAACTGCTGTCAAAGGCACTATGCATTCTTATTTGTCTATATCTCTCAGCTGAATTCATTGTGGTTCACTCTACCAAATTCTTCATTTCCTAATGCAGTTCTGAACTGGCTATCCTCTTATCAATCTAACTATTATTAATTGTCTCCTTTGCTACTTCTTCATCATCTCCTGTGCTGTGTACACTTGTGGCACTATATCAATAAACATATTAATTAATTGATGACAAACACAGAACTCACCTAAAAGGCACAATTTTCAGACTCCCTCTCCACTGTGAGTTCCATGATGAGGAAATCAGCACAAATCAAACAGATCCTATTGAAATGGATAATAAATGTTAAAATTAGAAAAGGGATCTAGTTTGGGAGACAAAATAAAGACCAAAACCTGTAATGGAGATAAAAAGAAAGTATTTAGGAGCTAACAATAGGCTTAAGTGTATTGTAGGATAAATGAGTGTTGTTTCTGTAATCTTGATAAAAGCCCAAGGAAGAGCCACAACATCGGTCATTAGAACAATGTGTCATTTAGAGGGGAATAGCTAATAGAAGTACAATGAGATATAATTTAGGCTGTGATATGTCTCATTCACCACTTTTGTAGGAAAAACATGTTATGAACAGGTTGCTAATTTTTATATCTGACAGTTTCTTAAAATATGTATCTTGTCTGCTAGGAAAGGAAAATCAACTCTTGTTACATAATCTTAGTAAAACAGACAATGGCTCCTACCGATGTGAGGTGTCTAACGAAGCTGGAAGAAGGATCTGTGATGTTCATCTAAATGTGCAAAGTGAGTAAATTACCGATTCATAAAGACAATATTGTAGACTATTGTAACTCATGATCAGTTATATGTACTGCTGGTACTAACAATCATCAAATCAACTGGTGAATCCTGCTATAAAACTTAAGGAATTGAGGGTTGTATTGCATTATAATAGTGATCCTTGTTTATTGTGTCGGTTTTTGTAGAAAACTTGGAGACCCCTAGTGTTAATGGCAGCCCTACTGTTCAAAAAAGTACACCAGTAGGCTAATGGGAACCCAGAAAATTTATGGTGCTAAGTGTAGTGCTACATGTGTCTACACAGTGTTAATGCAAATATATGCAAATGTCATTATTATTCCAAAGGGATACAGTGCTGGAATCATAGGAGGAGGGGGGTTATGCTAATTTTCCACATTGTTGTCTTGACTAAACAGGTGTCCTTAACACCTTGTGGATCAGATGATTGTGAAATCCTGGGTTTGCATACTTCCCAACAATTCAAATGTCTGTCCAAACTAGCTTTTAGTTTGTGAACAGACTTTTGTTTTAGGTGGTGTTCCTGTGGTGTGGCTGGTGGATAGGGCATTACAAATAATTTTTAGGTTACTTTATGAACTACTGACAACTCTTTATGTAACTGATTACATGATTCAGAAAAAGACAACAGTTTTTATTTACACAGACTATTGTATAAACACACTATCAGAAATATACCCGGTGTTTCTTGGGATATTATGTAGAACTTTGTCTGTGTGTGTGTATAGATGGGCATGGTTATATATATATATATATATATATATATATATATATATATATATATATATATATATGTGCTATAGGTGTGTGGGGGGTATATATGTATGTATATATGTTTATAGGTGCAGTGTGTGTGTGTGTGTACAGATGTGTCTGTGTGTATAGGAATGTATGTGTAGCTATGCATATGTGTGCAGCATACCTCTCAAGTGTCCCATTTTAGAAGGGACAGTATACTTTGAGACAGAAATCCATCAGTCCCTTCCCCAGCCTGGTGTCACTCTTTGTAGGAGATCACACAATATTTAGTGTATATAAGTGTATGACATTGTTCCACAGCAATAACACTCACATTAATGTTTGTTTTAACATCAGTCTTCCTCTAAATCATTTATTCAGTTACACAATTGGTCATGAAATAACCTAAAAATTCTCAGAAATGCCCCGGTTCACCAGCCATGCCCCCAGCAACAGTACCTGAAATAAAAGTGTCCCTTTTTGATCATTAGAAATGTTAGGAGGTATGGTATAAGAATGCATGTGTAGCTAATGCATGTGTGTATAGGTGTGTGTGTGTGTGTGTGTGTGTGTGTGTGTGTGTGTGTGTGTGTGTGTATGCACAGATCTACATGTGTATATGAAGGGTCTGACTTTCTACTACTTGTCAATGTCAGAGTGGCAGGAAGAGAGATAGGGTGATCAATGTCTGAGGGAGAGAAGGGATGAATGACAGGGAGAGGGAAGGCTGAATGTCTGGGAAAGAGGGAGGGATGAATGATAGAGACAGAAAGCTCAATGTCCATGGGAGAGGGAGGAATGAATGACAGGGGAGAAGGAGGGCTCATTGTCCAGGTGAGGGGGGAGTGATGGATGACTGCCAAAGGGAGAGGGAGGGTTCATTGTCTAGGTTAGAGGGAGTGATAAATTAGATAGTAAGATGGGGGCTTAAAGTTTTGGGAAAAGGAGGCTGAATGATAGTGGAGAAGGATGGTGGGCTCAATGTCCAAAGAGACTGATACACAGGGATATGCCGTGAAATGGGAGGCTGTTATTATTGCTGGGGAGAGTGATAGACTGAAGAAATGAGACAGACACAAGTGATGAACTGAGCGATGGGAAATGAAGGGAGAAATAAGTGTTGGGCAGAAAGAGACATGAGCTGGATGAGGTGAGTAAAGGAGATGAAGGGGAGGGTGGGCTCACCGGCCCATGGAAAGTGCCTGCAGTGATTTTGACAGGAGTGGCCAGGAGGGACAAACTAGCTTTTAGGTTGTGAAGGCACTTGGCATGGAGAAGGTCTTTGATGAGTACTGCATGTTTTTTAAAGCTAGTAAATGAGATCAGTAGAATCAGAAATATTAGGCTTTAAAGTTAAAAAAGAAAATGTATGCACATAAAGCTGTGCAAGTTAGTAGGAAGCTCACAGTGAAACAATGCAGTCTAGTTGCTCACTTTCATCAATAGATGGCACTGCAGGACTACAAATGAGTTTTCGTAAACTACAAAATGACCTATCGAAAAGAATGTGGAGAATTAATGCAAAAATCTTTGTTGAAGCCACAGTTAAGTTCTCACTCAGATTCATAAAATGCAGGATATACATGTTAAGTTCTTCCGACTTAACTCCATGCTCCTGTGTGCTATTACAAAAACACTAAAAAAACACATAATATCCATACAAAAAAACCTGTATTTACCAGCTTTTATATGTTTGAGTAAGAACGTAACTGTGGGTTTACAACGTTTTTGCCATTGATTATACATAATATTCTTATGAATAGTTACACATATGTATAATATTTAGTTTTGCAATGAGAAAAATACATATATATAATACAAGTTTTGTCGGACTGCTTTATTAGGCAGTGCTCTGTTTTCTGGAATATCTTGCACTTAAAACTCCAAGTGCCAGTAGAATTGAAAGTCCAGTTCTTGACTTACATACATAGACACATATATACACACAGAGAGACAGTGAGCATGATAGAGATGAAAAGGCAGACAGAAAGCAAATGCGAAAGAAACAGAGGCAGTAGACAGACAATAAACCAGAAGGTAAATGTGAGGGTGTGAGACTGAGATGGTGATAGAGAGATAATAAGACAGAGAAACATAGGATGTCATCCATTCGGCTAAAGATGTTCAGTTCTGGGACAAACCAACTGTACTATAAGGGAAGTGAAAATTCCCATTGATTTAAATGGGACTTTTAATTCCTTGAATTCTAGAGAGGTCTCTAATACATAGTGAATCAATTTGTTGGAGACCTGTGTAGCATTCAAGCTCACTCCTTTCCTCATGGCTCATTCCCTCTTCTTATGGCACACTTTCCCCCAATGTCAGCTCCTTACATTCTCCAGGCTCATCCTCCCTTCCCAAGGATCACCATCACCCATTCTCATCCCTCTCCCTCTCATGGCTCACCCCCCACACCTACAGCCCTTTATTATGGCTCATTGTTTCTTTGTGTCTGTCTGTGTGTGTTTGCCTGGGTGTGTATACATTTCTGTGTTTCTATATGTGTTTCTGCCAGTGTGTGTGTGTGCACGTGTGTGTCTATGTGTGTGTGTCTCTAGGTGTGTGCCTCTATGTATGAATGTGTGTGTGTGTGTCTATTTGTGTCTGTATGTGTGTGTGTGTGAGTGCTTATCTATTTTTGAGTCTTTTTTTGTGTGTGTATCACAGTATATGAGTGTGTGTGTGTCAATGGTATGGGCAACTTTGTATCTTTCAAATACCAAAGGTCATGTATACTTACTGAGTTTTCTTTTTGCTTTCTGAAGAGGCAAGCAATGTGGGATTTCTGGCAGGTGTTATCTGTGGAGTTGTTGTTGGAGTTTTCCTGATTTTTCTTACCCTCTGGCTATTATTTCGTAAAAAAGAGTTGAAAAAACGAGAAGAGGATGAATTCCTGAATGAAATTAGGTAAATAAAAAAAGGCAGGCAAGACTAAAAATGCAGTAAAACGTAAAAATGTATAATTATGTGACTTACATATGAATTCACTTAGTATAAACACCTTTAATTTTGTTTAAAAAAAAAAAAAAAAAAAAGAGTTTTATAAATATGCTTACCTGGTAACTGCACATGTGGATGAGATGTGGTGAGATTCTAGAGTTAGACCTAATGTGCCTATGTCTTGCTTGATACCTGCAGGGAAGTACAGTAGATGATGCCAAATAAAGGAGTTCAGAAGCGTAACCAGCTTGTTAACCCTTTGAATGCCAGGGAGGTATCCAATGCAATGCAGCACAATGCATTGGATACCTCTCTGGCACTCAAAGGAGATTACATTTTCAGTCACAGATGTCCATAGAGGTGGGCTTGACAGTTTCTGAAATATTTGATTGACATAGAGGTATGCGTTGGTTTAAAACTGAAGCAGGCAGCATGACCCTACTTAAAGGTATAGTAATGTTTCATAATAAAAACAGCTCTAATTAATCATCATAGTATTTGGACTTTGGAGAGTTTTATTTCAGTTCTGTCAGAGTTGTAGTTCCAGAGTAATTCAATGACAAAGTGTCCCCCTCAGGCCCCTTTTACTGATGTAACACTGCTCAGCCAAAGCAGAAGGGAGGTGCCCAGGTAGATTGCACAGAGGGACAATCTTCAATTAAGATAAGGGAAAAACCTGAAAAACTTGTCAATGGGGGCAGAGCTTTCATTGTTTTCATAGGAAGAAGAATGTCCCCTGCTGTTATCTGTCTGGTCTTACAACCAGATTCCACATCTGAGAAGAGATGGCTTACACTAGGTAAAAGGGGCGGGAGGGGAAACTTTGCTTGTGAACATCTCTTAAACCATAAAGGTTTGAGAGATAAGACTTATATCGTTCTTCGTGTTTTTTTAATGCCTACAAAATAAAATAAAGTTAAAACGAAGTAGTACTATCCCTTTAAGATAAACATGTGCAGTGAGCAGAGTTTGTGATCCTGTAGTCCTCTTAGTAACTGTAATGCCCGTCTCAATTATATAACATCCAGAAGTGATTGAATATGCTCTCTGAAGACTTTGACAGAGGTGTAGATATAGAGTTTCCACAATGTATTTATTTAAATTGTTCTACACAATAAGCTAATTTTTTCCATTCTCATAATAAAACTTAAAAATAACTATTTATTTAAGTATTTTTACCTTTTTTTACACCCTTGGCATATGACTAATAACATTTTAGGGGTGCTCTGAAAATATCAGACAACGAGGTGTGAGTGTAGGTGGGGGGGGATTACAAATACAATTCTGTATTAAACCAGGTGCTAGAACTGATTAACTAGTTCCGGGCTGCCTTGTGCCAATTTACTAAGAGCCTTATGCAAAAAATCCTCCCCTTAACATCGCTTGCTACAAGGGGACTGTACAATTCCAGCTCCATGGAAATGACATCCAGAACTGATTGAAAATGTTCTCTCCTGTATACCCAGCAGCCTCTATATTAGTCTAATTGTAATAGAGGCACAAAGAACATATCCCTTAGGGGAGGGTTTATACGTGCTTGTGCTAATGGATGATTAAATAAAGCTCAAAAGGTATTATCATAGAGACAATCTTTTAAATAGACACCTATGCATGCTAGTGCTCAAGCATTTAAAAAATCCATATGCATCAATGGGAATTTTTAACTGTCTCCTATATATTATTATTTTTTTGTTATTACCTAGGGAAGATGCTGAAGCCCCAAAAGCTCGTCTAATGAAACCTGGTTCATCTTCTTCAGACTCCAGAAGCTCTCGTTCAGGTTCTTCCTCTACCCGATCTACAACCAATAGTGCCTCTCGCAGCCAACGGACACTCTCAACACAAGAAACTCCCCATGCAGAGCAAAGACATCACTGTCTGGAGCAGATATAAGTGAAAGAGGTAGACCCCTATGAAAAGAAGATATACTGTCTTAAAAAGAAGGGATGCATCTTTCATAATGCCGGAATAAGACACTGGCTCTAATGCAACTGGATGAGAGTTCCTGGGATCTAATGATCACATATACATAATTTCAGACTACGTCTATGGTTTATTTGATTTACTATTTCACTGATAGATTTTGCACCTTTTTTAATCAACATGGAGCTCCAAGGTTTTAAAGATATTTGGAAATGAAAAAGATATAACTGTTTTCAATTAAAACCGTTAAAGAGATGATGTATATATCAAGACTCTACTAACACACTATAAAAGGGAATGTGAATCAAGAGTATTTTATGTTTGTTAACAATTCAGCTGTCACTAGAGAGTAAGCAGACAACTGAGTTGTAAGTAATGATGTATGTTGCATTGTGAAACACTTTAATAAGGGAAACAAAAAGTATTACCTACTTTATGATGAAGGAACAAGTTGATGTCTGATTGCATCACAGTTTATTTTAAGAGATTGATATTTTCTTATGTTTATTATTTTAACCATGTGAATGTTTGAATCCTGGTGGCAAGCACCTATGACACCAAATAAATCTGAGTGAGAA
This sequence comes from Rhinophrynus dorsalis, assembly GCA_037306005.1. Taxonomy (NCBI): domain Eukaryota; kingdom Metazoa; phylum Chordata; class Amphibia; order Anura; family Rhinophrynidae; genus Rhinophrynus; species Rhinophrynus dorsalis. The sequence goes on from CM074724.1 coordinate 161,935,657, forward strand.
AGCACTTACCTTAGTACCAAGAAATTGTGTTAACCTAGATGAATAATTTATTAACACCAGAACTTAACAAATTAGTAATGCATAAAAATAACTTCATTTTATATTTATTTCAATCTTCTGTTCAATATTTACAAGTGTGACTGTAATATTCAACCCTTCTGAAGTTATTAACCTTTATTCTACCTTCTCCCTTTCCTTTGTGGGATAGGGAATGTCAGTCTTGTTTGCGCTCCTGTTGGTTGGTCAGTCAGTCTTATTAGTTCCTTCAGAGTTTAAGTAGCTGATGTTAGTGAAGAGGGGGGATAAAACTAATTTTTTCAGAAGGGCTGAATTTTAGAGACTGAGTGACATCAGAAACAGTCTTATATGTTCAACAATATATTTCAAATAAAGTTTTTGTTCAAGCATAACTGACCCTTTCAGGTTCTCCCATAAATATCATACTTTAACACATTGGCTGCTAGCATCTAAAGTAGTGATGGGCAACAGGCAGCCCTCAGAGGCTTCTCCTGTGGCCCTCAGTCTGTTCTCTGGTACAATGGGAAAATGCAATAATTTCCTTCTACCGTGTAACAGACACTTCTTTTGCCATACCTCCCTTTACACTGTTCCACCTTAAAGGGATAGTAATAGTTCGTTTTATCTTTACTTTATTTTGTAGGCTTTAAAAAAACATGAAGAACGATATAAGTCTTATCTCTCAAACCTTTATGGTTTAAGAGATATTCACAAGCAAAGTATCCCCCCCCCCGTTCAGCCAGATCAGAAGGGAGGTGCCCAGGTCTGCAGAGAGGGACAATCTTCGATTAAGATAAGGGAAAAAGCTGAAAAACTTGTCAAGGGGGGAAGGGCTTTCATTGTTTTCATACAAAGAAGATTGTCCCCTGCTGTTATCTGTCTGGTCTTACAACCAGATTCACATCTGAGAAGAGATGGCTTACACTAGGAAAAAGGGGCGGGAGGGGGAAACTTTGCTTGTGAATATCTCTTAAACCATAAAGGTTTGAGAGATAAGACTTATATCGTTCTTCATGTTTTTTTAATGCCTACAAAATAAAATAAAGATAAAACGAAGTATTACTATCCCTTTAAACTCTTTAGTGATAGAGAGGTCTCAGTGTACTGTGAAGTGAATGTGAAATAGACCACTTTAACACCCAAGGGGTTATTCTGCTGTTTGCATCCTCTATTTAGACAATTTAACTGTAATGTGCAGCCCTTTAGTAGACTTGAGAGTCACATATGTGGCCCATAGAGTGAATCTGGCTGATTGTCACTGATAAAAGGGGTTAAAACATATGTACCATTGTAAATAAAAAATGAATCTATTCCTGTTTCCAAGTAAATGTTTTATCCCTTTGAGTGCCCCAGAGGTATGCAAAGTGTTGCTCTGCAATGCGTGCATACCCCTCAGGCACTCAAATGGTTAACATATTATGTTTCCAAATTGATCCCTACTGCTTTTCCCAGCTGGATCATGTCGGGAGGTCACTCTGTTATTAACAGGTTGTGTCACAGCCAACTTCACCTTGATTGATTACTGCAGTGGTTCTCAACCAGGGTGCCGTGGCTCTTACGTGTGCAATGGACATCTAAAAAAAGGAAACAAAAGATAGGATCTTAAACAAGGCACACAACCAAATCATGAATCAATAGACCAACAAATTATAAAAATAAAAAAGATTTATTAGTCTTCATATAAATCTCTATAATTGACTGGACAGAAATACGAGTCTCCCACTCCTTAATGCTACCCCATCCCTCTAAGAATGGTCCAGTTCAAACAACAAATCTACAAAAAGACACATAACCCTAAATCAAAATAATCCCATATCTTTTGTTTCCCTTTTTTAAATGATATATAGTAGTAGGGATCAGTGCTTCCCCTTAAATTTTTCTTCCTATTCCACAGACAGCTTCTTAGGGTGCCCCTTCCTCTCTATAAGGTTTTTTAACAAAAATGTAAATTATGAGTTTCAAATGTATATTTGTGGAAATTGTTATGCATGGTGTGTTTATTTTGGTTACTCTGATTGCGAGAATTAAGACTAACAATATATTTATACATTTGTACCCTTTCTACTACTTGGCAAAATTGACTGTGTTCAATCTTTGTCTGTTCCCTCCCTAAGTATTGCCTATTTCCAACCTCCTCCAATGACTGAGGATTTCTCCATATAAGCTGGAGTGCTCTCTAGCCAATGAGAGCGCCCCAGCTTACATGGAGAAATACTCTGTCATCTGAGGAGGTCGGAACGATGCACTACTTGGGGAGGGAACAGACGAAGGGTAACAGGCTGTGGTACAGAACTGTACCCGTAGCCTGTCCTGAAGTGACATCACCAGCTCTTTTTTAAAAAAGGAAATTTCACCATAGTCTGCATTATAAAAAAAAACAACACACACAGATTGCATGTTATCGCTATAGGAACATTACACAGAGGCAAACTTGTGTAGAGGTGATAGTTTCCCTTTAACCAGGGATATTTCAGTGTGTGAAAGAGAGGCTTGTCAACTTACCCCCAACACTTTCTCTCCAACCCCTGATGTGAATCAGAGGGTTGTATCATTAAGGGATTAACCCTTGGAGTACCGGTAGAGTGTGCAAACCAGTTCAGAGGATCTCTATTGCATTCAAATATTGAAGAAACAGAAAAAACTTTTTTATAAAAATATATCCTATAATATAAAAGGCCAGAATGTTTGTCTGATGCAGTCATTCGAAGTAGAGACTGCCCGAACACACAGAATGCTGGGAGCATTCTGTGCATTCAGGCAGTCTCTACTACCAGTGAGGCAGCAGCAGTACGCAGAGCAGGACCAGCCTCTTTACCTCAGTGGACCTTGGCCACTGTACACGGGCTTTTACACTAGTTTTGTAATAAAGGTTTACTGTCCCTTAAAGGGATAGTAATACTTAAAATGTAAAAAAAAATATGTTGTAGAGTTTATCCCCCTGAGTAAAACAAGGGCACTCCGACTGCTGAAAGGTGTTTCATTCAAAAGTTATTAATTTTCAAAGTTGAATTTTTTAGGTGCAATATCACAGTGGCCTGAAATTGTACAGTGGCACTGTTGCTACACCATCCTATGGAGATTTATGGTCAACTGACCAGAGCTGTCCATAGGATCGTGTAGCAACAGCGCCACTGTACAATTTCAGGCCACTGTGATATTGCATCTAAAAAATTCAACTTTGAAAATTAATAACTTTTGAATGAAACACCTTTCAGCAGTGGGAGTACTCTAGTTTTACTCAGGGAGATAAACCCTACAACATATATTTTTTTACATTTTAAGTATTACTATCCCTTTAAACTAAGAGGCTTTGAAGTGTGGGAGAGATGATTCACTAAGCGTCCTCCCCTCTTACAATTAGTGGAGATGAGAGGTGTCTCGCTCACAGAGAGTGGGGGTTAATTTGGGCTGTGATAAAATGCTTATTCTGCAGTTCCCTCTCTGAAACACAACAGAGATAATAAAAACTGCTTTTGAAGGAGCAGCAATCTTTTTTCAAGGGAAAAATGTATGCTATAAGGCTTTTACTGTTGAGTTAAACTTGTGTACTCCCACTGTTGGGTTATTTTTCATTCAAACGTTACTACAGTTCTATAACACAGTTTTCATTTAACCCTTTGAGTGCAAGAGGGGTTTGCATTAGTTACCCCTCTGGCATTCAAAGGATTAAAAAAAAAATCCTCCTTCTCTAACCCTTTTCGGGACTGGTGGAGTGTGCAAAATAATTTTATGTGTGTGTGTGTACATATTATATTTTCTTTTGTTCTAGTTTGTATTTGAATTAGCAGAGACATCTTCTGGGCTATTTATATTGTTCATATTGAAGATATCCTAGTACAGTGCTTCACAGCTTGTGCTCTCATGGCCCAAAAACAGACCAGGACTTTTCCATGTTTGACCAAGACTGCTTTAAGCCACTGATGGGCTCTGGGCAAATTATAAAGTAACAGCCTCCCTTAACTCTCTGACTTCTAGACAGTATCCATGGAGGTAAAATAATAACTGCACTTCTTTTATTCAGTACTCAAGCTTATAGCAACATAACACAATTATGAACTTAAATTAACCTCATAGAATCTTTTGTGCTCACAGGTTCATTCAATGCTAAAAACTTACATTTACAGGTGTTTGACAAGATATGAGTTTTCACACCTGTGCAGACTGTATTTTATGGCCCAGACAATGATGTAAAGGGACATTCAGAAGGATCCAAATTATGTAATACTAGTTGAAGAGCCCGTCACATGGGCCACAGTGCCACTGCCACCTGGTCGCGGGGCAGTCATGCGCAGTGGAGACTGCCCGTGCCGCGGCTGATACAGAGCTGGACGCTCCAAAGGAGTGTCCAGCTCTGTATCAGCCGCTGCGCGGGCAGTCTCTACTGCACATGACTGCAGCACGCGCAGCAGTGTCTACTGCGCATGAAGCTGCGTTACACACATTTTAGCGAATTATTATATAGGATGACAGTCAGTGTTACACTTTGAACATGGGGATTCCTTCCACCAACTAGTCCTGGGCAGCTGCCAACTTTGCCTTACTGATGAAACGGCTCTGACTTGTGACATATTGATTTACTCTCCTGTTATCAAGCAGAAAAATGGTTATGTCCTGTCCTGTTACGTTAGCTACCCCTGAGGGCATTTGTTGAGAACCACTGTCATATTAAGTTTGGAAATGTAAATATGTCATTCTATAACCCTTTGAGTGCCAGAGGGCAATGCATTGCATACCCCTCTGGCACTCAAAGGGTTATCTCTAGATAGTTTCACAACGGTGCAGCTTTTTAAGAATACACCTACCTGGGCACAGGTGTCCTATTTAGTCACACTAGTTCACCTGTGCTCTGGTAGGGATAGTCATAAAACCTGCACTGATTTCAGACACACTACTCTAGATCAGGCGTTCCCAACCTCCTCAAAGACCCCCTAATAGGCCTTGTATTTAGGGTTTCCCTGCTTGTGCAAGGTGCCTTAATCAGAGGCTCAATCATTTAATTAACTCCCCTGTGCACAAGCAGAAAAATCCTAAAGACATGGCATTTTAGGGGTTCCTGAGGTGATTGCTCTAGATTATATGCTATGTTACTTATGCTCAGAAATGTGTTAAGGCAGGGATGGGAAACCTGAGGCCCTCCACCTGTTGAGGACTACTATTCCTATAATCTCAGACAGGCCACAGATGATTTGTAGTCATCAACAGCTGGAGGGCCTCATGTTTCCACATACTCTGTGTTAATCCTTTGAATGCAACAGGGGTACTCAACACATTGCTTCACCTCCTCCTAATAATAAACCATCACTTACCTTAAACTTTATATGCAATTCATTGTCTTCAAAGGTCTAATCTGGGCAAAAAAACCTTAAGATCAATATGAACATACCTGTGCTGCCCTTGAAGGAGACAAATGATGCAATTTGTGTCAAAAAGGGGTAAGGCTTAAGCATGACTGGGGCGGGGTTTCAGAAACTTTTCAAAATGTAGGCAAATAAGCTGGGGAAGGGGGGAAAGTGGGCGGGGAATGGATGGAAGAGATAGGGAAGGAGTGCAAATATGCAGAGTTTCTTAAGAAACTCCCTACACCCTGGAAAATGAGACTCGGTCCCAGAGACCCAGTAATGCAGAGTCAAAATTGGAGACTCTAGGGCAAATCCGGAGAGTTCCCAGCTATGAATATGAATCAGTTTTGCACGGATTATTTTTCCAAATGTAATCTTTAGTGTTGAGCGAGCGTGCTCGGCCGATGCTCGGATCGGCTCGAGCATCGCTCTGCTCTGCACATGGCGGTACTCGTACGAGTACCGCCATGTGCTCGCCCGACATGCTCGGGTGAAGAGGATCTGTGCCGGAAGAGGCACAGATCCGAAGACGCTCCGCTGGACCACCAGGGAATGGAGGTACGGGGGCATTGCGGAGATGAAGGGGGCATTGCGGAGATGAAGGGGGACATTATGGAAGAGGGGCATAGACTCTATGCCCCTCTTCCACAATGTCCCCCTTCATCTCCGCTATGCCCGTCTTCCACAATGTGCCCCTTCATCTCCGCTATGCCCCTCTTCCACAATGTCCCCCTTCATCTCCTATGCCATAGAGGAGATGAAGGGGGACATTGTGGAAGAGGGGCATAGCGGAGATGAAGGGGGACATTGTGGAAGAGGGGCATAGAGTCTATGCCCCTCTTCCACAATGTCCCCCTTCATCTCCGCTATGCCCCTCTTCCACAATGTCCCCCTTCATCTCCGCTATGGCATAGGAGATGAAGGGGGACATTGTGGAAGAGGGGCATAGCGGAGATGAAGGGGGACATTGACCAGGCACCCTCCGCTCATCAGAGCAGGGGGTGCCTGGTTTAATGCTCGAGTGCTCCCATTCATTTGAATGGGGCTCGGGTGCTCGGCCGAGCACTCGAGCATCAGGGGGTGCTCGGTCAGAGCACCCGAGCACCCGAGCATCGGGGTGCTCGCTCATCTTTAGTAATCTTTAATTAGTACTGAATAAGATATCCACAGGGGGAAGACAAAATTATTGCCAAACTCTAGGACCTTTCACTGATGTGTCCTTAGGAAAGACAAATTCAGTGTAAGAAGATGTAGGTCCTAGGGAGATACACTAAGATGTGATACAGTGGAAATTACCTCTACAGTGTGACAAACTCTCTATTTCCTATGTCATGCTATGGACCTAATGCATTTAAGATTTCTCCAGCTCGATAGATCTTAGTGCATAGGATACATCTTATATCATAATTTGCTAAAATGTTTGTAACGAAGCAGTCATGCACAGTAGAGACTACTGTGCGTGCTGCAGTCATGCACAGCAGAGACTGTCAGTGGCGCGGCTGATACGGAGCGGGGCACTCCGAAGTCAGACCAGAGTCCTCTCTGCGCACCTTCAGCTGTGCAAAGAGGACCCTGGTCTGAATTAGGAGCGCCCCGCTCTGTATCAGCTGTGGTGCGGGCACTCTCTACTGCACATGACTGCACCGCGACCAGCTGGCACTGTGGCCCGTGTACACAGGCTCTTCAACTAGTAGATTAATAAAAGATTTGGTGAGTTTATAACACTGGGGTAGGTCTCTCTTTATCGCACCTTAGTGCATAACGCCCCCTCGGAGTACAACAACTTGCACCTGTGGACATGATATCCAGTGCCAATGTGCAGAATGATTCATAGTTTCCATTAGGGCTTTTTTCCCATATATTAGGGGTATATTATTATTATTATTATGAGGCGCTGGTGTCCCTTTAAGTGTACATATGTACATCCACAAAACTTCTACCACACAATTTTTTTGTCAAAACTTAATAACTTAAATCAATTGAATCTGTTAAAGAGATAGTTGCTAGATTTTTACAAAAAATAATATTGTAGACATTAAAACCATGAATAAAAAGAGCTATATCCCATCTCTCAAACTTTTATAGTTTGAGAGATCGACGCATGTAAAGTTCTGGATTGTGCTTTTCTCAGCTAGATAGCACACTTCTGGGAAACCAGAACTTTACATGCTTCGATCTCTCAAACTATAAAGGTTTGAGAGATGGGAGGTAGCTCTTTCTATTCATGATTTTAATGTCTACAATATTAATGTTTGTAAAAATCTAGCAATACTATCCCTTTCAGAATCAACGGATCCTCAAGTTGGGGTCCCACACTTGTGTGGGTACCACCATATTGTGGTTTATCTACAAGTTTCAACATGATATAAAAATATATTTATCAGTCCTTATTTTATAATGGAGTAAAGTACAGATCAATGATCTGTAAATATAAATATCTACTGTAGTCTACTGAACTGGAGACAGGAAGGCTGATTTACTGTGGGGACCAAATAAACATTCCCAAACTCTCATTTATTTAATCACGTATGGACCAGGGCTGTTTTGCACCACAGGATAATTTTTGCAGTTTTGCTATGTGTTTATTCAATGATAATTTCCTTCTTTCTCATTTAGTTAGTGTACCCGTACAGATTATATACTGTTTTTAAGGCTTTCTAATAATACCATATATCTATTTTTTTTAAACACTGCCTAAACCTACCCAATTTTCCTCCAACTTACCGCCCAAACTAACTAATACCAAAGCACCCACAGTAAAAAGCAAAGACAATTTAACCCTATAACGGTCAATAAAAAGGTACAGATCAGTGCTGCTTTGCGTGATCACTGTATAATAAAGGGAACATTTTATTGAAAAAAAAAAAAAGAGGGAATTTTGAACACTGGAGCAATATGGAGCCTTTTTACCACTGTTCTGTGTCTGTCTTTACCACGCAATGAGATTGAGGAGATGGGAGCAGTTATATCCATAAATGATTCCCTCTAACAGAGATCACTTCTGCAACAGCAGTTGTCATTGGCTGAAGCCTGATTGCTCTGATCCTGGCACAGTCAGTAACAGCCTTCCTCATTGAAAGCATTATGCACAGGTGTGTGTGTATACCACAGATTTTAATCCTTGACATGCCATGCCATCAATAAATGCAGTAAAGCTCAATAAATTATAATTTTGTAGCAATATATATGGCTCCCTTACTTTTTTAACAGAATGATAGCTAGGAAGGGGTTAAAAGGGGTTTTTAACTATTTGAATTTTAGCTTTGCTTTGCAATTTGTCAGAGACCTCTCTAGCATTCAAAGCTTTAAAGCGCCATTAATATTTTTTATTGTCCCCTATGGTGCAGTTGGTTTGCCCCAGAATTGCTTCATTGAACTTAGTACAAGTCTCATATCATTTGACCAAATCTTATAGGACTTTGAGGAGATTTGCAGTAATCAGAGTATTTCTTACCTTCTCCATTATCGATCCCGATTGGTTGTTTGAGATCAATTTCCTTCTCTTTTTTTAATGCACAGTTGGTATAAAGGTACTGCCATTGCAGGACAATGAAATCCTTTCACTGTCAGAACGATTTCATTGAAGTCATAAATCTTTTCTGTTCATTTTAACTTATTCTATTACGTTTAGGTTCTTTTTTGTGAATATGCATTTTATGCAAATCTGCATTTAGTATTAACATTTTAAAGGGATAGTAATGTCTAAAATAAAGTAGATCTCCGAGTCTTCACTATAGTAAGCATAACAATTTGCGCTATGTTTAATTACTTACTTTGCTGTAGTTTTAAAGATATTCACTATAAAAAGATCCCCAGGACTGTCACCGGCCCTTAATGTCCAGACCGGCGTGACGGACCTGGCACGTCACCAGGCATTAAGGGATTAGCCATTTGAGACCAAAGGAGTCTCCTACATATTGATTTGCAATGCATTGGATACCCATCAGACACTCAAAGGGGTAAACTCTTTGAATGCTACAGAGACTGATCTACTAAGAGGAACTGGAACAAGTGGGCAAACCAAATGCAAATCTATATATAGCTCTGTTTTGGGTTCCTCAAAAAGGTTTCTGGATCGGTGGCACCCACACCTGGGGCGTGATAAGTATGACTGGCCACCCAATCCGATGTGTTGGGGCAGAGTTTGTTTTATTTGCCCAGTGCTCTCTCAGGAATAACACTGTCGACTTTCTCATTCACCTCCTCTCCTCTCACTGAGCACTTCTGGATTCCCCTCCCTGTTTGCCTAACAACACACACACACACACACACTCACACTTTCAGTGTCACAGGCCTGTGCAATTTGGTCTCAGGAGGAGGAGACAGAGGGTGAAGCCTCAACATTGCTTGTTGGCTGAGGAGGCAGTCAAGCATATATACATCAAGTTTGTCTACCCCTCCCATCAATTCGCCTCTATCTCCCTTCAATTAGCGCTTCATCCCCCCTTCCTTCCATTCCCCATTTTGCCTCCTCCTCTCCCCTCCACAGGAAAAAAAAGAACCATCAGACCTCATGGTGGGCATCAGGACCTCTACTGATACCCCCCCCCCAGCTACTGATCTCCAAACCAACTAAACTGGGAGATCAACAGAGGCAATGCAGGGGAGCAAGAGAGCTCCCCTGCTTCCATTCTACCCAGGGAACCAAGTAGGATTGGGCAGGATCATGTGACCTCTATTGATCTCCCAGCTGCATGGGCTAGGAGATCAGCAGCTGGGGGTCATCAGGAGGGGTCCTGATGCCCCACCACAAGATCGGACAATTAATAAAATGTAACCCTTTGAGTGCCAGAGAGGTTGCAATGTCTTGCATACCTCTCTGGCACTCAAATGGTTAAAAAACAAGTGCCAAATGCCTGCTAGTAAGAAATAAAAATCATAATTGATTTAAATGGTGCTTTTAAAGTCTTAAATGCTGGATTGCATTGGAGACCTCTTTAGCATTCTGGAGGTTAAACGCCCAATTTAAATCAGTGGGAATTTTTGTGTGTTCTCAATGATGCATTTGGTTTGCCCCAGAATTACTGTACTTCATTATGATGAACTGCATGAAATCATGTTTTGTGCAGCTGTTCTTAGTATTCATCCATTTTATCTATTAGAAAGTGCTTGTTTATTTTCTAACAGAATCACAGTCTCTGCTTTTATGTTTGCATCTTATGGCATGTCCCATAAGGCTTAAGTGACGTGCCAGCACATGAAAATATCAAGGTTTTTCTTTGAAAGAAAACCCAGATGGACACATTCAGGTATCCAAATGCAAAGAAAAATGCTGTTTTGACATTGCAGCACATTCCAAGTAATACATTTTTACAATGGGCAATTACTAAAGCAGCTGCGGGTGCTTTGAGCATTTTGTGAAAGAGCATAATGTATGTTTTTGTCTCTCTACTGCAGAGATGTGCATGCTTCCATATACACTATTATTATCCTTTATTTATATCCTTTACTTATACAGCTCCAACTTGTTCCACAATTTTATACAATAGGGAATATACATACAGATACATTAAACAGTACAAATGGAACACAGAAAACAAAATCATCAGAAGTTCCTGCTCATGAGAGCTTACAGTCTAGAGCAGGGCTGTTCAAGTCCAGCTCTCAAGGGCCACCAACAGGCCAGGATGTAAGGATTTTCCTGATTAAAGGGATAGTAATACTTGAAAATAAGTTTATTTTATATTGTAGCCCTTAAAAAAACATGAAAAATGATATAAGTCTTATCTCCTAAACCTTTATGGTTTGGGAGATATTCACATGTAACATATGGTAAAATTCTCTTTTCCTGGTTGTTTCAGCCAAGTCTGCCATCTAGTGGACATATTTGGAATTCGGTCCACGGAGCAACCGGCAGCTCTTTAGCAGTGCCGAGATCATGATCTTTGAAAAGAACTACTTCATTAGTTGATGTTAACTTGAAGAAAGAAGAAAATAGTGCAATGTATAGAAACATGCATCAAAGTCAGGGCTGAATTTACATCCCAGGCACCCCTAGGCAAAGCACACTAGGTTCTCTTAGCTACGCCCATGGCCACATCACCACTCCTCATATGACTCTGCCACCAATCTCATGCATGTTCCCTTTCACAGAAAATACCCTTGGCAAATAAGCAAGAATGAGAATCTTTAACTCATTGGTTGCTAGAGAGATCTCCAGTTCGTTGCTGAGTAGGGTGTAGCCAGTACAGCTCAGACACTCCTCAAAATTTGGAGCCTTAGGCAGCTGCATACTCTGCCTATTGGGAAATCTGGTCCTGATCAAAGTGATTAAGTAAATTATAGGAGTAACACCTATTTAGACTGAGAAAGGCTAGCTCAATGGTTGACAGTCTTTGGACCACCAGCTGTTGGCAAGTTGAACTCCCATCATCCCCAAACAGACAACGTGGGAGTTGCAGTTCTCAACAGCAAAAGCTCCAAATAATGACTTCCCCTAAGCTAGATGAAGGGAAACAAAAGATAAATATAAATATTTTCTCAATAGGTGGTACAGAAATAGATTAATGCCACCTTACTGAAATAAGTTATATAAAAAGTCAAAGATCCAGTTGTGTAATAGGTCTAAGATAAGCATAAAAAAATAATGGTCTCATGCTCTTTTCTTCAATGAAATATTAATATTACTATAACCAATGTGGGAATATGTCCAAATCCAAATTAATCTGAAAATGTATATTTGTTTTATAGATTAGTCCACAGATGAATGAAAATTGCACTTTAGCTGAGATATGTCATATAGAGATATCAATATACCTGACTACTGTATGAAAGACGTATTCAGGGATGGGTTTCCCAATAGGCAGAGCAGGCAACGGACACACCCACATTCTAAATTGTGGTGTGTCCAGAGCAATGTCAATGTCCTGGCTTCAGTTGTATACCATTTTACAGGCTATTACTTTACCCCTTGGATGCTAGAGAGATTGCCAATGCTTTGTGGAGCAATATGTTGGAGATCTCTCTGCCCACCAAGAGGTTAAAGTTTTTTTGGGGGGTTTTCTTTGGCCTTGCTTGCCATAGGCCAAGGGTATTTTCTGTGCCAGGAAACAGAGGATGGAACAGAGGGTGGGGGGTTCATGTGATGAGTGAGGGTGTGGCCATGGGCAGAGTTAAGGGCACATAGACTGCCTTTCCTAGAGAATTCTGGGATGTAATTGAGGCCCAGGACACATTTAAACATATTTAAGTAGCGCTGTCACTTTATTACAAATAGCTGGTTTTAATATATAATATATGCAAATTCCTGTTGCTCCCCAAATTATATCTGTCACTTTCACACACCATATCCCCACTTGTAAGAAACAAAAATATAAAAAGAATGTGAACTAACAGTGTGTATCGCCAGTCTTTATTATAATCTATATAAATGCTGAATGAAAAAAATGTGGACCTGAAAGAGTCTGGATAAAAAGAATATAATTATTTTTAAAAACCATATATCATGCTACTAGAGAGAAAAATATTGCCTGTTTTGGGATCATTGATCATTCAGTATATATGGATTCATTTACCACTTTACACTTGACTATCTAACTGGGAGAGATAAAGCATATTTCAAAGAAATATTTTTCTCTCTAGTAGCATGATATATGTTTTTTAAAAATAATTATATTCTTTTTATCCAGACTCTTTGAGGTCCAAATTTTTTTCATTCAGCATTTATATAGATAATAATAAAGACTGGCGCTACACACTGTTAGTTCACATTCTAATTTTAAAAGAGCTTTCAAAATCACTTATGTTAGCATTATTATTTAAAATAATAGTTAATTATATATATACTAGAGTAAAAGCCTGTGTACATTGGCCAAACTGCGTAAAGAAAGACATTTTCAGACATCTGGGCTGTGCTCAGTCTGGCTTGTGTTCAGGGAGCCTCTATTGCACATAGGGTTGCCACCTTTTCTTCAAAAAAATACCGGCCAAGGCATTCCCTTCATAGACTTAACACTGGAAAGGAGCCAATTTTGTACCGGCCTGCCGGTAAAATACCGGCTGGGTGGCAACCCTAATTGCACATGACTGCATCGGACAAACAGTCTCTACTGCGCATGAATCCATTGGACAAACATACATCTGGCCTTTTATATTATTGGATTTAGCTTTATTTGTCAGTTTATGTAAAAACTATTAGCTGGCATGCCAGCCCGACACTAACATTCCAAACTGCTCTCCCTCCCACATGTCACTTTGCTGGCCAGTACTAGCTAATTTTCATAAACCGATAAACTAGGAGTCATGCAAAATCCTTCCAAGATGGTTGCTCCCACTGAATTGAGAATGTGAACAAGAAACAGCTGTTCCACTTTATAAACCACTTATCCCTATTTGTATAGTTTCCCTTTAGTTTTACTTTCCTGACCAATTTTACTTTAAAGCGGAACTACCACCTATTTTAAACTTTATGGTAAATAATTACCCATCTGGCGACTAGCTGCTCAGTAGTGCTAGTCGCCAGAATAATTACCTGGTTAATGAGACTGATACCCTGCTCCGGGGATGACAGGCAGCAGACATCGCAGACATCTTTCTATAATGACGTCTGCACGCCTGCGCTGTCAGTCCCTTTTGGAGCTGAATAGCTCTCAGCAACTCCTTCTAGAGCCAGCTGGGACTGACAGTGTAGACGAGCAGACGTCATTATGGAAACATGTCTGCGCTCTCTACTGCCTGTCAGCCCTGGAGCAGGGTATTATTCTCATTAATCAGGTAATTATTCTGGTGACTAGCACTACTGAGCAGCTAGTCGCCAGATGGGTAATTATTTGCCATAGTTTAAAATAGGTGGTAGTTCCGCTTTAATGTGATTTTTTTCTGGTTTTATGCTCTGACATCTTTCATTCTGTAACTCTCATTTATTCTAGTTTAATATCTGACCTTTTTTTTTTTTTTACAGTTCCCTTTGCATCGGTCTTATATTTGCGCTTGGGTGATTTGAATTTCCAAAGTTTTCCTATTGTCTATTCAGACCTGTCCATCAGAGTGAGCAAAGAATATTAGTATCTGGTGTTAAATGTTTGTTATTCATACAGAGCACATTTTACAACATTGTTAACTTGGAGTAAATAAGTAATGGATGCATTTTGCTAAAGTTTGTCAGATTGCTCCACATTTTTGTCAATTTTTATTCAGTATCTGCACCACTCAAATGCAAAAGTATTATTTTTAGTACCTTAAACAATATTCAAAATTATATTTGAAAAAAATTAGCTCAGTTTGTAAGATGCAGAGTCCCTATTTAGCTCACTTTTGCTTAATTCAAGCACATTATTGCTTTCAGTTCTATGTTTTCTTGAGAAAAGTTCAATCTATAGAGCATTATTCACATCTTATGAGCACAATGAAAATGAATACTTTTGTGCAAGGGAAAAAATATACCTTTATAGGATCAGAAAAGTTTTATTATGAAAAACATAAAATGTAAGGGTATGCACACTACTGGGAGATGCCTCATTCAAGTGTTATTACAGATCAAACTGTTCACAGTGGATGAGCTGTTATTATCACATTCTATGAGTGATGCAGCTGGAGGCCTATTTTTGCCACTGAATGCAATAGAGAAATTGCCTGGACACCAGGGGGGAGATGCACTAAAGTGTGATAAAGAGGTGATAAAGTGTGATCACTTCTCCAATTCCAGTGTATTATTCTATGGAACCTATGCATTAAAATTTCCATACCTCCCAACATTTCACATTGCCAAACTGGGACACTTGTGTTTTAGGGGGGTGTTGATGGGGGGAGAGGCTGGTGGGCAGGGCATTACAAAGAATTTTTAGGCTATTTCATGACCTACTGACACCTTCTTGTGTAACCTAATAAATGCCTTATAACAAGACCAAAGTGTTTTATTTACACAGACTAATTTATAAACACATATACTGATGTTTAAAGGGATTGTAAAGTCCCGAAAAAAGTATAGCCCAAATGATAGGTACAATACAAAAATACATAATGCCCTAATTCCTATCTCTCAAACTTTTATGGTTTGAGAGATATAAGAAAATAAAGTCCTCTGCTCCCTCCCCCTTCTCATGCGTCAGCCGTATTGCTGACGGCATGAGATCCTGCTTCCGGGATCAGACGGCAGCTCTTCTGGAGCTCTGACATCGAGATATCTAACTATAAATAACTTCATCAGAATAGTCTACAACGTGTGCTTGCAAACCAGGCACACGTTGTAGACCATACCGATGAAGTATTTATAGTTAGATATCTCGACATCAGCGTTCCTGAAGAGCCACATCTAGTCGCCCCAACCAGATTCTGCCTCTGACAACTTTACAGCTCGTCAGGCAGAAAGGGGAGGGAGTGGAGGGCTTTATTTTCTTATATCCCTCAAACCATAAAGGTTTGAGAGATAAGAATTAGGGAATTACATATTTTTTTTATTGTATCTATCATTTGGGCTATACTTTTTGGGGGACTTTACTATCCCTTTAAACAAACAATAATGTGAGTTTTATTGTTGTAGAGCAATGTCATACACTTATATACACACCACACAATCTGATATCCTAAAAAGAGGGATATCAGGGTGGGAAAGAGGGACAGAGGAATTTGGGTCGAAAAGAGGGACTTGGGAGGAATGGATTCTCAAGTGGGAGAGTTCTTAGTGCATAGGCTCCATAGGATAAAATAGGGATTGGAGAGGTGATATCACTGGAGAAGTTATCTCCACTTTATCACACCTTAGTGCATAACTCCTCCCCCACGGTGGCACTGTTGCTAACAGCTTAAATGAAAAAACAAAAGATAATCATTTCTCAGCAGTGCGGGTAGCTTTGTTTTACTTAACAGGAAATGTCCTACAATAGATTTTTTTTATAAAAGCAGGGCTCAAAATTTCCACTCGCCTCCTTGCATTTGGTGAGAAGAAATTGAGTGAGGGCGAGTGGAAATTTAAGCCCTGTATGCGTAGTCCTCAGCGACACTTAAAACAGTTAAAACATAAAAAGTTTACAAAGTAAAAGAAAAATCACAAAGTCTTTCTAGGGACAGTTTGAATCACAGTTCTAGTATCAAGTGTGATGTTCTGATTGTACTTACTAAAACTCTTCTTGTTTAAATGCCCTCAGTGTTGCCACTCGAGAGATCTTGTTTCACCTCCGGTCTGTTTAACCCCTTAACGACCGGCTGATCGGTGCAGCGCGGTCAGTTAAGGACCACGGAGCATTTTTTTTTTTTTTTAAGAATTGGATTCTGGACTCCCCTTTTAAGGGACGCTCATCAAATGTATGGAAGTAAACAAATATTAATGCAAATATAATGATTTATTTCAAACAGGTTTCGCTGGTCCACAAAAGTGTTTTTGTTTTTTTGAAATAAAAATAAATAAATCATTATAATTTCATTAATATAATAATCTGATGAGTCTCTTAAACCCTTAACGACCCTTGACGGTCATAGCACGTCATGGGTTGTTATACCCTTAACGACCCATGACGTACTATGACTGTCATGGAATTCCGGGCTCCCTCCGCGGCTGCACGCCATTCGGGAAGTCCGGAATCCGAATAAAAAATAAAAAAAATGCTCCGTGGTCCTTTAGTGACCGCAACACGCCTGTGCGGCCGGTCTTTAAGGGGTTAAAAGGGGCATATTATTTGGTGTTGCTCTTAGAGGGTTGTTTGATTTATTTTAGATACTGGTGCTAATATTTGGGAGCAGCTGGAGAGCTGACCCTTGCTGCACAGTGAGAATCGGCATTGAGCTTAAACAGACCAGAGGTGAAACAAGATCTCCCGAGTGTCAACACTGAGGGCATTTAATCAAGAAGAGTTTTAGTAAGTGCAATCAGAACTTCACACTTGATACTCGAACTGTGATTCAGACTAGAAAGACTTTGTGATTTTTCCTTTACTTTGTACACGCATTGAGCTATTGCTCATAGTCATGAAGAGGAGCAGTGCAGCGCGTGAGACGAGCCCCAACTTGGAGGCCTGATTCCCAAAGCCAAACTCAACAAGTGAGTTATTTTTCTTTCGGGAATCTCCCATTGATTAAATTGGGCTTTTTAGTACCCTTATATGAAAGTATTTATTTATAGTGGTCATTTATTATTAGGTTTTTCATTTTATATACACAAGCAGGAGACACATTCATACAGATTCTATCATTACATATTATCTGTGCAGGGGTTGTTCATCTTTCCCTGGCTTACCTTGCACAGCTACTTTTCTTCTCATTTGATTTAACAGAGGTTTTTAACTATGAATGCTGGAGAGGTCGCCAATGCATTGCTTCACAATGCACTGGAGACCTTTCTAGCACTCATGGGCCATTCATAGTTAAAAACCCCTGTTAAATCAAGTGAGAAAAATAGCTGTGCAAGGTAACCCATGGAAAGATGAACATCCCCTGCACAGATAATAAACAATGTAATAATATAATCTGTATGAATGTGTCTCCTGATTGTGTTATATAAAATGAAAGACCTAATAATGAATGACCACTATAATTAAATACTTTCATATAAGGGTACTAAAACAATATGAGAAGAAATAAAGAGATGGGTGCGGTTAAAGGCGGGGACATGGGTGGGGCTAGGTGTGGAAACTGGTGGCGAGTAACTTTCAGGCCTGGCTAGTAGCTCATGACTTGACATTTTGAGCCCTGATAAAAGTATGAATATCCTACAAGCGTTCTACCATGGGTTCAGTTATCATTATTATATTATTCTTTATTTATATAGCGCCAACTAATTCCGCAGCGCTGTACAATTGGGAATAGACATACAGAGGTATTAAATAGTACAATCAGATGTGGAGAACAGAAGAGTCAGAGGGCCCTGTTCGTGAGAGCTTATAGTCTAGAAGAAGGTAGGTATGACACAGAGGGAGTAAGTGCTATTGCGTTTAAGTGCCTACTGCCACATGAACTGCCAGTCAGTGGGTGGGAGTGAGAAGTGCTGTTGAGTGCAGTAGTCCGTGCAAGGGGTGAATCCTGGTGATCATGTTTATGGAGGCAGTTGATAGGCTTCCCTGAAGAGGTGAGTCTTCAGGGAGCGTCTGAAGATTTGAAGGCTGGGGGAGAGTCTGATGGGGCGGGGGAGGAAATTCCAGAGCCAAGGTGAAGCACGGGAGAAGTCCTGTAGGCAGGAGTGGGAGGATGTGATAAGAGCTGTGGAGAGCAGAAGGTTGTGTGCAGAGCGAAGATGGTGGGCGGGATTTTTTTTAGAAATGAGAGATGAAATATGGACAGTACTGATTTAAAAATGTCTTACCCACCAATATCTGGAAGTCTTTTATCCAGGAGCATTGCTATGTGCTATGTGAAAGGGTTAAAGCCCCAGAATTCATGCTTAAAGCCCTGGGTCTTGTTGCCAGCTTGGGGTATGTAATGTTGCCTAATAATAACTCTTATTACCTTTCAAAATAGAGAAAATCCTAATGGACCTATGAATTTTAGCCTTGTGCCTTTGTTCAGTCTTGGATGTCCATGGAAGCAGACACGAAGGTTGCTGGCAGTTTTCCAAACTGAAGACTGCAGAGCATATGAGCCTATATGGCCCTTAAGGACCAGAGAGGTGCGCAAAGCATTGCAAGGTAATGTGTTGCACCTCCCTCTTTTCTTTAAAAGGTTATGATTACCCTGTTCATTAAGCAGAGTTGGAGGTCTTGTAATCCTATCATGTTTGCCTCCAAGAACCTGACATCCAGGACTGATTAAACATTTTATCCCTGGAACAAAGAAACAAAGTCAAAATTCATAGGGGACATTAGGATTTCTGACCATGGCAAGGTAAATGAGGCGTTATTATGGAGCTCCTTTAAAAGAATGGTGAAATTCGCCTACATAGGATGCTAATAATGCATTAGGTTGGTACAAGCACCCGGACATTTGCGGAAAACATCCTGAGGGGAAATGCACTAATGTTCGATAAGGGTTCAAGATGACAATGTTGTGTCAGATCTGTGTTGAAGGCACTACTATGATATCAATGTGCACTAATTTGTTTTCGCCATCATAACCCTGTAATTTCACTACAAATCCACTCTCATTGCCATGAATCCTCCATGACTTCAACAGATTTATGATTTTCCACTTAACAAATCAACAATGGCTCATTTCCATATGGAAATGCAGATTAATGAGCCATTGTTGTATGAACCTGGGTGTGTTAATATGTTGGCACTTCGCCACATGCACTAAGTCCTGACAGCTGCCTCTGCTATCGGAGTTCACAGTCCCAACATCGCCTACCTGAGGCTGGCTAAGCTGGTATCTCCCTGTAGCTCCCTGTGGAGCCAGATCACAAGTTGCTGTCTCTGCTAAAGAGCAAAGATAGCAGTTGTCCTCCTGTGACCCTTTCAGTGCCATAGTGATGTGCACTGCATACCCCTGTGGCACTGAAAGGGTTAGGAAAGTTGTAGTAACATCTGAAGATGAGAGGCTAGACTCATTAAGACAGGAATACCACCTAAATAATTCAGGCACTGTTTGACTGTGAAGCATATAGCTGCTCAGAGACATAGAAAACTTGATACTGCACATAGTGTAATAGTTTTTTAACACAAGCTATGCTGGTCACCAAGCTGCCTCACTGGCATCTTCTTACAATGCATTGCTCTGTAGTGACACACTTTGCAAGCTGGAGATGTGAAGGGATACCAGCAGGGCAGCTTTGCGACCAGCATAGCTTATGTTAAAAAAAGACTATGGCACTGTGTGCAGTAACAAGTCACATTTGTCTCTATACAGTTATAGGTTTCACAGCCAAACAGTGCATGAATTCTTTAGGTGGGATTCCTATCTTAATGAGACCCCTATCTAGCCTTTCATCTTCAGATGTTACTACAACTTTTGTACTCATTTCACTGTCACTGCAGTATGTAATGCACAACCCTATGGCACTAAAAGGGTTTGTGGTGATGTTTGCGGTGCTGAAGTCTGAGCACAGCCTCTCCTCTCCCCAAGTGGGGGAGTAGAGAGAATGCACACAGACGTTGGGTTGTCGAATTGCTGGCAATGTGTAAGCTCTATGGGGCAGGGACCTCTTATCCTAATGTATACTCACCTGTTGTTCCCCTTATGACTGCCTATATAAGCACTTAATCACCGCACTTATTGTACCCCTTCTATACTAAATATAATCTGTAAAGTGCCAAGTACACTGGCTGGAACTATATAAATAAAAATATACAATACAATATACAATACAGGGGGAAAATCCCTTCCACATCATCAGCATTTCGACAATCCTCCATGCTAATGAGGAGATTTTAACCCGCTCCACTTTCATCCCTAATTTTTAGTGCATATGGTGGCGTGTCTCCATCTCCAAGGAGATGTGCTCGCCACACATCGCCAGACACACACAATGCCACAGCATCAGCCCTTAGTGTATCTCCCTCTGGTCTTTTGTAACACTAGCAACTTCCCTGCCTTCTCTCCTAGTGTTTCTTTAGTTATTGGCACTTCCTGTAACATTCATTTTCTTTATTATATTGCATTCTTCTGTAAACCTCTGCATATACTTGTGACACTAGATAAATACAAATATACCTACAGTATATCAATAAATCAGATTTTTTTTTCTAAATGGCGATACCGAGGTCTTAGTATGTCCAGACAGGCCTATAGAATTGCAAGGCTCACTGAACACACTTGCAGTTTCAATATTCAATAGAACAAAAGATAATGTGATTGGCAGATACAACAGACAGGGAACATTGAAACACTTGGAGACCTAATGGGAGCTCAAGCATTGCAAAGTAATTAATTGAACACCCCATTGGTCCTCAGGAGGGTAACAATGGAGGCATAAATATATAAAAGCAAAAGATTATGTAGCACAAAAATACTACCGTGTATATGAAAAAAAGCAACATTAAAATAGATAAGATTTTTTAATATGAATTAAATGTGCATGGTGTAGTTATATATTCTATATGTTCTGAGAATTCTTTGGAATACAAAAAAAAACAAATTTTTCCCCTTCAATATGAAGACTTGGATATCTCCCTTGGACAAGTGCTCATATTCTGAAACTATACCTATATATACCTTATATGTGGGCAAAGATGGAGGAGAATAACTGTGGGGATCAACTCTTACCATCCTCTTGAGCCCTTGGGGGCTATGTATTTAAATCTCCAGGGTTCAAAACTGGGGCAAAGTCAGGGCCAAAAAATAGCAATATGTGCAAGAAGTCAAAGATGTTGAAATTACGGAAAAAAAAAAAAAAAAAATTATATATATATATATATATATATATATATATATATATATATATATATACATATGTATAGTTACATAGTAAATTAGGTTGAAAAAAGACACAAGTCCATCAAGTTCAACCTTTGTCTCATAACCCAGAGAAATGAGAATTATATAAACTTTGCTGCTGCTAAAAAGTGGGTCTTTATCAGAATCTTCATATGCCTAATAATACACAGTATAACCCTGCATGTTCCCTCTTGAAAGAAATGTATCTAATATGCTCTTACTTGTATCAATTGTATCTGCCATTACCAAGTCCTTGGGCAATTAATTCCACAATTTAACAGACCTTACTGTAAAAAACCCTTCCTCTGCTAAAGTTGAGACCTCCTTTCCTTTAATATTAAGGGATGGTCCCTGGTTATTTGAACATGCTTTGGAAGGAAAAACTCACCAGAGAGATCCTTTTATTGACCTCTCATTTACTTGTACATTGTTTCAAGATCTCCTCTTAGTCGTCTTTTCTCTAGAGTAAGTAAATCAAGTTTGTCTAGGCGTTCCTGATATGTCAAGTGTACGCTCTCCAGTTTTAGAATATCCTTTTTCAGAACTGGAGCCCAAAACTGCACTGCATATTCGAGGTGAGGTCTTACCACTGATTTGTACAGTGGCAAAATTATGTTATCCACTCTTCCTTCAATACCCCCTTTTTATGCAAGACAGGACATTTTAATTGCTTTTTGCTACTGCTATTTGACACTGGTCACTGCATCCAAATTTGTAGTTTACAAGGATTCCCAGATCTTTCTCTAGCAACGAGTCCCCTAAAATGATTCTATTAAGTTCATAAATTGCATTGGGATTTTTTCTTCCCAAATGCATAACTTTACACTTTCCCATCTTAAACTTCATATTACATTTGTTTGCCATATTATGTAAATCCCCCTGTACAGAACACAAATCATATTATGAATGTGTTACCCTACATATTTTAGTGTCATCTGCAAATATTGATTTTTTTTTCTATATCTATTTCCATGTTAAAAAGCAATGGACCACGTACTGAACTCTGAGGAACTCCACTCTCTACTTTAAGGGTATTGGATAAATTTCCATTTTTCTATTCATTTGCAATCCCCTAGCCCCAATTTCCTTATTTTATATACCAGCCTCCTGTGTGATACTGTATCAAATTCCTTTACAAATCTAGATATACTACATCTACCGCTTTACCTTTATCTAGGTTGCGTCTTACTTACTTCTTTATAGAAGCTCAAAAGATTAGTGTGGGATGATCTATTCCTCATAAAACTATGTTGATTCCTGCTAATAATCTTATTTTCTGCAGTGTAATCCTGAATATAATCACTTCATATCCCATCCAGCAAACTCACAGGTCTATAATTCCCAGGTTCTGTTATAATAGGATTTTAGTCTTACCTGTTAAATCCTTTTCACTTAGTCCATACAGGTTACTGGTACAGTGTGAGGCGATCCGCCCCTTTAAGTAGGCAGGAACATTTCTCCAAATGTATGCAGGGGGTGGAGCCTCCTCTCCCTCTTAAGCTGCCCTCAGCCAGAACAAGCCAGAATGATTTGAGACACAGATACTGACCAGAGATAAGAAGGAAAAGGAAGACTCCTGTGAGCATGCCCCAAAGGTCTCCCACTGAATGCCACAGGAGAGCCAAGCATGGTCCCTTGACAGGGTGGGAGACCAGTAACCTGTATGGACTAAGTGAAAAGGATTTAACAGGTAAGACTAAAATCCTATTTTCACTGTCGTCCAATACAGGTTACTGGTACAGTGGGATGTACAAACATTGAGCTTTCCCAGAGGCGGGAAAAAGGCAAGGACCAAGCGCAGGACCCCAAAGTCACCAGAACTCCTATGAATTAATTAATCATAGAGCCCAACAACAGAAGTGTCAACGGACACCAACCAGGGGTAGAAACGAACCCCCTGAACTATCACAGCACACTGAATTAGAGCCAACAGGACTCAACAGTAAGGAAGCACTGAGAACACAGAAGAAGAAAATCCTATACAGGCAAAACTGCCTCCAGGACCTTTCTTCCAAAACTGGCATCAGCCGAAGCCAGTACATCCACACGATAGTGCTTCGAGAATGTGTGCACAAAGGACCAAGTGGCCGCCCAGCACAGTTGATCAGCAGACGCTTGATTTTTATAGGCCCAAGAGGCCCCAATTGATCTGGTGGAATGAGCAGTAACCCTGAATGGAACGTGCTTATTCCACAACTTGTAGGCTTCACGAATGGTAGATTTTATTCAAGATGCAATAGTCACCTTGGATGCCGGTCTCCCTGCCCTAGGCCCCTCAGAAATGACAAACAGAGTGTCAGATTTCCTGATAGACTCAGTGCGATGCACATAAGACTTGAGACAACGCACTACATCCAACAAATGAAGATCCCTCCCCTTGTCAGAGGAAGGGTTAGGGCAGAAAGAGGGTACCACAATCTCCTGATTGATGTGAAATTCGGAGACAACCTTGGGTAAGAACTCCTTGGAAGTGCGGAGTACAGCCTTATCCTTGTGAAATACCAGGTAAGGAGGTTTACAAGACAGAGCCTGTAACTCTGCTACCCGGCGAACTGAAACAATAGCCAAGAGAAAGGCCATTTTCCAGGTCAAAAGACGTAAAGGAATGGAAGCCAAGGATTCAAACTGGGGTCTCTGAAGAACCCCCAGCACCAAATTGAGGTCCCACTGGGGAGCTGGACTCTTGAAGGCAGGCCGAACATGAGCCACACCTTGGAAGAAAACTTTAACATCAGGAAGAACAGCAATGCGTTCCTGGAAAAATACAGACAGAGCAGAAGTCTGAACCTTGAGAGAACTCAGGCTGAGTCCCTTTTCAACCCCATCCTGTAAAAAGGCCAGGACCGTGGGAAGATGGAAATCAAGTGATAGATCCTTATCAGCACACCATGCAACAAAAGTTGACCATATGGGATGATAGATCTTGGAGGACACAGGCTTGCGAGCCCTAAGCATAGTAGACACCACAGAAGAGGAAAACCCTTTCTTCCTCAAAATTGAGGATTCAACCTCCAAGCCATCAAATGGAGATGCTGAACATCCTCCTTCCACAGATATCCTTGAAGAAGCAGATCTGGACGGGCAAGAAGCGGGAAGGGATCCGCCACTGACATGGCCAGCAGGTCCGGATACCAGGACTGACGAGGCCAATTCGGGGTGATTAGGATGACAGGACAACGCTCCATCTTCAGCTTCTGGATAACTCTGATCAACAGAGGGAGAGGAGGGAAGATGTACGCTAGGGAGAACTCCCAAGGGATTGACAAAGCGTCCACTGCTAGAGCAAGAAGGTCCCTCCACCGAGAGCAAAACACTGGCACCTTCCTGTTGTGTCTGGTAGCCATCAGATCCACTACAGGTACCCCCCACATCTGGGTTAGAAGGTGAAACACGTCTGGGTGAAGTGCCCGCTCTCCGCTGTCGACTGTGTGATGACTGAGAAAGTCTGCCATGACGTTGTCTACGCCTGGAATGTGTACCGCTGAAATGACGGGAACATGAGCTTCTGCCCAAGATAAGATGGCCTTGACCTCTAACCAAGCGGTGAGACTTCTTGTGCCGCCTTGTCTGTTGATGTAGGCCACTGCGGTGGCGTTGTCGGACTCCACTCTGACTGGACAACCCTCCACCTGAGATTCCCAGTGTCTCAGGTGCAAGAAAGATGGCATGAAGTTCCAGAACATTGATGGAGAGGAGAGATTCTTCCAGTCCCCATTTCCCCTGAGCACTGAAACGACCCAACACTGCCCCCCAACCCCGGAGGCTGGCATCTGTCGTGACTGTGGTCCAATAGGGGATCTGAAAGGACCTCCCTTTCAGGAGATGAGACAGGTACAACCACCATTCCAAGCTCAGCTCGACATGAGGAGGCAGAGAGACTGACAGATGCTGATGATCTGGATGATTCCTGCACGTCTGAATCACAAACCTCTGAAGTTCCCTGGTGTGCGCCATGGCAAATGGCACTGCCTCTATCGTGGAAAAGAATTTCCCCACCAGAGAAGTCAACTTTGGGACTGGAACCCTCTCGAGATCCAAGATCTTGGATACACGGAGAGCAATCTGATGAGCCACGTCTTCCAGTAAAAACACCATGCACTGCTGAGTGTCGAACAGGAGACCCAAGAAAAGGATCTGTTGAGATGGGATCAAGCCTGACTTGTCCAGATTCACGATCCACCCGTGGCGATTGAGTGTCTGGATGCACAACAGAACCTGCTGGTGAAGGATCTCCGCAGATGAAGCTTTCAGGATCAGATCGTCCATGTAGGGAGTCACTCTGACACCATCTCGATGAAGCACAGCTATCAAAGCTCCCAATACTCTCTGAAAAACCTGAGGAGCTGAAGTCAGTCCAAAGGGAAGAGCTGAAAACTGAAAGTGGCCTCTGTGATAGGCAAACCTGAGATACTGCCTGCTCTCTGGATGAATAGGGATGTGTAGATATGTATCCTGAAGGTCCAGGGAGGCAAGTAACTCCCCTGGAGACATTGCGGCTATCACAGTACGCAGTGATTCTTGACGATAGTGGGAACTCAAAACAAAGGAATTGAGATCCTTGAGGTCCAAAATAGGACGGGCACCTCCGTCCTTTTTGGCCACAACGAACAGGTTGGAATAAAATCCTGAACCTGTGTCCTCTGATGGAACCAATTCCAGGACCTTTGTCCAAAAGATCCTGAATAGCGTCGTCGAACAGACATCTTTTTGTAGGCTCCTGAGAAGGACGAGTAAAATGGAACCGAAAGGGAGGAAGGGAAGAGAAAGGGATCCTGTATCCCTCTGATACCACCTGAATAACCCAAGGGTCCGCCACTGACTCCACCCAAATCCGGCGAAAGATGTGGAGACATCCACCTACAGCCGGATGCGGACCCGGGTTCGGTGAGTCATGCCGAAGCAGTCTTGGAGGTCTTGGCCTTGGGGGCAACTTTGGGTTTCCAGGACTGTTTGGGCTTGGAGGAGGAGAGCGCAGAGGACGGACCCACCTGGGACGTAGAGCGTGTCTCAGTTTGGAAGGAACGAAAGGACCAATTGCGTTTGGCAGGAAATTTCTTTTTGAAGACTGATGGTAGAAGAGTACTTTTACCACCAGTAGCCTCACTAATCATCTCCTTAAGTTCAGATCCAAACAGTGAAGTCCCTTGGAAGGGCAAAGAAAGCAAGGCTTTCTTAGAAGCTGTGTCAGCTGACCAAATTTTCAGAGCACGTCTAGCCACCACAGAGGAAGTGGAGGCCCTCACCATCATGCGCACAGCATCAAAAGCAGCATCAGAAACATAATTTTGAGCTTCGGATATATTAGCAAGAAGCTGTAACTGCTCAGACACTGGCGCATCCTGGCGAACCGCCTCAGTAAGCTGTCCAGTCCAGAC
Source organism: Rhinophrynus dorsalis (assembly GCA_037306005.1). Taxonomy (NCBI): domain Eukaryota; kingdom Metazoa; phylum Chordata; class Amphibia; order Anura; family Rhinophrynidae; genus Rhinophrynus; species Rhinophrynus dorsalis. The sequence continues at coordinate 161,962,622 of CM074724.1, forward strand.
CGCAATGGCCCGGTTAACCCACGCCACTGCAAAGGATGGATGCATGGCAGTGCCAATAGAGGTAAAAATAGACTTAAGACAAGTTTCTAACTTTTTATCCGTCCAGTCTTGCAGGGCAGAAGCATCAGATACAGCCAAAGCAGTAGATTTAGACAACCTAGAAACTGGAGCATCCACTTTAGGAGGATGAACCCATTTAGCCAGTTCAGTCTCAGGAAAAGGGTAAAGTTTAGCAAACTTTTTGGATACAGAAGAGGATTTATCAGGATTTCTCCACGCATCAGAGACTAAACGAGCAAGAGTAGGATTAGTAGGAAAACATATAACAGCCTTAGATGATTTCTGAAAAACATCAGTTGGATCATGAGTAGATTCCTGACTCAAAGGAAGGTTGAGTGTGGTTAGCACAGCCCTGATCAAACCCTCAGCAGAGAGTTCAGGGTCACATTCAAAAGGGTCACCAATAGACCTGGTAGACTCAATAACAGTGCCTTCCTCAGCATCAGAATCCTGTAATAGTTCTTCCTCAGAAGAATCAGACATATCAGGAGCACCCTGTGGCTTGGGCAGGGAGGTCCTGACTGTGGAGGGGGTCTGCCAAACCTGAAGAGCCCCCTGAACCTGAGAGGGAAAGAGCTGAAGAGTGGATCTGAGATCCCTAGTGGCAGCCTTAAACTCTTTCACCCAAGTTGGCTCAATGGCGTGACTGGAAAGCCCTGGGTTGCTGTCATGGCTTTCTGCACATTTTGGGCATAAATGACCAGAAAATTCTCTAGGCAGCCCAGAGTGACAAGAGGAGCAAAATGCAATGGGGGAAACTGACACCCCAGCCTCCTTAGTCTTGGGTCTAGCCCCTGACTCCAGTGGAGTAGCTCACAGCGTCAGATATACTCCACTAACAAGAATCACCCAATTGAAGTGTGAAAGATTAAATATTCACCAGAAATGCTTAAAATTAAACTTATCTGGCAAGCGAAGGGTTAATCTGCAGAGGAGAGAGAGAAGGCTCGGTCCCTGCGTAGTATACTCGCTGAGAAGAACTCACAAAATGGCTGCCGCAACGGGAGCCAATCAGAAAAAGGGCGCGAAACAAGCGCTCATGTGAAACGTAGTTTTTCTCAGAAGTACCCCAAAACAGTGCCCGAAGCCCCCCAAGACCTCTAACACACCGAATTAAGCAACCAGATGATAGAACAAGGGAAGACCAACAAAATGAGCCAACTCTGAAGTCGCTGTGACAAGCGGTTCCAGAGAAACGTCCCACACTGTGTAAACCCATAGAGAGTAAAGGAGCAATGGCGTCTATGCGGGAAAAGCGCGCTTAAAGGCGCAGAACATTAACTTTTAATAAAGTTGCCCTGACAAGAAAAATTTACCAAACACATATAAAACACATGTAAAACATGAGAAAACTATACCCCAATAAGGGAAAACAGCAGAAAAAGGTTAAAACCCCCATAAACTGCTCCAAAACCCAGAGAATACACACAGGCATTGTATTATAAATAAAGAAAAACACCCAATGAGTGCTGGAGTGCATAATGAGAACTCCCAAATACAAGCCCAATGAAGGGACACTGTGGGACAAGTGGACCTTCAGCACTCAAAGGGTGGCTCACCTTTCTGCAGGACTTCTGTCTTCAGGTAACCATGAGAAAAGGGAATTAACCAAAGGAAAATCCCCACCAGGGAAGCTACTTGACTCAATTTGTTCCCTCTTCAGGGCATAAGGTCCACCAGAAAATCCCTGGAAGCTGCACTAGCCACTTTGGAGAGGGCAATTGTCAGCCATGGTCACCCGCCTAATGGTGGTATTCCATATTTGAAGAAAACAATAAAAAAACTAAAGTTGATTGAGAGATGTTCTCCACCTGGTGTGCACAGCACGCAGGAACAAATCATTCTGACTTGTTGTGGCTGAGGGCAGCTTAAGAGGGAGGGGAGGCTCCAACCCCTGCATACATTTGGAGAAATGTTCCTGCCTACTTAAAGGGGCGGATCGCCTCCCACTGTACCAGTAACCTGTATTGGACGACAGTGAAAGTTCCCTTCCTAAATATAGGCACTACAATGGCTTTACACCAATCTTTTAGAACTGAACCTGTGGTGAGAGTATCTGTAAAGAGTAAAAATAGGTGTCTATCTAACACTAGTCCTTGGATATATAGCATCAGGACCAGGTGCTTTGTCAGTGTTAATTTTGCTCAGTCTTCCCATGACCTCTTCTTGTTTTAACCAAATATTTGATAATGGTATAGTTTTATTTGTTACTTGATGAGGCTTTTCTACAATTTCTTCTTCTTGTTCAGCCTTTTCAATATCCTCACTAATCAACTCACCCATCTCATTTTTGAAAGTTCCAATGCACTCCCTCTTAAGTGTTTTGCTACATATATATATGTATATGCGTCACTTTAGATTGTAAGCTTTTGGGCAGGGACCTCACTTCCAGTGTTTCACTTTGCACAGCACTTACAACCCTGTATTGTTTAAACCCTTAAATTGTAAAGCGCTGCGTACACTTGTGGCGCTATATAAATAAACATATTCATTCATATATATATATAGGGCTCAAAATTTCCAGTAGCCAATGGCGAGTGAAAATTTAGCCCTGGCAAGAAGAAATTCAGCCCTGGTGGGTATGTTATGGCTTGCAGTGGCGAGTAACTTTTCAGATATGGCTAGTAGTAAAGGACTTAAAATTATAAGCCCCGTAGATATATATATATATATATATATATATATATATATATATATATATATATATATATATATACTCAGCCTAGGGAATTCCACAGACCAAGGTGATAAATGATGTGAAGACTTTATTCAGTCCATAGCATGGGTTGAGTAAAGTCTTCACCTCATTTAGCACGCTGATGTCTCCTTGGTCTGTGGAATTCCCTAGGCTGACTATATTTATGTATCCTTATTTATACGGGACGTGCATCAATTGCCATTATGAAATTAGTTTATGAGTGCCACTGTGTTTCATTTATTTGTTTATATATATATACAAAACTGTTCCATATTTACTTTGATAAACACATAGTACTATTGTTTCTTATCATTTGTTATAGAACAACAGAAATAACAAAAATGCTGAGGGAATGTACATATAGAACTCCACGCAAAAATAAGTGCAATTAACTTATTTTGTGTGCTGAGTGGCCCTGCACCTGGAAAGCTTTTTTTCCATGACAAAATTGCTGCTTTGCATTATGTGTGCCAAAGTGTAGGTAGTGTGGGAGTAGGTGGGAATTTTGTGGTGTGGCATTTCTCTGCACAGAGCTGCACACTATGAACAGAGTGGGGGCAATGTATGAATCAGCCAGCGTAATTAATTTTTTTAACTTTTACTTTAGCATACAGATTATACACTTGCATTCTGGGGTATGTACAAGCATGTATGATCTGTTTAGTTCATGCTAGCATGCCTAAAACTCACTACTGTTAGGATTTCATTTGAGCAAGCCTCAAACTTCACCCTTTAGGATGTGCAAGAAAATGTAATCTTACTTGGCTGATTTCATAATGAACCCCCCCCCCACAAAACAAAAACAAACAAACAAAAAAACATCCGAACAGTTATCTAATGTAGATTGAAGAGGAGATTTTCTGGCACAGATAGCATAGTAAATAGGCAGGAGCAGCACTCATGCCTCTTACTAGGTTTAAAGGAGGTCAGAGCAACATTCTTCCCTTTACTTACATCTGCTTTAAAGTGGACCTGTCACTTCAAATTTGTTCTGAAACCTTCATTTAAAACTATCGATATATCTGTCAAAAATCCAGGATACCCATAATTTAAGACAGTGGTTCTCCATCGGTGTAACATATGTAGCTGAAAAAAGAAATGCGTCCATCAAGACCAGCCCATGCTATATCACCCCTATTGATCCAGAGGAAGACAAAAAAAACCATTGAAGTAGTCTCCAATTAAGCCCCAAGTGGATAAAAAGTTCCTTTCTGACTCAAAATGGCAGTCAGATATTTCCCTTGCTCAACATCATATCTGCTTTGAAGCCAACTGTCATCATTCTCAGTATTATTCTGTGCTAGATAGGTATCCATTAATTTTTTTAAAGCAGTTACAGTATCTGCAAGCACAGCACTTTCATGTGTCATGGGCACTGGCTAAGGGTGTCACATATTTTCACTGAAGTCTTTGATAAAAATGTTACAGTTGAGTTTCTAATACATATTTATGTACATTATGTTCTTTTGATGTCATTCTGACTTTCAGACCTAAAAATAACTATACATTTATGTACTGTGCTCTTCATTAAGTCCTTGAGAAATTGCCTCTAAAATGCTAGGGGTGTCCTTAAAACTCCAGATTACATGTTAATGGTGCCTTGAGTGAAAAATAGATCCTGGTTTAGGAGATATTCACACTTTTATTTCTGGAAAAAGTGAGAGTGATAGTCTCTTAGTGCAGCACAGGCTAATTAACCACTGAAAAACGTAACTGGCATATGAAACAACTACAGTGAAAAGCTTCATTTGCATATGAAACAGCTTTATTAGAGTACATTAGCCTATGGTGCCAAGTATGAATCACTACTTATCTGTCCATTTGCTTGGTCTTTTGACTAACGTTACACATGTGCAGTTTTTAATGACGTTTTCAGATATACAAATTTGAATCAAGGTGACAGATCTACTTTAAAGTGGAACTTTCACCCTCAACATACTTGATCTAATTGAATACATAATTTAAAGCTGCTTATGTTTTTTTTTTCTTAATGCAATACTTTTTGAGATATGCCATTATAAAACAGTATGTTGTGGCATCAGCTGCAGTACAAGTTGTACCACAGTGCTCTGCAGGCCATCCCCTGTAATGTGAAACACCACCCACCACCATTCCCTCCTCTCCCGCCTGACTGAGCACAGAGGAGGAAGGCAGGTACCATGGGAAGTAGGAGGTTGCACTAGTTCCTTCTTCTCTTCTTACCATTATCGCTGTCGCTCAGAGGAGGGAAGATTAGGTATTTCTATATATCTAGTTTCACCAACAGCTGCAATCTTGACAGCACCAGAGGCCGATGATCTCATATAGGCAAGAAAAGAGAGGAAGGAAGCACTTTCCATAGCAGAATTGCCGTGCAAAATAAAGTGCAAAAAACCTAAGAGAGAAGGGGATGATTTGCAGTAGACTATTGGCAGTTCTACAGAGGTACAATGAGGGAAAAACTTATTTGATCCCCTGCTGATTTTGTACGTTTGCCCACTGACAAGGAAATGATCAGTCTATAATTTTAATGGTAGGTTTATTTGAACAGTGAGAGACAGAATAACAACAAAAAATCCAGAAAAACATATTTCAAAACAGTTATAAATTGATTTGCATTTTACTGGGTGAAATAAGTATTTGACCCCCTATCAATCAGCAAGATTTATGGCTCCCAGGTGTCTTTTATACAGGTAACAAGCTGAGATTAGGATCACTCTCTTAAAGGGAGCGCTTCTAATCTCAGCTTGTTACCTGTATAAAAGACACCTGTTCACAGAAGCAATCAATCAGATTCCAAACTCTCCACCATGGCCAAGACCAAAGAGCTGTCCAAGGATGTCAGGGACAAGATTGTAGACCTACACAAGGCTGGAATGGGCTACAAGACCATCGCCAAGCAGCTTTGTGAGAAGGTGACAACAGATGGTGCGATTATTCGCAAATGGAAGAAACAAAATAACTGTCAATCTCCCTCGGTCTGGGGCTCCATGCAAGATCTCACCTCGTGGAGTGTCAATGATCATGATAACAGTGAGGAATAAGCCCAGAACTACACAGGAGGATCTTGTCAATGATCTCAAGGCAGCTGGGACCATAGTCACCCAGAAACAATTGGCAACACACTACGCCATGAAGGACTGAAATCCTGCCGCGCCCGCAAGGTCCCTCTGCTCAAGAAAGCACATGTACAGGCCTGTCTGAAGTTTGCCAATGAACATCTGAATGATTCAGAGGAGAAATGGGTGAAAGTGTTGTGGTCATATGAGACCAAAATCAAGCTCTTTGGCATCAACTCAACTCTCCATGTTTGGAGGAGGAGGAATGCTGCCTATGACCACAAGAACACCATCCCCACCGTCAAACATGGAGATGGAAATATTATGCTTTGGGGGTCTTTTTCTGCTAAGGGGACAGGACAACTTCACCACATCAAAGGGACGATGGACAGGGCCATGTACCGTCAAATCTTGGGTGAGAACCTTCTTCCCTCAGACAGGTCTTTGAAAATGGGTCGTGGATGGGTATTCCAGCATGACAATGACACAAAACACACAGCCAAGGCAACAAAGGAGTGGCTCAAGAAGAAGCACATTAAGATCATGGAGTGGCCTAGCCAGTCTCCAGACTTTAATCCCATAGAAAATCTGTGGAGGTAGTTGAAGGTTCGAGTTGCCAAACGTCAGACTCGAAACCTTAATGACTTGGAGAGGATCAGCAAAGAGGAATGGGACAAAATCCCTCCTGAGATGTGTGCAAACCTAGTGGCCAACTACAAGAAACGTCTGACCTCTGTAATTGCCAACAAGGGTTTGGCCACCAAGTACTAAGTCATGTTTTGCAAAAGGGTCAAATACTTATTTCACTCAGTAAAATGCAAACCAATTCATAACTGTTTTGAAATGCGTTTTTCTGTATTTTTATTTTGTTATTCTGTCTCTCGCTGTTCAAATAAACCTACCTTTAAAATTATAGACTGATCATTTCCTTGTCAGTGGGCAAACGTACAAAATCAGCAGGGGATCAAATAATTTTTCCCTCACTGTAGAGAGCTGACAATCATTTTAAATGTCAGCAAGGTGGTGCCGCGCTCCCTCTGCCAAATGATTATTGAAGAAAAGAAAATGTTATGCCTGGGAAGATAAATTATTCAAATTAAATGGAGTATTTGCTCCTACTTGGAGGTTATAAACTTATGTTGGGGGAGTAGGAACGTAGTAGGAATGTGACAGATCCACTTTAAACGGTGGTTAGTAGGAGTTGTATGTTGGAGGAGTCTGGTGCTGAAATGTAATAGGGACCATATGCAGAAAATGTATATATATTCTATATTATAATTCGCTAAGTTTGTCAGAAGCCATCATGAGCAGTAGAGAGATGGCTGTGGGAGCTGCAGTCATGCACAGTACAGACTGCCCGCGCCACGGCTGATACGGAGCCGGGTGCTCCAAATTCAGACTGGAGTCCTCTCTGCGCACCGGAAGGTGTGCAGAGAGGACTATGATCTAAATTCGGAGTGCCCCACTCCGTATCAGCTGCGGCACAGGCAGTCTCTACTGTGCATGACTGCACCACGCCGTTGCTGGGTGGAACTGTGGCCCATGTACACGGGGTCTTCAACTAGTATATGTATATATATATATATATATATATATATATATATATATATATATACTACCAATACTGTTTTGGACCAAAAGCGTAAATGGCGCCCAAAAGCTTAAACACAAGATTATTCAAAGGAACAGTCTTTCACCACGATCCTATTGCCCATTAGTGTGAAGAGCAAAAATAAAAATAGAAAACTAGCAAATAAGGAGAGCGCTAGACTGTTACTCCAGAAATGAAAAACTATAGAATACAGATCCGTGAAAACAATAATACATTTTATTCAAGCATATACAGATACTATTTTAATTAATGGCATACTTATTCATCATATCACCATATAAAACAGTGATATCACTGAAAAAATAAAAATATGCCAAAATGAATAAAATGTATAAAAAATGTTATAATAGTCACTGAATATTATAGAGATGAAGCCCGATATAAACTGAATTCCCCATTATAGCGGGCTGGTACATGATTTTATAATGTAATGGTATCCCCACTTCAGTGTTGTTGTTATTGGTTTGCAAGCACATGTAGAAGACCATTTCAGTGAAGCATTTCTGTTACTATAACTCAATCTCGCCATTGCTGCAGAGCTGCCGCCGGTCCCGGGACCAGATTCCCCTGCTGTCAGCTACAATGCTGACGTCAGGGCAGAGAGAAGGAGAGGGAACTTTGAATGCGGATATCTCTCAAACCGCTGGTCTCGTTTAATTCTGATTTTTAAGGGCTACAACATAGGGTATAATAAAAATGAAGTATTACTATCCTTTTAAGAGGAAAAGCCCTACAATATATGTTTTTGTATAGTATTGTATATTTTATTTATATAGCACCAACCAGTGTTCTTGGCAGTTTACAGTTTACATCTGATATAGAAGGGGTACAATAAGTGCAGTGATTAAGTGCTTATAAAGACAATCATAAGGGGAAAAACAGGTGAGTATACATGAGGATGAAAGGTCCCTGCCCCGTAGAGCTTACAAACTAAGTATAGGATGGGTGACATACAGATACGATCTGGTAGAGGAGGAAGTGCTATTTTTGACATATGAGATACTGTTTTCATATTATACTGTTGCTATATTTAAAAGGTGGAACAAAGAAAGGAAACCCTGCCAAAATAGCACTCATATTATTCAATCAGTGTGAATTGGAACCTAAGTATGAACAGGATAAAACTTAACTTTTAATGCATACACTAAAAAGAAGATTACGAATGAAAAATAATGTACTGGCGGGGCACAAAATACTGGCTTGCCAATTAATGAAATTTATGCTTTTGAGTGTACTGGAAAGAATCCAAAACATAAGTCACCTATAAAAAGATACTACGATGGTGGATATTGGTTTTGTCAAAAATAAACAATCATTGGCAATAAAACCACAATTGGATTAAGGTAGATCAGTACATAATGAAGAGCATAAATATAACAGTAACCAGCCCTTCAAAGGGCTTTCAAACCCTATTGCCAGCTCTGAAAAGAGCTCTTGTAAAATCTAATATAGCCCTGGTCCTCTGAATCAGGATTAGAACACTGAATATCTTGTTGGTCGAATCATTGAGCCTGCTGTTGTTCCAAAGCAAAATGCTGGGGCATATAGAAACCGGTTTGCCAAATGTCTATTTACTGTCCTATACTACAGAGAACAAAGAGACTCTGAATAATGGTATAAATGGCTGAATCACTAAATGTACCTCGGGGCTATTGGTAAAAAAACCCCATAGATCATGCATGCGTACAATTTTATACTGTATGCAGAGTTGAATGGCTATATGAACGGCGATCAATAATGAGAACTAGATGTATCTAATGCTGGGGCATTGACCAGCTTGCCATAGAAAAAAATAGCACCTTTAGTTGATAACAAGCACCTAAGAATACATTGTGTAAATACTAATGTACATGTGAGTGTTTAAATCAAATGAGCTGCTAAATGCCTGTAAGAATAGTTATCAATAGAGACACAATAATGGTTGCTAATTGAAATATATGCTGGATACATCTAATGCCGGGGCATAGACCGGCTTGCCATAAAGAAAAAGTACCAGTTTTAAAGGAGCGCCCAGAGATCACACAGTGCAAACATACAAGCACACGTGGCAACAATAATTAGATCTATAACATGCCGGGGCATAAACCAGCTTGACTTAGAGAAAAATAGCAGCTTCAGTTAAAAATCTGCACCCAGAAAAGATGAACACGGTGCAAACACTAATGCACACTTGAGTACATCTTTTCTGGGTGCGGATTCCAGAGACAAGGGAGAAACAGCAATACAGGTTAAATGGGCAGAGAGTCATCCTCCATGTGTGCTGTGCAGTGGACGTGCAGGAATATGGTGAGATATCAAAGCTGAAATATAAGGCGGGACAAGTGAAGGAGTATTTTGTATCTCACCAACTCACTGTATTTATATATATATATATTATCTTGTTTTTTTCTTTCTCTAAGCGCTTGTACGCCGAAATTGGTCAGGGTGTTTATATATTTGTGATAACAAACATATTTGAGAATAAATCTTTTTAATTCACTCCTTGACTCCATGACCTTCTGATTTTTTCTGACAAGATGTTTTCTGACAAGATTCTTTGTAGAATTCAACTCTATATACTGGAGAAAAAGAAAAACAAAGATAATATATGCGACTGGGGAATGGTGAACCAGAGGTGTTCCAGTCCACAAACTTGGACCATGAGAAGGTACCTAGTGGATATACAGTCAGTTGGTGAGGTACAAAACACATTATCTTCTATATGAATTGTGGTCTATATCATTAATATTATAAGCAACTGCTTGTAACAAACAATGACTTACTCGATCTGAATGTCTCTTGAATTTTAAATCTGGGAGTTTTTTGAGTTGATATTATCGACACAGGTCTGGAGTATCAATATTTTACAAACATTTGCTCTACTAATATATTGTATATACATAAGGGATGGAGAGCCTTGAAGGTAAAGAGGAGGATTTTGAATGTGATACACTGCTTTATGGGAAGCCATGACAGTGATTTTAAAAGTGGTGTGGTGAGTATGGTTTTCTTTCATAAAACAGTTTTCCGCTCCTTTAAAGGACAAAAGCCCACTGCAATGTACTGTAATCAGTGTTTCCTGTTATCGCTATCCTGTATCAGGCAATACATATTTGCCTTCCATTTGTTTAACTTTTTGAATGCTATATCTTAATAGAATCAAAGGGGATAATATAGCACACAGCAATTGTCGGTCCTGAAAATAAGCTACTGCTTCTGCAACATACAGTATGTACAGTGCAATATATGTTTTAATATAGACTTAGAGACCTATGTTCAGAAGAACACTGGAGTGATTCTGAGTTAAACCAACTTCACCATGGAGGACAACTAAACACTCCTTTTGACTTAAATGGGGCTTTTAACCATTTGAGACGTCTCCAAAGGCAATGATGACCTGTCCCATTTAAATCAAAGGGGATGAGGGTAATTTCTATTAGTCCTCTATGGTGCAGATGGATTGCTCTAGAATTACATTTTCTTTGGGCCGTTAGTCTCTGCCTATCATTATTGTACTGTAAATGAATACTCTGTGCCTTATATATAAAGGGAAAGTGGAACAAGTCTGGGACCAACCAAGTGCACCATAGAGGACAAACAAAACTTCCCTTTTATTTAAATGTGACTTTTGAACCCCTTTCAGTGCTAGAGAGATCTCTGTTGTTTTGCTTCATAGTACATTGAAAATCTGTTTATCATTCATTTACAGTCATGGGAATTTGTTGAATTTTTATTCATCCACTATGGTTTGCCCCAGAATTACTCCAGTTTACTTTTCTACATAAGGCCCAATTTCTTTTATGAAACCAGAAATTATATTCTGATCAAGAAAACCCACAGAAATTTGTGGGTTATTGCCTTTGACTTGACTTTCGCTGACTAGATTATCACCTACAACTTGATCTCCTCTAACTGGGTGATAGCCCATAACCAGATCCCTGTTGATTTGGTTACAGCCCAAGATCTGATCAAGTTGAATTTAAAGCACGTTGGTGACCTTAAAGAAAAGGGTTTATGCTATACTATACTACATTATATATCGAGTTCTTGTTAAAGAGACACCATAGCTATAGGAATATGTGGCTCAATACATTTACCAGAAGCAAAAACCTAGGTAGGAGTCCTTCATACAACAGTCAATATATAAATATATATCGAGTTGTATCTGCAGTTGTCTATATTTTCTGTGCACCATTTCAGGTCTGTGTTTCATTTTCCACTTCACAAAATAAGGTCCCCGATGTCCATGACACCTCTTCTTTTATCTCCTCTTCAAACCATAGTCCCGACACAAACCAATACAACACAAAAAAACCCACTTTGAAATAAAAACACAGACAAGGAAGTTGGTGGCAAATTAAAGCAGTCACAGCTTTTATTGAATGGCTTTGACCTATTTATTAGGTGATCCCTGTCAAGACTTTCCTAAACCTCAATTCAGCACCCTGGACCCATAGCCACAGCTTGAGGTATGAGGCTTGCTGCTGGGGTATGAGTGAGAGGAACTTCCAGTCACCATGAAACATACACACACCTGCCCTCAAGCGGTGACTACCTCAAGCTGCTGAGGAGACAAACTGGACATAGCTGATCCTCCATTACTAATTCATCATGCCTCCCCTTTACCTCACCACTTACATGGATTTAGCCTGCATTCATGGTGCCCTAACCGCCAGGCTAGTGTCTCATCTACACAGTAACCTCCTTGGGTAAGCCTCACTGGCTGGGCCTGGAAGCATCATGCTCCTGGCCCCAGATAACTGCATGCAATCTGGGAATGAAACTTCGGCCTATCAGTGACTTCTTGTGTAGGAGATTCAAGTACTAAGAAATAAAAAGAAAGATGGTATAAGGTGGGTTAGAAGCACGAGAAAAAAGATAAGACAGTGACTTCGGTCCCTAATGCCACCTATCTTATATATATAACTCCCACTCCTTTAACAACTATGTTACCTAGTTACCTTACCTAGTCACCCGACGCCCAAGTGAAGGTGGTCCACCTCTACTGTTCAGTGGCCATTCTTCCCTCAGACAGAGAAGAAGAAGGGGAGCTTGAGTCTGGTCTCCTATGATAGCCTCTGATTCAGGCTTGAACCTTTGGTCATTTTTAAACAACAGTCTTTACTAGTCTGATAGTCAAAGAAAAAGAGTCCCCCCCATGATTCCAAATAGCCATGAAAACCTTCTTGGGACAGTAATATGCATTTGTTCAGTTAAAGACTTCAGCAGAGTTCAAATTAAAAAACATTAAATAGATATAATGAACTGTTTTATAAGAAGGACAATTCCTAAACAAGTTCTTCCATTAAAAAAATAAGAGCCACTTATTTCAAGGGTATGAATCCCTTGTAAGATTTTCTTGTGTGAATTATCAAAGGAAAATATTAATAAATGAGGAGTAAAACAATTGCACCATATGTATAAAATAAAGAACGAATTGGTGGGTGAAGGGAACAGGGATAAGGTGTGTAATACTTATGTTCGGTACCTATAGGGTTAATAGTTACATTTGACTGATTCTGCAGAAATCTATGTACTAGGGAGGAAACCACCAGACTGGTCAGTTCTAGTTCCTCAAGGCCGTTATGATAGAATGTGCAGAATATCCAAAACCCCCACGGGGGAGGTGATAGGATACTGCAGGAGCTGTTATCTGCATTCTCTCCCCTTCCCCCCCTTCCTGTGAACAAGTTTTGCTTTTCTGTTTTTTTTATAATTTTCTGTTCTATGTTGAAACTGTGCACCTCGCCCCTCTCTGTAAGGAGGGGTGCTGTATAGGGCTATAAAGGTTTTGGTATGATAAGAATAAAGAGAGAGCTTGTATTGTATACGCTGTTGTGTGTGTTTCTTTGCGAACTTTACAGCCTCCCAGTATACTGGTAATTTTTGACATAGATTTCATAGATAGACTAATAATAAGAGGATGAAAGGTATCTCTTCAGGCAGCGATCCAGATAATTGCCCCAACAGTGGGCATGTATGACAGTAATGCTTTGGTGCACAAGGATGAAGACATGTTTTTTTTTCTGATTGTGCCTGCTTCAGTGCAAGTAACAATGTATTTTTCATCCAGTTCAGTAATCTCTTCTATAGCATGGAAGTATGTTGTCACTTCTTGTTGGAGCTACACATTATGTCATTGTGTGCATAAGGTATCATAAGGTATCATTAATTTTTTTGCTGCTTTTACCTTACCTTCATTCCTGTGATATAATCTTTGTTTGTTTGTCTGCCTGAGGTTCTTTATCAATATGCATATAGAGGTAAAGCAGAAAAACATTCATAAGGAGAAATGCAAGTGCATTTGTTGGCCAGGAAATTCGAAATAAATGATTGCAGAGTGCAAGTTATGATATAACTCGAACCTGCCACCCACCAGTGAAATCAGTGGGGCTTTTAAACTAATGATTGTGGTGCAATTGTTTTGCTCCTCACTCACTAAACTTTTGCCTAGATACATGTCCTACTATTTTTAAAAAAGGTAAAAATGATTCAAGACACTTGATAGGTCAGATACAATTCTTTAATAGACAAAGCCTGGACCTCACGGATTCTCTTGGCTGAGATAACAGATTTCAAGAAAACAGCTGTTAACGATAGGAACTTAAGTTACTCAAAAGGTGAAAGAATCAGAGAATGACCCAATTTAGATTCCCTGCTGGTAAGTAATCCCATAGGTGGGCTTCAGGTTCTTGATAGCCTTCCTAAACCAATTAAGCCTGTCAGAATATCAGGATTTATCCTGATTAGCTTTCTTCTGTTAACAAAAGGATGAAAATATCTTCCAGATCTTGAGGTAGATATTGTATATCACTTCTTTTTGACTAATAAGAAGGCTATCAATAACATCTTGAGAAAGAACCTTCTTCTCTAGAATCACCTCTTAAGTAGACAAGATCTAAGGGCTAGATGTTGAACATTCTGATAGAGTACTAAGCCCTTGAATAAAAGATTCTGATTCATTGGGCGCTTGAAGGGTTCCAGTCTACTTATCTGGGTCAGACAGGAGAATCAGGCTCGCTTCAGCCAAAACAGGGTTATAAAAATGACCCTGTGTTAATATCTTATTTTCTTCAACACCTTTGGCAGCATTGGAAATGGAGGGCAGACATATGCAAGTCCAAAGTCCTAGGCTTGGACCATGACATCCACTGCCAGTGGCTGATCCTTTGGATTGAGGGAAAACTTGAGGTATACTTTGGTGTTCATCCAGAACTTTGGAGCTGGCTTTTATGATCAGATCATCTAGGTGAAATAGGCATTCTACATATCAATAGAGGCTATGAAATCCACCTGATCCAGAAGGAGGCTTGAAAATTTGAAAGTTTCCATCATGAATCACAGTTAATTGATACACTTGTTCTAAATCTTAAATTTTAAATCTGTAACCTGCAGAAGCCTTTGGACCTAGAAATATAGTGGAATATTTCCCCTGAAATTCCTCAGAAAATCTGGCAGGAATGAAAACTTGTTGATCATGTATAACTTGAAATGCCTTTTGAGGTGGGAACTCTGAACTCAATGAGATAGTTGCCTAATTGATAACCACTTCACTGGGATGCTACTAAACTACCTGAGCATAATACTCACTTCAGCTTTCCATACTAACTATAATCTCTCTGCTAACAACTCACAGAGTATCCCACGCTAGAAAAAAGAATGGTCAATCTGTTTTCTCCTTCAGAGCTCTGAAATCCTTGTATAAACTACCCCCAAAAAATTACATCTTCTCCCAGTCTAAAATCCCTAAAACCAACTTATTTGTATCTAATTAATTCATTTTATATAATTTTTTTTATAAATGCATGTGTGTTTATGTATATTGCTTCTCTATTTTGTGTAAATATATAACTTCTTATTGTAAAGGTGTCACAGTTCCCCAGAGATATTCAGGAGTCAGTATGGTATAGTAAAATGCAATTTATTAAAGTATAAGTAAGGTAGTACACAACAGCAAAATGGCAAGAACAAGCAGAAGGTCCTAAGCCAGCAAGCACTGCTATCAGAAATAGTAGGCTACCCAGATTGGCCACACTGCTGGATACTAGGCCTCAGCCACTAGTAGTCTCTGCTGGAACCAGGAGCAGGAACTGGAACACAGGATCTTGATCCGACATAGTGAGGAGCTACCCGACTCACGCCTGCAGTTGGCAATGTATCAGAGGATACCTGACTCTCTCCTGCAGTCAGTATGGAGAAAGCAGAAGCTTGTGCCACGCCTGCAGTCAGTAAATAGCGAGTCTACTAGAGCCCCAGGTCCACAACAAATTGGGTGTCTGCTAGCTACAAAGGAATAACAAGAGAATAGACAGACAGAGCCACAGGTCAGCACCAGAGAGGGTAGTCAGACAAGCCAGGTCATACACAGTTCAGGTAGTCAGCCAGAGCCACAGGTCTGCACCAGTTTGGGTGTCCACTATAAGGATAAGGTAGAGGAATAGTCAGACAGAGCCACAGGTCAGCACCAGATTGGATGGTCAGACAAGCCAGTTCATACACAGAGCCCAAGGACACAGAACTGCTTTGTACAACAACGCAAGGGCAACTGAGTCAGGACCCATACTGCCCTTTAAACCCCTCCTCAGGAAGTAGGTAGGAGGAGACTACAGGAAGCATGGCATAAAACAGAGGCCTGTTACACTCTAAAGCCTCGCTCCTGCAGATGACGCATCTTGCTCTGATGCGTCCAACCACTGCCATCTTCCTGCATCATCCGTGTGGCATGAACGGCCACTGAAACCAAGGTAAGCTGTGACAGTACCTCCCCCTCAAAGGCCCCCCTCCGTGGAGCCGGACGGAGTTTATCAGGAAAGCCCGCATGAAATCTGCGTACCAAGACAGGAGCGTGAACACCATCAGCTGGAGTCCAGGAGAGCTCCTCTGGACCATATCCCTTCCAGTGAATAAAGTACTGTAGGCTCCCACGAACCAAAAGGGAGTAAAGAATATTTTGTACTAAATATTCCTCGTGATCTGCAACTCTCATGGGAGCAGGACGGACAGGAGTGGAGGTATACTGGTTGCAGACCAAGGACTTTAACAGGGAAACATGGAAGACATTATGTATGTGCATACTTGCAGGGAGCCACCGGGTTAATTTTATGCAATACACGGAAAGGACCAATGAATTGAGGAGCCAGTTTGTTACAAGGAACCTGGAGGTGCAAGTTACGGGAAGACAACCACACTCCTGTCTCCTACCTGGAAGGTAGGTGCTGGCAGTCACCTACAGTCAGTCTGCCTTTTTTGTCGCTGCACGGAACCACATAAAGTATGCTGTACCCGAACCCAAGAGGAACAGAGTGCCCTCAAATGCTCGTCAAGAGCCAGAATCGCTTGTGCTTGGAAGGTCTCAGGAAGAACCGAGGGTTGGAACCCATAGTTGACCAAGAACGAGGAACTCTGTGTAGACAAGTTAACAGCACAATTCCTGGCAAACTCCGCTCAGGGTAACAGGGTAGCCCAATTATCATGGTGGTCAGAGATATAGCAACGGAGGAACTGTTCTAAGGCTTGGTTGGACCTTTCTGCCACACCGTTAGATTGCTGGTGGTAGGCAGAGGAGAATGCCAATTGAATTCCCATCTGAGCACAGAAACACCTCCAGAAGTGGGACACAAATTAGCTTCCCCTATCGGAGACGATTACTTTGGGTATGCCATGGAGTCGGAAAACCTCCCTAGCAAATATCACCGCCAATTCCTGCACGGATGGTAAGCCGTTAAGTGGCACGAAGTGAGCCATCTTTGAAAAATTGTCCACAATCATCAGTATGACTGCACAACCCATGGAACTTGGAAGGTCGACCATAAAATCAATAGATAGATGTGACCAGGGATGTTCCCCGTTGGCCACTGGCTGGAGCAAGCCCACCGGCAGATGTCGAGGTGACTTATTTTGAGCACAGGTTGTGCAGGCAGCAGTGAAGGCAGCACAATTGGACCGGAGACTAGGCCACCAGAATACTCGAGACAAGGACCAAATCAATTGGTCGCGACCAATGTGGCCAGCAATTTTTGAGGAATGATAGGTCTCCAACAGCTTAATGCGCAACTGCGCCGGAACAAAGCAACGGCCATCAGGTTTGTCGGCAGGTGCTGAAGCTTGGGCAGCCAAAATCTCCTCTCCCAGAGGAGAAGTAATACAAGTTCGTATAGTAGCAAGGATACGATCAGCCGGAATGATAGGGGATGGTGGAACCTCCTCCATGGAAGGTGAGCAAAACTGACGAGACAACGCGTCTGCCTTAACATTTTTCGAGCCAGGAAGGTATGAGACCACAAAATTGAACCGGGAAAGGAACAATGCCCATCTGGATTTCCTGGAAGACAATCGCTTGGCCTCAGAAAGGTAATCAAGGTTCTTGTGCTCAGTCAAAATTAAGATAGGAGATTTAGTGCTCTCCAAGAGGTGTCTCCATTCTTTCAGAGCCAGGATAATTGCCAGTAACTCTCTGTCCCCAATTTCATATACCATCTCTGCTTTGGACATTTTTCTGGAGAAATATCCACAAGGGAGCAAAGCTGAACGTTGTGATAACTAGGCACCCACTCCAATCTCGGATGCATCAACCTCCAAGGTAAAGGGCAGGGAGGGATTGGGATGCACCAATATCGGGGCTGCAGCAAAAGCTGCCTTCAGTCTTTCAAAAGCCAAGATAGCTGTTTTGGACCATTCAAAGGTCTTGGGCCCTTTACAAGTCATGTCAGAAAGTGGTCTGACAATAGAAGAGAAGTTCTTTATAAATTTTCTGTAGTAATTATCGATTCCCAAAAATCTTTGGATCGCTTTAAGTCCCGTAGGACGAGGCCACTCGAGTACCGCAGACAACTTTTGAGGGTCCATGGCGAACCTAGAAGCGGAAATGATTTACCCCAGAAATGTTACTTGGGGCTTATGAAATTCACACTTTTCCAGCTTGCAAAACAAGTTGGTCTCGCGTAATAGGCTCAAGACTTTGGAAACATCAGAGCGATGGATCTCCAGTGTTGGAGAGTGAATGAGGATCACTCTTAAGACATCGTTGATGAACTCCTGGAAGACAGCCGGGGCATTGCACAAACCAAAGGGCATAACCAAGTATTCATAGTGCCCACTCCGGGTATTAAAGGCTGTCTTCCACTTGTGCCCTTCTTTTATTCGCACCAAGTTGTAAGCGTCTCTCAGATCAAGTTTCGTGAATATTTTAGACCCTTTGACACGGTCAAAGAGTTCCGTAATCAGAGATATGGGAAAAGCATTCTTGACCAACAGTTTGTTTAAACCACGAAAGTCAATGCACGGACGTAGCTCTCCGTCCTTTTTCTTGACAAAAAAAATCCAGCACCAGCAGGGGATGTGGATTTACGAATGATGACTCTTGCCAGCGCATCTGAAACATACTCTTCCATAACCTTATTTTCCTCAACAGATAAGGGGTAGATACGACCCCTAGGAGGCGTAGTACTAGGCAACAATTCCAAAGCGCAGTCGTAAGGCCTATGTAGTGGTAAAGACCCAGCCTTACTTTCACTAAAAATGTCTTTAAATGTATCATACTCCTCGGGGAAGAGTGGACCAATAGGGTGAGTGAGTCTTATAGGACATGACAGACAGGACTAAGTACATTGTGGAGACCAAGCCACAATGTCACACGTGTGCCAATCCATCCTGGGGTTATGTTTCTGTACCCAAGGAAACCCCAGAACGATGGCATAATATGGAGAATTAATCACCTGAAATTTCAGGGTTTCGGTGTATAGAGCTCCCACCCTCAGGGTTAGCAAAGTGGTTTCATGCATAATGTGTGAGGGCTGCAAAGGTCGCCCATCAATGGCTTCTACGGCCAGAGGAGAAGCAAGCGGCTGCAAAGGTATATTATTACTGGCTGCAAATTCTGCATTAATAAAGCAGCCAGCGGCCCCCGTGTCCAGAAACGTTGGAACTGATATTGACTTATCTGCCCAATAAATGCAGGCCTTCAACATGGGCTTATCCAAAACATTCTCTGGGGAAAGTGAAATGCCACCAATGATTTGTCCCCGGCCTGGACGAACTGGACCGGAATGCAACAAATGTCCAGATCCACCACAGTACAGACAAAGTCCCTCCCTCCTCCTGAAGGCCCTTTCCTCTTTCGAAAGCCGGGTAGCACCCGCTTGCCTGGGTTCAGTGCCCTCAGAGACCAGTACAGGAGTTGTGGGAGGCAAGTCAGAAGGATGAGAGGACAATCTACCCAGAGACCTCAGCCGGAGATCACAAAATGGTAATGGTATCAAATTGCATGGGTTCGCAACTGTCAGAAACAAGCCCAGGAGGCAAGGGAGGCGAGGGAGGATAGGGTGGGCCAGAAGAATGAAAAGCCCATCTGCCCGAGGGCCTCTGCAGGCTCTGCCTAAACGAGGGTCTCTCCCTGATTCTAGTGTCAATCAGGATACAAAGCAAAATTAATTAGTCCAAATCTTTAGGTAATTTGCGCGTTGCAATTTCATCCTTCAATGTGTCACACAGCCCTTGGGAAAAGGTGGCCATCAAGGCCTCATTATTCCAGCCTACTTACACAGCCAGGGTGCAAAATTCAGTAGAGTAGTCCGCCACAGTACGTGTTCCCTGAGAAATGGTCATAAGGTTCTTTGAAGCCGAGGCCACGCGGCCTGGCCTATCAAAAATGTTCCTGAAGGAGTCCACAAACTCAGTAAAGTTATACACAATGGGTTTGTCTGTCTTCCATAGTGGGTTAGCCCAGGTTAATGCCCTACCAGTGAGGAAAGAAATCAGAAAGCCAACCTTACTGCTCTCAGAAGGGAAGGTATGCGGAACCGTCTCAAAGTACATGCCGAGTTGATTGAGGAAACAACGGCAAGCATCTGGGTCCCCACCATACCACTGTAGGAGCTGAGTGGAACCTGACAATCCCCTGATCATGCCTGCATCAGAAGAGGTTTGAACCACTGGTGCCGGGGAGGGAGCGGGGGTGGCCACCACTTGTGGTTTAGTGCATTCAAGTTGTGTAGTGCGTTGCAACAACGTTTGTATGGCAAAAGACAATTGGTCAATACGTTGATCCAATGCCTCCATCCTCTCCAGGATGCTTTGGAGAACTGCATTACTATCACCATCTGAATACATGGCCCTGGCGTACGGTCACAGTTCCCCAGAGATATTCAGGAGTCAGTACAGTATAGTAAAATGCAATTTATTCAAGTATAAGTAAGGTAGTACACAACAGAAAAATAGCAAGAACAAGCAAAGGGTCCTAAGCCAGCAGGCATTACTATCAGAAATAGTAGGCTTCCCAGATTGGCCACACTGCTAGAGACTAGGCCTCAAACACTGGTAGTCTCTGCTGGAACCAGGATCAGGAACTGGAACACAGAATCTTGATCCAACGTAGTGAGGAGCTACCTGACTCACGCCTGCAGTCAGCAATGTAGTAGAGGATACCTGACTCTCGCTTGCAGTCGGTATGGAGAAAGCAGAAGCCTGACCCACGCCTGCAGTCAGTAAATAGCTAGTCTACCCCAGGTCCGCACCAAATTGGGTGTCTGCTAGCTACAGGGGAATAACAAGAGAATAGTCAGACAGAGCCACAGGTCAGCACCAGAGAGGGTAGTCAGACAAGCCAGGTCATACACAGTTCAGGTAGTCAGCCAGAGCCACAGGTCTGCACCAGATTGAGTGTCCACTATAAGGATAAGGTAGAGGAATAGTCAGACAGAGCCACAGGTCAGCACCAGATTGGATGGTCAGACAAGCCAGGTCATACACAGAGCCCAAGGACACAGAACTGCTTTGTACAACAACACAAGGGCAACTGAGTCAGGACTCAGACTGCCCTTTAAACCCCTCCTCAGGAAGTAGGTAGGAGGAGCAGGCTTAGAGGAAGGAAGTAGGTAGGAGGAGACTACAGGAAGCATGGCATAAAACAGAGGCCTGCTACACTCTGAAGCATTGCACCTGCAGATGACACATCTTGCTGTGATGCATCCAACCTCTGCCATCTTCCTGCGTCATCCATGCGGCATGAACGGCCGCTGAAACCAAGGTAAGCTGTGACAAAAGGCTCTCCAGGACACACTTGAAAACTAGAGAAATCACAATATATAATTCCTGGTAAAACAGTTTCTAAATAAAGATAACCTTTGCTTATGATACTTGAAATTCAGTGATCTTCTGAAATTATTTTCAAATGATGGAGGAAACGCTGAAGCCTGCCTCCAAGTCTTCCAGCATCATAAGATGGGTTTCTGAAAGGAATAGGCAACAGGTTCCTTGCTTTGTGCTGGTATGAAGAATAATTTCTTAGAGGTTGGTGTATCCTTATCCTTATTGGATTTGAAGTCTCTGGGCTGAGTTCCCAGGCCATGAAAAAGAAAATGCTTCTGGGACCGCCTTTGATTATAATCCTGAGGAGAGTCCTTATTCTCATCTACCATCTTATCAATAAGGTTGTCTAAATCTGACACAAACAAGTAGCCCATCTCAAAGCAAATGGCACAACTCCTACCCTGGGATGTTGGGTTAGCAGACCAATCCTTTACCCATATTTCATTTTTAGAGCAGTGAAGATGGCAAAACCCTGGCCCCAGTCCAGATAGACTCAATTGAGGTATGACAGAGAAAACATACTGATGATTTCAATAGTGGAATGAACAAAATATGTGTTCTTATTGTTAAAGCAGCTTCAGCTTCTAGTTCTTCTTTAAGGCAATGTACACTATATCGTCCATGAGACCATGAAGGTCTGAAGTACCTGATAGAGGAATGATAGTTCTTTTAGATAACCTGACCACTGGAATATCCACTTTTGAGGAACAATCCCTAAATGTAGTATTCTTTCAATCAACATTTGTTATCCCTCCAAGGTAGCATCTTCTCTGGAGTTTTCTATTCCTGCTGAGTCATTGAGGTAATAATAGGATGTACATATGTTGCCCTACTTTTTGTTCATGTTTTTCTATGTTATTTGTAACTTTGTGGAAGTCAATGGAAGTTGCTTAACAGACCAAGATGACTTGACCCAGAAAGTACTGGAAAGACCACCCACTTCTTCATATATCTGGTGAACACCTGGTCATGAGGTTCAATGGAGTCTTCCAGCTCCATAGTTGCCATGATGGCTTTAATTAGATAATCTAACTGATATGAAGAAGCTAAGATCCTCTGAACATCCATCTTCCTCATCAAAATATTTACTGACATCATTAGGAAGAGGGTGTTCTACTTAAACAGAAGATGAGGATTCTTTCCATCTTCACTGTGATGTATGATGCTTATCTTCAATACTGTTGGACCCCCTCCCCTAAATAAATCAAAGTTTCTGCATGGATCCTTTAACCCCTTAACGACATATGACTTACCAGGTACGTCCCGCAAAAACTGTCACTTAGTGACAGAGGACGTACCTGGTAAGTCACGGAAGTCCGCGTCTCCGTGCGGCTGCACGCCGCTCGGAGACTCCAGACTTCATTAAAGAAAAAAAAAAATGTTAGGCGGGCGTTAACGTGACAGCCGCGTACGAACGCGGCTGTCACTAAGGGGTTAAAAATAATAAAATTACATCTGAACAATCAGATTGAAAGACTTGTTTTGTACAAAGAGGACATAGCTTATAGGATTCTGAAAGTCTGATGCCACAAGTTGTACAAACCCAGTTCTGGGATGTAGTAGAGGTCTTCTGAGGAATAGGACTGGAACGTTTCTCTGTTTCCAGTATACTCTGAAAAGGCAAGAGTAGAAAGAAAAGACTCTCCCTTGAACAGCAAGCCAAAAAAAGAACACAAAATCAAGATTATGTGTAACATAATATACAGAAATAGTGAACTAAAAGGCACACGTACTAGCTTAGAAAAAACACAGAAAGCTGTATATGGCCAATAAAGGCAAAAAAGGCCTACTCACTGGGCCGAGGAGGGAGAGACACCAAGTAACAAGCCAAGACACAGAAAAATAAATTGATTATCCAGGAAAAACCCTTTCCCACAGAAAAGAACACCAGGACATACTTAAAGTATTTCACTCAAGAAGATACATCCCAACAAATGGAGAGTGTGTTCAATTAAGTTCTGGCTTCCCCAGTAAGCTCAGAGCATGGTGGATGGCATCATTCATTCCACCAAAAAAAGAGATCTCAAACAGATACAAACCTTTGGGTATGCAGTGAAGGAAGGAGTAAGGCAGATGTCCACAGGACAAGGTGGAAGTAGATTGCTTTACATTATCGGCAAACCAAGGAAAAAGCCATCCCATGGGCCCCACATCCCTTGCTAGCATCGCTGCAGGGTAGAGAAACAGACACTGGGAAGAGTCCAGAACAGAAACCTGTCACCACTGGCAAAAGGATATTGGGTGGAAGGGCTTAGGGCTAGAGCCACCCAAGTAAAAGAAGAAATAGTCAAAAGGCCATGCCTACATGTAAGAGCTAGGGCTAGGAGGAAGATCTTTCACCTCCCCAAGCAGCACACCACCTATCTGACTACTGTGCACATCAGAGACCTACCTAGTACCCTGAAAATGACACTGACCTCCATTATTATTATTCTTTAGTTATATAGCCATCTTGGTAGGACAGAAAACACTGAAGATACTGGAGATGGAGGAGGACTATAAACGAACATCTCTCAGGTACGTTGCCTAGGGATGTGAAAATAATAATGTTGTCTCTGATACTGTGTTTGCCTAATGGTAGACACATACTTAATATTATTGGGGGGATGTTCTAGATGAACAAAAACTTGTCTACTATGCTAATTCTACTTAAACTGCCCAAAATACAAAAACTGCTTACTTCACAAAAAGTTCCTTTTTTCAATGTAATTGATGTTATAGTTACATTTGCTATGCAAAAATATATATACATAAATCAATGGATGGCTCTTCAACTGCTGTGAAAGGTTTTATTCAAAAGTTTTATCTGTAATGATATCAATATATGCAATTATAGGTAAGGTAAACACAAAGATCTTGAAGGTACATTAATAATAATGAGTAATAATATATATTTTGCAGCATGTATCCTACTGAGTAAAACAATGATACAGAGATGTTTTATTCATAGTTATTGCAGCTCAAATGCATTTTGGGTGAAGTATTTTCATGGCATGATTGTGTGCTGCTTTAATAGTATATGGACAGCTATGGTCAATTGACCATAAACCTGTAACAAAAAGTACCACTATAAAATTTCAGGCCATGAAAGTAATGGACCCCCTAAAAAATGTGAGTTTGACCTGCAATAACAAAAGCCGAAACAGAACTACATTTAAAAAAGTCAAAGTACACTTTATCTTAAGCTAAGTATATGACATGAAAATACAGGGAGAGAAAACTGAAAATATCTTTAAGTGATGAACAAATGACCTACATGCATACAATGAGACATAATTTAGCCACATGGATGCTAGATGTCTCCAGTGAATTGCTTCACAATGCTTTGGCGACTTCTCCAGCATCCAAATGGTTAAAAAATTGACAGATTACCATGCTTCAAAATACAGAAATATTTCAAAATATGAGTCCTTCTGCTAATATTTATTACTAAAAGTCACTATAAAGAGGGAATACATCCAAATATTTGCCCAGCAAAGACAGGGGGTTATGCAGAAAAGATGAGATAAAGGTTAGAAAAGGTAAGATAAACTCTCCAGTGAGGTAAAAGGGGAATGTACGAATATTATTCCGAGCTATACACATCAGAAATTATTTCCTAGAGAGCCGCACCTGCATAACACCAATTTACTTATCTACTTACAGAGATAATTCTCATCATAACCCTGCTTATACAAAAGGGAGGGCAGAAGGGAAAGTGTATGGGCATTTCAGAGCATTCCTTTCCTCAGTGGATTGCTAAATGTTATGTAGTAACAAGGCACAGATGAAATGAAACTTTAATCTCATTTCCCTGTGCATTCAGCTTAATGATGGCAGATTGTGCATGCCTGTTTGCATTAAAGCAATCATATGTTACAGTGTAGAGGTTTCCACATTTTTTTCAATCATGGGACATATGATCAGAAACCCATAAGTGTGCAGGCAGCATTTTTTATTTTATTGATAAAAATGGGGATGATGGGAGTTTTAGTCTCCAACATCTGGAGAGCCAAAATTCCTACTGCTCCTCTCTACACCCACATGTATTAGGTACATTTATCAGTGAACCGATAGAATACAGAGAGGAATATGACATTTTCGGCTGTGGCAAAATTCATTAAAATGGCCCGAACCTGGAGTAATATTACCCTTGTCCAACCCAAGCCAGACAGTCACTGTGTTTCAAGCTGATCTGAACTTGAAGCATCTTACAGGACAGCCCCATGTTTTAAATGTGTGTCTCGTGTCCAATGCACCCCACTTCCATGACAATACAACTTCCCAGAATGAAGACTCCAGAGCACAGAGTTCAAAACACTAGAAGAAGACTTGTCAAATGACTGCTATGATGGAAAGTGACACAACAAAAAACAGCTGTCAAACATTAAATTGTTCTACTACAAGAAAATGGGGCTGCAGCTACTGCTTGTCAGGAATTAGGGCTCCATTCTTAGTCTAATGTTTAAAGCTCTGTGGGTTGAACGCTGATATCCATTGATAGCACTGCAGGGTCACATGATGCCATATAACCCTCCCCACGAAGCCTCACTAGAGCTGAGGAGAAGCATTATGCCATTCTCATCTATTGTCTGGAGACATCTCTAGCATTCAAGGTGAAATATTTGGCCCCCTGTGTAGCAGTTGGTTTACCCTAGAACTGTTCCTCTTTTATTAGTACATATGACCCAATATGTTTCAAAGAGAGTACCTCAGTAAAGTAGGAGTTATTGTTTCATTTATATGTATGATGATATTGGATTTTACCAGAATTTGTACATTTTTGCTTTGATACATAAGCCCCAGTGGTGTTATTGTTCTGCTACCCATTTAGAGCATATACATATTTTGTAAGTAAAGAATATTTTTTGTAGATGTAAGTTCTGCATTATGTGGGATGTATTATACCAGCATGCATTCTTATCTGGAGGTGAATGGTTCACGAGATGGCAAGCTGTGAGAATAGTAGATCTAGAGCCGGATTTCCCATTAGGCAGAATAACATATGCCTAGAATGCCAAATTTTTAGAGATGCCACAGCTGTGCTTGCCATACACACATTCTGAGTTCTGAATCTTCAGTGTATATCACCTGATACCCTATTATTGACTAAGGCTTCAGAGGCTTCAATGCATTATGAAGCAATGTGCTAAAGATCTCTCTAGCAACCAAGGAGTTAGGATTTGTTTATGCTTATATGTTAAAGGCTAAGGGAATTTTCTGTACTAACAAACTGTGAGGTGAATCTACAATGATAAGAACAGCCCTTAGTATCAATCTTTAGTCCCTTCACCTGACTAACATCAATGTACTAAGTTATGTACTACAAAAATAGTAATGGGACAGAATGTTACATTCCTTGGCACCTTGTTTAACACTGTATATTAAACAAGGAGTAGAAGAAATGTAATTTAATACCATTTCTCTACAAATGCTATGGGGCAAGTGTACAAGGCATGATGGAAATAATATCCTAATGCTATGGAAGATAGTCCTCAGGTGTGCACCACAGAGATCATACCATACCCCCTAATGCAGCCACTAACATCAGTGGATTTACACTTTTACACTGGCAATTTTGTACATTCCCCCTGCGTATTAAGTTCGGGAGGATTGAGGGGATACCGGTGCCTGGTATGTCTTGTCTAGGGACACCTAAGATGTAACACTGCCCCAGTCCAGACCCTCTAATATGTTATTTTCTGTAGATTAATTCCCAGTACATTTTTGCTCACTAACAAATACTACCTGACAAAAACAAACAGAATTTTACCTCTAGCAATGTAATCTCAACTCATAGTTTCAAAATATAACATGTTAGATGTTGCTTTTTTTGTTTGTCTGTAAAAAATACAATCTATATATATAAAAGAGAAAGGCTCATTGCATAATTTATGTCTCCTCAGGAGACACACACACCCAGGGGTGGCAATAAGGAGGGGTTACTGTTCCCATTGGGTGATTCAATGGGGGCGTGATTTTCACACCAATTCGGCCACTGCTATTGGTGTGAAAATCATGCAGGGAGTTGGCCCGCCCCCACTATGCAGCCTGCCCACCACTATCAAAGTCAGAAAAAAACAATATGGCCGCCACTTGCTCCTACACCACAGACAAACACACACATGCCCCACTCACACAGCACCAAACTCACACACATGCCCCACTCACAAAGCACCAGACACACACACGCATGCCCCACCCACACACACAGCACCACACACACACACATACTCCACTCACACACACAAATGCCCCACTCACACACACAGCACCACACACACAAAAGCTAGAAAGAAATATGGCTGACACACAGTCACTCACCCTGACTCCCAGTGGCCTCAGCAGGACCTGTACTACAGCCACTGAGGAACAAAATGGCACTCAAAGGGTTAAGGTAGGTCCTCATTGCTCAATTATTTGTTCACTGTCATCATTTGCCATGCAAGACACAGGACAGACAGCCATCAGATTCACACTTAACCCACTGACTGCCACAGGGTTGTGTATCAAGTTTTACCTCTCAGGGAGTCTGTTCAAACCCCTCATACTGTAAGCTTGCATTTCCCTCCCACTTCTCCTCCTTCCCCAGCCTATTACTAACACTTTTCCACATTTCTCTTAAGCCCTGCCCCCTACTCACGATTAAGCCCCACCCCCTTTTAACCCAAATTGCCCCATTACTCTCTCCACATCACCACCACATGAGGGACTCCACAAGTAAAAGTTCCCAGGTATTACACACACATGCCCCACTCACACAGCACCAAACACCCATACACACACACAAAGCCAGAAAGAAAGATGGCTGACATACAGTCACTCAACCTGACTCCCAGTGGCCTCAGCAGGACCTGTAGTACAGCCACTGAACGGTGCTGCATCACCAGGGGAACAAAATGGCACTCAAAGGGTTAAGGTAAGCCCTCATTGCTAAATTACTTCTTCTATTACTAACACTTT
The DNA here is from genome assembly GCA_037306005.1 of Rhinophrynus dorsalis. Taxonomy (NCBI): domain Eukaryota; kingdom Metazoa; phylum Chordata; class Amphibia; order Anura; family Rhinophrynidae; genus Rhinophrynus; species Rhinophrynus dorsalis. Next base: position 161,991,036 of record CM074724.1, read on the forward strand.
TCCACATTTATGTTAAGCCCCGCCCCTACTCGCGATTAAGCCCCGACCATTTTTAACCCAGATTGCCCCATTTGTCTCTCCACATCAGCACCACATGACTCCCTTCCAGGGACTACACAAGTCAAAGTTCCCAGGTATGAATACACTTCCCACTGCTATTTAACTCTGACATGCCTCTCTATACATTAACCATTTGAGTGCCAGAGGGGTGCACAAGTCATGCACGCATGTGTTTCTGCGCATATATGTTGCGTGTGTGTGTGTGTGTACATCTCTGTTACATATTTGTGTGCATGTGTGCATCTCCGGTGTGTGTGTGCATGTCTTTTGCATGTCTCTGACGCTCACTGTGTGTGTGTGTCTGCCTGTGTGTTGCATATGTCTGTGTTTATCAGTGTGTCTACATTTCACACACGCGCGCCCAACACCGTCCCACATTGGTAGTGTATATATATAAGAGAGAAAACCTGCGTCCCCTGCCACACACACCCAGGGGCGGCTGTAAGGAACAGTTAGCTTGCCCCCCAACATCAGTCTTAACCTAGGCTGACCACACCTCACCTTTAACTGGGGATGCATAGGAAAAATGCATACTGCAGGACTGCTTTCATTTCAGTGAAGTACTGCAAAATGGCTATTTCCTATGTGTCCCCGGTTAAAGGTGAGATCTGGTCAGCCTACCTTAACCCTTTGAGTGTCAGAGGGGTACGCATACATTGCAATGCCTTGCATACCTCTCTGGCAGTCAGAGGGTTAGCCCTCTCCTCCACAACTCACCTACTGTTACATCACTTCTCTCGACTTACAACTCCTACAGTAAACAACTCATGGCACAATACTATAACCCACCAATCAGCAGCTCCCATTTTGCTGGGGAGCCACACATTGATCACTTCTTTCAAAGACACACTGGGACACTCAGAGTCAGCTGGGGAATAGGTTAGAACACACAGATCTTCAGTTTCCATGCTAAGAACTGGGGCTGATGGACTCACTTTGTTTCAATTTAACCCTTTGAGTGCTGTTGCAATGCATTGGATACCTCTCTGGCACTCAGAGGGTTAAGCCCATTAACCCTTGGAGTACCAGAGATGATATGCAGCACATTGCTCTGCGTACCTTTGTCACTCAAAGGGTTAATATCTGTTTGGAAAGCTTCCACATTTGGGTATTGTGCAGCCCACTCTCCTCACAAGTGGCCCACAGGGTTAAACTGATTTCTTTGAAAATGTCCATTGATTTCAGTGAGACTATTAATTTCATGAACGCTACAGACAATGCAAACACATTGCCAAAGCAACGTGTTGGGGACCATTGTAGCTTTCAAGGGGTTAAAGCCCCATTTATGTCAACACGATTTTCCTGAATTTTCAATTCAACCCTATGGTGTCAGTTTTTTTTGAGTTGCACCCTTTATTTTGATACATAAGGCCCATACAGTTATACTCTTACCCCATTAATCTAAACCCATTTATACTTTTGGCTCTTGCAGCAGTTGACTGTGCACTGTGAACTGTGAGGCTGATGTACTAACACAAAGAGGAACAATTCATCTGTACCATACAGAACAAATACAATGCTTTGCTGACCTCTCCAGCGTTGAAGATGTTAAAACGCCCATTTAAATAAATGAGTATTGTTCCCTGTGCTGCTGTTACTTTTCCACAAAATTCCACCACTTTCCTTAGTATATGAGCCTTCCTGTTTTGAAGCCTATTAGCTGTTAGGGGTCCCTGTATTGATCCCTTGCCTACGGCCCATGGACAAATAATCCAGTTCTGTCCCAGCCGACCACCACGGCCCACTAATGCAAGGAGCGCCCAACATGTGTCACATATTCCTTTCACTGCCAGAGGACTATACAACTCATTACACAGCAATGTGTTGCGTACCTCTCTCACACTCAGAGTTAAAGTGCTTCACTCCAACCAACTACTACACTATGTCTGTATAATGCAGTAACCCTACAGCCCTGTATTTCATGTCTACTTCACTGTCTATGTACAGTAATTTCTCCCACTCACCCATTACTTTACTGTAACACTTCACTGTCCCTCCTCTCCTCAATCTCTCATCTCCTCCTCCCTTGTCACCCCCACTCACCTATCCCCTTACCATTCATCCATAGTCCGAATCTCGCCATTTTACTCCCACATCACTATTACATTATCTATCACTGCATCTGTCACTTAACCCTCTGTCTGCCAACCTATTTCTTCAAATGTACTGCAGTATCCACTGCTGTAATCTAAATTATTCCTTTACTCACAAACATCTTCTCACTGTGACCTTCTACAAGTAACACAGCACACTGACTTCAACTGTAAGGATACAGGGTCTTATTCATCAAGTAACATAGCACACTGACTTCAACTGTAAGGATACAGGGCCTTATTCATCAAGTAACACAGCACACTGACTTCAACTTTAAGGATGCACGGCCTTATTCATCAAGTAACACAGCACACTCACTTCAACTGTAAGGATGCAGGGCCTTATTCATCAAGTAACACAGCACACTCACTTCAACTGTAAGGATACAGGGCCTTATTCATCAAGTAACACAGCACACTCATTTCAACTGTAAGGATACAGGGCCTTATTCATCAAGTAACACAGCACACTGACTTCAACTCTAAGGATACAGGGCCTTATTCATCAAGTAACACAGCACACTGACTTCAACTGTAAGGATACAGGGCCTTATTCATCATGTAACACAGCACACTCACTTAAACTGTTAAGATACAGGGCCTTATTCACCAAGTAACACAGCACACTCACTTAAACTGTTAAGATACAGGGCCTTATTCACCAAGTAACACAGCACACTCACTTCAACTGTAAGGATACAGGGCCTTATTCATCAAGTAACACAGCACACTCACTTCAACTGTAAAGATACAGGGCCTTATTCATCAAGTAACACAGCACACTGACTTCAACTGTAAGGATACAGGGCCTTATTCATCAAGTAACACAGCACACTGACTACAACTGTAAGGATACAGGGCCTTATTCATCAAGTAACACAGCACACTCACTACAACTGTAAGGATACAGGGCCTTATTCACCAAGTAACACAGCACACTCACTTCAACTGTAAGGATACAGGGACTTATTCACCAAGTAAAGCGGCACACTCACTACAACTGTAAGGATACAGGGCCTTATTCATCATGTAACACAGCACACTCACTTCAACTGTAAGGATACAGGGTCTTATTCATCAAGGAACACAGCACACTCACTTCAACTGTAAGGATACAGGGCCTTATTCATCAAGTAACACAGTACACTCACTTCAACTGTAAGGATACAGGGTCTTATTCATCAAGCTGAAGAGCTGCAATTAAAACATTTTTTACAAATCTTATCAGCATATCTACATCCCCACTGCGTCTGTCACACACTGTCTACACATGTGACATCATATGCCTATGTGTGTGTGTCTCCGTATGTATGCGTTTCACAGTGTGTGACACGCTCTGTCTCTTTAAGTGTGTGTCTGTAACACTGCATATTTCTGTTTCACACAATGTCTCTCTGTGTAAATAATATGACGGGCAACGCCGTCCCACATTGCTAGTTATTTATATATATATATATATATATATATATATATACACACAGCACTTTAATTTTATGGACTATATTTTTATGTTAACTTTGTTTGCTTTTTCTTCACATGTTGACATTGGTTCTTCTTACTTTTGATGAAGTGAAATTATAAATTACTGTATTTCTAAAACTAATTTAATAATAAAAATAGTACTTAAAACTTTGCTTAGTGCTTTGTTTTTCTTCTCAGCTTTATTACTTATTTTTTACACATTTCTGTGATTCCAGTGGTCAGGAGTCTGAAACCCTCTACACTGCAATGAGAAAGGGGTTTACAGTGATTGACAAGTTTATCCAGCCAATCAGCAAGGATAGGTTTCGATTGAATAGACAGCCATCCAGAATAAGAGTTCAACCCCTTGAGGGCAGAATATTGCGAAGCAATGAGTTTCACAACCCCGCTGATTCTCTAGGGATTATGGAAAATTGACCATTTATAAGAAATTAAATTATAATTGTACTCTCATGGGCCTTAATCATTGACACCACACTATAGTCTTTGAGTTGTGTAACAGCTGGTGTGCATAGCTAGAACGAAAAGCTGGAGACCAGAGAAATAGTCTAGAAAAGGCTGCAGGAGCAGACCTCAACTACGATACAGCACTGGTAGAGGAATTGAGAAGTGAGTGAGGAGTGGAATACCCTAAGCCTTCCCTTTACTGACAGAAAAATAAGAAGGGACAGAGAGAGAGGGGGAGAGAGAAGGAAACAGTGAGTGAGGATGAGAGAGCATGAGATAGGAAGAAGGGAAAGGGGTGAGTTGAGAAAGAGAGAGAGAGAAAGAAAGAGAGAGGAGAGAGTAAGAGATAGAGGGAATGAGAGGTAAGGTCAAATAGAACTGAAAGAGGATACCAAGAGATGATGGACTATAAAGGTGGCAGTTAACAAATAAAAAGCACCAAGACCCAAGATGACTGCAGTGGAGAGAGCAAGGAGGGAGAGATAAGAGCAAAGACCCGGAGAGGAGAAACCGCATGAATGGTAACAAATGTGGCAAAAAGAAAACCAAGGAGGACTAAAAGGAGACTGAATGAAGCAAAGAAGAGATAGAGGTGAAAATTAACAGACCAGAGAGAAAACTGAATGAATAGCCAACCGCAACCTCTGTAACAGGAAAATGAATAGTAAGTGAGGTGAACCTGAGAGGAGAATGAACTGGAACCACAAAGAGGCAGAAATGGAGAAGCAGACCTGAGGGAGGAATGGGATGTAGAGAGAAAACAGGCTAGAACCCCAGCAGCAAGGGTAAGAAGGAAAGGTGAGAGACTGAAAAGAGAGAGAGGGAGCAAGGAACTAAGGAAAGGTAGGGAGCATGAACAAAAGGCAGAGTCAAACCAGATAAGGTACGCTTTCCGAGGAAGTGGCGATAGTAAAGGGAAAGATAAGAGGGACAATAAGGACTTGGCTTATGGGTACCAGATCATAGTAGATGGCAGCCAAGTAAAGTATCCCAGAATCAATAGCAGGAACTGAACCAGTAGCCTATATCTGCCATGTCAGAATCCAGAAGCCACTAGAGAAGGGGTCAAATTGGTGGGCTAAAACAGAGCCATGCAAAGCCAAGATCATGAGCAAACTAACTAATACATAAGATGCTGAAAGACAGCTCAGAAAACAAGCTCGTAAAAAAAATTGATGACCTCAAGAAGGTGTGGTGATTAAAAGGCACAATCCTCCATCAGAAAGAAGCAATGGGCCCTGGCAGATCTGAACAGTCCAGAGAAGAGAGGGACGTGACATTTATCAGGCAAAAGATGTGCACAAATGGTACCATAGGTTTGAAATTAAAAGTCCATAAATTCCTATTGATTTAAATGGGATATCTAAACCCTTGCATTTTATAGAAGAATTCAAGTAATTGTAAAGCAATGCACTGGAGACCTTTGTATCAATCAAGCCCATTTAAATCAATGGGAATAATAATTCCACCCCCATATTGATGTTTCTTTGCCCCAGAATTGCATAATTTTACATGGTAAATTAGTCTTTTGGGGGGATGACAGAGGAGCAATTCTGGAACAAACAAGGTGCACCATAGGAGGCAAATAAAAATTCCCAAAAGTCCATAGTTACCAACATTTCAAAAACCATTACCAGGGGAACTTCCCCTGAGAGGTCACATGACAGATTGTCCCTAATGGTCTACAGTACTGTTAAGTGCAACACCAGCAGAAAGTCTTGTATGGTAGACATGAGCTGCACATCTACAGCCGGACAGAAATTACCCAAACCTATATACAATATGACATGTTTACATAAGCAACCTAAGCTTCTACAGATGCTCATAACCTATTTACCATTTTATGAATGCACATAAGCAACCTAAGCTTGTACAGATACTCATAACCTATTCACCTGTTCATGACATCCACATAGAATAAAGAACAAAAGCATTGTGAGCAAGAACCAGGCACAGAGAGCCCAAAACAGGGACTGCTCCAGGATACCTGGATCTGCTGGTAGGAATGAAAGACCCACTGATTTAAATTAAGATCTCTAATGCACATACCTGGGAACTCTCCAGATCTGCCCTGGAGACACAGGGTTTTGCATCCAAGACTGATTCTCCTGTGGTGGTGAATTTTTTATGAAACTCTGCTCACTTCTCCTCCTTCCCACCCTCTTCCTCCCACTTCTCCTCCTTTTCACCCTGTTCTGCCCACTTCCCATCCACTTCATGTCACAGTTCCTTAAAGCCCTGAGTAGTCAAATAAAGCCCCTCCCCTTTGTGACATGAATCACATCATTTATATCCCCCAGTGGCACCACATAAGCCCCTTCTGGGGACTGTGGAAGACAAAGCTCCCAGGTATGCTAAAGCATTGTGAAGCCTCATTAAAAGTAATGGGATTTTTTTAATTTTCCTTTATGGTTGGTCCACTATGTTTTCTCCAGACCTGCACCTCTTTAGCTCTCTGCCTAAGGCCATTAGGGCTGTATTCAAAACAGTAAAGATGTGAGGTTCTGGAGTAAATCAATTCACCATAAGGGACAAAAAAAATCCCCAAAGTTGATTTGAAAGGAGCATTTAACTGCTTGAATTATATGGAGGTCACGAATGCATTCCTCTCCAGCATTCAAGGAATTACATGTGACATTTAAATCATTGGGCATTTTCATTTCTCCCCTCTGGTGCAGCTGGTTTGCTCCAGCACCTCAAAATGCAATGAATCTACACCATCCCAAATGAAGTCCTTGATAGATGCAAAAAGCAGAGAGGTACATTTTCTAATTTGTTATAGGGCTGCCTAGAATTCTTGCTATTCTGGGATTTGGAGTCTTGTGCAGAAAATAAAAGAGGAACAATTCTAAATCAACCAAACACCACAAGAACGTCAGAGGAAATTAAAGAGAATGAACAAAAGAAAATGCATTTTGGAAAGATGTAAGGAGGCACAACAGTTATTTTTAGTACAACCAGTACAATCCATCAATTATCATCAATTAACAAAATAGCACAAGCCATCCCAGCCATTTTCAAGTCCATTACGACCTAGTTTCTGAACCTCTAGTACAAGTAATGGTACTTTTGGATGTTCTTGGCACACAATCATAGCATAAGGTACCTTCCACAGGGCTCACCTATTCTCAATTTAAAAGTGCCAGGATGGTCAGCCCAGAACTTCTATATTGCAGGTACCTTTTACTGCCCAGGGATGATGCCGGTTGTTCAGATTGTTAAGGCCAGAGATAGAAAAATGTACCATTTTCTGCTGCTCATTTAGTCATGTGCATAGTAACACAGTAACATAGTAAATTAGGTTGAAGCAAGATAAAAGTCCATCAAATTCAACCTTTGCCTCACAACCCAGAAAAATTAGTGCAATGTGAGGCAGAGACAGTGAATAGGTAGGAAGCTCCTAAACATTTCAAGAAACAGACTTAGCAAAGCCATGGGAAGCAGCTAGAACCAGCATTAGACTGCAAATAGTGTCCTTGTGGCTCTGCCATTTATGTTCCCTTGTTGTGGTGCAGACTTTCTCCAAGCTTGGTGAGTGTCTGCTCTCATCCCCCCACCAATGTATTCATCTGAAAGTGGCCATGCAATTAAGAAACTGTGTGGATATGCGTTTGTTTACGAGGATATATCTGAGTGTGACTAGGTGTGTGTGTCTGGGGTAGCACATGTGTGACAATAGGTGTGTGTCTGTGTTCAAGAGTGGTTGGGTAGTTGATATATATAATAAAAAAAAAAAAAAAAGGGTTTGTGTGTCTGTGTGCAAAACAGTTCTTGGAGAGAGAGGGGGAGAGAGAAAATGCATGTTCATTTGTATCTGTGGGTATGTGTCTGAGTGTGCAAATATATTAATGAAAGATAGACTGTATATATGTGTGTATGGACATGTACATGTGTTCTGATATCAGTGGCTGCCCCTTTTCCAGAGATATGATGGAATTTTACTGGTTTGTACCTATAATATATAAGAGAGGTGTCCAACTCTCAGCCCAGAGGCCATGTGTGGCCCACCACTGCATGAACCTTGACCTGCTGCTGCTAAATGCCAGGAACTTAAATGGCTCCTAACAGTCAGATTGGAGTAGTGTGCAGGGAGGTCTTGCCGGTCCTACCTGCTAAAAGAAGTTAAAAATAGACTGATGCTTACAATCCAAAGAAGTCTGCGGGTCCTCCACATTCCAACCTGTCTTCTTCCTTTTTTGGTTCTCCATCACAGGTTGCACTGTGATGCTCTACATACAAAAGTAGAGAAAAGCCCATCCTTTTCCTACCAATATCTGTCTACCTTTGCCCCATCCTTCTGTTTGATACAACATGGTCATGACCAATGTTAGCCCACATAAGTTGTTTTTAAATCGAAATCCCCCAAGGCACATAAGATACAGGAAGGTAAGATGAGCACTAAAGGCTTCAAAATACAGCCCAAGTTCTGTGACAAAACTTTCTCCAAAAACCCATTGCCTGACACAATGGGCATTCCAGGGAGATCCTGCTTGGAGAGAAAATGGTACATGGGAATAAATGGATTGTCAGCATCTAAGTATTGTATTTCTTTCACCTTAATTACTTCCATCTCATACACCCAACCAAACAGATAGTGGGATCAAAAATATGGAGAATGACATCAGCACTGTATATCAGAATGCAATCAACTAATTACACAATCTCAATATTCAAATAAAAATAAACAATAGCAAAAACAGGTTCAGCCCAAGGTTAAATCTAACTCTTATAGATAAAAGCTACATAAATATACAATACCTCAGGCGATCCATATGTTCTTATACACATACAATGGGGAACAAATATTGTATAATCAACGAGTCAATTAGGTTTCTGAGAATTTGTTTATAGGTGCCGTCTCTACAAGGTATTCATCAGTTGTGTATACGGAAAGAAGAAAAAGGCAAAATCTACACTCAGTATCACATCTCTCACTATTAGCTATCAACAATAGTATCGACTTACTGGTTTGAATTTTTTATTTGAATGTATGTATTTTCTTTCGCACAGAATTTGCCCACCACAAGAGATTATATAAATAAGAGGAAGCAAATAATGAATGTAATAATATTTAACCACATGTCTAGTGTATAAATGGCTACTCATTTAATTAGATCCAACAGTCCAAAGTAGTTCTATCTCTCATCAACACCAATGATCACTGTAAGTCTCAATCTTAGTTTATTATTCCCAATCTCAGTTTGGTATACAAGACTCGCTTGTAATATCCCAACAGCCGCATCAACATTGAAATTGTAAAGCCCTGAAATTGTAAAGCGATGCGTACACTTGTGGCGCTATATAAATAAACATATTCATTCATTCAATGGAATAGAAACGTTTTCTCAGAAATATAGATCATGTAACCAACAATAAAGATTATCCAAATTTACATGTAAGAAGTAGGATACTCTCTCTGCAGTTCTCACGGACTCATAGTCAGATATAGAGTTAGGTATCCTTCACGCTGCCTTCGCCAAACGGTTCCCAGGATGTCCTTTCTATCTCAGTTGATTAGTTAAGATTATTATGTTAATCACTCGCGATCACCAAATTTGACTTATCAAACTTAACAAAACAATAAAATTAGGGCCAAAAAGGTAATACAAAGTATGCTTTTGTTACAATCGCTCAGCTCCTCAATGTACCACCCTCTTCCCGGGTTAGAAGACCAGAGTCTATATCAGCACTAATATTCAACCTAATCACAACTCTACCAAAGTATGAGAACAGTGAGGCAGACTTCGGTGTTGATAGAAGTAATGAATAATCAAAGGGTTACGTTAATTTTCATGGACACAATGAAATTGTCAACTAACAAAACGTTATCCTACAACTGAACAGCTTTGTTGTTAACTCTTTCGGTACAAACAGTTTACTAGACTTCTTTATATCAAGATTGGGTTGCATTTTATCCAAAAACCCCAGCAACCCAATCAAACCCTATTCAACTGTATGGTACATTAAATATAAAATACCTATAGTATGATTTTGCATAAAAAATACAATGAATATTTATTTTAAGATTGAATAACATAGTTGTATACAATTCCTTCAAAAAATTGTTTAGATCTATATTATGTTAAGGCCTGATGGGGTCAATGTTTTCAACCTATAGATCCATTCTGTCATCTTCCTGGAAACTTTATTAATGACATCATCCCCCTTCCAATGTGAACTTGGTCTATTGCTCTAAATTTAAGAAATTTAAATTTAAGAACTGATGGATCATTGTTATGGAATTTGGTAAAATGGGAGACACTATATGAGTCGAGTACTTTCTTTATATTCCTGACCTGTTCTCCAATCTGGACATGAAGACATCCGATTGTTCTCCCCACATACTGTAGGCCTCAGGGACACTATCAGATATACAGCATGTTTGGAAATGTACATAATAAATTTATCAATTTCAAATACTTGTCCAGTTTGATTGGATTTAAATTGTTGGATGGCTGTCACGTGGTAGGGAGAAAATCAGTCTTCCCATTAATTTCAATGTAATGAGCTAGGTGAAAAAAGTGGAACAAAAAGGCACTATTGCCACTCGGCAAAAAAGTAAAATTTTTAGCCTATTTCGCTTTTGAGACTCCCATCCCTATTCCTGAGTATATTGAGTGCCAGTATTATTTTTTCAGGACCATATTAGAATCAATAATTTCTTGAAGTATGCATTTTTGAAGGTGTCACACATCTAAAATGAAGATTTAGTAACCTAAATATATATTGCACATGCTGATAGAGCATAGTGTGTACCAGTTTATGTAAAGCCGATAAGTACCGTATTTAAATATATATCTTACTATTTTTAAAGCCCGTGCACAAGGGCCAACACTGGCAGCGCTGCAGTCACGTGCAGTACTGACTGCCGGAACGCATCACGGCTGATACAGAGTGGGGCACTCATAATTCCGACCGTACTCCTCTCTGTGCACCTTCCTGGTACCAAGCAGTCCAAGAAAGGTGCACAGAGAGGACTCCGGTCTGATTTCAGTCTCTAGTGCGCATGACTGCAGCGAGCGCAGCCGTCTCTACTGCGCATGACAGCTTCTGACAAACATCCTAGCGAATTATAATATAGGATATGTAAATTTGTTATTGTATTGTATTCCTGTCAGTGCCTGTATAAATGAATGTGGTGCATCATGTATTATATTTTATAATCTTTTGCGGACGTATGGTGGTTTACCAGCACTCATTTATGTCTTATCTAGGAGCTGACAGTAGCATAGATGATGTTCTACCTACACAGAATGAAGATGCTGTACAAGAGGTTGGATTTGTCTGCTGCTGTTGCTGCTCGTTTGTGTGAGTGGATCACTGTACTATGTAGAACTGAAGTAAGCAAGCTGCACCACAAGGGAAAGTCAATAATTGCAATTGATTTAAATTAGACTTCTAGCCCCTTGAATGCTAGCCAGGACTCCACCTCATTCCACAGTAAGGCACCGGAGACCTCTAATTTTCAAAAGGATAAAAGCCTCACTGTGGTGAAGTTGGTTTGCTCCACAATTGCTCCAGTTCTTAAGCGTATAGCAGACTAACTAAGCCTCTGATGATATATGATAATAAAGTCTTGCTGCACCAAGGTAGGCAGGCTCATTTCTTTAACCCCTTAAGGTCCGCCCTTGCATGCACACAGCCGGCACTTAAGGACCATGGACAATTTATTTTTTTTTTGCAATCCGGTTCAGGGCTCCCTGAATGGCATGCAGCCAGGGGGGAGCCCTGAAATCCATGATGGTCCTGTCACATCATGGGTCCTTATTGCATGCCAACCTTTGACATTCCAGGACCATCATGGGTCCTTAAGGGCTTACGATGCACACTAATCACATCAGTAACAAGACAGAAAGCAAACCACACAAATTAGTTTAGATACATTAACCCCTTAAGGACCACTGACGTGGCAGGACCGTCACGCTGGTCCGGCACTTAAGGACCAGTGACGGTCCTGGCACATCACGTACTTTTACACACCGCGCTCCTGTAGGAGTGCGGTGAGTAATACCGGGCACTGAAGTTGATCGCTCCAAGACCGGAGAGATCTCTTCCAGTGCCCCGTTTGACATGCCGCCCCACGTGATCAGTCACGTGGGACGGCACGTCAAAGATTCCTATGTGGCCCTTAAGGGACGGCACGCCCCGGGACCGCTGGTCCTTAATGGGTTAAATAAGCAATTTTGCACAATGTTTGACATTGGGGGAGTTGGAGGGGGGTCAGATGACATCAGCTCTGAGAATGCAAAATGTCTGTATAGGCAACAGACAAAAATAATATCAATAGTAGGAAGTAAAAGGGGATAATGAGAAGTGTCTACACATAATGAAACAGACAGCAAGTATATTTAAATATAACAAAATTAAAAATCAGACAACTATATACAAGCTTGCAGAATAAAGAATACTGGTTAGAACTGGAAACTGAGACCTCAGAGACCTTCAAGGTCTACAGGTCCAGGATCATGTCACAATTCCTGGCAGAGATTACCAAGTCTCTAAATTCAACTGCTACTGTGAACTGCAAAATGCTGGGGAAGGGTGCTATAGTGCAGATCTTACGTTGACACACCACATCTCATCCTTGCTGTAGGCGAAGCCAGGTAAAGATGCCAACCACAGAATTGGATAGCACAGGCTAGTTGAGCCGGACTATGCTCAGGATGACTGAACAGGATCTGTAGAAATGGTCACAACTGGAATTCTAGAGTCTATTAGTAGGCAGTGACCAACAGGACAGGACAGATACTGTGGGTAGACTACAGTACAGGAACTGAACACTAGACTGAGTAGCTGGAGTCTGGCTTCAATGCAGAGACTGGACACTATGTGGGCTTGCTGGAGACAAGCTGCAGTACATGATCGGAACACGCTCCAGCACAGCTGGAGAGCCACCTGAATCGGACTTCACTTGGCAAACACTTAAAGGCACAGTTACCTTCAATACTTAAGAGTACAACAGCAACTGAAGAAGCAAACTTCTAAGTCTGCCCAAGCCACGACTGTTGTGTTGTAGGACTCAGTCTGAATTGGAAATTGCTTCGAGACCATTGTTCAGACAGAAAGTGCATTGCAAATCGATCATAGACCATAATGTTGTTTGGAAGAAGAACCTCTGTGGTGGACCATCAGCCATAAATTGAGTGAGGGGCACACACTGCTCCCCAGCTGAACAGAATGGCATCTGTTGTCAGCACCTTTCAATTGGCAATGACTTGTCAGCCACCACTAGTGGAAGGAGACAGAATCACCTTGTGATGGAGATGCAAAAAATATAAAGAAAAGGACAGGGGGTGGCCTTATGCAAGTATCATTGCAATGAATGCCACCACCACAATCACCAGATAGTTGGGTAATCACAAAGTCTAGGCGGGGCAGTCACATGTTGGACTCTTAACAAAAACACCTTGGATTGTTAAACTGCCCCTGTCAAAGTACATCAGGCCACCTGGCTAGAAAAGGCCAATAGTCTTTGATAAATTGTCATTATCAACAAGAAATGCATAAGCGGGCCATTTATATTGCTCTTATAATTGTTTTAATAAACTATTTTTTACAATTCAACACTTTGTGGAGAGCAGTGACTGGTTTGCAGCCATGCAGTTACCCGGAACAGAGAAGGGTATTTCTCAGTGTGTCCATTTGTCGGTATCTTGGAAGTATTTCCATACTGACCAACTTTAACTGGGAGTACATACATTTATTTTGTATTGGGAGAATTGAAGTGTGTAAAATATAGCACCAATGGGTGCCTTCATGTTTTTCTGTTTTCACTTGTGATGGAGATAAAAGGGATCCTTACTCCAGGATCGAAGAAGATTTAGTTGCAGTGATCACAGATGAAACTGTGTGAAGGGCACTGTTTCTATTATGGAGTCCACGGCCTCCACCAAACATGCAGAGTCTCTAATTGAGGGCCTTGTCTAATCCGGGACATGTTGAAACCTTGGTTCCAATCATGTCTTCTTATTGGCTCACAACTGGAGAGTTGTGTCAAAGACAAGTCCCAGAAACACTAGCCGTTGTGTACGGACAAAATTAGAGTTCAGAAGATTGACAATCCGGCTGTGTTGCCGAAGAGTCATTATTGTGAATTGCAGCTTCTCCTGACGTTGGAGAGGTGAGGGAGCCTTTAATAAGATGTTTTCAAAAAAGGAATCACTTTCACTCCTAGAGACCAAAGGAAGGTTCTGGCAGGCATTACTTTTGTGAAATCCCATGAGTCTATAGCTAGGCCAAAGGAAACAGCTACAAACTGGTAATGTTTATTTTGAAACACAAGCCAGAGGAACCGATAATAGTCTGATAGATAGGGAATTGAAAGTAATCACCTTTAATGTTGATGGAAGTCATGAATTTTGATGGTTTCATGGCAGCTGATCTGATTCCATCTTGAACTTGGGCTAAAAAAGATACTTCTTCAGGGCTTTTATTTTCAGGACAGGATGAAAACATCCACCTTTTTTGTTAGAATGAAAAGATCAGCATAAAAGCCCTTAAATTATTGTTCACTGAAGCTATCACCCTCTCTGCTAGTATGGTATGCAAAATCTTGATGGAAGGCAACTGTTAGCTCTCTGCCTGTTCTAGCACTTAACATGAAGAATCAAAATGGGGCAGAATAGTGAATGACATGCTTTATCCCCTGCAGATGACCTGAAGTATCCAATCATCCTGGATGGAGTTCCTCCACCAAAGGACATAGGGGTAGATTTAAAGGCAGCCGTTAGTAAAAAAAAAAAAAAGCACTAACGGGTGCGTTAAGTTTCATGTAGCAATTTAAAGATCCGTCTAAAGAACAGCTAACGGCAGTTTGATAATCCTTACGGCCGATACACTTAAGTGCATTGAGACGCATGGAACAAGATTCCCCAGAGCCATTCAAAGGCTTGCGGTACTGTTAACGGCTGAAAAAAAGATACACTTAACGGACAAAACTTAAGACCCAGTGCCGTTAGCCGTTAGACACTTAACTGGCATAAAAACAACCGTTACTTAGCAAAACACACAAAATGCTTATCTCACAAGCACGTAAATGGGAAAATTAACCCATGCAATGCCAAAATAACACAAAAACATGGACAGACAACACAAATCAATGGCACACACAATAACAAGCAACACCACAGGGACAAGGATCTACAAGACACCAATACAACATGGCACGGAACAATGGGGGATACCACACGACATGGACACCTGCAAATACAAAACAAGCTCAACTCTGCAACATCACCACGTGATGCACACGCAACCTGCACCCCACAACTTCACACCCACAAATGGCAGAGACATACCATGCACAACACACCACGTCGTATAAAACACACACACACACACACAAACACACACACACACACACACACACCTGCAAACACTTACCTGGACAATAAACAACTTTCCATTGGTCAGCACTCACCTCATCACCACACCTACACAACGCCCTATCAAGTACATAAAGGGACAACTCACCACACTCACTTGTGGCTTGTTTTCCACTCAGGGAGGGAGAGGGATAGAAAGCACAATCAGTATGTTGGGTTACATATTGTTGCGAAGACTGCGGAGAAGGCATGCAAGGGAGAGAGCTAAGGAACACCAGCAACCCCCAGGCACACCTGATCAACAGCCTTCACATGTTGAAAGTGAGGAGGCTCAGCAGCCACACAGGAGCCCATCCCCACCTGGAAGACAGCACCTGCCTGCAGATGCACAGCTGCAACAACAGGATGCTCCACAGCAACAGGATGCGCCACAGCAACAGAGGATGTATAGACGACCACCAAGGCCCAGGGGATACCGGCCAAGGGTCACTCTCTTTGGAAAGACCGATGACGAGGTGATTGATCGCTACAGGTTGAGGCC
Source organism: Rhinophrynus dorsalis (assembly GCA_037306005.1). Lineage (NCBI taxonomy): Eukaryota > Metazoa > Chordata > Amphibia > Anura > Rhinophrynidae > Rhinophrynus > Rhinophrynus dorsalis. The sequence continues at coordinate 162,006,983 of CM074724.1, forward strand.
CGACAGCATCACTGCTTTGTATGAGGTCATCCAGAATCAGGTGGATCCCATCTACATCCACAACCATGTCCTATCTGGCCTGCATAAAGTACTGTGTGCCATACACTTCATGGCAAGTGGGGCCTTCCAGTCCACTGAGAGTTACGCATTTGGCATGTCAGAGGCCACATTCTCTAGGGTGCTAGTCCAGGTCTTGCCAGCCCTCAAAGCAAGGCCAGTACTTATATACATTTCCCCACCACCGACATGGACTGGATACACCTCAAGCAGGCCTTTTACGCAAGGGGAAGCATGCCCAGGGTCATGGGTGCTATAGATTGCACCCATGTCCGTATTAAAGCCCCAGCATGTGACACACAGTTATTCATCAACAGGAAGAACTTCCACTCCACGAACGTGCAGATGGTGTGTGATAGCAACATGAGGATTATGAATGTCTGTGACAAAGTATCCTGGCAGCTCACATGATTCCTACATTCTCCAAAACTCCTCAGTCCACAGAGACTTCGAGAATGGAACTTATACAGGGGGATGGCTTTTGGGTGAGTTCACAATACAAAATCACACCACATCCACAGGTGTACACACAACGCTGCTCAGCATGCTCCTGGCCCACAGCTAGTACGTCCACCACACAAAACATCATTCTCACAACATGTGCTCCCTGTCTCATCATGTCACTCACATTCCACTGGTGATGCTGGCTATGGCTGCAAGTCCTGGCTAGGAAAGGTACAACCAGGCTCATGGCAGAACGAGGAATACCACTGAGCGGACCTTTGGCCTCCTCAAGTCACGATTTCGATGTCTGGAACACTCGGGGGGAGCACTGCAGTATGCACCTGGAAAGGCGTGCAACATAATTATGGCATGTGCAATACTGCACAACATCGCAGTGGACACCAGGCTGGTGGATCACATTCAGGACCCCCCCCCCCCCCATATCTGAAGTGCCCATGGACATCAGCCATGTTGAGGAGACCCTGAGAGGGGTGCAGAGACAAGCTCATCACGGAACACTTTACCTGTGAGTATAACACAAGCATGCAAACAATCCATGCAAGTCCCCTGATCAGTCCTGTGAATTGGTGCCAACACACTAACCACACTGCACATGATGTTCTGTCTCACCCCACAGGAACACTGACACAGCACTGCACTGGCAGCATCATGGCCCCAAACATCAACCATACCATTGATGTGGCATATTGTGTGTGGGGATTCCAAAACCATCTTCCATTCCCCTCTGCACGTTGACATACCTCAAGGATATCATGCACACCCCCAGGGAGAAACAAGGTACAACATATAACCAATGTCCATCACCTTACAGGGTTTGATTGACAGTAACTAACTTGATTTGCCATGATCATAGCAAGAGCAACCATGCTAGCCTTGTAGCAAAAGATGGTTATCCAATGCTATGCATTGGATAACACTCTGTCACATCAGGGGTTAAAGAGCCATTGGACTCAATATGGGACCTGTATTGTGCTAGACATGAGAAAAGCGGTGGATGTACAGTGGTATTGTTACACAACGTAGAGGTCATGAAACGTAGATCAGATCTCCAGGGACACCATGCTGACCTGTGAGTGTGCAGAGATATGTGCCCCTGACATGAATACACACATCAACATTACTTCCATGGAGCTCTCAGAACATACTTGTTGATGTGTGTATTCATGTCAGGGGCACATATCAATAGGGCTGGTGCACATTTCCTTACTTCTCCACATAATGGATTACAGATGAGTACACAACACATTACAAAGCAATGGTTTGTGTACTCATCTGTAACTAAAAAGATTGATGGGATTATAAAGTCAAAATTTTTGTTGCTTGATGATCAGTTCGAGTTTGCTGCTCCAAATCCTGTCCTCTTGTCCCACAGGCATCCATAGCATGATCCATCCTTGAACTGAAGATCTTCCATGTGACTGGATTGATGTATTGACAACACCTTTATGAAGATCACCCCCTTGCTGTTTCAAGTGATTTTGTTGGTGATGCAATGTTTGACCGGAGGTTCACAGCAACATCTACAGGAACATTCTCATATAGACACAGAAAACACAAATTAATGTGTGCACTAACCTGTACAGTTAGGATGCTCATCTACAGAGCTGTCAAACCTTCTGGACAACACACGAGCAGGACAGTAGTAATATTTAGTTTCAAAGTACATTTAGTGTTCTCATACAAGTGTTTAATGCATATATGCAATATACCCAGAAAACACATGTACGTTCTAATGTAGTTTGAGACACAAGAAACAAGAACCATCACTATTCAATCCGTGTCTGTTGTGTTGGATTACACATTTGTCAATGCGTATACACACTCAAGGCTAGAGTATCCCCCATACATGGGAAGGCATGACCCACATCACAGGAGTCCACTACTTGTTTGCCAGTGAGTGGACTCTGTGATGTATTCATGCAAACAGATGATGGCAGTGATACATTAATGTGTTTTGGGAATGATAAAGAGGTGATACAGGGGACATACTTCCACAGTGATTTCATGCACACAGTTTATGTGTTGCTCAATATAATCAATGTTCTGAGATTGTTTCAATTTGACATATTTCAGCACATGGGCTACATCAACGAACAACTAGACTACGTGGACAAGTGTTATCACTGGTGAAGTGTGTGACAACCTTAGGAAAACAACGACTCAACTTACTGGAGAACCCAATGTTCACCCCAGGATTTCAATGTGTGTGCTACACATTGAAATCCAAGGGTAAACATTGGGTTCCCCAGTAAGTTAGACTGTGATTCAAACTGTTATTGTGCAGCTGACTTACTGGAGAACACAATGCTCACCCTAGGATCACAATGTGTAGCACACACATTAAGATCCTTGGGTGAACATCGGGTTCCCCAGTAAGTCAGTTGCACAATAAGAGTTTGAATCCAAGACTATATTGATGCATGTTCCATCTGTCTTGCTTGCTATTTCACTGCTACGTCACATAGCTGTTTGTTTGGTTATCCCCTTAAACTCAACAATTGATGCAGACGAATGTTCATTGTTGCACCATTTGTTGTGCTAAGGGGTATGTTTTATTGTTCAAATTCAACACACAACATCGCCATATAACACTGTTGTGTAATTTGGCTCCAGGGATGTATTGCCAGTTGAATTTGTACAACGGTGTGTGTGCGAACCCATGTTGTAACATCCCACAAACATTTTAGATAGGCAGAAGTTTTGTTCACTGCATTGTTTGGCAATGCATTGGAGACAACTCTGCCACCCAATCTATAACCAAATACAAAGCAGATCAGACAAGATTCAAAAGCACAATGTTCCTTTATTCAGGGGGAATGGAACATGTTGGGCATTTTATTTATTTTTTTAGGGGGAGGGGGGGCCTTAGACTGTGCCAGAAGTGGATGTCCTGGATGATCTCCTGGTCACCCTTTGCCCCCTAGGTGTGGCTTCAGGGGTCACATTTGAGGGGGGGGTGCAGTGGACCCCTCTGTGGAACGCAGGTTCTCCCTCCCTGCAGTTCTGCTCTCTCAACTCCACCAGCACCTGTGCAAACATGTCCATCACCCCCGTGTGGAGCTCATGGAGTTGAGTGTTGATCCTCGTGACCTTCGATTCCAGGGCATGGATCCTTGCCTCAATCCTGTTTGGTTTTCTCCGGGATTCCCTACGGCTCCTGGTGTTGTTGCCATTGGTGCAGTGGCTTGACCGGAGTAGTCTCCTTTGCAGGGCCATACACTCCGCCTCCATCCCCGTGGGGCGTTCACTTCTGGAGATGGTTGTGCCCGGTGACTCTGCTGCTGCTGTGTCCTCCTCAGCTGCTGCTGTGTCCTCCACAGCTGGTGAAATGTCCTCCACAGCTGGTGAAATGTCCTCCTCAGCTGGTGCTGTGTCCTCCTCAGCTGGTGCGGTGCTGCGTGTGCTGCAGATGGGTATATGCCCACCACATCAATGGACTCATTGCCCACTGATGTCTGTGCTGGTGGAGGTAGTGGAGTAAACAGGTCCATCGGCATAGGGTGCTGTGGCTCCCCAAGCAGGCCCAGGTGTTGGTAGTCGAGTGGCCAAGGGTCATACCATGGCCAATGGTACGTGCTTGCCCCCACCTGGGATCATACCTGGGGCCATGCTGGGAAGCCATCCAGGAGGGTAGGTATAATGGTTTTTAGGAAACTCAGACCAGTTGGTAAAATAAAACACAATTTATTGAAATAGCAAATAATGCAAGCAATCGACCTCTACAGGCAGCAAGAATTAACTACACGGTAATGACTGATATAATACAAATGATCAATACACAGGATAGGTGACATACAATCTCTCAGCACAGATAATGGTGTTCAGTCCCCAAAGGGTTAAGTGCACAAATCAGTCAGTCTCAGATGTGGAGGTTTGGCACGCCCAAGGTGGTAATGGGAGGTGCTGAATAGAAGCAGTCAACACAGTGTTCTGGAAATGTAAATGCCGTAGCCGAACTGTGACCAAATGTAGCTTAAGCAGGACAGAAATCCTGAATAGACCCCGCAGGTGTACCTAACAGGAAAACTGATTCTGTGAGTGTGAGTGTGGATAGCCCCCACGGGCGTAACGGGAACCGACCTGAAATGCAAGAGCTGGCAATAGCCTCTACTGGTGTTAAACCGGAGACCAGCAATAGCGATAATAGAGCCAATAGCCCCCACGGGCGTATTCAATAAGAACCTGCCAGAGCTTGAGCCTTCCCTTTGCTGCCACACGAGCCCAGAAGCCACTGAAGATATCACCCAGTAACTTAACGTAAGAGCGAGAGCCAATGGCGCCCTAACGGACCAACTTAACGTGACTACTCTGCAGTAGGATGGAGTGAGTCGTCGTCCATAAAGCGGCCGACTCAGCAGACGTAGCACAGCGTGTGAGGCTCTATACTGGGGACCAAGGGTAGCGAGATTAAGCAGTACTGCAAGGGTTAATATGCACGTTTAAACTCAAGGCTCAGTATGGTATCGAAGCTCTGCAAGTGTACGGAGGCTCACTGAGGAAAGCACAGCTCTGCAAGACAGTACGGGACACTGCACTGATCGGAGACAACACAAGGCTGGAGTGATCACACGGCAGCTGGCAGCAGCAGAGGAAAAATGTCACAGCGGCGACAACGGGAACAGACAGGTCACTGGAATAGGCTGGAAGTCGATCTCGGAGCAGGAAGTCAGCCGGGCCGGGCCGTAGCACGAAGGAGATACTCATACAAGCCGGGTCATACACGAGCAGGAAAGTCAGCCAAGCCGGGTCAGGAAACGGAGGTGGTTCGCAGACAAGCTGGGTCAAACACGATCAGGAACACTGGAGCGTAGTCAGGACAAGCCAAGTCGGTGCACAAGAATCCGGAACACAGGAACACAGCAACAGCAATACTGGCTCAGAAACACCACGAAAAGGCATCTGACAGGTGTCCAGGCCAGGCATAAAAAGGTCACCAGGGGTGGGCCAAACCGGCTCAGCAAATCAGAGCGAACCACAAGTGAGAGTGACAAGAGAATCACAGGCACTGTGATAGTAGGTCAATCTGTGACGAGTATGGCTCGTATTGGTGGTGGCCACATCCCCGGGCAGCCATTGCATCCCTGGTGGTGGTGGTGCTGATGGAGAGTAATAGCTCCTGGAGGTGGTGGGATGCATCCAACTCTCCTCCTCTTGCATCCAGTCACTGTAATACGGTGGAGCAGCCAGAGGTGGGGCAGCCAGTTGGGGAGGAGGTGTGTATGTTGGGTACGGTGTCCACTGGCTGGTCCCCTCCTCTGTATACTCCTCCTCCACGTGCTCCTGCTGTGCTGGAGGCACATAAGCTGTGTGGAGAATTGAGATTGTGTGATCAGTAAATGTAGCCATGATGGTGTCAAATTGATATTAATACTTGAAATGTGGAAAGGGAAATATATGTTGTAGGGTTTATCCCCCTGAGTGAAACAACGGTACTCCCACTGCTGAAGGGTGTTTTATTCGACATGTATCACAGCTCAGAGTTGAATTCTTTTGATGCCACATCCCAGTGGCCTGAAATTGTACACTGGCACTGTTGCTATATCATCCTATATGGATTGATGGTCCCTGGACCAAAGCTTTCCAGAGGATGGTCTAGCAACATCGGCATTGTGCAATTTCAGGCCACTGTGATATTGCCTCTGAAATATTCAACTTTGAGCAGTTATACTTTTGTAATAAAACACCTTTCAGCAGTGGGAATACCCTTGCTTTACTTGGGGGATAAATCCTATAACATATATTTTTCCTTTCACATTTTAGATATTACTATCCCTTTAACAGGATAGCAATGGTTAATTTCACCTTGATGTAACATTGTGGGCATTATAAGGAGATTGTTAGACAAATATTGCTGTATGTGACAGCTGGAGATATCAGTCATTTGACCACATGGAGGCTCTTCAGCAGAGCCAAAATTGACCCATTTGGAGATGGATACTTCATTGGAATGGTCCACAGAGTGTGCCTGCAAACCAGGCACACTTTGTAGACAATTCGAAAGATGTATTTATTTCCAAATGGGTCAATTTTGGCTCTTCTGAAGAGCCTCAGTGTGGTCAAATGACTAATATCTCCAGCTGTGACATACAGCAATATCTGTCTAACCATCTCTTAATAATGCCTACAATGTTACATCAAGTTGAAATTAACCATTGCCATCCCGTGCAAGGTATACAGAGAGGAATATGGTCTGATATGTGTGTATATGTACCTTTCATATGGGTACAAACATATCCTTGATAGATATGAACCCAGAGATCCGTTCAGTACATGTGACTGTCTTACTGCCTATATATGTGCACCCATCACAAACTTTCATTGATACCATAAATGAAAACATACCTCATATATCCCATCTAAGTAAGCTGTAATATACTAGGTATGTGTACTCTGATGATGATATCAATATGAGTTAGTCTGTGATGGGTGCACATATATGGGCAGTACGGCAATCACACGTACTGAACTGAACTCTGGGTTCACATCTTGTTGGGACATATTTGTACCCATTTGAAAGGGACATATCCACATACATATCTGACCGTTTTTCATTCTGTACATATCTTTTTCTAATTGATCTGCAGTGTGATACAACCAGTTATTCTCAGTGGCACTGTGATTTGTGACCTGCTCCATCCTTTTTGTGATTCAGTAAGCGGTTAAGTAGACCTGATGAACTGAACATGATGCTGACTTCTCCAGTGATCTAATTTCCCCATTTGCAATGTTTTCTATGGAGTCTATACAATGGGACCTTTGCAAATTGATTCATGTTATGGAATATTCTCCATAGGCTAACACTGTAATTGGTAAAGTGAGGGTATGTAAGTGTAAAATTTTCTACATCAGCTTTTTTTCACCGCCTAGTGAATGTCCCCTGTGTGTCATGTAATCGTTAGCATATCGACTTGTGTTTGTTCTGGTTAACCCTTTGAGGACCAGAGGGGTTGCCAAAGCATTGCTGATCGACTCATGGGGTTATGTGCTGGATTCCCTGTGGGTACATGGGTGACATTGTGTTGGAGCAATTCTGATGTTTAACATACCACACTTTTCTGGGCATGGTTTGTGTGTATTGTGAGTGATCAACACAGCAACAGGAGGCTTAACCAGGGAGTTGGACAGGTTTGGGCTTTGTTGAACCTTGACATTTGTCCTTGTCTTGCGTCCTGTTTGAACCCTCCTGGTACTGTGGTGGTGCAGTTGTGTGGATGAATGATGGGCAAATGAGGGGATGTGACTTTGTTTGTGATGGGTGTGTGGTATGAGGTGGTGTGTGGTTATGGGATGATGCACTTACCGGTAGTGTGAAGGCTCCTCTTATCCCCAGTGTCTGATCCTCCAGGGACCCCCTCAATAAGCGTAAACGACAGGGTCTGCCGCAGCCTCTCCGCCCGATGAAGGTGATGGGGACAGGTGGACCAACTCCGGTGCCTCAGGCGTGCAGGGCAGCATCCCCCATCTTCTTCTTAACCTGCCTTTTGCAGTCGCCCCATCTTTTTTTGATTGAGTCCACATCCCGTCTGCAGGTGGCCACCGCATTAACCCGGCTGCAGATTTGGTTCCAGGCAGCCTTCCTCCTCGCAGCCAGGCCAGGGACCCTCTCCCTCGGAAAGAGGACACTCTCCCTCTCCAGCACAGCCTCCATGAGGGCCGTGTTCTCCTCCTCGATATATCGGTGATCCGTGATCCTGTCCCCCTCAGCTCCGGCATGCAAGGAGTCAGAACCAGAGTGTCCTGCCTGCTCTGCCCCTGCCTGTGTGTGGTGGTCCCTAGGAACTACCCCTCGCCCCACTGCAGGTTCTGTCCCTGTCCTCCGTGTGCCTGCTCTTCTGGGCCGGGTCCCTCTCTGCCCTGTGGATCTCCCTCTCCCACCCCTACTCTCAACAGGGATGTCCAGGGATGTCCTGCTCTCCTTCCTCCTCCTCCACTACTCTCCCTCTCTCCTGTCCTCCTCTCCTCACCATCATTCACCCACTCACACCCAAGCACTCCAACATGCCCTCACAGACACACTCAATCTCACTCACTCTCTGTCACACACTTTCACTCACACTGTCAAACAAACAAACAAAAAAACATTAAAAAATGTGTAAGGTATTGTAAAAAAAAAAAAAAGACTATGTGTATGTATGTGTTTGTGTGGGTGTATGTAATATGTGCAAAAGTGTGATACGTGTATATTTAGTGCAATGCTCTTCTCTCTCTAAACTCCAAAAACTCCTTCTACCTCAAGTGTACGCGCCTCTCTCTCTCTCTCAATCACTAGCCTCCACTCCTGTGTCCTGTGCCCTAGCTCGCTAAAACTCGAAACACAGACAGGGTGTAACCATTATTTTGGGGTATATATAGGTGTATTTGAACATTTTTGCTACTTTGGGGCCTTGGGATTGGCTGTAGGTTTGAATTTTGTTTGTGCATCTATCAGGGTTGCTAGCCAGCGCCAGTCGCAATATTACATTTTGACTTAAGTTGTGTTTTAACGTTTGTTTTGGGAACCACGGTGATGCGATATCAGGTGCGATGCTGGTTTTTATGTTAGGTGTTTTTGTTCTGCCTACGCTTGATAGCTTATTTTGTACTCTTACCTTTAAATCTGCCGTAAATAATGTGTTATTTGCGGACGATGTGCCTTTTTTCCTTAGCGGCTGGTTTAACGGATACTTTTAAATCGAGCCCATAGTGTCAGAATCTTCCACCCCACAATGGAGGACCATTGGTAGGCTCCTACTCCCCACATTCAGTCTGAGGAAGGTTTACTTTTCTGGGGCTTGGGAGAAAATTTCTAATGAAGCCAAGAAGGCTTGGACTTTATTATGCAGAGTAAGGAAGATCCAGAGAGGATTGATCCTCACTGACAAGAAGAGCCTTAATAGTCTGTTTGACTGAAGTATTGTCCCCTCCTCTTGAACTCAAACCTGTGTGGTTTGTTTTTAGGCATTTGTGTGCTTTTGCAGCCTGTGGCCAAACAATTTTATCCAGCTTAGAATCCGAAGAAAAGGGGGGGCCTCTTTTATATGGTAGATATAATCTATATATATATATATATATATATATATATATATATATATATATATATATATAAAAGAGAAAGGCTCATTGCATAATTTATGTCTCCTCAGGAGATACACACACACACACACACACACACCCAGGGGTGGCAGTAAGGAGGAGTTACTGCTCCCATTGGGTAATCCAATGGGGGTGTGATTTTCACAGGAGTTGCAGTACTGCTACTCCTGTGAAAATCATGCAGGGAGTTGGCCCGTTCCCACTCTCCAGCCCGCCCACCACTATCCAACTGAGAAAAAAAGACAAAATGGCTGTCACTTGCTCCTACACCACCCTAATACACACATGCCCCACTCACACAGCACCAAACACACACACAACCAAACATACACACACTCCACCAAACACACACACACACACAGCAACAAACACAGCATCAAACACACACAGCACCAAACACAGCATCATCAAAAACACACAGTGCCATAAAGGTATCCCACACATTGCAACCCAATGCACGAGATTCCTTTCTGGCAATCAAAGGGTTAAGGCTGTAACGATGTTTCTGCTTCCCTACTGACACACAGCTGTGTTCCTACTAATGATTACAGGTTTATACCACACAGTGTGATCTCCTCCAACAAAATAACAGCCAAATGACTCTTACTTCTCTGGATTCCCCTCCCTAAAAACTTTCCTACCTGCACAGAGCCATGTCTGCTGGTTGCCTAGCCACCACCCGACCTCCTCCACTATACAGGAAGTTGTGAGGAACCAAAACCTGTTTTTGCTGCTGGGAGAAATACTCTGACCTGCTCTGTGTGTCATCACATAGGACTCAAGACCACTGTTGCTGTACGTATGTCTCACTCTATGGGGACACTGTGTAAGTCTCAGTACATACCTCCCAACATTTTTAATGGCCAAAGAGGGACACTTCTGACTTAGGTGGCATTTCTGGGGGCGTGGCTGATAGGCAGGGCATTTCCAAGAATTTTTAGGTTACTTCTTGACCTATCTGCACCTCTTTGTGTAACTGATTAATGATTTAGAACAAAATCAAAGTATTTTAATTACACAGATTAATCTGTAAACACATATATTGAAGATTAACAACACATTTATATGAGTTTTATTGCTGGGGAGCAATGTAATACACATCACACAGTCTGATCTCTTAAAAAGAGGGACAAAAGGGTAGAAAAGGGGGACAGAGGGATTTGGGTCTCAAAGAGGGACTGTCCCTCCTAAAGAGGGACACTTGGTAGGTATGTCAGTATGGAATGTGTATGTGTGTGTCACTATGGGTTGTGTATGTGTGTCTAAGTATGATGTGTATGTGTGTCTCACTATGAGATCTGTATGTGTGTCTCAGTATGACATGTGTGTGTATGTATGTATGTCTCACTATGAGATCTGCATGTGTGTCTCAGTATGGAATGTGTGTGTGTCTCACTATGAGATCTATATGTGTGTGTGTTTGTTTCACTATGAGATCTTTATATATATATATATATATATATATATATATATATATATATATGTATGAAATGTGTATGTGTGTATCTCACTATGAGATCTATATGTGTGTGTGTGTTTCACTATGAGATCTGAATGTGTATCTAAGTATGGAATGTGTATGTGTGTATCTCACTATGAGATCTGTATGTGTGTCTCAGTATGGAATGTGCGTATCTCGCTATGGGATATGTGTGTCTCACTATGGCATGTGTCTGTCTCACTATGGGATGTGGATGCGCAGTGTGTGTGTGTCTGTCTCACTATGGCATGTGTATGTATGTATGTGTGTGGCTGTGTGTGTCTGTCTCACTATGGCCATAGCTGTGAACTTTTGAAATGCCATCACTCACAGATCTGATATTAACCCTTGAAGCCCAGTGGAGTAAAAAAAAAAAGTACATTGCATTAACCGTTTCACTGCCAGAGGAGTAGGCAATGTAATGCAAATTAATAACAATTATACACTTATGGATGGTTATATGTGTGTGTATGCCTCCCTATGAGATGTGTATATGTGTGTATCTCACTATTGGATATGTGTGTGTGTGTATCACTATGCCATGTGTATGGGTGTGTGTCTTTGCATGGGATGTGTATCTCATGTATCTGTATGTCTCAGTATAGGGTGTGCATGTGTGTCTCTCACTATGGGATGTGTTTGTGTGTCTCACTCTGGTGTGTGTCTGTATGGGATGTGTATATGTGTGTGTCTCACTATGGCACGTGTATATGTGTGTGTGTCTCTGTATGGGATGTGTCTGTGTGTGCTCACTATGGCATGTGTGTGCCTCTGTATGGGATGTGTGTGTGTGTGTGTCTCAGTATGGGATGTGTATGTCACTGTATGGGATGTGTATGTGTGTGTGTATCACTATGGGATGTGTATGTGTGTGTATCTGTATGGTATGAGTATATGTGTGTATGTCTCACTATGACATGTGTGTCTCTGGGATGTGTATGTGTGTGTGTCTCACTATGGCATGTATGTGTGTCTCACTATGGGATGTATATGTTTGTGTGTCTCACTATGGCATGTGTATGTGTGTGTGTGTGTGTGTCTATGTATGGGATGTGTATATGTGTGTCTCACCATGGCATGTGTGTGTCACTATGGCATGTGTTTGTGTCTCTGTAGGGGATATGTATGTGTGAATCTGTATGGGATATGTGTGTGTGTGTGTGTGTGTGTCTCACTATGGCACGTGGGTGTGTCTCTCTGTATGGGGTGTGTATGTTAGTGTCTCTGTATGGGATGTGTATATGTGTCTGTCTCACTATGGGATGTATATGTGTGTGTGTCTCTGTATGGCAAGTGTATTTTTGTGTGTGTCTCACTATAGGATGCATATGTGTGTGTCTCTGTATGAGATGTGTATATGTGTGTGTCTCACTGTTGCATTTGTATGTGTATGTATGTGTGTGTATTTGTGTGTCTCTATGGGATGTGTATGTGTCTATCTCATTACGGGATGTGTATATGGGTGTCACTATGGCATGTGTATCTCACTATGGGATATGTTTGTGTGTGTCTCACTATAGGTGTATGTGTGTCTCAGTATGGGGACACTATGGCAGTTCAAGTCAGCAGGGGGGGGCGGAGAGCTAAAACAGAACGTGATCAAAAAAGCTACTAATATATACAATAATCAGAGAGCGACACTCTCTACCATAATCAATAGACAAACATTATTTATTCATAAAATGGCATAAAGTATAAATACAATATCCAAATATGACAACAATATCCTTAAAACCATATATATAATAGACCCAGAGCTACAAAAAAATGAAAAAGTTTAAAAATTAAAAAATAGGGTAAATAAATCGCCCCTGTTTTCGCTACCTATCCTTCAGCTGAAAAGATATCTTATATATATATATATATATATATATATATATATATATATATATATGTGACTATTGATGGTAATATAGAAGACGTCTCCTCTTACTGTACAGTCACTGTTATGTAGATGTAATAAGGCAATCAGTCCAATCTTGTACGGTGTGTCTTAAGGGCAGTAATTCCTATAGCAAAGTTAACTTAGCGGGCAGGTCTGTGTAAAGATGTATGTTGCTTCTCGTAACTAATGTGTAGGCTGAATTCAATTATCAGTACAGCATATATCGGTAACCATTTACCTTGGGCCTTTTTGATGTAACCCCACTTGTTTACCTTCGTTTTAGCGGTATCCTTGAATGACCCCTGCTGCATCTTTCTCTGTATTTCTCTATTGGTATAAATCGAACTGATGTTCCTTGTTCGTCAATACAGTATCAGCCTCACCGCCTCACGGTCACAATTGATAGACCTCCTGTTCTTCTTTGCAGCATTAGCGCCAGACAATGCCTTTTTATCTTTCTGCCTTTGATATTTCTTATAGATATTGTTGATTTAGATTCTCTAGTATTAGAGAGTGAACCAGAACTTATATCCAATGTGTTTTGTACTAACTTGTTGTACTTCTTCAGGGAACTAAATGGGAAGCATATTGTTTGGTGTCCTTTTATTTAGTGCCAGACCTTGGTGCCATTATGATGTCATCCTGAATAACGATGGGTTGGACTTCCTATCCATCATCCAGTAGAGTTGAGAATAAGAGAATTTTAGTCTTACCTGTTAAATCCTTTTCTCTTAGTCCATACAGGTTACTGGTAACTCTGGGTAGGCGATCCACCCCTTTATGTAGGCAGGAACAGTTCTAGAATTGTATGCAGGGGGTGGAGCCTACCTTCCCTCCATGGCTGCAGCTAGCCATCCAGCTCCAGAAAGATTTGAGACACTAACTATTGACTAGATAGTAGAAGGGAAAGAATACTCCTGTGTGCATGACCCCGAAGGACCCCCACAGTCTGCCAAAGGAGAGCCAAGCATGATCCCTTGACAGGGTGAGAAACCATTAATCTGTATGGCAGTGGTTCTCAACCTGTGGTTCGCGACCCCGTCGGGGGTCGAATGACGATTTTCCAGGGGTCGCCGAAATGTGTCTAATGTACACCTTAATAAAGCTCAAACATGTCTAACTTGTCTCATTTATAGCGTGAGTTAGTATGAATCAGGGCCGGCACTAGTGGAGGGGCGCTGAAGCAGAGAGAATTAATTTTTTTTCCCTTAAGTGACGTCTCCTGAGCTGTAGAATTTTTACAACTGTAAATAGTGCATGACCTCGTTATCATAGTTACGGTGTTTGTTCCCCTTTAAGAAGGTAAATAAAGTTGCACAATGACAACTAGTTTGAGCAGGCTCTTTGAGACCTATTCAGTAAGTGACTGGTGGTCTCACTCTCATATGATGTGACAGTGACTGAGGCAGGCAACCGGCAGCCAGCCACTGTGAGCCACAGGCAGCAGCGCAGGAGACCTGAAGACGGAGTCCACTCACTGACTCACACTTAATTAGCCATGACGACGTCAGGCGCACGCACACTCGCACCCTATCTGCACACCAGATGCAGAGAGAGCAGCGGGAGCAGAGACAGAATGCCGAGAGTGAATGAGTGAGTCTGACAATGATGCTGGGAATCGGGATGGGTTGTTGCATGCTGTACTGTACTGCAGAAATGAGTTTCAGAAATGATGGGGATGGGGTGGGTTAGGAATCCACATGACCGCACAACAATGTTTGAGAGGGGGAGAAAGTGGGGCTGACTGGAGATCAAGGGATAGAGAAATGGAAGTGACGAGCAGCCAGCCTCTGAGTTTGCCACCAACCCAGCCAGGAACCCAGCCACCAACAGGCTCTTATCAGCCCTTTGTATCCCAGCCAGGATTATCTTTATTGGAAAGCAATGTGGAGTTGATAGGGCAAGTTGGAGCTGATGGGGGGCAATGTGGAGCTGGTGGGGGCAACATGGAGATGATGGGGGCAAGTTGGAGCTGATGGGGGCAATATGGAGATGATGGGGGCAATGTGAAGCTGATGGGAGCAAGTTGGAGATGATGGGGGCAATGTGGAGATGATGGGGGCAAGTTGGAGATGATGGGGGCAATATGGAGCAGATGGGGCAAGTTGGAGCTGATCAGGGCAAGTTGAAGCTGATGGGGGGGCAATGGGAGGGCAATATGGAGATGATGGGGCAATGTGGAGCTGATGGGGTCAAGATGGAGCTGATGGGGCAATATGGAAATGATGGGGGCAATGTGAGGGCAATATGGAGATGAGGGGGCAAGTTGGAGCTGATGGGGCAATATGGAGCTGATGGGGGGAAATGTGAGGGGAATGTGGAGATGATGGGAGGCAATGTGTGTGCATGCATGCAACAGTAATAGAGACAAAGACACATGCAACAGACATACACACATATAGACACAGAAACTCCCACACACATGCACTGACATACACAGAGATAGAAACACTCATACATGCAGTGATACACACACACACATGTATAGAGAGAGACAACCTTGACGTGAGCCATACATATTTATTTTGGGCGGGGGGAAATCTTGGGTGAGTTTCCATTTCTTTTCCCAGGACTTGACCCCTGCCTAAAACCAACAAAAAATTGTTTTTTCTCTGTCATCCAATACAGGTTACTGGTAACTCTGGGATGTCCAACCATTGAGTTTCCCAGAGGCAAGAAGTAAGGCAAGAACCAGGCGCAAGCCACCCAAAGTCACCAGAGCAGATATGAACCATCAGATCAGAGATAGCCCTACAAAACAATGATGTGTCAACGGACACTGAACAGGGGTAACAACACCCCAAACTGATACACAGCACACTGAACTAGAGCCAAGAGGACTCAAAAGTGAAGGAAGCACCAAGAATTGAAGAAGATCCTAGACAGGCAAGACTGCCTCCAGGATCTTCCTCCCAAAGCTGGCGTCAGCTGATGCCAGCACATCAACACGGTAATGCTTCGAAAAGGTGTGCACAGACGACCAAGTGGCAGCCTTGCACAACTAATCAGCGGAGGCCTGATTCTTGTAAGCCCAAGAAGCCCCAATATATCTAGTAGAATGAGCCGTGTCCCGAAAGGGAGCAGGCTTTTTCCTTAGCTCGTAGGCCTTACGAATAGTGGACTTGATCCAAGACGCAATTGTCACTTTTGATGCAGGTCTTCCTGTCCTGGGACCTTCAGGAATGATGAACAGCGAGTCAGAGTGCCTGATAGACTCAGTGTGATGCACATAAAACTTGAGACAAAGCCCCACGTCTAACAAGTGGAGATCCCTCTCCTTGTCAGAGATGGGGTCAGGTCAGGGCAGAAAGAGGGCCCTGGGTACAAGTGATACAGCTACTCATCCCACATTTATAAACTCCTACTTTATTGTTAATACCTCTTATTTGTTCTGTATTTGTAAACTTTTTAATTGTGTCTGTTTTTTTTCTTGATAATATCTCTTTAAGATTCCTGTTCTTGGTGAATATTACTTCAGGACCCTCCATAATAATATTTTTTAGTACTGGGTCCTGAAGCAGTATTGACCAATGCTTTTTCAAGGTATTTATAATTTTATAATGTGCTTTATTGTATTGTGTAATAAATTGTGGTTTATTGTTATTAATATTATACACAGACACACACACACATATATGCAGTTGGGAAGCACTCTCACTAACACAATGAATTCCTGGGTGCCAATGCCACATGGGAGACATAAAGTATTAATATGAAAAGAAAAGAGCCGGCACACTCAGGAAATATATCTCAAAATGTAATTTTACTTAGTGTCAATGTTTTAATGTGAGTTCCACATTTTCCTCAGGACCTGACGAGAAAGCATCATGTGACCGAAAAACTTGTCCAAAGCCTAACACACCCAGGGGTGGCAGTAAGGAGGATATATTCATGTCTCCTCCCTACTGCCAGCCCTGGAGATATATACATACACACACTGTTAAACACATACATACATACATACCTATAGCCTGGATATTTTCTGTTGTGGGTCTTCTAGGGAATTATAAGCACTTACTAGGCTGTTTAGAACTGTGTGGTTGTGCTCAGGATGTGACAAAAAATGTTTGGATTTCAAGAAACTGAATGAGCATGCTCACAACATGAAAAAGAGGCTTGGAATACAAGGAACTGAATGAGCATTTTCAGAACATAAAAAAATGCTTGGATACAAGAAACTACTTGCCCAAATGTCATCCTGCTCCACATACAAACACAATGCCGTTATCAGCACTTCTCCTGTTAACCTTTTCAGTGCCAGAGGGGTACACAACGCATTCTTTGCAATGTGTTGCAAACCAATCTGGTCCTCAAAGCGTAAAATCTTTATAGACTCTTAACTCACAGGGATGTAATGTACAAGGGAGGGGGTGATGATGGATGCCTATGCTACTCAAACGGTTAACCCTTGGAGTGCCAGAGGGGTATGCAAAACATTGCTTTTCAATGCGTTGAGAAACACCAAACCCTAGGGATTGACAGAGGGGTTTGGTGTAAGAGAAGCATTTCAGACGTGTACTCCCAATGGTCATAACATGATAGGCAACGCCGTCCCACAATGCCAGTATGTATATATACATATGTGGGAGAGCGATACTAGAGGCTGACAACAAGGCAGCGGGCTAAGTAGGCTGGAAGAGAACTGTAAAAAAGAGGATACTGGCTGTAACTGAAATCGTTAGCAGTGGTTAAGGTCGCAAACCGATAGATAAGAGCAAAGCTAAATGCTGGAAAGAGCCACACCAGTAGACGGAAGCTAAGCTGAACAGTATTACCCTAACGGCAGTGAGGGCCACACATAGAAAACTGTGGAAGTGGTTTGGAATCACTCTTGTTTAACGGTGGCAGGAGCCACACAAATATACAAAGATGCAGTTAGAAACACTCTCCACAAGTGGCATTAAAAGCCACATAAAACCAGAGACGTGAAGGAATAGCTAAAATGGAGCTGCAGCACAAGTAGCACATAAACAGAATAAGAGGGTAACCCTCTAATATCAAGCATTGGTAAGAGCCTCACAAATGAGCAAGGAGGTGGTGGGAACTACTAATAAAAAGAGGTGGTCAAAGCTGCACATAAGAAGGAGAAGCGGGTTAACTACTAATATCCAGTGGTGGTGAGAGCCGCGTAACTGAGAAAGGAGGAGTTGGGAACAGCTGAGATGAATTGGTGGTAAGAGCTGCATGTAAGAAGGAGAAATGTGTTAACTGCTAATATCCAACAGTGGTATGAGCAGCGCAAATGAAAAAGGAGGAGGTGGGAACAGCTGTTATGAATCAGTTGTATGAGCTGCAAGTAAGAAAGATAAGTAGGTGAACCGCTAATATTCAGCGGCAATAGAGCCATAAAACTGAGCAAAGAGGCGGTAGGAACCACTAATATGACGCAGTGGTATGAGTTACACTATAACAGGATAAGTGGGTGAGCCACTAATATCAAAAAGGAGCTGGGAACCTCTGGTATGAAGACACGGTACAAGCTTTACATATGAAGGAGAACAGGGTGAACCACTAATATCCAGCTGTGGTAGAGCCACACAACTGAGCAAGGAGGCTGTAGGAACAGCTAATATGAAGCAGTGGTACAAGCCCCACAATAACAGGATAAGCAGATGAACTACTAATATCAAGTAGAGGTAAAAGCCACACCACTGAGCAGGGTAGCAATAGGAACCTCTATTATAAAGCTGTTAAATCAACCTCAGGTAAGCACAAGAACAGCACTAGTAGTATCTGATACCTGCCAAGGATGTTGGCGATCAGAGCCGCAACTACCCCCGGCGGCCAGGTGACACGAGTAAGTGGCCAAAACTGCTAAAGTGGAGAGCTGAGCCAGGCTTAAACCCGACAAAGCAAAGCACAGAAGCGAATGGCAGGAGAATCATCAAAAAGCACACCAAAGTCTATAGACAGGAGTCAAGGAACTCCAGAATGAGGTACAGAAGGGGAGATCCACAGAAGCAAAGTCAAACAGACTGAAGTCAAAAATCAGGTAAAAAACTACAAAACAAACTTTGGAGAACTCGATAATTGGTCAATGGGTCTAGGGCACACCTCCATAATAAGGGCTAGGAGCCAATCAGATTTAGAACTAAGAAAAGAAAAAGGTGCAGGCCTTATCTAAGAGTAGATCTGTAAATAGGCTATTCAGATAACCCCCAAAAATGTTGGTACTCACCGGATTTCAAAACATAAGTCAGCTTTAACAATAATTTAAACACTCCAGGAGTATCTCTTGATATCACAAGCAGCGAAATTGACGATAAAGAAGTGTTCAGTCTGTTTATTAATATACAAATATATATCCAATGCATTTCGCATCCAATATAGGACACTTCGTCAGGGAGTAAATATAAAAATAGCGTCATAAAAAATGCTATAAAATGTTTACATTTAAATACCTTTTGTTCCTAGCGTTCTGAAGGTAAATGAACCGCCCTGACCGCACCAGGGCTGTGCTCACTAACGAGTGTCAACAACAACTCTCTTGTCAGTACAGGTGCATTCCACTGAATTAACGGAGGAGCGCAAAGAAGGGGCATGAATGTTAGGGGCAGGGACCCAAGAATGATCCCCAGGGCTACATCCCTTACAGTTATGAAGATACTGAAGCAGACCTTGAAACAAGTAAGAGTCAAGAACCTTCTGGACAATGTATTCAGGATAACCATTGATCAAAACAGGAGAGGAGTAGTCCGAGAAAAATTATTACAGAGAACAGGCTTGAGGAGGGAAGGTGGAATGGATCTTCATGGATGAGGGCAGAAGGGAGTAGGACACAAAAATCAGTCGTGTAAGAAGTAAGGACCAACATCCAGAAGACCCAGCTTAGAAGACAGCAATTGAAGATGTCACCTGGCAGGACCAGGAGAATGCTGATGATCAGCAACAGACTTCTGAGCAGTCACAGACAATAAAAGGCAAGATCAAATACAGAACTAGAGAAGCTGCAAGTGATCCACCAAAAACAAACCAGTGCCTGGAACATCTTTTGGAACGGAGGAATGCAATAAATGAGGGTTGTAGCCCAGGGCAGCAAAAAATGGGGAAAAACGTAAGGACTCATGAAAAAGATTATTAAAAGTGAATTCCGTCAAAGGTAGAAAATCCACCCAGGTTAATTGGTCCCCCTCATAAAAATGTTGTAGAAATGGTTCCAAAGACTGGTGGTAGGTTCGATTTGACCATTGGATTGGGAGTGGTAGGCAGTGGAATAGTGCAAAGATACCTAAACAAAAAGCTTTCCAAAAAAGGGATATTAATTGGGAACCCCAATCTAAGACAATATGCAAGGGGCAGCCATACAAATGGAAGATGTGTTGAAGGAAGACCTCCTTGGAAGAGGGAGGCCAACAATAAAATGAATCAAGATATGAGTCCATGGGAAGATAGGAGGGGATAAAGGAGGCCACAGCAGGCCAGTGGAGGAAAGGGTTATGGCAGGCACAGGATGCGCAGGCAACAAATAAAATCAGAAACATGCCTACAGAGATGTGGCTACAAAAAGTGAAACATGGTAAATTCAGTAGTCTTCTGGATATCAGGATGGTCCGCCACTGGAGACCAATGGAGCCACTGAAGGAGTTCCAAGCAAAAACAAGGCATAACAAACAATGTTTTAGGAGGTTGAAAACAGGATGAGGGGGACTTCCAGACAGAAGTAGAAAGAGGAGCCAGAATCCTGTCAGAAGGAACAATAGGCTCTGGTATAGGATCAGGACTGGGCTGGAACTGTCTAGAAAAAGCATCAGTCTTAACGTTTTTCAAACCAGGCTGATAAGAAATAAAAAAAATGTAATCTAGTGAAAAACATCCACAGAGCCTTCTGAGGGTTAAGGCATTTAGCCAATTCCAAAACTTAGAGATTCTTATAGTCAATCAATATAAGAAAAGATGTAGAAGAACCTTCCAAAAAGGGACATCAGTCCTCCGAAGCCAACTTCAAGGCCAGAGGTTCTCAGTTCCCAACATCACAGTTCCATTTTGCACTGGAAGATTTTTTTTTAGAAAAATAGGTGCACGGATGAAAAATGTGTTAGTAAGAAGATCACACTGGGATAGCTCTTCCCCATCACCTTGCTCAGAGGCATCAACCTCCATAATAAAAGCAACATTGGATCAGGGTAACGAAGCAAAGAAGCGTTAGTGAAGATAGTCTTAAGCTTATTGAAGGCAGAGACAGCTGTAGGAGACCAATGAAAAGAATCAGTCGTCATGGCAGTGAAGGGGGCAATTGTGATGGAGAAATTATGGATGAATCTCCTATAATAGCGAAACCCACAAATCTCTGGAGCTCTTTAACCCCTTAATGACCGGCCGCGTGCGCACGTGGCCGACACTTAATGACAATGGGTTTTTTTTTTTCCATTATAGTGAATGACTTCCTGGACTTACCAGGTAAGTCGTCTGTCACTAACTGACATTTTTTCATGACTTACCTGGTAAGTCATTTGTCACTAAGGGGTTAAAGTCAGTAGGCTGGGTCCAATGTGTGACAGCAGAAACTTTGATAGGATCCATCTCTATCCCAAGATATGAAGTGATAAATCCTAAAACTGAGACTCATGAACATTCAAACTCACATTTTCCAAACATAACAAATAAAGAAAGGTGGAGGACAGAGCAAACCTGAGATTGGTGATCATCCAGATCAGAAGAGTAGATCAAAATATCATCAAGATAAACAATTACATGTGACAACAACTCAAAAAATATTGTTGGCAAACCATTGAAAAACAGCAGGGGCATTACAATGGCCAAAAGGTATGAAGAGATATTCATAATGTCCATAACAAAATCTGACTCATAGGTTAATAATGTCTTGATTCATGACATAATTCACTTACATTCTTTCATGGCTACTGGGAGTCTTAACAATAGCTCAGATACATGTGGAGGATATTATACTGCCTCTCCGCAGATTGTTTCAACACAGCTGCTTCCCAATTGAAAAGTACTTCTCCAATCTTGAAAAGAAAGAGAACAGACCAGCAAATGGAAATTTATAAGAGCGCCCCTGCTTGTTGCATGAGTATACTAAATATTGAATCATCACATGTTCATATACAATCTTCGCCTGTTTGTATTATTAACAAACCAGACAGCAGTAAAGGGAGAATTTATACCCGCCCCAATACAGGCACAACTGTTCATTAAATCAGGACAGCATAGTGAATAAAGTATAAATATATATTTCAATTATAAAATAAAACAGAGAAACATATCAACGTGTTTCAGAGAATGCCCGGCTCTTTCATCAGGTACCGTCCTGATTAATTGAACGGTTGTAACTGTACTGTACAGGGGAGGGTATATATTTCCCTGTTGCTGCTGTCCAGTTTGTTAATAATAAAAACCAGTGAAGTTTATATGTGAGTGTACTATGTGATGATTCAATATTAAGTATACTCTTATAAGAGCGCCCCTGCTTGTAGAATATTTCCATAATACCCATAACAAGTATTAAACTCAGTTTTCTACTCATCCCCGGGGCAAATTTGAATAAGGTTATAGGCCCATCCCTGGTCTAGTTTAGTGAACACTGTGGCCCCTTTGAACTGTTGAAAAATTCTGTAGTGAGCAAAAGTGGATAATGATTCTTAACTGTGACCTTGTTAAGGCCATGATATTCTACACAAGGACGTAAGGAGCCATCCTTCTCCGCGACAAAGAAAATCCCGACCCCCGCAGGTGGAGAAAAAGGGTGAATAAAGCCTTTACTCAAATTCTCCCTGGATCCATCCAGTAACTCAATAGCACAGTCACTGGGGAGATGGGGAGGGAATCCGGCCTTTGTTTAGTATGGATGAGGAACATTATCATTTAACTCCTTTGGGAAAAATAGCAGGAAAAATGGGGGAAAACAGCTTCAGAGTTACCATCTGTACACAAATAGAGAGAAAGTTAGAATTCCAAGAAACCAATCGACCATTGGCTCAATCAAAAACTGCGTTATGTTGTTGCAGTCAAGGCAACCCAAGGATGATAGTGGCTTAAGGGAAGGGGATAACATCAAGAATAATCTTTTCTTGGTGGAAAACTTGCAGTTTCGAACAGCACCAATCCAAGTACCAAGGGATTTACCGTCAATGGTAGAAATAAGTAAGGGTTTAGTCTTGGTATGTAGAGGAACACAGAACTCTTAAGCCCAGGCAAGATCAATAAAGAGGCCAGCTGCACCAGAATCAATGAAAGTCTGACTAGACATTGAAGTTTAAAAGGGACAAGTAAGCAAGAAAATGTAGGCGAAAGAGAGCAGATCATCCTTAGAGGTTCTCCTACACTCATCCCTAAGCCTGAAAGTTTCCTGACTGAACTGGACATTGTTTGATCAAATGGCCCTTTTGACCACAATGCATAAAGTTATTGAGTACATTGTCTCTTCCTCTTAACCTCAGATAATTTATTAAGGTTACTGACCTCCATAGGGTCCTCAGCTTTACACTGTGTGCACAATTATTAGGCAAGTTGTATTTTTGAGGATTCTTTTTATTATGGAACAACTACAGTGCTCTCTGTCAATCCAAAATGTTAAGAAACCTTAAACTGAAAGTAAAAGAGAGGTTTGGGCTTTCTTAGGAGAATATCTATGTGTACACAATTATTGGGCAACTGTTAGTGTGCAGAATTATTATGAAACTAAATGAAAAACAATATTTTTCCTATCTTACCTGTTTATTTTCATCTATTAAAGTGAGAATACTAAACAAACAACTCAAAATTTACAAATAAACATTTGTGACATTTCCCCCAAAAAATCAGTGACCAATATAGCCACCCTTCTTCACTGTTCATAGAGGTGTACTGTTTTCTTTCAGTGTAAATCTGCCTTTTAAGAAGGGCCCACAAGTTCTCAAAAGGGTTTAGGTCAGGTGAGGAAGGGGGCCATGTCATTATTTTATCATCTTTAGGGCCTTTACTGGCTAGCCACACAGTGGTGTACTTCGATGCATATGATGGAGCATTGTACTGCATAAAAATCATGGTCTTCTTGAAAGATGCAGACTTTTTCCTGTACCACTACTTGAAGAAAGTCTCTTCTAAAAACTGGTAGTAGGTTTGGGAGCTGAGTTTGAGTCCATCTTCAACCTGAAAAGGTCCAACTAGCTCATCTTTGATAATACCAGCCCATACCAGTACCCCTTTTCCCACTTACTGGCATCTGAGTCGAAGTGGAGCTCTGTGCCCGTTACTGATACAGCCACAGGCCCATCCATCTGGACCATCAAGAGTCACCTCATCTCATCGGTCCATAAAACCTTTGAAAAATCTGTCTTCCGATATTTCTTGGCCCAGTCTTGACATTTCAACTTATGCGTCTTGTTCAGTGGTGGTCGGGTTTCAACCTTCCTTACCATGGCCATGTCTCTGAGCACTGAACACCTAATACTTCTGGACACTCCATGTAAGTTGCAGTTCAGGAATATGACAGCACTGGAGGATAATGGGTTCCTGGTAGCTTCATGTTTGATTCTTCTCATATCTCTGGCAGTTAATTTGCGTCTTTTTTTCTCAACACGTTTCTTGCCAACCTGTTGACTATTTGCAACAAAACGTTTGATGGTTATGTGATCACACCCCAATATCTTAGCAATTTCAAGAGTGCTGCATCCCTCTGAAATAATTTTTACAATTTTTTACTTTTCAGAGTCAGTTATATCTCTTTCTGACCATTTTGCCTGAGGAAATTAAGCTGCCTAATAATTATGCACACCTTGACATAGGGTGTTCATCTCCTTAGGCCACACCCTCTCTCACTACACAAATACATATCACCTGATATGCTTAAATCCAATAAGCATTCAAGTTTATACAGCTTGGAGTTGGAAAATATGCATAAAAATGATGATATGGTCAAAATACTCACTTGCCTAATAATTGTGCACATAGTGTAGATGAGACAGCAGGAGAGGGAGGAGGATCAGGGCCCCCCTTAAAATGCAACTGCAATCCTTCTCCAGTAGATCTATCAGCTCCCAGTATGTAAGGGCATCCTTTAATCTTTAATTGAGACCTGGTCAAAAGGCAGCTCTTAGGGTCTGCAGGTTCCAGTTAGTCTGATACAACAGGGTTTTGAATTCTATGGAATATTGTCCCAGAGGATAATTACCTTGTCGAATCTCCCCAAAGGGAAGTCTCTGTTAAGGTCTTAAGGCCAGGTATGTCAAAGACTAAATTAAATGTCTTGATAAAGGCATCAGAATCCTGCAATAAAAATGAATTTTGCTCAACCAAGGGTGAAGCCAAGGCTCGTTTGAGTATCAAACGAGAGGGGAACAGTTTTAAAATGGAGCAAGCATTGGTTTAAAAAAACCTCTACAATTAGACGGTTTAACAGAGTAGCATTCTGGAAACAGTAGTTTAGGTGGCTTGCCAATGACAGATGAAAACCCAGGAGTAAATGAACCCACAAAAGAGGAATGTGTCACAGATGGAATATGAGTTAAAGCAGCCACTAATAGCATTTCTAATACCTCGTCTATTTTTCGTACCAAATTTTGTAAATGTTACTCATGATTAGAGACAAGTTGCTCTTGGTGGTCCTGTCTAGCAATCAATTATGCCATGTCTGATGGTCCATATTAGCCCGATTATTGTGTCATTGATGTCTGTGGTCAGAATCACTGCTGGAGAGCAACACTACAGAGTGCCGCTGGAGATCATAGCCAGTCACAAGAGTCCCTTTGCTGCTACTAAAGCCGGGTTAAAGGTGCTGGCCTCAAAGTCAGATCTACAACCCAAGTTTAGCCAGGGCCCTGGCCAGGATGGGAAGTAGAATGACTGGTGGAATCCTGACTGAATCGAAGGACCCCATGCAGACAAGAGAGATGCAGCAGGAACAGGGGTCTGAGAGTCAATTCAGTGCTGGATGTTGGTGCAGAGAGGAATTACAGCAAGAAATATATATATATATATATATATATATATATATATATATATATATATATAATATATATCTATAGCTAGGTCATGGCACACAAACATTGGACAACAATTACAGGCAAACAAACAGGGGTAAAGTATGTAAAGTATAAAAACTGCACTCTTCTGCTGTTCTCTTCTAGGTATGCCAGCAAAGTTGTAAAGATTGCCAGGGGTTTCAATTAAAGCTCACAGTCCATTTTAGCTTTATGCTGGAGCTTACACACAGTCCCAAAAGAAGCAAGAGTGGGGCACTCCACCCACTGCTGGATTGCATTGAGTTTCTTTGTACCTTTTAGCCCTGACAAAGGTTTTGGAGAAGACACCCTAACAGATTATTCAAAGTCACCTTCCTTATTCTTGGGCCATAGCTACCGAAGTATAGCTTCATGGCTACCATCCTTGTTATGGGAACATCAGGGTATTTTCTGTAGCCACTGCAACTTGGCTTTACATCCCACAACCAAAAGGGGGACCTGGCTACATCAGTGCTCACTCACCCTAACTCTTCCGGTGAGGGCACACACACCACTCCCAGCTTCCTCAGTACTCCTTTAGCAAGCATATAGGTCAGTCAGACTCCAGACTGGTCCTAGGCCTCCCTCCATTCTAGGGAGGCCTTCTCCCCTGCTCCCACATTCCCATCTTTCTCCTCCTAGGCTTCCTTCTACCCACCCCCTAAAGTATCTGATGTCACATGCTACAATTTACAAGGTCTATTTTGCTTAGCCTGATGTAAGGGGAAGGGACACACATTCCACTCACAGATTTGTTCCACCCCCTCTCTCTGCTCAGTGATCACAGCTGGCTATCTGATAACACAATCTCTTTGATTAGCTAAACTTCATGGCAGCATCCCCCTGTACTTCAAGATTTCATTCAATGCTGGTAAATGACCAACACTTTCTAATACATACACACACAGGGGTCATTAATGCCTTCAAGAACAGGAACACGTTAAGACAATGGAGATCACTGAAAACAGACAGGGTTCATTCTCAGGGTGACAACCATTCCATCATTATATATATATACACACACATACATAGTAACAATGTCAGAGGAGTAGTAGCGGAAGGAAGGTATTTAGAACCTAGCATCCTACACAGTCTACCCAGCAGGTAGCACTACAAGTTGTGGATAGTTACGAAGCCGCACCTAACCTTAATTGGAAAAATGGTTTTAAAAGGTCATAACAAGAAAGGCTCTGGCTCTCTCCCCTTTGTTTGATTTCTCTGCTGATTACAGAGAGGAAAAGAGCTACACTGAAGGTAATCAGTTGTAACTGAAAGTTGTGCATTTTCATGCTATGCTGAGATTTTGTTGTGGATGGTAAGTGAGTTTAGCCACTCAGGGATAGTCGGGAATTAACTCTGTTAAAGTTGGTGCTCTGGTAAGAGCTAGGATTAATTTTTCTGTTATTTATTTTGAGTTGCTGTAAAAATACACACTTTTGGACTATACAATAAATATTGTTAAACAGACTTCCAGATTCTGTTGCTTATAGCCCTAAAAGACCGTGCTAAGAAATCCTAAAGCTGTATTTATCATACCATATATATATATATATATATATATATATATATATATATAGAGAGAGAGAGAGAGAGAGAGAGAGAGAGAGAGAGAGAGAGAGAGAGTGTAGAAATGGCCCTAGAGCCATGGAAAGAAGTGCACTCACAGGACTTGAAGAGATAATATTATTTATTCGTCAACGTTTCGGCCCCCTCAAGGGCCTTTATCAAGACAACATATGAACACCTAAAGTGGCCTTATATACAGTGACAAGTGAAGAAAAGCCCGCCAAGATCACTCAAATGCGTTGCCAGTGACATCACAAGTGTTTAATCTGACACCCCCGGCACCAGTCGAGGATGCTGGGATATGTGTTCTACACCTCGAACGCTCCAACAACCAAATAATCACTGTGATTATTGCAGTAAATAAAGAAATACTAAAATAAAGTGAAGACCAAAATATCGCTATAAAAGTTACAGTGTGAAGCACACGGAAGAAAAAAAACAAATCTGTCATGCTACCAACCGCCCACCCGACCAGTTCAAGTAATGAAATGACACGAATTTAGAAACACTGAATTATGCAGTGCAACATTGTTACCTCCATAGTGCGTAGTCCCACCATAAGCATCCGAATATGCCAAATAATTAAAGGGGAACTACCACCCCGCAAAAACTTTACATTAATTAAGTCTTCATCTGGCTACTAGCTGCTTAGTAGCAAAAGGGACTGACAGCGCAGGCGCACGGACGTCACTATGACAAGATGTCTGTGCTTCCTGCTACTGTCAGCCTCCGAAAAACTCGAAAATCTTTTAAACCAGGTAATATTTCTGGTGACTAGCGCTACTAAGCAGCTAGTCACCAGAAGAAGACTTAATTAATGTCAAGTTTTTGCGGGGTGGTAGTTCCCCTTTAAGCCCCACGCATACTGTGTTGATAACATATATAAAGTATCCAATGCCTTGAAATCAACAAGTGTGATCCTTCCGTGTATCTCTGGGACCCGACATAGTGCATACTGATGTAGTTGCTGTTGCGCATCCACCTCCCGGTGGAGATGGTACTTGAGCTCCCGTTGGTAAAATCTTTGAATGCAATGTGAGTCATCCCAAAGTTAATCCATAAGGATGAGGGAATATTATCAGTAGATCATCCTCTTACCCCTTGGCTCTACACTAACTGCAACTATTGCAGACCAGTGGAGACCTATTATAGGGTTCATCGCCGCTCGTCCATATTAGCTGCTAAAAAATCCTGAGATGTAAATATTAAGCAGCATCCAATAAGCCTCTGTGCTCACTGCATCAAGCAAACCAAACGGAGTCCTTAATAAGAAGTTACCTAAACCATGTCATCATGAAATACATGGAAGCACATATGTATCACACAGCTATGATGCACAGCGGGTATCTACAGCACCACAATATACCCAATGCCACACAGAATCTGTCTATAAGGACCAAAGTTAACACGCAGGACTGACCCGGGTAGCGAATGGAGCAAACCAGACTGTGGTCCCCTGAGGATTGGTAGGAAGCACCCGATTTGTTAGCGCGACCCCCCAACCCACAGGGGACAAAGTTAAGCTGCTAATATCATAAACGAGACAAGAGACTCATAGTAACAAGAATATACATATGGCAATATACATATTATCTCCATGGAGACAGAAACCACTTGACTGAGTAACAATCCATCAATTAAGACTTTCCAACGCTTAGTCGAACTTGAAACCACAACACAGCATCCAAAGAAAGCAGTAGGTTACTCAAATTTGTCTCAAATTGAGAGAGAGGCTATAAAAACTTTGTCTGATGACCATGACATAGTCATACGTGCAGCAGACAAGGGTGGAGCCATAGTTCTGATGAACTACACTGATTATAGAAAAGAAATTCTCTCTCAACTTGCAGATAATAAGACATATGAACCATTACCTAATGACCCTACCATTAGGTATAAGAAGGAAATTGATCAGTTGATTAACATGGGGGTTACATCTGGATGGATAAGCGAGAAAATTGGTACTTTCTTAACAACTGAACATCCTATCTGCCCTATATTGTACACATTGCCTAAGATTCACAAGTCTCTGATTGACCCCCCGGGAAGACCAATTATTTCGGCTATAGGCTCACTACTTCATCCTTTGGGTCAATTCATTGACTTTTATCTACAGCCATGTGTACAATATTTGCCTTTTTTTCTCAAAGATACGAATAACTTTCTGGATTTGCTCATGAAATTAGATATATCATTGGATAACTGTATTCTGGGTACAATGGACGTTAAGTCCTTGTACACAGTAATACCACATGCGGGCGGATTGGAGGCTGTTGAGAAAATTATAACCAACAACAGACTATACACAGGCCCTCCTACTGAATTCTTCATAGCTCTGTTACAATTGTGCCTACAAAGGAATTTCTTCAAGTTCATAGCTGTGTGATACATATGTACTTCCATGTATTTCATGATGACATGGGTTAGGTAACTTCTTATTAAGGACTCCGTTTGGTTTGCTTGATGCAGTGAGCGCAGAGGCTTATTGGATGCTGCTTAATACTTACATCTCAAGATTTTTTAGCCGCTAATATGGACGAGCGGCGATGACCCCTATAATAGGTCTCCACTGGTCTGCAATAGTTGCAGTTAGTGTAGAGCCAGGGGGTAAGAGGATGATCTGCTGGTAATATTCCCTCGTCCTTATGGATTAACTTTGGGATGACGCTGAATTCAAAGATTTTACCAACGGGAGCTCAAGTACCATCTCCACCGGGAGGTGGATGCGCAACGGCGACTACATCAGTATGCACTATGTGGGGTCCCAGAGATACACGGAGGGATCACACTTGTTGATTTCAAGGCATTGGATACTTTATAAATGTTATCAACACAGTATGCGTGGGGCTTAATTATTTGGCATATTCGGATGCTTACGGCGGGACTACGCACTATGGAGGTAACAATGTTGCACTGCATAATTCAATGTTTCTAATTTTGTGTCATTTCATTACTTGGACTGATCGGGTGGGTGGTTGGGAGCATCAAAGGTGATAGCAGAAGCAGGCACTCGCAGGACTTTATAAAACTGAAAAAATCTTTATTAAATACAAAAAAATGTTGAACCAAACAAGGGCCTTTCTCAAGACAGTATAAAACAAATGAGCTGACCCTATCCCTAATATACCTAATTAACCATGTGCTAAGTAAAGACACTAAACTTGTGTCAATTCCTAATGACGTCACAATCATAATATACAGTAATGTGATATATAGAAAATAATTATACTTCAATACAATCCAAAGCTTGAAGTAAAAATACTAAAACCGTCTGCAATAAAGTGTCCTTAAGTTAAGCGGGTTAATATCCAGAAAGCCGACAATCAAAAGATAATGCAAGGTTCGATGTCTGAGCAGTGGAGCCTATAGCAGTCTTAGTCTCAATCCTCAATAAACAGTCTCTTTATGAGTCAAATAAAGAAAAAGAAACCATACCGTCAAGTTCAGGGAGGCAGTAGTAGTGGATACTGTGATCTGCTATCCTCCCTTGTGGTTCACGATTATAGTTAAAGACTGCAAATTATTGATCCCCTCCATGTGCATACATAAATCCATAATGTGCCCAAACAGTATTAGCCCTGAAAGTCTAATGTACTTACAACTCTGGGAGCAGCCGAAGAGCCATCGTGTGCTAAACGCTGCATGTAAATTGAGCACATCTGCTCCTAGTGGTGAATGAAAGGAATCCCCAATTAGAGGTTAATTTCACTTGTAGCGAATCCTGTCCTCGTGTGACCCCTGGGTTTCCACGTAGTCTACATTCCTGCAGAACCAGTGTGTCCTGTTACGGAGAGAAAATGTGTAGAATCCATATTAAGTTATCACAAATTGGCTTCATCAACATCCCCTGGGCTCTACCAGACCTACTTTACTACAGAGTTTGGGAGCCCTATAGTAGTAACAAGTCTGTTTTACAAGGAAACAGTGAAATAAAGCTTCTTCTGAAGATTGGCTCCACCAGCGTCCCCTGGGCTCTACCAGACCTACATTGAAGTAGAGTTTGGGAGCCCTATTACAGGGACCAGTCAATTACAACGTTGCAAATGGGCAGTGAAAATAAAGCTTCATCTGAAAATATTTGTGGCTTCTCTATAATGCTTCCAAAATAAAGCCTGAAAAGTACAACACACTTCCTTAACCCCTTAACGACCCTTGACGGTCATAGTACATCATGGGTCGATCTGAGTTAACGACCCATAATGTACTATGAGCGTAAAGGAATTCCGGGCTCCCCCCGTGGCTGCACGCCATTCGGGGAGTCCGGAATTAAAAAAACAAAACAAAAAAACTCTGTGGTCCTTTAGTGACCGCCGCGTGCCTGTGTGGCTGGTCATAAGGGCTTAAGGTTCCATGTCATGGGATCAAGTCTGGGGCTCCACTGCTCAGAATTTTACACAATAAATTCATTGCCTTTAGAGTAAACAGGTAAATGATGCTTGTTTCTTTAATCCTTTTGGAGTTATGGTATCCAAATATGTAATCCATTTGACCTCTTTTTGTAGTAGTCTTTTTGCCCTGTCTCCTCCTCTCGGCATGGGTGGTATCCAGTCGATGACCATATTTTTAAGTGATGGTAAGGGATGTTGTAATTCCGCAAAGTGTATAGCCATAGGTTGATTTTTAATATTTGACACACTCTTTTCCCCTGGATTATGAGAGGATTCCAGGGCTGCTTTAATGGCTGCCCTATGGTTGCCCATCCTTTCTTTGAAAGTGGTTATAGTCTTTCCTACATATAGTAGTCCACACGGACATTGAATAATATAGATCACATATTGGGAATTGCACCCCAAATTGTACCTTATGGTATTTTAAATCCTTTGTGCGGGTGGTAGAAAAAAGTGCCACTTATCATATAATTGCAAGTAATGCATGTTGCACATTTGAAACAACCATTTCTCTTTTTTTCTTCTTGTTTTTTTATAACAATCAATGGGGTCAGTTTTAAGCAATAAGTCCTTTAGGTTTTTTTCCCCTCCTATATGACATAATTGGTGTTTTCTTGAAAATCTGTGGAAGATTAGCATCACTGGATATAATGGACCACTGATCTCTAATCACTGCTTGTATATTCCTTGCTACTGTCTTATAATTGGATACAAAAACAGTCCTATATAGACACTTCCTTGGTTTTGTAGCCAATGCAAGTTCACGACTTGTATTTTTGGCTTTCATCTGGCAATTTGTAATGTCTTTAGGGTTATAATCCCTTTCAGTGAACCGTTCTCCCATTTTATTTAATTCTAATGTTACTACTTCATCATTACAATCCTCTTCACCCTCATCATTTGTGAGTAGTGGAGTCCTTTTTTGAGGTGTGCTGGATGAATACTGGTGGCAAGAAGCAAGTTGTTTCTATCTGTAGGTTTCTGATAGACATTAGTGGACATCTGTCCATTCTCTAAAGTCACTAGTACGTCAAGAAAGGCTTCTGAGGTACAACTGTAATCAAGTGTCAGGGAAATTGGTGCATCAGTATGATTCAAGTCTTTCACCATATTAATAAGCATTTCCTCACTGCCTCTCCACAACATAAACATGTCATCTATGTATCTAGTGTACAAGGCAACATGTTTCCCAAACAATGAATGGGCCATGAGGACCTCTTCTTCATAGACTGACATGTATGCATTGGCATAGGAAGGGGCCATACATGCTCCCATTTCTGTGCCAGTGCATTGTAAATAAAAATCATTCTCAGATTTAAAATTATTTTTAGTGAGGCACAATTCCAACAGGGTCAAGAAGTACTCAATAGGGGTGCCTTTATATAAAGCATTGGACATTAGTAATCTGCGTATTGCTTCCATGCCTGATGTATGCGGAATCACAGTGTATAGGGACTTTGCGTCCATGGTAGCTAGTATTCCTTCTGTTACAGGACCAAAGTCTTTAACCATCTGTAAGAAGGATGTTGTATCTTTTAAAAAATACGGTATTGCCTGTACGCAGCATTGCAAATACCAACCTATATTTTTACCAATAGGGTGTAATAGAGACCCAGTATATATATAATAGGATTTTAGTCTTACCTGTTAAATCCTTTTCACTTAGTCCATACAGGTTACTGGTAACTCTGGGAGGAGATCCGCCCCTTTAAGTAGGCAGGAACATTTCTCCAAATGTATGCAGGGGGCGGAGCCTCTCCTCCCTCCTCAGCTGCATCCCAGTCAGCTAACACCAGAATGATTTGAGACACTACTAACTGACCAGAAATAGGAGAGAAGGCGACACCTGTGAGCATGCCCCGAAGGACTCCCACAGATTGCCACAGGAGAGCCAAGCATGGTCCCTTGACAGGGTGGGAGACCAGTAACCTGTATGGACTAAGTGAAAAGGATTTAACAGGTAAGACTAAAATCCTATTTTCACTGTCGTCCAATACAGGTTATGGTAACTCTGGGATGTCCAACCATTGAGTTTCCCTGAGGTGGGAAGGAGGCAAGGACCAGGCGCAAGGCCACCAAAGTCACCAGGACCTCTATGAACCTTCCGGTCAGAGATCCCAACAAAACAGAAGTGTCAACGGACACCAACTAGGGGTACAAACAGACCCCAGGTACTGTAACACAGCACACTGAACTAGAGCCAACAGGGCTCAACAGCAAGGAAGCACTGAGAACCTCAGAAGAAGAAGATCCTAGACAGGCAAAACAGCCTCCAGGATCTTCCTCCCAAGCCAGCACATCCACACGGTAGTGCTTCAAGAAGGTGTGCACAGAGGACCAAGTGGCCGCCCAGCACAGCTGATCAGCAGACGCTTGATTTTTGTAGGCCAAAGAGGCCCCAATGGACCTTGTGGAATGGGCAGTGACCCGAAAGGGAACATGCCTATTCCGCAATTTGTAAGCCTAACGAATAGTAGACTTAATCCATGACGCAATAGTCACTTTGGATGCTGGTCTCCCAGCCCTAGGACCCTCCGGAATGACGAACAGGGCGTCAGACTTCCTGATAGAATCAGTGCGATGAACATAAAACTTGAGACAACGTACTACATCCAACATGTGGAGATCCCTCTCCTTGTTGGAAGATGGGTTAGGGCAGAGAGAGGGGACCACGATGATGTGAAACTCGGAGACAACTTTAGGCGAGAACTCTTTAGAGGTGCGAAGCACAGCCTTATCCTTGTGAAACACCAAATAAGGTGGTTTACAGGACAGAGCTTGTAACTCCGCCACCCGGCGGACTGACACCATTGCCAGAAGAAAGGCCATCTTCCACGACAAAAGGCGTAAAAGAATAGTAGTCAAGGACTCAAAGGGAGGATGCTGGAGAACCCCCAAAACAAGATTAAGGTCCCACTGAGGAGCCGGACTCCAAAAGGCAGGACGTACATGAGCAACGCCCTGGAAGATCTTGACATCAGGAAAAACAACAATGTGCTCCTGGAAAAAGACAGAGAGCGCCGAAGTCTGAACCTTAAGAGAACTCAGACTGAGCCCCTTATCCACACTGTCCTGCAAAAAGGACAGGACAGTAGGTAGATGAAAGTCATGAGACAGATCCATGTCAGCACACCAAGACACAAAGGTCGACCAGACCCGGTGATAGATCTTGGAAGAAACATGCTTACGAGCACGTAACATGGTAGACACCACAGCAGGAGAAAACCCTTTCTTCGTCAAAATCGAGGATTCAACCTCCAGGCCGTCAAATTGAGACGATGAACATCCTCCTTCCACAGATAACCTTGCAGCAGAAGATCTGGACGTGAGGGAAGCGGAAAGGGCTCTGCCACAGACAGGGCCAGAAGATCCGGATACCAGGACTGACGAGGCCAATTTGGAGCGATCAGGATGACCGGACAACACTCCACCTTCAACTTCTGAATTACCCTGATCAACATTAGAAAGGGAGGAAAGATGCAGGCTAGGGAGAACGCCCAAGGAATTGACATGGAATCGACCGCCAGAGCCAGAGAGTCTCTCCATCAGGAACAGAACACCGGAACCTTCCTGTTGTGCCTGGTTGCCATCAGATCCACTAGGGGTACTCCCCACATCTGAGTTAGGAGCTGAAACACCTCCGGATGGAGTTCCCACTCTCCGCTGTCGACTGTGTGAAGACTGAGAAAGTCTGCCATGAAGTTGTCTAGCCTGGAATGTGCACCGCTGAAATGACAGGAACGTGAACCTCCGCCCAGGACAGAATGGCCTTGACCTCTAGCCAAGCGTTGAGACTTCTTGTCCCGCCCTGCCTGTTAATGTAAGCCACTGCAGTGGCGTTGTCAGATTCCACCTTGACCGGACAGCCCTCCAGCTGAGATTCCCAATGGCGCAGAGCATGAACCAGAAGACCCAGGAAAATGAGACGCTGGGACGGAACCAAGTCCAACTTGTCCAAGTTCACAATCCACCCATGATGAGTGAGGGCTTGAATGCAGGTCTGGACCTGCTGATGAAGAAGATCCGCAGACGCCGCCTTCATAAAGCAAGTCATCCATGTACGGAGTCACTCTGATGCCATCCCGATGGAGGACAGATATCAACGCTCCCAGAACCCGTTGGAAAACCTGGGGAGCAGTTGTCAGACCAAATGGAAGAGCTGAAAACTGAAAATGACCTCTGGCGCAGGCAAACCTCAGATACTGCCTGCTCTCTAGATGAATAGGAATGTGCAGATACGCATCCTGAAGATCCAGAGAAGCAAGAAACTCCCCCGGAGACATAGCAGCGATCACAGTGTGCAGAGACTCCT
Organism: Rhinophrynus dorsalis; assembly: GCA_037306005.1. Classification (NCBI taxonomy): domain Eukaryota; kingdom Metazoa; phylum Chordata; class Amphibia; order Anura; family Rhinophrynidae; genus Rhinophrynus; species Rhinophrynus dorsalis. The sequence goes on from CM074724.1 coordinate 162,043,146, forward strand.
GTCGATAGTGAGTCTTCACCACAAAAGAATTGAGATCCTTGAGATCCAAAATAGGACGACCTCTGCCGTCCTTCTTGGTCACTACAAAAAGGTTGGAATAAAATCCCGAACCTATGTCCAAAGGAAGCACCGGCTCCAGGATGTCTTTGTCCAAGAGAGCCTGAATAGCGTCGTCGAACAGACGCCATCTCTCGGCATCCTGCGGCGAACGAGTGAGAAGAAAACGAAAGGGAGGAAGGGAAAAGAAAGGGATCTTGTATCCCTCCGACACCACCTGTAAAACCAATGGGTCCGTCACAGAATCCTCCAAAAGAGGTGGAGACATCCACCCACAGCAGGATGCGGACCCGGGTTCGGTGAGTCATGCCGAAGCAGTCTTAGAAGTCTTGGGCTTGGAGGCAACCTTGGGCTTCCAGGACTGCTTGGGCTTGGAGGAGGGGCACGGAGCAGACGGAACCGTCTGAAACGTGTTTCAGTTCGAAATGAACAAAAGGACCGGTAGCGCTTAGCCGGTAACTTTTTCTTAAAGACCAAGGGCAGAAGAGTACTCTTACCCCCAGTAGCCTCGCTAATCAGTTCCTTGAGCTCAGCACCAAACAAGGAAATCCCCTGAAAGGGCAAAGAAAGGAAAACTTTCTTGGAAGCAGTGTCAGCAGACCAAATCTTAAGCCAAAGCGCACGCCGGGCCACCAGAGAAGAAGTGGAAGCCCTTGCCATCATGCGGACGGCATCAAAGGCAGCGTCAGAAACATAGTTCTGAGCCTCAGAGATATTAGCAAGCAAACGCAACTGCTCTGAAACCGGTGCGTCCTGACAGACCGACGTGGTGAGTTGCTCGGTCCAGACCGCAATGGCCCGGTTAACCCACGCCACAGCAAAGGCCGAATGCATAGCAGTGCCAATAGAGGCAAAATAGCCTTGAGGCAAACCTCCAGCTTCTTGTTTGTCCAATCCTGTAAAGCAGAAGCATCAGATACAGGTAAAGCAGTAGATTTAGACAGTCTAGAAACAGGAGCATCCACCTTAGGAGGATGAACCCATTTAGCCAGTTCAGCCTCAGAAAAGGGGTAAAGTTAAGCAAACTTTTTTGAGACTGAAGAGGACTTATCAGGATTTTTCCAAGCATCAGAAACCAAACGGTCAAGGGTAGGATTAGGAGGGAAACAAGTAACAGCCTTTGCCGGTTTCTGAAACACATCAGTTGGGTCAGAGGGAACCTCTTGACTCAAGGGAAGATTGAGAGTGGTCAGCACTGCTCTAATTAAACCCTCAGCAGAGAGTTCAGGATCACATTCAAAAGGGTCCCCAACAGACCTTGAAGACTCAATAACTGTACCATCCTCAACATCAGAATCCTGCAACAATTCTTCTTCAGAAGAATCAGACACATCAGGTGTCCCCTGTGGTTTAGGCAGGGAGGTCTTGATAGTAGAGGGAGCCTGCCATAACTGCAGCGCCCCCTGTACCTGAGAGGGAAAGAGCTGAAGAGTGGACCGAAGGTCCCTAGTTGCAGCCTTAAACTCTTTCACCCAAGCTGGCTCAATAGCATGGCTGGAAGGCCCTGGGTTGCTGTCAGGACCCTCTGCACATGCCGGGCATAAATGACCAGGGAATTCCCTAGGCAGCCCTGAATGACAGGAAGAGCAATACGCAATGGGGGATACTGAGACCCCAGCCTCCTTAGTCTTAGGTCTAGTCCCAAGCTCCAGCGGTGTACACATACTCACAGAGTCAAAATAACCCGCTGTCAAGAAATCACCCAATTTAAGTGTGATAGATTAAAGATTCACTACAGAAACGTTAAATCTAAACTTATCTGGCAAGTGAAGGGTTAATCAAAGGAGGAGAGGGAAAGAGTCTGGTCCCTGCGTAGTATACTCGATGAGAAGAACTCACAAAATGGCTGCCGCGACGGGAGCCAATAGGAAAAGAGGCGCGAAACGAGAGCTCATGGGAAATGTAGTTTTTCTCAAAAAGTACTCCAAAGCAGTGCCCAAAGCCCCCCAAGTCCCCCAACACACTTGAACATGAAACCGGATGAAAGAGCAAGGGAAGACAAACAAAATGAGCCCACCCTGGAGTCGCTATGTGAAGCGGTTCCACGGATACGTCCCACACAGCGAAAGCCCATAGAGAGTAAAGGAGCAATGGCGCCTATGCGGTAAAAGCGTGTCTTAAAGGCGCGGAACATAAAATTTAAGAACATTAACCCCAATAATAAAAAGGTTAAAAACACATAGTAAACATTTGTACATGATGAGAAAACACTGACTCATAAAGAAAGTGTAACAGAACCCTTAATAAACCAGTCAAACCAGCAGACAAAGGGTTAAAACGACACATAGACTGCTCCAAAACTCACAGACATACACATATATACAATCATATATATACACATAAACACCCAATGAGTGCAGGAGTGCGCAATGAGAACTCCCAAATACAAGCCCAGTTAAGGGACACTGTGGGACAAGTGGACCTTCAGCACTCAAAGGGTGGCTCACCATTCTGCAGGACTTCTGTCTTCAGGTCACCATACAAAGAAAGGATTACCTCAGTGGGTAATCCACAGGGAAGTACTTGAAACCAAGATGTTCCCCCATCAGGGCATAAGGCCCACCAAAAAGCCCTGGACACTGAGCTAGCCACTTTGGAGAGGGCATTTGTCAGTCATGGTAACCAGCCTAATGGTGGTATTCCATATTTGACAGAAAATAATAAAGAAACTAAAACTGATGAGAGATGTTCTCCACCTGGTGTGTACACACCCAGGAACAAATCATTTGGTGTTAGCTGACTGGGATGCAGCTGAGGAGGGAGGGGAGGCTCTGCCCCCTGCATACATTTGGAGAAATGTTCCTGCCTACTTAAAGGGGTGGATCACCTCCCAGAGTTACCAGCAACCTGTATTGAACGACAGTGAAATATTTTTTTTAAGTGAATATTTGAAAGAGATGGTGTTACTGACGTGTGCAGCAAGGAATGAAAGGGTTCTCCAGTCTCTCAAACATCAGGCAAAAGCCCAAAGTGCAAACACAAAAACAAACAAACATGCGCTCCTCCAGTCTACCTGTGAATAGTGTCCCCTGTATTGGGTATGTATAATAACATTGTTAATAAATTTGAGGTTTTAGTGCCCTCATTTTTGGCCAAAAAGGAGGTGTAAGCTTGCCAATCCCACCAAGGTATCTCAGGTATGACAAGTACCTACTCTAAACACCTGAAAGCCCTATCTAAATAGAAAATAAAAAATACAAATTTAAAATAGCGATGTTATACTAAATGCACTGGAGGACTCTCTTTTTGAATGTTTGGAGGTCCCCATGTATGCAATTAAAAACAAATGACAAGACAATGTTTTAAAAAGGTGTAAAGGAGTACTTGCCCTGTGTGCCTGCATTGAGTGAATACCTATACATAGAGGACTGTAGCTCTATCAGTCTTGATAGGTAACATGTTACCACCCTCACAGGCCACAGGAATAATCAGTTGTAAATGGACAGGGTATATAAAAGCCTAAATGAACCGCTTAAAGGCCTAGAATATAAAGGAAAAATTAAGTGCAATTAAAAAACATTTATGTGTAATATTAGAGAAAGCTGCTAGAATGATCAAAGGAGATATGTGAAATCAGAAAGGAAAATAGCTCACAGCGCCAAATCACCTAACACAGTAATATGTGTATATAATAAATATTTCTATTTGAGATAGATGATGTTAGTGAAGTATGCAGCAAGGCATGAAAGGGTTTTCCAGTCCCACAAACCTCAGGCAAAAGCCCAAAGTGCAACACAAAAACAATCAAACCTGCAATCCTCTAGTCTAATTGTGAATAGTGTTCCCTGTATTGGGCATGTATAATAACATTGCTAATAAATTTGAGGTTTTAGTGCCCACATTTTTGGCCAAAAAATAAGAAGGCCAACGCTGTCACATCATTGGTCGAATTACACTTTATATAACTACATACAATGAAAACCACAAAACAGACAGGCAATGGCGTCTCACACCGCTATTTATATATGTAAAGTATAAGTTATTCAATGCATTGGATAGGTGTGTGGCAGTGAAAGGGCAATTAAATGGTTAACCCTTTCAGCGGCACTGAGCTAGCCAATGCATCTGATATGTGTTTGGCACTGAAATGCTTAGCCGTTTCACCGCCAAATAGCTACTGAATGCATTGGATTGGTCTGTGTGAGAAAAATTGTTGAAAAGATAAAACAGACACACACATGTACATACATACATACATACAGGGAGAAGTGATGAGGGAGCTACAGGATAACTCTGACTGCCCTCTCAGTGGCAAAGAGTTATGGAATGCATTGAATAGGTGTGTGGCAGTGAAAGGGTTAATCATCCGTGGCAATGAGGTATCTAATACATTAAATATTTCTTTGGCACTGAAAGGGTTAACTGTGTTGGTGTGAAAGAGGTATGCAATGCATCGGATAGGTCTGTGGCAGTGAAAGTGTTCACCCTTTCATTAGCATTGATCTAGCCACTGTATTGGATACAACTTTTGCACTGAAAGGTCTGCTGAGGAGATTACCGTTATGCTTACTGTATGTTTTATGCTGCGCGATGCTATAATTTTTACATAAGGCAGAGCTGAGAAAAGGCAGATTTTACATTGTTAATGGGAAATGTGTCAGTCTCCCTGCAATAAGAATTGCATTCATATAATAGAATGCACCAAATCTATTACATGATGGCTATAAAATCACAGCACAAGAGTGGCCATTTTCTGGGTAAGGCTTGTGGTGTGACTTTATAGCAATCATGTTGACAATAATAGATTTGTAGTATTTATATAAGCTTGTAATTTGCTCTTTACTGGTATGGATGTTAAAAGTGTTCAGTGTCAATGCTTTTGTGACAGTGTAGCATTCTCAGGGTTAAAAATCGAATGGATTACCACGGCTGATGTAATGTTAGCCAAGTGAAGGTGTCTTCTTTCTGTGTTCAATAACATTGTTCATTTTGTTTTGTTGCCAAAACATACAGCAGTCCATGTGAAAGGTACATGAGAGGTTATGGGTATGTCATTAACTTTCTTAAGGACCAGCGGTCCCAGGTGTGCGGTCCTTTAAGGACCACATAGGAAACTTTGACGTGACGTCCCACGTGACTGATCACGTGGGCGGCACGCCGAATGGGGGACTAAAAGAGATCGCTCCAATCTCGGAGCAATCAACTTCAGTCCCCGGTGTTACTCACCGCGCTCCTACAGGAGCGCGGTGAGTAAAAGTACGTGACGTGCCAGGACCGTCACTGGTCCTTAAGTGCCGGACCAGCGTGACAGTCCTGCCACGTCAAGGGTCCTTAAGGGGTTAAGAACTATCATCAACTTAAAGAACAAGGAGTCCTGGAAGCAATGGTATGGCCCCCACAGAGCTCTGATCTCAAAATCATTGAGTCTGTCTGGGATTACAAGAAGAGAGAGAAGCAACTGAGTCTGTCTAAATCCACAGAAGAACCGTGGTTAGCCCTCCAAGATGTGTGGAACAAACTACCTGCCGGGTTCCTTGAAAAACTGTGTGCAAGTGTACCTAGAAGAATGTTGTTTTGAAGGCAAAGGGTGGTCACACCAAAAAAGTGATTTGATTTAGATTTCTTCTGTGTCCCCTACCATGGCGATAAGACATTATGGGATTGTCCCTCCCTCCAGCTGGCGCAGGATCCAATGAAAATAGTTTAAAATGGGTCTCCTTTTTTGCACCAGCTGGAGCAGGTGGTTCAGCGTATTTGCGAGGCTGCTAATTCAGGGCAGGATGGCTCTGAAGCCCCGGCTTCGCTTCGGCCGGCCGGGGAGGCTGCGGCTGGAATGAGGGTTCCTTCAGGCAGCTTCAGGATGCTGGAGAATGACACTGCCAAATGACATAGGAATCGGGCACTCCAGGAAACCACAAGCCCGGCAACATGAGGATGAAACAGAGGCCAAGGTAAGGCCCATTGATTTATAGGATGTCAGCTAATTGGTGAGGCCTCTGCATCCCAAGCTGAAACGCAAGCCAGTAACTATATATACACCATTATGGTTCTCTCCACGCAGGTCTCATTATTTTAATACTCTTAACCCTTTGAGTGCCAGAGGGGTATGCAACGCATTGCAAAGCAATGTGTTGCATACCCCTCTGGCACTCAAAGGGTTAATAAAAGTTATATTTTATAGATTTGTTGTTAGCTATTCTATTGTCATGGCCACTCCTAAACCTACGGCTCATGCTACTAAAAAGAAATCAGCGGACAAGGAGGAAAAAGCTCACAAGCAGGAAAGTTGTTTAAATTGTGATGCCAAATTAGCCAGCTCTGAGTCTTCCAAAATATGTGCAGACTGTTTAAGGAAGACTGCTAACCAAGCTATCCTGATCAACTGCAGAGTTTCCTGTCATGGATGAAATCATCCATGCAGGAAACTTTTTCTTCTATGCAACAGGTCCAGCCTCAAAAGAAAGGACCAAGAGTGGATGATCCTGTTGAAGGAACCTCAAAAAGGATAGATGACATAGAATCAGAAACTATGCAGGACATTTTATCAGCCTATTCCTCACAGGAAGAAGGAGAAATCACTGAAGACAAAGGTATATTTAACAGACAAGATGGAGATGTTGTTAAAGAACTTGAGAAAGACTCTGGACTTAGCAGAGGAACACAGGGAACAGGATGTTCTAGATATAGCTTTTTTAGGGAACAAAATACCTGCAACTTTTTTTTCCAGTGCATCATGCAGTTACGGATCTCATTAAAGCAGAGTGGAACAAAGGGGATAAAATGGTTTCTACTTCAAAATGATTCCTGAAAATGTATCCATTTAAAGAAGAAGAAACAACAGTCTGGGTGTCGCCCCCCCTCCAAGACTGATGCTCCAATAGCCCAGTTATCCAGAAGAACAACTCTACCCATGGAGGACGGGTCATCACTCAAGGATGCCATGGACCGACAGAAAGACAGTGTGTTAAAAAAGCAATTTACGTTCCTAGGTCAGTCCTTACAAATATCTACGGCCCTAACTTGTCTATCACATACCATCCAAATCTGGTTGACAGAATTAAAAGATATATTGAGAATTCTGTATCCAGAACTAAATTAATGAAAGAAACATTAAGGAAGCAGTAGAGTTTTCATGCGATGCCTCTATGGTTGCTATTAAGCTATCTGAAAGATTGTCTTCACTCTCTGTAACCTCGCAGCGTGCCTTATGGCTGAGATCTTGGGGTGCGGACGCCTCTTCGAAGTCAAAATTGATATCATTACTATTTGCAGGGTTCATGTTATTCGGGGAACAGCTGGAAGACCTTATTAAAAAAGTATCTGGAGGGAAAAGCCTGTTTCTTCCTCAAGACAGAAGTAGAGGGTCACCTAGTAGGTCCTCTTTTAAATCAAGGAAGCAGACTTTTCGTGATAACAGGAGGTTTCAACAGGGAAAACCATATGATCAGAGAAGACAAACATCATCTCAAGGGTTCAGACGGACTTTTAGGAAGGAAGCCTTTCAGAGAAACCAAGCTAAGAAAGAGTCACAATGAAGGTCAGCGGACCCTGCCTCAGGGTCCAGTAGTGGGGAGATTTCAACTATTCTTACCTTACTAGAGAAAAAAAAAACACACAAAATGGGTACTACAAATGGGTACTACAAAACCTAGAGGCAGGGTACCCGCTACAATTCAGCATAAGGCCCTACAAAAATGTCTGCAAAACATCATCCATTCATCAGATCCAGAGAAGGAGACAAAATTAAGAACGTTAATCCAGACTCTGGAGTTCAGAGTTCTCCAACCAGTGCCGGTCCATCAGGAGAGCAAGGGAATTTACTCGATAATTTCTCTGGCCCCAAAGGCAAAGGGGGGGGGGGTACAGAAAAATTCTAGATCTAAAGTATCTCAACAAATTCATAAGGTATCAACCGTTCAAAATGGAAACCGTAGCCTCAGTTCTCAGAGCAGTAAACTCAGGAGCATGGATGACAACAATAGATTTAAAAGATGCCTATTATCACCTTCCAGTCAGAGAATCTCATAGAAGTTTTATAAGATTCAAATGGGCACCCCTGCATTGGCAATTCGAGGTAATTCCCTTCGGGCTGTCATCAGCCCCAAGGGTATTCCCAAAAACCCTGGCAGTATCTTTGGAGTAGTTAAGAAAAGAAGGGATAACTATTATTCCTTCTCTCAACGATCTGCTACTCCTAGCCGACAGCTATAATCAAGCAAAACAGCAAGTTGCCAGGACCCAGGAACATCTACAGATGTTAGGTTGGATTCTGAACAAGGAGAAAAGTCAAATATCACCATGTCAGACTTTAATGTTTCTGGGACTCACTCTGGACACCACCAAGAAGAAGGTGTTACTGTCCCATCAGAGAATCATCAGCATAACCTCCAGAGTTTGGAAATTCAGTTCAAAACCTATCCAGACCTCACAGGACTGTATGAGTTTACTAGGAGTCTTAGCCTCATCAATACAGGTTGTCCCTTGGGCTCGGTTTCACATGAGACTAGTCCAAAGATGGTTCCTAAAGATCTGGAACAAAGATTCCCTCAACATGACACAAAGGCTCAAGCTGACACCGGAACTAAAAAAGCAATTGAAGTGGTGGACATCACAAAAGAACCTGAAGAAAGGATTTTCTTTTTTGGACCAGGTCTGGGAGACAGTCACAATGGATGCCAGTCCAACAGGCTGGGGGTGTCACTGGAGGAAGAAGTCGGCACAAGGATTATGGACAAAGTCAGAGAAAACTCTCCATATAAATTTGCTGGAGTTAAGAGCAATATTACGCTGTTTTGATGAATCTCAAGATCCACCTAAAAAAACAAATCAGTGAGGATTCAATCGGACAATGTAGTAGCTGTAATGTATATCCGAAACCAAGGAGGCGTAGGGAGCCCACTGCTCATCAAAGAAGCACAAAGAATTATGAGGTGGGCAGAACTAAATCTAATACAGATATTAGCATCTCACATTCCGGGGAACAAAAACATCACAGCGGATTTTCTCAGCAGGAACATCCTGGACCAGGGAGAATGGTCCTTAAACAAGGAGGTCTTCAGAGAAATTGCAGAAAGGTGGGGACAACCATCAGTTGATCTGATGGCAACAAACGAAAATTCAAAATGCAAGGTATTTCTGTCACACAGGGATCATCCACTAGCCATGGGAGTGGACGCCATGTCGTACAGATGGAACTTTAATCTAGCGTACATTTTTCCTCCCATACCAATTATTCCACTGATCCTAAATAAATATTGTTTTGAAGCAATTATCAGTTTCCACAAAATTTGAACCTCTGGATCAAATTCCTATAAAAACCTTACCTTAAAGGTCGCATTCCTAATGGCTATAACGTCCACCAGAAGAGTAAGCGACCTGCAGGCCTTATCCTCAAGATCTCCATACTTGGTATTACATCAAGGCAAAGTTGTATTGAGAGCCCGTCCTGGATTCAAAACTAAAGTGGTTTCTGATTTCCATCTCAACCAAAATATGGTATTACCATCATTCTGCCCTAACCCAACAAATGAAGCAGACCGTCTTCTTCATAACATAGATCTAGTAAGAAGTATCTCTACATACTTAAAGAGGACAAAAGAATTCAGGAAAACAGACTCCCTCTTTGTTCATCATCAGGGGAGATTTAAAGGGACAACTGCCTCTAAGCCTTCATTAGCAAGGTGGATCGTAGAGTGTATCAAAATGGCATATTTAGAGGCGGGAAAAAAATCTGCCAAAAAAACCTCAAAGCTTATTCCACCAGAGCTTATCACGGTCCCCATGATCCTGTATGTCACTCTCAACTTGCTGCTCCCTGATTGGTTGAGCTGTGTCGGCCCGCCCCTGGTTACCTGTTTTATTCTGGCCACTGGCACCTGTCAGGTGCCCTTTCGTGGTGTTTCTGAGCCAGCGTTGCTGTTGCCGTATTCCAGTATTCTGATCTCCTGTGTACCGACTAGGCCTGTACCGACGACGTTCCTGTGTTCCTGTTCCGTGATTGACCCGGCCTGGCTGGCTTCCTGCATGCTGTTGATCCGGCTTGTCTGCGAATCTCCTACAGCATCCGACCCGGCCCGGCTGATGTCCTTCCTCCGTTGCTGATCTGGCTTGTCTGCGAATCTCCTACGTGTCCTGACCCGGCCTGGCTGACGACTGACTCCTGTGCTTGCTTCTGTTCCTGCCGTTCCGGCTGACAGTTCCTGTTGTCGCCTCGGCGACATTCCAATAGCTGCAGTGTGTGATTTGAGCTTCCGTGTTACCATTGCTGAGCCTTATTGTTTAGCTGAGCCTTCCGTCTGATTGTTGAGTGACGTAGTGCTGAGTCTGTACCATTACTGTGCTGTGTCGCTATTTTGTGCCTAGACACTGGTGTTGCCTCCATCCTATCACTGCCACTCTTTCCATCATTTGCCTTATCCTGTTACGCTGTTTCTGTGAGCCAGCCGTGTGTGGGCCTCGGTAGTCGGCGGCTCTCCACCTTGACAGAGCAGTGGTTCTGTAATGCCCGTTGGCTATTGGCAAGCAGTGCTGCAACCAGTGGTCTCCGTTACACCTGTGGGGGCTATTGACACAGGCATTCGCGATACTATTGGACTCCGGTTACGCCCGTGGGGGCTATAGGCTCAAGCAATCACGATACTAGTGGTCTCCGGTTATGCCCGTGGGGGCTATAGGCTGAAGCAATCACGATACTAGTGGTCTCCAGTTACGCCCGTGGGGGCTATTGGCTCAAGCAATCACGATACTGTTGGTCTCCGTTACACCCGTGGGGGCTATTGGCTCAATCAATCACAGTACTGTTGGGTTCCATTACGCCCGTGGGGGCTACCACCTTATCACTCTGCAGCTCCAGTTCTAGTCGCAGCTCTATTCTACAGCTTCACACAGTGGATGGACTTTAGGTGCTATCACCTAGCACATATTGCTATATACAGCACCAAGGGCGTGCCTAACACCACATTTGAGACTGATTGCTATTACTATTAACCTCTTGTCTCCTGTTTGTGCTGCTATATCTGGTGATTTATTCCTTGTTGTACCTGGTATTTCAGCCCTTATTCTGCTTATGTCAGTACTGCCCTAGAGGCGGCCTTGTCATAATTTTTTGCTTTAATAAAATTCTGTTTGTTTTATCTAACCCTCTGTCTGAGTGTCTGAAAACCATAACAGTACGAAAGGGCCATGACCTCAGACAGCAAGGGAGATACTGGCACACAGAATATCCATTGGAGAATGGATGTTCACGAGCAGCGCCTCGACCAGTTGGCACTGGCCTTGCAGACCTTACTTGAGCAAACGGTACACCTAGACAAACCTAATCAGAATCCGGTGGTCACCCCAGTCTCGACACCGGAAAATCTGCCTGTAGTTACTACTACACAGTCCAGTAGGTTCACGGCGGCGGCGCCGTTACCGTTAAGATATGATGGCAAACCTACCCAATGCAGAGACTTTGTCAACCAATTGGAGATATTCTTTGAGCTCACGCCTCAGGCATTTCCTAATGATCGAAGTAAGGTTGGGTTCATGATCTCCCTATTAACTGGCAAGGTGTTATCTTGGGCGAATCCTCTGTGGGAGAATGCCAAACCCTGCACCCTGAACTTTAAAGAGTTTGTAAGACAGTTCCGCAGAGTGTTTGAGGTACCTGGTAGAGCCGCTTCTGTTGCCAAGAGGTTAATGGAGGTACAACAGGGAGATCGTACCTTGGGCGATTACGCAATTGAATTTCGAACTCTGGCAGCAGAGGTGGGCTGGAATAACGAGGCATTAGTCGCAGCTTTTGCCCAGGGCCTGTCAGAATCTATTAAGGATGAAATTGCCGCCAGAGACGTGCCTAATGATTTGGATGAGTATATTGATTACGTCATGCTTATTGACTCCCGCATTCGTGAGAGGCGGATGGCTAAGAGGGCGAAACCCAGGAATCATGGGCATGGCAGTCTTTTTAACCCACCCTCGCCACCCTTTCCTCCTAAACGTACAGCTGAAGCTGGGGAGCCAATGCAGCTCGGGTTCACCAGACTAACAAAGGAGGACAGGGCGCACAGTAAAAGAATGGGCCTATGCCTATACTGTGGTAAAGCTGGGCACCAGTTACGCACTTGCTGGTTCGGCCGGGAAACGAACGCACCTAGGGTACCTTGGGGGACAGGCCCTATGTGGCGTACAACAGTCCCTGGATACTAGTACACAGAGACCCACCATCCAGGTGGTATTCACGTGGGCAGACTCCTCTGTGTCAGTTATGGCTCTGGTAGACCCCGGTGCAGCCGGTTATTTCATGGATCATTCCTTTGCTGAGTTGCATAAGATTCCGGTAGTCAAAAGGGAGTCTCCTCTGGCTATTGAGGCCATTGATGGCAGGCCGTTAGAACCGGCATTTATCACTATGGAAACATCCCCTATTGCTATGGCGATTGGGGCCCTCCACAAGGAGGAGGTACGTTTTCAAATAATTAATTCACCTCATCACGCAGTCATCCTGGGGTTTCCATGGCTATCGTTACACAACCCCCAGTTTGACTGGCAAAAATGTGAAATACTGTCTTGGTCAGAATATTGTGCGGACAACTGCCTCTCACACCCTGTCAGGTTATTGTGTACCTCTCCCTCTGTGCCAGCTGAATACCAGGAATTCAGTGACTTATTCAGTAAGGGGGAGGCTGGCGCCCTGCCTCAGCACAGACCTTATGATTGTGCCATTGATTTGCCCCCAGGCGCGGTGCCTCCCAGGGGCCACACTTATCCGTTGTCAGTGGAAGAGAATAGGGCAATGGAGGAATATATTGAGGATGCCCTCAAGAGAGGGATTATCCGCAAATCCACTTCACCGGCGAGTGCCGAGTTCTTCTTTGTAAAAAAGAAAAATGGCAAACTCAGACCTTGTATTGATTACAGGGGTCTAAATAAATTAATGTCTAGAAGTGCCTACCCCATTCCACTCATTACCGAGTTATTCGACAGGTTAAAGGGCTCTTCCATCTTTACTAAACTCGATCTCCGGGCTGCATATAACCTGATCAGAATTAAAGCTGGAGATGAGTGGAAGACGGCATTTAATACCAGATCAGGGCACTACGAATATCTGGTAATGCTATTTGGCCTATGTAATGCTCCTGCGGTATTTCAGAAGTTTATTAATGACATCCTTCGGGACATGCTCCAGTCCTGTGTTGTGGTATATCTTGATGATATATTGATTCACTCTAACAATCTTACCCAACACATCAAGGATTTTTCTGAGGTTTTGACTCGACTACGTAAAAATAAATTGTTTTGTAAACTTGAGAAGTGCGAATTTCACAGGTCCCAAGTACCCTTCCTGGGATTTGTGATCTCTAAAGATGGCATTGCTATGGACCAGGAGAAGTTGGCAGCAGTCCTACAGTGGCCTCGTCCCAAAGGGTTAAAAGCTATTCAGCGCTTTCTGGGCTTTGCCAACTATTATAAGAAATTTATTCAGAACTTTTCCACTATTGTGAAACCTTTGTCTGACTTAACTCATAAGGGAGCTACTCCTTCTCAATGGTCTAAGGCAGCTTAGAATGCATTTGAGACACTGAAATCTGCATTTGCTTCTGCTCCAGTGCTGTCCCACCCTAACCCCGGTCTGCCGTTTACCCTGGAAGTTGATGCCTCTGAGGTTGGGGTTGGGGCAGTGCTCTCTCAACGCCCGGTGGGAGGTGGTACATTAAGACCTTGTGGGTTCTTTTCAAAGAAACTGTCCAGCGCCCAAAGCCATTATGAGATTGGTGACAGGGAACTCTTGGCTATCATACTGGCACTTAAGGAGTGGCGCCACCTATTGGAAGGCACTAAGACATCAGTACTAATTCTGACTGACCCCAAGAACTTGACATATCTTTCAGAGGCCAAGAGACTCTCCTCATGTCAGGCCAGATGGGCGCTCTTTTTGTCCAGGTTCAATTTTGTGGTTTCCTACCTACCGGGTTCCAAGAATGTCAGGGCAGATGCCTTGTCTAGACAGTTTGTGTCAGACATTGAGAGGGAGGAAGAACCAGTACCCATCATTCAGCCAGATCGTATACTGGCCACTATCCGCACTAGTATCACTTCATCACTGGGGGAAGAAATTTTGGCCTCTCAGGCTAGGGCTCCTCCAGAAACCCCAGTAGGCAAGTGTTTTGTCGATGAGCCATTCCGTACCCGTCTATTAGAAACCTACCACTCATCTAAGGCAGCTGGGCACATTGGGAGGGATCAGCTATGTTGGTCTCTATCCAAGTTGTTTTGGTGGCCTTCCCTTAGGGCTGATTGCTCCTCTTTTACTGCAGCCTGTGCCACCTCTGCCCATGCCAAGACACCCAAGCATCTTCCAGTAGGTTTGCTTCAACCAGTACCTAATGGCGACTGCCCATGGTCCCATATTTCCATTGACTTTCTGGGAGAATTGCCAGCATCTAGGGGGTACACATTTATCCTTATGGTGGTTGATAGGTTCTCTAAAATGGCTCATTTTGTGCCCCTCCCTGGTCTTCCATCGGTTCAGGAATTGGCTATGGTATTTGCCAAGGAAGTGTTTCGGTTGCACGGGGTGCCTAGAGTGGTGGTGTCTGACCGAGGGAGCCAGTTTGTGTCCAGATTTTGGAGGGCATTTTGTGGGCAGATGGGCATCCAGTTGTCGTTTTCTTCCGCCTATCATCCTCAGACCAATGGAGCTGCTGAGCGTGCCAATCAAGGACTGGAACAGTTCTTGCGCTGTTTTGTAACCGATCATCATGACAATTGGGCCGACCTGTTGCCTTGGGCGGAGTTTGCCAGGAATTGTGCAGTTAATTCATCGTCCGGGAGTTCCCCTTTTCTCAGTAATTATGGGTTCCAGCCCTGCCTACTCCCGGACTCATTCCAGGCACAACAGATTCCAGCTCTGGATGAGCATATCGAGCAGCTTCGTTCCACTTGGGCACAGGTGCAGAGGACCCTCAGCCAGTCATTTCAGCGCTACCAGAAGCATGCCAATCGTAGACGGCTGCCAGCGGTTTCCTTTCAGGTGGGGGATAGAGTATGGCTTTCCTCCAGAAATCTCAAGTTGCAGGTGCCTTCCAATAAACTGGCACCTCGGTTCACTGGGCCATTTAAAGTCATCCGCAAGGTGAATCCAGTCTCGTATGCATTGGAACTTCCAGCTTCTATGCACATACATAATGTGCTCCATGCATCTCTGTTAAAACCATTGGTTTGCAACCGCTACACTACCACTCCAGTGATTCCTGGGCCGGTGGATGTTCAAGGCCAGGAGGAATATGAGGTTCAGAGTATCATTGATTCTAGGAGATTTAGGGGGAAGTTGCAATACTTGGTCCATTGGAAGGGATATGGCCCTGAGGAAAGCTCCTGGGTAGATCAGAGGGACCTCCACCCGCCCAGGCTGTTGCGCAACTTCCACTCTAAATACCCTCAGAAACCAAGACCTCCGGCAGGGAGAGGGGGTCTTTGAGAGGGGGTACTATCACGGTCCCCGTGATCCTGTGTGTCACTCTCAACTGTGCTGCTCCCTGATTGGTTGAGCTGTGTTGGCCCGCCCCTGGTTACCTGTTTTATTCTGGCCACTGGCACCTGTCAGGTGCCCTTTCGTGGTGTTTCTGAGCCAGCGTTGCTGTTGCCGTATTCCAGTATTCTGAGCTCCTGTGTACTGACTAGGCCTGTACCGACGACGTTCCTGTGTTCCTGTTCCGTGATTGACCCGGCCTGGCTGACTTCCTGCGCGTTGCTGATCCGGCTTGTCTGCGAATCTCCTATGGCATCCGACCCAGCCCGGCTGATGTCCTTCCTCCGTTGCTGATCCGGCTTGTCTGCGAATCTCCTACGTGTCCTGACCCGGCCTGGCTGACGACTGACTCCTGTGCTTGCTTCTGTTCCTGCCGTTCCGGCTGACGGTTCCTGTTGTCGCCTTGGCGACATTCCAATAGCTGCAGTGTGTGATTTGAGCTTCCGTGTTACCATTGCTGAGCCGTATTGTTTAGCTGAGCCTTCCGTCTGATTGTTGAGTGGCGTAGTGCTGAGTCTGTACCATTACTGTGCTGTGTCGCTATTTTGTGCCTAGACACTGGTGTTGCCTCCATCCTATCACTGTCACTCTTTCCATCATTTGCCTTAGCCTGTTATGCTGTTTCTGTGAGCCGGCCGCGTGTGGGCCTCGGTAGTCGGTGGCTCTCCACCTTGACAGAGCAGTGGTTCCGTTATGCCCATTGGCTATTGGCAAGCAGTGCTGCAACCAGTGATCTCCGTTACGCCCGTGGGGGCTATTGACAGAGGCATTCACGATACTATTGGTCTCCGGTTACGCCCGTGGGGGCTATAGGCTCAAGCAATCACGATACTAGTGGTCTCCGGTTACGCCCGTGGGGGCTATAGGCTCAAGCAATCACGATACTAGTGGTCTCCGGTTACGCCCATGGGGGCTATTGGCTCAAGCAATCACGATACTGTTGGTCTCCATTACGCCCGTGGGGGCTATTGGCTCAATGAATCACAGTACTGCTGGGTTCCGTTACGCCCGTGGGGGCTACCACCTTATCACTCTGCAGCTCCAGTTCTAGTCGCAGCTCTATTCTACAGCTTCACACAGTGGATGGACTTTAGGTGCTATCACCTAGCACATATCGCTATATACAGCACCAAGGGCTTGCCTAACACCACATTTGAGACTGATTGCTATTACTATTAACCTCTTGTCTCCTGTTTGTGCTGCTATATCTGGTGATTTATTCCTTGTTGTACCTGGTATTTCAGCCCTTATTCTGCTTATGTCAGTACTGCCCTAGAGGCGTCCTTGTCATTATTTTTTGCTTTAATAAAATTATATTTGTTTTATCTAACCCTCTGTCTGAGTGTCTGAAAACCGTAATAGAGCTATGGCAGACTCCTGGGCATCTAAAGCTTCAGTATCCCCAGAGGAATTTTGTAGAGCTGCTACATTGTCTTCTATGACCACTTTTATTCGCCACTACCAGCTGGATGTTCAAGCTTCGACAGTGCTGCAGGCTGCCACGAAGTATGATGGGTAAGATTGGTAATAGGGGGTTTAGGCTCAATCTTGTTGTGTTAAAACTGTATTTTTTTTTTAGCCATAAGGCAGTGTAGGGGTACTAGACCAACCATAATTATTATAATCCCACCCGGATATGGTACTGTTCTGGTATATCCCATAATGTCTTATCGCCGTAGTAGGGGACACAGAAGAAAGGGAGAAATTTACTTACCAATATTTCCTTTTCTTCTGTGTCCCCCCACAGCGCTGCCACCCATGAATTAAGCTCTCTATATTATATTTTTCAGCACTGACAAAAGTAGACTGACAGTCTGAGTGGAGATACCTGTTTTAAACTATTTTCATTGGATCTTGTTCCAGCTGGAGGGAGGGACAATCCCATAATGTCTTATCGCCGTGGTGGGACACAGAAGACAATGAAATATCGGTAAGTAAATTTCTCCCTTTTTCTTCTGTTCACTCGCTTTGCATTTTGTTAATTGATAAAAACAAAACTAACATCTCTATTTTTGTTTTTTTATATATAAATTGTGGTGGGAAATGTTGCACCATAGGAAACATAGGCAAAAAATTTGTTGGAATTGGCGAAAAGGAGGAATTTTGCATACGCGATAAACAGTAGAACTTTTGCGAAAAGAAAATGAAAAACCATCAGTTTTTTGTGAAAAGCAATATGGGATATTTTTCTCACTTTTCACCCACCCCTAGCAGTAAGTACACACCTAACAGTATGATGATAAGTCCCCAGGAGCCTTGGATCACAAGCAAAGCAGCTGGATGAGGCAGACTTGCCTTTTGCCACCTCTAGTTTTAACTTCTCCCTTTCTGGTCTCTGATTGGTATAAATAGGCAGAGAGAAATATACATGTAAAACAGGTAACTGCAACAGGAGAGAGAGAGCTACCCCCAGCCTGGCTAGAAATACTTCCCCAAAAAGTAGACAAAGCAGAAATCTTGTCCTCCAGGAAGAGTGCCAGTAGTGCACATGCTGGAAGCAAGAAGGTGGTAGAAGGCCTGAAAGTGAGAAGAGTATTCTACTCTCCCTTGCTCAGCTGGAAGAAAGCATAGCATCCAGTCTGCAAGGGCCAAGGAATTAAGAGTTAACCACCTTGCAAAATGTTGGAATACATTGTCAGTTCTTTCACTCCAAGATCTTTCTCCTTGACATTTTGTTTTATGTGTTTGTACACAAGTGGTGCACTACCTTCTTAGTATTTTGGGGTGTCCACTGTATTCAGAACCGGGAATGTGCTAGAATAATTAAATACAAGGAAATGGAGGCAAAAGAAAATCCTATATCAGCACCAGACCCTACTGTAACGGTTTTTTTAAGACACTCAGACCAGCAGGTAAAATAAAACACAGCTTTATTAAAAAAAAATAAAGAGTAAAGAACACCCTCTACAGGCAATACAAACTAATAGCAATCTTAAAGGGATAGTAATACTTCGTTTTAACTTTATTTTATTTTGTAGGCATTAAAAAAACATTTAGAATGATATAAGTCTTATCTCTCAAACCTTTATGGTTTATGAGATATTCACAAGCAAAGTTCCCCTCCCCGCCCCTTTTACCTAGTATAAGCCATCTCTTCTCAGATGTGAGTCTGGTTGTATGACAGGACAGATAACAGAAGGGGACAATTTTCTTTGTATGAAAACAATGAAAGCCCTTCCCCCCTTGACAAGTTTTTCAGCTTTTTCCATTATCTTAATTGAAGATTGTCCCTCTCTGCAGTTTACCTGGGCATCTCCCTTCTGATCTGGTTGAACAGGGAAGGGATACTTTGTTTGTGAATATCTCTTAAACCATAAAGGTTTCAGAGATAAGACTTATATCATTATTCATGTTTTTTTAATGCCTACAAAATAAAATAAAGTTAAAACGAAGTATTACTATCCCTTTAAGACTGAAAAGCGATCACAGGTCAAGTATACAGAAACATAAGTATCACATAGACTATCTCAGGATAGGTACACAGTAGCAAGGATACTCAATAGTTAAATACAACGCTCAGTCAGTCTCTGTTGTGGTGTTTGGCATGCCCAAGATGGTGATCAGGCAGCTACTGGTGTAGAGAATGCCCCACCGAAAGTTCTTAAGGCTAGAATGCTGCAGCCAGTACTGAATAGTGGTAGAATCTGCAGAGAAGTTGCAGTGAATAGCCCCCACGGGCGTAGCAACGGAGACAACTTAATCTGCAAGTGCTTGAGTCGATAGCCCCCACGGGCGAAACAACGGAGACTGCTACAATGCAAGAGCTTGCAAATAGCCCCCACAGGCGTAATAATGGAGACCAACTGCACAGGATAAACTTGAGCCAATTGTTACGGTTTTCAGACACTTCAGACAGAGGGTATGGTAAAACGCAGTTTTATTTAAAAAAATTAATGAACAATATCGCCCTCTACAGGCACACAGTGTAAACAAGAAACAAGTGACTAGACCCTTACAGGCCAGTATACTGAAAACAAACAGAGTAGAATATATGTACAGGAAATATATACTAGGACTGGTAACCCAGAGAGGAGCACATAATAGTTAACTCAGTCCTCATCAGTCTTTGTTGTGGTGTAGGCACGCCCAAGGTGTAGCTGAAGCTTGTATAAGTATGAGGAGTCAATACCAAGTCTGCAGGAGAGCACTCGACTTGCACGGCAGACTGACCCAGAACGCTAGAGCAATAATGGATAGCCCCCACGGGCGTAACAGATGCCACCAGTATTTGGAACTGTGAGTCGTTAGCCCCCACGGGCGTAAACCGGAGACTACAAGCTGAAAGAGCAAGGCACGTTAGCCCCCACGGGAGTATAACGGAGAGTGCGAGCTGCAAGTGTAAGGATCAAGCCCCCTCAGACGTAAACGTAAGCCAATAGCTAGTGCCAGGTAGCCCCCACAGGCGTATAACGACTCCACCAGTGCAAGTGCGTGGACAAGATGACCACCGGTACGGTACCGGAACAACTACCCTGCATAGATGGACTATGAGCCGCCGTCTCTCAGGCCCAAGCGGCCGGCTCAGCAGTAGTAGCGTAGCACTGAAAGGGTTAACTAAGCACTTGGTAGGAGGTGAGGCACAGCAAGGAATCAGCTCAGCAGTCAGAATTGCCCTGATAATATTGCTCTGCAAGCTTAAGGAGACTCAGCAGTAGTGCAGCTCAGTAGCGTTTGACAGTGGACAGTGACTCAAGGGTTAAGGTCAGTCTCGAGCACGAGCGCGACTCCAGGAGTAAGAATGTCGCCCAGTAGTCAGCAGCAGGAACGTTGATAGACTGGAACCGGGAACTGTGAAGAATCATAGACACGACGGATCAGCAACAAGCAGGAACGTCAGCCAGGCCGGGTCGGATACCAGAGCGGGTTCGTAGACAAGCCGGATCAGCAACAAGCAGGAACGTCAGCCAGGTCGGGTCGGATACCAGAGCGGGTTCGTAGACAAGCCGGATCAGCAACGGGCAGGAACACAGGAGAGTATCAAGCAGGCCAAGTCGGTACACGGGAAATCAGGAACGCAGAGAACAGCAGCAAGGCTCAGGAACACCACAAAAGGGCACCAGACAGGTGCCAGCGGCCAGTATAATAAGGGTAACCAGGGGCAGGCCAACACAGCTCAGCCAATCAGGGAGCAGCACAGCAAAGAGTGACACACAGGATCACGGGGACCGTGATACCAATAGCCCCCACGGGCATATACCATAGACAACCTGCAAGAGCTTGAGCCAGTAGCCCCACGGGAGTAACAATGGAGACTGCTATAATGCAAGAGCTAGCCAATAGCCCCCACGGGCGTAGGAACGGAGACCACTCTGTGTTGCAAGTATATGAGCCAATAGCCCCCACAGGCGTATACAGGAGACAACCTGCAAGAGCCAATAGCGCCTCTACGGGTGCGGTAACAATATACCGACTACTCTGCTGATGGAGGGATGAGCCGCCGTCTAGACCAGGCTGTAACGCGGCCAGCTCTGCAGAAGTAGCGACCAAACAGCATAGGCTCAGCAAGTAAAGGCTCAAATAACGAAATGGCAGCACTGCAAGGGTTAAGCAGCTCAAGGATCGAAGGCTCAGCAAACGAGGAAAGTACTCTGCAAGTGTCAGGGAAGGCTCAGCAACGGAAGCACAGCTCTGCAAAGGATAACGGAGACTCAGCAATGGAGGCACAACTCTGCAAGAGTTACTGAAGCAAATGATCAGACGGTAAGCGAACTCAGCATGTCGCCACGGCGACATTAGCAGCAGGAAGCAGGAACAAGCAAGTCTCTGGAACAAGCCGGTTCAGGTCACGGAGCAGGAAGTCAGCCAGGCCGGATCTGTACACGGAGGTGGTTCTCAGACAAGCCAGATCAGTCACAAGCAGGAACGTCAGCCAAGCCGGGTCGGTACACGGAGGTGGTACTCAGACAAGCCAGATCAGTCACGAGCAGGAAAGTCAGCCAAGCCGGGTCAGATCACGGAGCAGGAACACAGGAGCATAGTCAAGACAGGCCAAATCGGTACACAGGAATCAGGAATGCACGAACACAGCAATAGCAACACTGGCTCTGGAACACCACAAAGGGCACCTGACAGGTGTCAATGGCCAAGCATAAAAAGGTTACCAGGGGCAGGCCAAACAGACTCAGCCAATCAGAGCGCACCACAAGCGAGAGTGACAGAGAGGGATCATGGGCACCGTGATACCTACCCCTGATAGAGCTAAGGTGGATGTTTCTATACCAAGTGATGTACTAGGAGAATTACTATATGATTAAAAATTAATAAACCTTTAATTATTAAAAACCAGACTAATCTAAAAGAAAAGGTCTCTCATGTCTTGTATTTCTTGATGGGGCTTGTAGAGACAAAGACTTATTGTAAACTGTTATTTACATGTCTCCTGAAGGTATTCTTCAAGATCTTAGTACTCAGTCATGAAGAATATTATGGATTACCTTCTACGGTATTTTTCATCAACAATTAAACAATGTATTCACCACACACAGAATATTAGGGAGTCAAGTATTATCATTATCTCCCAATCATCAATTAGTGGTCTAGGGTATACAGATTTGTTGACGTGTATGTGTGCTAATGCGATCATGCTATAATAGCCTAAGACCTGATAAAAATGGTCCTATTGTATGCAGTCACTGGGATTAATCACATTTACAAACAAGGTGGTCCTAGGATACAACCGGATATCCACTGACTCCTTATTGGCATTCAGAGTATCCCAATATCAGGTTATATGGCTACCAGATATATTCTTTCAAAATATGTATTGGAGTGTAAACAAGGATTATCAGTAACCCCTTCACTCCCAGAATCACTTATATCCCACAAGAATAGCTTGAACAACTGTATTTCAAATGCCTTTCGTGTATAAATTAATAATGAGCATCAACAGCCATAGTCTGTGTTTTTTCTTGCATCTAATGCTAACAATAAACTGGATGAACTATCAGTCGTGGGCTTGTATATGTCCCATTGTAAAGTATATAAGCGATTCAATCGTCAGGCTTATAAGAGATTTTATAAATATAAGTGTAAATCACCTATGCAATACTGGACACACATTGAAAAGGGTTTAAATCAATTTTTTTTTTCTTGTGACTGTGTATCCTTTGTAAGCCATCAAAGTAACTTATCATTAATTCTGACAGCCACTATGTACATTTTCTTTCGGTAAGGCTGATAATCAGAAATCTAGATTATAATGACCGTGCATAGATTGCTATTTAGTTTCAGTTCATCTGGATTTTAAACAGTTTTCACATTAACCCCTTCAAACCTGAGGTATATCAACATACCAAATTTATACATTGTTAAACCTAGCGATTTCTGTAATAATGCCGTCAAATCTGGGCTTTCTTAATGCCCCACACCAATAACTATTTCATGAGTAGCAATATTCAAGGATAAGTACAATGTGTCGATGAGGTATGAATTACCAGTACATTTCTACAGTATAGCAATGACTGGCAATTATTATTTAACATCAGCACTGTAACCCTTTCAGTCCCAGGCTTATACCCCATTGCATGCATATTTCACTGTGAGAGTAGTGAGCCAGAACAGACCTCTAGCTTCTGAACACAAGAGATCTCTTAACTACAAGTTGCTGATTTCCTAAACATGGGCTATCTTATGCCCCATTGCATATTAAACATCAGTAAAGTAATATAATCGGTAGCATAATTTGAAAGCACTGTGAAAGGAGCACTAAGCTAACTTGTAATTTGGGCTCTCTTACGCCATATTCTCTCTCTCTATGACAAGTGTTTAAAGATCGTAGTTAGAAAGCATGATTGCTCATGCTTCCATCCCCTAACACGTGTTTCGCCTTTCTGCAGCTTTCTCAAAGTCTCCCTAATATACTGTGTGTGGGGGGGAATACATTGTTTAATTGTGAAGAAAAATACTGTAGAAGGTAATCCATAATATGCTTCATGACGAATTACTCCTTTATATTAAGATCTTGAAGAATACCTTCAGGAGACATGTAAATAGCAGTTTACAGTAAGTATTTGTCTCCACAAGCCCCAACAAGAAATAAAAGACATAAGAGACCTTTTTTTTAGATTCATCTTGTTTTTAATAATTACTGAAAGGTTTATTAATTTTTATTTATTTGTGATTTTAATCATATAGTGAGTCTCCTAGTACATCACTTGGTATAGAAACATCCACCTTAGCTCAGGCAGGATCTGGTGCTGATATAGGATTTACTTTTGCCTCCATTTATTTGTATTCTGTTTTACGTGCCCACCTGAGGAGTGCTGGGTGCTTTTCTGGGCTGCTTTCTTAGGGTTTCTGTAACATGTTCTTGACCATCATTGATCTGTTTTTTTCATTGTATTCTGGTATATTCTTCACATGTAGTATGGATTTTGGTTGCATTGCAGTGATATCACATGTACTTTACAGGTAATTGCATTATAAATGTAGATTTGTTCTGCTGTTAATATTAACTCTTTAATGATGGGTGATGTGCCAGGACTATCACAGAAATCAGTCCTTTGAAGACAGATGATGGTTCTGGCAAGCTATGGGTTAATGATCATAGCATGCCTTAGTAGATACTGTGATCATGTGGGGGCTGTTGATGACTACTGTGATTGTTGCTACAGAGATAAACAGTAAATAAACCTGTGTATGTCCCATGACGATCACCTATCTATAAAGCTTCTCTCCCTCCCAGCTTACGGCTAAGCTTGGGGCTCTATGATTCAGAATGTAAGCTATTCCAAAGGAAGGAAGCTGGGATTCAAAGATTTAAATAAGCGGACTCTCCTCACAAAGTGAGGGCCCTCAAAAGCTTTAAGGAGAAAGGTAAAATAATGAAAGAACTAGTTATGAAGATCTCTCAGGAGAAAAGTTGCCCTGGAACTCCTTGAAGAACACTCTAAAAAAACTGAAGGCAGTTGGGCGAGGAATGGGTTAGAAACTAGGAAGGTGGAATAGTCTTTTTGCTTAGAGTGCCCTGCTGCCTATAGGAACACGGCTTAAACCCATGGTCCCTGCATCTCTCAGTCGCTAGAGAAAATGGAATTTTCTTACCTGTCAATTCCTTTTCCTCCAGACTTCCGCCAAATGAAAAACTCTTGAGGACAATAGGAGGAGGGAAAGGCTCTGAGGACCTCCCTGACCGGCTAGATAACACACCACCGTCATGTTGTCTCAGACGATCTTTACTGCAGGACCCTTGATGAAGAGAGCTGCCATCCTCAGGGCTCTCCAGATTGCTTCTAAAACGCCGTATAGAAGGTATTTACAATTGAAGAAACTTAATTTTTGCTAGGGCTGGACTGGCTCAGCAGGATGCTGCAAAGATGGGGAAGAAAAGAGCTGCCAGATTCTTTAAAGGGGGATTAACACCTCTATACAAGTTTGCCTCTGTGTAATGTTCCTATTGCAATAACATGTAATCTGTGTTGGTTTTTTTTTCTTCTATATAATGAAGGCTTTGGAGAAATTTACCATTTTAAAAATTAGCCAGTGACATCACTTCAGGACAGGCTGCAGGTACAGCTCTGTAACACAACCTGTCACTTTTCATCTGTTCCCTTCCCAAGTATTGCCTTGTTTCAACCTTGTCCAATGATGGAGGATTTCTGTCCTGAAGTAAAGCCCCAGCTCATTTTTGAAATGTGAAATTTCGCCATAGCTTGCATTATATATTAAAAAAAAAACAAAAAAAAACACACACACACACACACACGTATTACATGTTATCACTATAGGACATTATACAGAGGCTAACTTGTATAGAGGTGATAGCTCCCCTTTAAATATCCCTCCAGCCCGATGAACCATGCAGACAGGCTGCAGGAATCCTGATAGACTTCACTTCTTTGGAACACATAGACCGGAAGTGCCATAGGATCCAATAGAAGACTAGCGTTCCACTGTAGAACACATGGAGGAATAAGCAGGATTCAGGCCACTAAGCAGATGGCTGCTATCGCTGCACATTACATCAGGATACCCAGTTGGGAACCCAAATATCTAAGGGGGATGGCACAGGAGAAGAATCTCCCCCAGAACAGGTCAAGATGTCTCCACGGCTGGAACCAAGTAGCCCAGCTGGACTGTCCAAAACAGCAAACCAGGAAGCTGAAAGCACCTTCCTAGGGAGGACAGGTAAAAACACTTGGACTGTTGAGGGAGGGCAGTTCCCTTTATAAGTTTTTACCTGTCCTAACTAGGGAGAATGTGCTATCTCTTTTGGTGTGCGATCAAGGACACCCAAAGGAAATGTGTATACTTTATCCCTTTCAGTGCCACAGGGGTTTGTAATACGCATCCCTGTTACACCAAAAAGTTTACAGGAGGGCAGATGCAAATGGTCTTCTGGTTTCATAGAGATACAGGGAGATCCCAACATCTGCAACCTCAGGTTAGTGATCTTGGCACTGTGAACAAAGGGATCTATGGGACCTTAGTGCACGTGGCAATGTGCAACATTTGCATTTAAACACACGTACATGAACATGACAACGGCTTACTAAACTACATTTGCAAAATTAGCTATTGTCAAACAAAATAGTAAACCTGATGATGGGCATGGCAAATTTCAGCAGATTCACAGGGCTATGATGCAGAAGACACCTTAGTACATGCTGCTGATATGCCAGCAACACCATTTACCCCATATCGCCACCCTTACACTTTAGTGCATCTGTACTCTGGTGAGTTCACGTAATAGACTAATGCATGATAATCTCCTCTAAAGTAGCATAGCACTTATGCTGAGCTACAATTGAACATGCTTGTCTTTTTGCTTATACCTCTTACATGGCATTCTTTTTACCCTTTCATTGTCTTGTAACCCACGAAATACACTAAATATTTTTGGTTTCATGAATGCAAGAATTAACATATATAAAATAAATTGACTCCAAATACATGTATAATTTGTGAAAACATGCTCATAAAATGTTTTTGACAGCTGCCTGTTTAAAAATATGCTCACTTTAACATAATGTGTTTGAGAGATAAGATTTATATCATTCTTCATGTTTTTTTAATGCCTACAAAATAAAATGAAGATAAAACGAAATATTACTATCCCTTTAACTGGAACAGAATATATAAGATAGCTCTGACCTCTCTCACCCTGAGATTTGGGCCAAAACCCTGAGTCTCTTGGTCAAACCCTGAGAGTTCCCAGGTATGGTTATTCAACCTATCTATTTGTACGTATGGTCATACAGCAAACGCCCTACTTTTTAACAAAGGACATTACGGTATTACACATGATGTGATAGGGTGTGTTGAAGGTCTGAAATAGCAAACCATTCCCTCCCCACAACTACATGACCATGCAAATCGCTGATACTAATTGGTTTAGCGTTAAATGTAACACCAGCATAAAAAAAAAGCCTTAAACCAAAACGTCAGCAATCCGTAAGAAGGCGGTCACATTCTAAGCGTTAAAGTGTTCGAAGCCATTTTGTTAAATGGAAAACCAATTCGACCTTCCACAAACACGTACAATTACTGACACCACGAACAATCCGTGACTGCTGGAGTCTACACACTTTCAGCATTTTTCTCTTGCCGTATATTCTATAACGGAATCCTTTTATTAAAAGGAGCAAGTAATTTTGCAAGATACGTTTATTTCCATATAACCATCTCGAGAATGAATGTATTATACAAACATCAGCCCTTTCACAGTTGGACTACAACTCCGATAATTCATTAATAACCGCTCACGTGTTGCGCTATCATATTACCTAAACAAACATGGCCGAACAATTACACAAAAGCCCGCCGCAGTATAGACGTAGCCGGCTCTTTGTTACAAGGAATGTTCCAGAAGATTGGTGTCCTTTCTGTCAGGAGGTATCATGAACGCCTGTGATTGGTGGATAGTGCGTGACACTGGTGGTTTTGCGACAGTTGATTCTGGAAGCTTCTCGGCTCGTATATAAACCAGCCGGTAGCGGCACTCTGCCTCATTTTAAGCACTACCAGCTCGGAGACGGCGAGCAGTTTAATTCCAATACAAAAGCAAGAGCCGCGGTACAGGTAACGGATACGTTATATATTGTTAGGTTGTCAATTTATGTGAGTGTGTTAACCCTTTATGTGCCATATAGTGTAACGGATACATTTTATATTGTTTTACGTGCTCAATTTTAAGTGAAATTATATAACTCATTTTGAGTACGTTGGATGATCCTGACCCGCAAAGAGTTAAGGCCATTTAGGGTTTCTTTAGAATATACATTACCTTAAACTGTTCTAGTTAGTGGGAAGGGAGAGTGTTGTGTGTGTGTATTTTTTTTTTTTTTTTTTTTTTTTTTTTTTTATATACAGGATCTGGATTTGCACAACTAGGGTTTGCTTATTACGCAGTGCGTTGTGATCAAAACATCAACGCGTTTGTGAGTGTTGTGACTTTAAATACTTGTGTTCATTAAAAGCCTTACGGGGCTAATGTGAACTCGTTTGCCTGTGTAGAGTCCGTTGAGCTCTATTGTAAGAGCTGTCTTTTGTTACGTGTCAAATTCATACACTGCCATAACTCCTATAGCACTGTTCTAATTAGTGATATTACATAATGAGTCCATGGCTGGTCTCCCGAGTTCCAGATGGGTGCGTTGGACGTCTCTTTCCAATACTAATCGTATTCTCGGAATAGTAAGAATGTGCTGTTATTCTGAAACCTTTACTGTAAAAGGAATGTATTTCATTCCGTACCCTGACGTGACTCCTTATACTCCATCAGTCTTCACCTCTTTCGATGCAAGATGGCCGGTTTCTCACGTATCGGCGTGCTAAAATGGCTGCCGTGAGGGAGGCAATTTATGTATAGCGTATAAAGCCTAGTATTAGAGGTTATTCTTTTGTGTAGTTATTCCACTACAGGGTGTTTGAGGAACTTGCTTTCTACACCATTATAGACCAGTAGCTTGTGTGTGGGTTTTTTTTCCCTCTCCTGTGTAAGCCTCAAGTTGTGTAGTAACTGTATTAAGGTGCATTCACTACACGTGGTTTAAAGCTTTCTTTCTTCCCCCACAGAAAAAATGTCTAAGGGACCAGCAGTTGGAATTGATCTTGGCACCACATACTCATGTGTGGGTGTATTTCAGCATGGCAAAGTGGAGATCATTGCAAACGATCAAGGCAACAGGACCACACCCAGTTATGTGGCATTCACTGATACAGAGAGGCTGATTGGGGATGCTGCTAAAAACCAAGTTGCTATGAACCCCACAAACACAGTTTTTGGTAAGTATAGCCACATTGTCATGATGTAATCTGCTTGGTTAGGATGCTCTTATTGTAAGTCAGTAATATTCAATTATGAATGTAGCTGGATTTGTGTGGGGTTAATAAAATTAAACTTTAATGTTGACTTGTCAGGCTGTCCTATAATTTTAGGCAGAATCCTAGTGCTTTTCACAAGTAACTGAATTAGTGCTCCCTTAACTGGAAGCTAGTGTCTCTCCCTTTGCTTACTGCTCTGGTGACTAAAGGGATAGTAATAACTAAATTACTAATCCCAATATTGTAGTACTTAAAAGAAAAAATTGCCCCCAGTGACATTCCCCCCCCCCCCCCCCCCCCCCCCCCCGAAGTTAGCATTGTAGCTGACTGCAGGAGAAGCCTGTCCTATGATTATGCTGCCAGATCTTAAGACAGGCTTCTCCTGCGGTCAGCTACAATGCTGACTTCAGGGGGAGGGAGGTGGGAACTTTGCGAGTGAATATTGCTCAAACCATAAAGGTTTCAGATGTCACGGGGGGGGGGGGGGGGGGGGGGCAATTTCTTCTTTTAAGTATTACAATATTGGGATTAGTAATTTTAAGTGTTACTATCCCTTTAAGCCCATATGCTTTCTTCTCTCCCCCCCCCCCCCCCCCCCCTTTGTGCTATGTTTATACAAAGCATTTTGCAGCGAATATGTACAGTCTGGAGCAAAACAAATGCAGTTGGCATTTTTTTTGATTGCCAGTAATTCACAGTACTGATCAACATGACTGATAACAGTGGCACAGAACATGATCAAAATTCACTGAAGTACTGTCAGCTGTAGTTCCCCTTGAACACAAAGCTGCTTTTCTAGTTTAAAGCTACTCTTCCTAGCTTTCTGATACTAGTTGAAGTTACCTGCATCATCTCTAAAGACTGCAGGCTCAACTGTAAAATATTTCATTGGTCTTGTAGCATGTTTCAAAAGCTGATTACAATCTTACTTTTCCTCTCCTACCCTCCAGATGCCAAACGTTTGATTGGCCGCAGATTTGAAGATACTGTTGTACAGTCTGATATGAAGCACTGGCCTTTCACTGTTGTGAGTGATGGTGGTAGACCAAAGGTTCAAGTAGAATACAAAGGAGAGACAAAGTCTTTCTTCCCAGAGGAAGTGTCTTCTATGGTCTTAGTCAAGATGAAGGAGATTGCAGAAGCTTACCTTGGCAAGGTAACATCAGTATTTAGCTGGCTTAAACAAGGTTTACATGGCCAAGTTTATGGGGCTGTTGACCCTCTTGAATGTCAGAAGGGTATTCAGTGCATTGCATACCCCCTTTCAGTCAAAGGGTTACATTGATAAAATGGCATTCATTATCTACAGTAGTCTGCTACAGACTTGGTGATTCATGGGAAACTGCCACATGGGGTACTCCACATTAACCTCTAGAGCAGTAGGTATCAATCCTTCTCTCCCCCCCCGGCACCGTTTAACATGTAATCTGTAATTTGTTATGTAAATATACAGTAGGTATACAGGCCAGCACAACAAATTAACATTGTGCAGAACAAGCTCGTACATTAACAAAAATGTAATGAGTTTTAAATGTTTAAGTACCCAGTGTTTTGTTAGTCTGGCACAGTGTCAAGAATCCATAATTGGGAACCACTACTCTGGGCAAACGTGCAGATTTCTTATGAAATGTCTGCTTGGTATTAAGTGAAAGTATACTCTTTTCCAATGGATGGATTTTGATTACTTTTATTTTAACACTGTAACAACTTTATCTAGGAAGTTATTCAGCTACAGTGTAAGCAAACCCATGTTATGCCTGTCTTGCTGGCACACATTTCATTGCTGGTTCGCTTGATTTTGTAGGCTGGGGGTGTGAAACGTGTATATACCTGTACCAACTTTCTAATTCTTTCCACAGACTGTAACAAATGCAGTTATCACTGTGCCAGCCTATTTCAATGACTCCCAGCGACAGGCTACCAAGGATGCTGGAACAATTTCTGGCCTAAATGTGTTGCGTATAATTAATGAGCCAACTGCTGCAGCTATTGCTTATGGATTGGACAAAAAGGTAAAGTTTTGTGGTTTTTTTTTTTTTTTTTTTTTTTTTTTGTGTGTTGGGAGGGTCCTCCCCCTTTCTGTGGGTCACTATGATGAACATGATTCCAAAGCCATTCGTAGTTTCCACCAGATGTCGAAAGACGCATGATGGCTAATTACCTTCCTTGGATGTCTGAGTGACTTCATATTGCTCTCGCCCTTTAGTTTGCTTTACAACTTAAAGTTTATGTATTGCATGGCCTAAAACCATAATGAGCTGTTGAGTTTCCTGCCTCTGAAATGTCAATACCACACTTAGTCTGCCAGGCTACATTAAAATATACAGTGAGGCCCCACAGATGACAAATGTCTGTCTGCAGTTATATCAAGCAGTCCCAGCTTCAGTCCATTTATTCAACTTTATCTAAAGATATTTGCACTGCAGCTCAGTGAACAGGCAACATAAGTGTTCAAGCCATTCTTTAGGACTCCCCATGCCAAGACTGGTTAAAGCAGAACAATCATGTAGATATTATTGACCCCCAGTTTTTAGTATACTGGTAACCCGGCATTTGCAATCCTAGAATCGAATTGTATGAGGTTCTCCTCAACACCACATCTTTGAAGTGGGATCTGTCTGCACTGTCCTTCCCTGTGTACCATGCAGTACAATGAAACTCCCCTTAGGCAATTTGCCAGTCTGTGAGGGGACTGACAGTGCAGGCATACAGATCCCACTCTGCTAGGATGTCTGCGCTGTCATTGAGCCGATTCTCATACAAACTTATGCCGTCACTTAAATGTTATAACACTACTTGCTTTATTACTGGTCCAGTATATGTTCTGCTTTAAAATAAGGACAGCTTGCTGCATAAATGTTTCAAGAGTCCATAGAACCTGTGGCAATGTTAATTTAGCTCTGAAATTTCCATTCTTCTATATTGTACCTCTTATCAACTGTTTCCCCCTTACAGGTTGGAGCAGAAAGAAATGTGTTGATCTTTGATCTTGGGGGTGGAACCTTTGATGTTTCTATCCTGACAATTGAAGATGGAATCTTTGAAGTAAAATCTACAGCTGGTGACACTCATTTGGGTGGAGAAGACTTTGATAACCGCATGGTGAATCACTTTGTTACAGAATTTAAGAGGAAACACAAGAAGGACATTATTGACAACAAAAGAGCTGTTCGCCGTCTCCGCACTGCCTGCGAGCGTGCAAAGCGCACTCTATCCTCCAGCACACAGGCTAGCATTGAAATAGATTCTTTATATGAAGGAATTGACTTCTATACCTCCATTACCCGTGCTCGATTTGAAGAACTTAATGCTGATCTCTTCAGAGGCACCCTTGATCCTGTGGAAAAAGCACTTCGTGATGCCAAGCTTGACAAGTCACAGATTCATGATATTGTGTTGGTTGGTGGCTCCACTCGTATCCCAAAAATCCAGAAGCTTTTGCAAGATTTTTTCAACGGAAAAGAGTTGAACAAGAGCATCAACCCTGATGAGGCTGTTGCCTATGGTGCAGGTAAGCAGCAGATATCTTTCATGATGGTTAACCCTCTAATCGCTATGATGAACATGATTCCAAAGCCATTCGTAGTTTCCACCAGATGTCGAAAGACTCATGATGGCTAATTACCTTCCTTGGATGTCTGAGCGAAATGTTCCCTCCTAGCTGTTTAACTAAAAATTGTATAGTCAACAGGTGTTGGCAGATAGTGATGGAGATTGTAGTCTGTTAGGAGACCTTTATAGTGTTTGACAATGACAGTATGGTTTCTAAATTTTTTTTTTTTTTTTTTTTTCCCCTCCCACAGCTGTTCAGGCTGCAATCTTGTCTGGTGACAAATCTGAAAATGTTCAGGACCTCTTGTTGCTTGATGTCACACCTCTGTCACTGGGTATAGAAACTGCTGGTGGAGTCATGACTGTCTTGATCAAGCGTAACACAACCATTCCCACAAAACAGACTCAAACCTTCACAACCTACTCTGACAACCAGCCTGGTGTATTGATTCAGGTAAGAGCCTTAAAATTCTTGCATGTCCGCTATTGGTTGGGGTGGGTGTTGTGGCACAGGCTCATTGTAGCTTCATGGCAAAATGCCATTCCCAATAACGTCTTAAACTGCTTACAGCCTGTCTAAGTACTTTATGCTAACTCCCAGGCTGCTGCTATTCACTTGTAAAACTATAGTTCACTTGTTTCCACTCTTGGTAGCCAGTCTCTGGCAAAGTACGCATGCATGACACGTAAAAATTATAGGTTCCCTTGTAGCATCTGAAGCTATACCCTAGATCAGTGGTTCTCCACTCCTGTCCTCAGGACCCATTAATAGGCCAGGACTTGGATTTCTCTGCTAGAGCACAGGTGTGGTGATCAGAGGCTCATTCACACTAACTCAGCTGTGCTCTAAGGAAATCGTCAAATCCTGGCCTGAGGAGCAGAGACCCACTGCCCTAGATGGACAAAGTAAAGCATTGCAAACCAGTCTCAAAGCTGCTCAGCATACACATACTCTTAAGGAATCATGTATAAAGTGCAATCTGAGGCAAAATGATTCCTTAAACTTATTTGCATATGCCTACCCAGAATCCCTTGCAGTAGTAAATGTGAGATTTCTGTGGGAAAAGTCTTAAGGCTTGACTGTTAAATTTCTGTTTAACATTGTATCTACCACCCTTCTAAAGACTGAATGACTTATACTTTTTTTTTTTTTTTTTTTTTTTTTTTTTTTTTTTTCCACTAGGTTTATGAAGGTGAGAGGGCAATGACAAAGGATAACAATCTGTTGGGTAAATTTGAGCTGACTGGCATCCCTCCAGCTCCCCGTGGTG
The DNA here is from genome assembly GCA_037306005.1 of Rhinophrynus dorsalis. NCBI lineage: Eukaryota > Metazoa > Chordata > Amphibia > Anura > Rhinophrynidae > Rhinophrynus > Rhinophrynus dorsalis. The sequence continues at coordinate 162,076,740 of CM074724.1, forward strand.
TACCTCAGATTGAGGTGACATTTGATATTGATGCCAATGGTATCCTTAATGTGTCTGCTGTGGATAAGAGCACTGGCAAGGAGAACAAGATAACAATTACAAATGACAAAGGTAACTTGGCTGTACATCCTTTTCATCCTTCTGCCCCACCCTTTGATTGCCATGCAGTGCATTGGCATACCCCTCTCTGTTAAACAGTCGCTGTGATGAATATGATTCCAAAGCCATTCGTAGTTTCCACCAGATGTCGAAAGATGCATGATGGCTAATTACCTTCCTTGGATGTCTGAGCGACAAACAATTGAAGTGCAGTGTCACCCATCCCTATTGCACAACTTTGAACAAATTGTCAGTGTTGTGTGAACTTTGTCATGCATCCCTACTCATACTTTATCTTGGTATAAAGTAATTCTCTATGCACTAATAAAACTATTTACCACACTGCTGTCCCATATGACTAACGTAAACTCTTAAAACATGCAGGTCGTCTTAGTAAAGAAGACATTGAGCGTATGGTCCAAGAAGCTGAGAAATACAAAGCAGAGGATGAAAAGCAAAGGGACAAAGTTTCTTCCAAGAACTCACTAGAGTCATATGCATTCAACATGAAAGCCACTGTTGAAGATGAGAAACTTCAAGGCAAGATCAGTGATGAGGATAAACAAAAAATACTGGATAAATGCAATGAAGTTATATCTTGGCTGGACAAGAACCAGGTAAGTGACTTTTTTTTCTTGTAGAAAGTCGCTGTGATGAATACGTTTCCAAAGCCATTCGTAGTTTCCACCAGATGTCGAAAGATGCATGATGGCTAATTACCTTCCTTGGATGTCTGAGCGACTTCTCTGTAGATTTGATAGATTACACAACTTTCTGGCCCACAAGGCACTTTAATCAATCCTACATGACCTGCAGATGTAAATGTTTCTCTAAACCAGTGATTCTCAACCAGGGTGCCGTGGCACTTTGGTGTGCCCCATGTTTTCTATGAAGACTAACAAAAATGGACTTTTAAATAAAGATTTATAGAAATTGTTATGCACAATAGATTTAGTTTTGTTATTATAAAACCTAATAATTTTATATTTATGTATTGTACCCTTCTTATGCCCTTGATAAAGAACATTAAATATGTTAGGGGTGCCTCGAATGTTGTAGATTGTGTTAGGGGTGCCCCGAACAAAAAAGATTGAGAATCACTGCTCTAAACGGTCGAGCTGGCTTTTGCTTTGACAAAGCATAATGCATCATTTTATAGTGATAACATTATCTGCACAACAGCCCTGCCCCCACCACCACCACAGATGATGCAAAAGTGTGCTTACATTTTTTTTTATTTATTTATTTATTTATTTTTTCTTCCCTCTTGCAGACTGCTGAGAAGGAGGAGTTTGAACATCAACAAAAGGAGCTGGAGAAAGTGTGCAACCCAATTATAACAAAGCTGTACCAGAGTGCAGGTGGCATGCCAGGTGGAATGCCCGGAGGCTTCCCAGGTGCTGGTGGTGCTCCATCTGGTGGGGCATCCTCCGGTCCCACCATTGAGGAGGTTGACTAAACACAAAATGCATTCCTCTATAGATTTTTCGTCTAAACTTCTGGGACACAATTTTTGTTTTGTAATGGCTGTTCAGTTAATTCCCATGCAAGCTGCTGTAAAGTTCTTCTGGGGGCATTATTACTTGAAGTCACTCCAAGACAGAACACCATTGCACTTCTCCTGTACTGTAACAAGTTTGGGTCCAGATGAATAAATCTATAAACTGGCACTGATTTACTGATATCTTGTCTTCATTGGGGGGGGGGGGGATGTTTTGGCAATACAGAACATTAGACTGACTGATTCTATCTAGATAAGTATCCGTATGTAAAATGTGCTGCATGTGGGACATAAGTCCTTTTTCCCTCTATCATAAAAACATAACTCCTCCTCTGGTGCATAGGTTGACCTTTAGGTCCCAAGCAAAGTGTCACTGTGTAATGTCTACAACTACATGGCTTTCACACTGATAACTAATGGAGTGGTGAAAGCCCAGAATGCATCAGGTTTGCAATGGTCTCACTAGTGCAATGCGATTAAAAAATTAACTTGAGGGCAGTTTTTTAATCTAGCATCATTGAGGGATGCAGAGGCTATGGTGTCTTGCAGTGTGCCTATAGGAGGTGGGACACTCTGCAAATTCTTCCTGCAGAACTGCCTTCAGGGGTGTGTGGGGTGTTCATTAAAAAAAAAATGCACTTTCATTAAAGGGATAGTAATGTTTATTTGGCTAGTGGAGTTACTTCAAAACTGTCAGTTGTAGTTCAAGAGTAACAAAGTATCCCTGCTCCTTTTACCTAGTATAAGCCCCCTCAGATGAGGAATCTGGTTCTGGGACCAGATGGCTTACAGCAAGGGACAATCTTCTTACTGTGAACACTGAGCTCTGCCCCATTGACAGTTTTCCCCCCTAATGTTAATTGAATGTCAGTGCTGGAATCCACTTGGACACCACCCTGCTGCTGCCCTGAGCAGTCTTACATCAGTAAGAGGGTTAGGAGGATACTTTATCATTCAATTACACTCAAAGTACAACTGACAGTATGGGAATATCTCTCCATGGCCCAAACGCTATGAAGATTAATTGGAGTGGCTCTAATTATGAAACATTACTATCCCTAACTTTCTCGACACTGCTTCTGAAGGCCCTCCTATATTTAACTGATTCCTAGCTTACTTCCATTTCAAATGAGTTGCTCTGAATCAGAAGGCCAAACTCAGCTTTTTTTTTTTTTTTTTTTTTTTTTTTTTATGAAAACACCTATTATACAGAGCATTTCCTGCTGAATAAAAGAAGGTCACGCCCATCCCTGTCAGATGTTTTATTCAAAAATGATAGCGGTTTAAATAATCAGGAAGTGAATTTACTGTGTTTTTCCTGATAGTTGTAACTGACAGGAAGTTACAGGCAGTTTCTATCTATTCTATGGAGAACTGTATGTCTACTAACTTTTGACTTTCCTCTCCATTAGAATCTAACAGGAAATCTAATTGGAATTTGACCACTAGAGGGCACTGCTAATGTTAAAAAAACATGGGTTTAAACTGGAGTAACTCTGGAAATATAAATCTCTTGGCAATGGGAGTACACTTATTTTACTCTAAGAAAATCCCTACAATATATATATTTTTTCATAAAAAAAAGTTTACTGCTCCTTTTAAGTGTTCACTCAGGTGAAATCCTTTGGGACATTGCTCTTTATTGTTACCATTATGCTAAGGAAGTTGAACACCTCAATCAGTGCACACAGGAAGCTGCCTTTTAGATAACAAAACTGGCATCTAAATGTTGAGCAACAACTATTACATCACTTTAGGGGGAGATGTATAAAACTGGTGTTACAAGGAAAGTGTCTGTAAAAGTGTCTCAAAGCAACATAAGTATATGTATAAACATCTAACAACATTTTGCAAAGTGCCAACTCCAGTTGACTTTTTTTTTGAAAAGTGGAGTAGAAATGGTCTTGGCCAAATAACATGTTTTGCACTTCTATCCCTCCCTTCACAGTGTCCAGAGTGACCCACTGATGTCATACAAGCCTGGGAGGGGGTTAAATGGAGATCATTTACAAGTAAAGATAGTGGTTTTTTTTTTTGGTTTTTTTTTTAAACCTATGGGCAGTATACAAAAAAAACTATTCTGGAGAAAAACAGATGCCACATTTAAATCAGAGGTCCAAGGTTCACGCAATGTAAAAAGAGGTGTCTATCCAAGCATATTTATTGCCTATGTTACTACATTTGATTAAAATTATGTATTTTTATTTGGGGAAAAATACATGTATAAGTGCATATTCTTAATACATATTTTTTTTTTTTCAGAGACAGTTTGTTTTATTTTATGAAATTTTAACCTCTTTTCACATACTGTTGAAGTAGCTATCTTTTTGTTGTTGTTTCATTCACATAGGCTAAAGACATTAGATTATAAATAAGCATATAACCAATATATACTTTAGGTCAGGTGGAGTCAATTGTTGGATGACACTCATCATCCCCAACCAGCTGTTGGATAATTGAGGATGATGGTCTTTGTAGTCCCTAACAGCAAGAGGTCCTACAACTGACTACCCTGACCTAAAGTATCTATTGGTTATGTTTATAATCTAACTGTTCTCTACAACAAACAACCAAAAAAATCTCTACTTCGCCTTTACGTGAATAGAATTTCTGCTAATGTGGAGCTAGCCAATTTCAGGGAAAGAAATAGGAGTGAGTGGAAAGGCAAAAAATAAATGAAAGGGAAGTAATGGGAAGGAACATAAGATGGGGATACAAGTTAGAATTAACTAAAGGTAGACATGCATGTAAAGCAAAGCTTCAGAAATAAGCTCCAAACACCAAGGTTGTTTAACCCCTTAAGGACCGGCCACGCACTCGTGTCTGTCACTTAAGGACCAAGGAGCTTTTTTTTTTTTTTTTTTTTTCTTGAATTCGATTCCAGACTCCCAGAACGGCGTGCAGCCATGCAGGGATCCCAGAATTCCAGGATGGTCCAGGCACGTCATGGGTCCTTAATTCACATCCACCCATAACGTGCCAGGACTGTCAAGGGTCTTTAACGGGTTAAAGTAGTAATAACACCTCCTAATAATAATTCCCCATTTACCTTAATCTGAGTATAAAATCACAATGCCTACTATGAATCAATTCAGCATGGATTGGTTCCCCAAAATTAATCTTTAATTAGTACTGGATATCATGTCTATAGAGGCTGATTTGATTCGTTGTTGCTGGATGCCTGGAATTCAAAGTCCTCCCCTAAAATCCAGGGGCTCAATACTATTTCCACCAGTAAAACTGGTGGTAATGGTAAAAAAAAACGATAAACCCACCTATGTACCTCAGCTATTCAATAGCTGGCAAAGTACATGGATCAACAAGCATTGGCTTTTGTTCCCACAAACCATGCCAGAACTTCAAACAAACCCTGTTAGAAGCTGATTGGCTGAGAGGTGTGTAAACACACATCCAAGCCAATTGGAGGCTGCCAATTATTCTGAACCAAGACTGGCATATAAAAGCCAGTCTCAGTTCAAAATGCTGGCATTGTGACTGTGGCAATGGCCCAAGAGGTAGAGAAGGGGGGGGGGGGGGTCTGTCAATTTACATGCCTGCCACCTCCAGCAGAGACAGTGGTGGCTGAGGCAGCATTGCTGAAAAAAATAATAGCAAGTGAAAACACATTTTATTTTTTAAAGAAGAAGAAGATGCCACACATTTTAAACCCTTTGAAAGAAAGCTGGAGGGTTAACCCTCCAGCACTCAAAGGATTAACAGTGACATCTTTGGGGGGGCTTTAATTTTTTGGAAAATAAAAAAACAGAACTAAATGTTTTTTTGTTTTATTTTTTTAACCGTGAAAGGAAAAGAAGAAAGAAGACAAAACTGAAGAAGAAGATGGCCAGAACCCTGCTGGACATCAGGATTACTGGTGTGTTTTTATTTGTCGTGACATATTAACTCGTGGTAGATTAACCCTATGAGTACCAGTGGGGTATGCAACACTGTACACTGTGTCGCATACCCCATTGGCATTCATAAGGTTAATATATTTCTTTTTTTTCAACCACAAGTATGCGTTGGAAACCAGTTTTCTAACACATGCCTGTGTTTTTTACTGCATGTTAGGGCCTCTGCACCTCCTTTTCATGGCAATTATTCGCCATGACAAGTGCAGTCCTTAACAACATGTGGTAAAGCCACTGCATGGAATAGATTTTACTGGATGTCCAATGGGTGCATATTTTATGCCTGTTGGACATTTTTGTATGGCGGTGGTAGTTGACAGCACAGTTAATAGAACAGCAAACTGTTCTGTCAAAACCACCACTGCTGGTTTAAAAAATAGTGGGGTTAACAAAATCGAGGCCCACGTCCCAAATTCCTTCTGCAAAAATAATCATGTATACCTCCATGAACATGGTATCCAGCACAAGTTAAGTATTCATTTTGGGGAACTAGTCTAAGCAGATTTGATTCATAGTGAACGGTCTTCCCAAATTATCACAAGTGGGGGTTTACTATTAACCCCTTGTGGACTACAAGGATAAGGAACATATTGCTTTACAATGCATTGCACTCCCCTCTGGTCCTCAAGGGGTCAAGATATTAGTGTTCCTTTAACCCTCTGAGTCACTGAAGTAACAAAAGGGGTCACAGGGGTCGCACCTGCAACCGGGCCCGTCACTCCAGGGACCCAGCACCCGCAGCAAGTAGGTCTGTGCCTTCTTCAGCACAGACCTCTAACAGCTGATCTCCCTCTCTGAAGCCCTGGTAATGCAGAGCGCTTGGAGATGACATCATCTCCCAGCGCTCTGCATTACTGAGAACCGCACGGGAGCTCCAGCTCTATAGCTCATGCCATGCCGCTAGACCACCAAGGAGGTAGGAGATGGACACGGTGGGGGTGGGTCAGTGGAGGCAGTGTGGAGATTGGGGGGGCAATGTGGAGATTGGGGAGCAATGTGGTGGCAATGTGGAGATTGGGGGCAATGTGAAGATGGGTAATGTAGAGATTGCGGGCAATGGGGAAAAATGTGGAGACTGGGCGTAATGGGGGCACAATGTGGTGGTGGTGGGGGGCCATGGCAGTTTCTGCACCAGGGCCCTGTGGCTTCTAGTTACACCTCTGCTTTGAGTGCCACATTGCAATGCAATGTGAGCTGCCATTGTCACATTTTGTGTAGTGATATATGATACTATGTAGCCTGAGGCTTAGTCTACACAAGTGATCTTGATCCAGCATCTTTATTACAACAAATTTCATAGAATAGTTTTAGATTTCTATGGCATGACTCACGAGAGTATTTTACAGCTATAAATCATTTTCAATGCCAGCATTTTATTGCTGCCAAGCAACAAAGTCACCCATCTGAACTAAGCCCATGGCTTAGTCTCTCCTACAGAATATAATAGAAAGTAATTTGCTGGTAGTGTTGGTAATAAAGAAACATAGCTTGTACTATAATAACATTTGAATGAAGCATCTCCCAGTAACATATGCTCTGAAACACCTACAACATATAGTATATATTTACATAATAAAACCTTCATCTTCTATAACAATATCAAGAACAGCTGAATAGGCTTCTGAAATGACAAGTGAAGTGTCAGCAATAGGGTCCTTAGGTGTTTGCAGCTATAGGGCAACAATATTGTTTGGAGAGTTGTTGTGTCCAGTCAAAGATGGATGATCTTGCTGAGAGATCTGCCCATGTGGAGGCTGAAATTCTGAGGATAGAATCATCTTAGAGGGGAAGGTAGAGCCTGTTTCAGCTACTGCGCAGTCTGAGCAATCTGGTTGTAAATCCATTGAATACCTCTAGCATTCAGATGGTTAAATGCTTTATTTAAGTCAACATGAATTTGGGGATGTTTTAGATGTCCTCTGTGATACTGCTGGTTTGCATAGTATATAACCTATAATCTGTAATACACAGCTCAAGGTTCTGCAGTGCAAAACAGTATTGTTGCAGACTTTTTGCAGTTAAATAACTGACAAAAGGCACTTATAAAGCTTTCAAACGGAGTACCTTATTCAGTAAACTAGAGTGGGGTAAATCACCTGCTTCACTGGGGAGAAATAAAATGTCCCAAAATTCCCATTGATTTAAAGGGGAACTATCACCCCTATACAAGTTTGGCTCATATTCATCTTCATATGACGATAAGCTGTAATAGTGGTTTTATTTTCATATACATTGCGTGCTATGGCAAAATTTTAAGTTTTAAAACTGAGCCGGGGTTTTACTTCCAGACAGACTGTGGGTACAACTCTGCCCAGCAGCCTATCAATCTTCATCTGCTGCCCAAGTAGCACCTCGTTCCAACCTCCTCCAATGGGGGAGGATTTCTTCATGTAAGCTGGAGTGGTCTCATTGGCTAGAGTGTGCTTTAGCTTACATGGAGAAATTCTCCGTAATTGGAGCAGACGAAGATTGATAGGCTGCAGTGCAGAGTTGTAACTGCAGTCTGTCTGGAAATAAGGCCTCAGCTCATTTTTAAAACTTTGAATTTTGCCATAGCATGCATTTTATAAGAAAATAAAACAACTATTATGGCTTATCGCTATATGAAGATCATTATGAGCCAAACTTGTATAGGGGTGATAGTTCCCCTTTAAATGAGACATTTTTACACCTTAAATACTGGTGAGGTCCCTAGGACAAAGCATTGGCGTGCTCTGTAGCAGTTAATGGGTTAAAAGCCCCATTTTAACCATCGTCTCTTATGGATTGCTCCAGAATTGTGCCATTTTAGCTTTGTGACTTATCCAGATGATCTCTTTATTGTAATTCTCACATCATTCTTTATTTATTAACCACAGTTTGTACAGGTCCATCGACAATGTTCATATTCAGTTGTAATCGAATGACGCATTATTCTCTTGTCAGTGTAGATAACAAAATTCTCAATATTTATAACCATCATCAAATGAAGAGATGATCTCTGGGTTTCTTTTGTTTCTTAATTAGTTGTCATTTGAACACAGATTTGCAGTATCATTTGTGGTTTGCAGGCTTCTTTTTCCCTCCTCTTCAACAGAAAGCATGACCTCATTTACTGACATTTTGCTGGATTCTTGCTCAGGGTAATGTGATGCTAACATAGTATTGTCTTCACAGTCAGTTGAGATAGAAATTTGCCTGTTTGGAATTTCTGAAATGGACCCCACAAGAACTGTATCAGCCTTCATTATATATATTTTTTCTGTAAAGCAAAGAATATAGTGTAAAATAATAGCTGGTTGTTCCTATAAAAACAAAAAACAAAAGTCAAAGTGAAATTATTATAATTATAGTTAATATTATGCTGAATTGAAACTGTGATTAATGATTTGTTTCCTAAACAAAAAGACAGAGCCAAGTGTTATTGTAAAAAGGCTGCCTATGTAGATGCATGATTGTGGATGATGCCCCTCAAGTTTAACCTCCACCTTATTCACTTTTTGGTGCAGATAATAGTTTAACAGTTACAGCATAACATTGGCATCAGTGGGTCATATGAATATATAAAAAGAGAAGCAATTCTAGGGCAAATCAACTACACCATAAGGAAAATTAAAATCTCTATTGATTTAAATGGAGATTTTAACACCACCAAACTACTACACTTCACAAAACTCTTAATTAGCTAATTCAATTTTCTTTGCTGTGTATATCAGAGTTCTTAAGTGATGGACAGGTGAGGCGTCATACTAGGGAAAGCCCCAATCAAGATACCAAAGTGTGTCTGCAGCTGCCTTACTAGAAAAATGTACACCTCTGTTACTGTTAATGTTCACTCAATATATGCATGACAATACTATCTATTTATGGAGTGGGATTACTATTTGTGAAATATAATCTCACCAATTCTGTTATTCAATTGATCCCTGCCTTGAATTTCAGCTTTTTGCTCCAATCGCTCACTTTCCATTGGAATGGCATGTTCTGTTCTTAGGCATGACTCCAACTCTAGAGTCAAGTCTTGGTATGGAGATATGTTAGGCCGATTAAGTAATTTAGTTTCTCTACAATCTTCCTCATATTTAATCAAGGTGGTCCTTTCACCCTATAAAACACAGAGCATAAATGTAATGAGCAGATTCTGATGTTTCCATAATTATCACAGGGGTAAAAAGAGACAATTTGCTTAGCGTATAAATCTCAGCCAGAGGCTGGTTGAAAAGGAAGGCGAGGGGACATATTTAATAGTAGGTGAGTTTTTTTTCACCCCTTGTTGGGGTACACACATATTTATTATAACACACACATACTGTATATATATATATATATATATATATATATATATATATATATATATATATATATTATTTATCTATACACACACACATTATAAACACAAACAATCATAAACACGCACTCACACATGTTAGAATAGTGACAAAATGATCAACTCTATATGTACTCACAGGACTTCAGAAATTGTGATACAAAATGTGCAAGGTTTATTTTCATCATTTTAGCCCCATCTTCAACATCTCAAAACCTGGATAGAAAAGTCCAAAATGTGTTTGAAATGTTGAAGAAAACCTTGCATTTTTGGCTTCATAATTTCTGAAGTGCTGTGAGTGTATGCATAGTTAATAGTTGTGACACTTAGAGTTAGATTGAAAGGCAGCCGTTAAGCTCAAAATACACCAACGGGTGTTTTAACGTGTAGTTAGCCATACAAAGGGCCATGTGATGAACTGCTAATGGCAGTTCATCCAGTATGCCAGCCGCTACACCAGCGTGTGTTTTGGCCCATTAAGAGAAAAAAATGCTCCATTTTGCCGTTTAAAAAATCTGATAAGGGACTCAATTACCGCACAAAACTTTTGTTAGCCGTAAAGTCCCTTATCGGATCGTTTGCCAGCTAACGCAGCTGTTAACTGGCAAAAAACCCAATGTCCACAGTGTATGTATTGATATGGGGCCCTAAGCCCTACATCAATATATCCAAAGTGCCTAAAACGTGTCCAAAGTTAGTAGGATTGACCCTGTGAGTGCCAGTGGGGTATAATTACCCCGCCTGCATTCATAGGGTTAACCCGACTAAGTATAGCAACATCGCATTAACACTTACCAGTAATCCTGATGTCCAGCGGAGTCCACAGCTTGCTGGTCCTTCTGTCCTTCTCTTCAGTCTTCTGTCCTCTCTATAAAATAAAAGAAATTAATTAATACCAAGCATGAACAAAGACATTCCTGGACCCTTTGAGTGTCAGAGGGGTACGCAATGCATTGCAAAGCAATGAGTTGCGTACCTCACTGGCACTCAAAGGGTTCAGTAGTAGTGCGCCATAAATATACCCACGTGATATGCCTCCATGTAATGCCCCAAAGAATAAACATGCCAATAAATAAAATAATCCACATAGACATAAATGCCATCCATTAATGCCCAGTATGACGACTTAACTTATTAATCCGTGTCTCCACCTCTTGGAGCGGCCGCGAGGGCGGCGGCAGAGGAGACACAAATGTCCTGTGACACTCCCCTTCAGCTGTGTACGGGCCAATGCCCGTAACACACTGAGGGCATTTGAAGTGAGCCTGCCTTTATATATGGGCAGGCTCACTTCCATTACCCTCACAGCCATTGGCTGGGATGTTCTTCACATCCCAGCCAATCAGATTCGAATGGCTGTTATTGAAAATGATTGGCTGGGATGTGAAGAACATCCCAGCCAATAGCTGTGAGGGCAGTGGAAGTGTGCCTGCCCATATATAAAGGCAGGCTCACTTCAAATGCCCTCATTGTGTTACGGGCATCAGCCCGTACACAGCTGAGCATCGTGGGACATTTGTGTCTCTACGGCCACTCAAAGCGGCGGAGACACAGATTAATAAGCTAAGTCGTCATACTGGGCATTCATTTATGCCATTTATTTATTTCTATGTGGATCATTTTATTTATTGGCATGTTTATTCTTTGGGGCATTACATGGAGGCATATCATATGGGTATATTTATGGCACACTACTATTGAACCCTTTAAGTGCCAGTGAGGTACGCACGTACCCCTCTGCCACTCAAAGGGTTCAGGAATGTCTTTGTTCATGCTTGGTATTAATTAATTTCTTTTATTTTACAGAGAGAACACAGAAGACTGAAGAGAAGGCAGAAGATAGGAAAAGGAAGAGAAGACAGAAGGACAGTGGATGACAGGTAAGTGTAACACGGATCAGTTAACGATCGGTGCTTGGCAGTATGTCAAGCATGATAGTTAATTGTTTTTTACTATTCAGTTCCCAATATCGCTGCTTTTAGCGGCATTTTGGGAACTAAACGCACAAAACTAACGTTCAACCACAAGGCTGTTTTTGTGGCTTAACGTCCTTTGGGGTTTTAGCTAGTAGGGCCTTTAGATACAGAGTTAAACATGTTAGTTTAACAGCCGGTTTTCACTTTGGCTCTACCGGCTATGTTAACTCCTACCTTTAAATCTAGCCCTTACTGCCTTTGTATGAATTACTTTTGCCTTTGCACCCACACGTTTCATTTAGTGAGTTTTACAGCCATTATGTATAGTTTGTGTTTGAGCTGTATGGATGGATGGATATCTAGGTTGTGGATCACTTCACATCTCAATCAGTAACTGAACAAGCACTGCTGATGAGAACATAATTTATTAAGTTGCAAATCATAGATTCTTATGTAATACTTGATTTATACTGTAAATGTTCACTAACTTAATAAAATACTTACCGAAAATAACTTGAATTGAGGAAAACCTGAGAAAAGACCAGGAAAAAAAGCCTATCACTTCAAATATATATATATATATATATATACAATTTTCATTTCAGCTTTTGATCCAGGGATGTCATTGAATGCAATAAAAAATAAAATACAGGAACTCTGATGTACATATGCTAAGTAGAACTGGGGGATTATGCACTATGGGGAGATAAAGATAAGAACATTTTCAGTGTTATAAATGTTCCACCTTGAGATCTCTTAGTGCATAGGTTTCATAGAATAACATTGGCATTAGAGAGCTTATCTCACTGGGGACTTGATTCTATTAGAGGAGCTAAATCCGTTGTTACTATCAAACTGAGTTCCGGGAGGTATACACATCGTTGTAGCATTGGAATTCTATCGCTTGACCACCATCCACCACAACGAGTGTTGGTCACACAAACTCATGTAACGGCCTAACTCTCATCACAGCTTACTGTTCCTACAGCTCAGATAGCATGAGTAATGGTAACATCAAAGGGAACTAGCCAATGCTTGATGTTTGATATAGTGTCAAACATCTACTGTGAGCTAGAAACATAATCAGCCTCCCCCCACCCCCCTAAACACTAACTGTAAAAGTACCACCCTGGCCCTCCACTACACCTAACATTAAAGTGCAAATATTATCAAACTTATATTGAGCCCCAAATCCTAATCACAATAGTGATGCATATATGTGCTTCTATTTTTCACTAATGCCGGAATTTTGCATCAAAATACAACACGTTTGGCAGGCAGCAGCGGGCAACAGAGCAGACATCTTGCAGAGAAGGCATCTCTGAGTCTGCTCTGTCCATCCCCTTCACCTCCACGACTGGTGAGTTGAATGCCTGATTACCTTAAGGCACCAGAAGGGACTGATGGCGCAGGCGCAGAGAGCGCCTACAGCAAGAACCCTGCTACTGCCTGTCTGCCTGAAAATTTCTATTTTTCACTAATGTCAGAAATATTCATCAAAATACAAGTACATTTATTCATATTGCTATCAGAATTAGGATTTGGGGCTCAATTTAAGTTTGATGATAGTTTTGTTTTAACAATAAAGTTAAATAAAATCCTAGTCATTTTGGGGGAAACCAACTGAAACATAGGGAAAAAAGTCCCAGATACTGAGCTAAATGGGGGCTTTAACCCCTTGAATGCTAGAGAGTTGCAGCGCTTGCAAAGCAATGTGTTTGACAAACATTTAATGGGTTAAAAAGCCATTTAAGAATGTCTATTTGCCCCCAATGATAATTTGCAATTTTCCCTAGAATTACTGCAGTTGGTCCTAGTACACAGATGCATATGCTCTTATGAGAAAATCAATTATTGAAAAATTACATTGGTTTTATGCTGGTAAATATAAAACAATGAAATCCTTTGCTTTCATAAATATTCAGCCCCATTGCCGTGGAAGCTCCCAGTTTACACAGGTGAAAGAATTTGCCCTGATGAGGACACATTTACCTTACCATCGGCCTCCACCTGTGAACCATTAAAGTTGCTATCACATTTTCAAGATAAAATCCCTACTGTTGAATGATTATTGGTCAAGCTGTGAATCTGAAGGATAAGGAAGAGCAAAGAGCACTCTGCGGATGTTAGAGCTAAAGTAATACAATTGCATAGATTAGGAAAAGGTACAAAATAATATCCAAGAGTTTGGATATGCCAATGAGCACTGTTGGATCATAGTAACATAGTTGATGAGGCTGAAAAAATACATTAAGTTAATCCCATTCTATATCACTCCTGCTGATGCAAAGGCAAACAAAAATCTTGAGCTCATTTCCAATTAAGCCTCAGTTGGGTAAACATATTTCTTTCTGACTCCAAATGGCAGTCATATTTCCTTGGATCAAAATCCTTTCTGCTTTGAAACCAAGTATCATACCTCAATATTCTTCTGAGCTATAAAGGTATACATTACTTTTGTGAAATCAACTACAGTATCTGGAAGAACACCATCCTTAGACAAAGAATTCTTTCCTCTAGTCTTAAGAAGCAATCCACTATTTTTTTTCAGCTCTTTGAGTAAATAGATCCTTAGGGAGTCCTCTGTATTGACCTTGAATATATTTGTAAATGTAGATCAATGATATCATATCACCCCTTAGACTTCTTTTTGCTATTGTAAACAAACCTGATTTGACTAGTCTTTATAACTCAGATCTTCCAATCCATTCATCAGTTTTGTTATGTCTCTGTATTTTATCAGTTCAGTAATGTCTTTTTTTAAGAACTGGTGACTAAACTCTACTCCATATTCTACATGAGGCCTTTACAAGGATTTATATAGAGGTAGAATAATATTCTTATCCCTGCCTTTATACCCCTTTTTATACAGGATAGAATAGTCTTGCACTAGCCGGATGATACTGCACACTGCTGTGAAGTCTATTGTTTATCAGTGCTCCTAAATCTTTCTTCAAGGAAGATTCACCAAGTAGTTTTCCATTTAGTGTAAATGTAGCATGTTTATTTCTGTACTTCAAATGCATAGCCTTACAATAATCTATAATCAGAAATAGGAAGCTGCATCACACTACTCAGGCACTGTCAAGAAAAAGACCGTCCCTCAAAACTCGAAGGAAAATTGTGAGAGAAGCCACAGAGAGGCCAGCAGTCACTTTGAAGGATCTCCAGAGTTCAGTGGCTGGGTGTGGACAAATGGTGCACCAGTCAACCATATCAAGAGCTCTGGCTTGTATAGGAGGGTTGTAAGTAAGAAACTATTAATCAAAAAGTAGCATCTGTAAGCATGTCTGGAATTTGCCAGAAAGCTTGAGAGTTCCTCCTGCTGCAATGTGGCAAAATATTTAGTTGTGAGATGGGACATAGATAACTTTTTGACCAAAACTCAAAGTGCTCCGTGTGGCACAAGTCAAACACTGCTCATGCTTCAAGATATGCCATCCCAACAGAGAAGTATGGTGGTGGCAGCATCATGCTGTGAGAATGTTTCTCATAAGCAGGCACTGTGCATCTTGTTGAAATTGGAGGAAGAATGGATGCAGCAAAATACAAGGAAATGCTGCAAGAGAACCTGCTGCAATCCACAATGAAATGGAGTGTGGGAGGAAATTCACCTTTCAATAGGGTAATGATCCCAAATACAAGGCTAAAGTACCACTGGAGAGGCACAAGAACAAAAAGGTAAATGTCCTGCAGTGGCCAATGTGAGTCCTAATCTCAGTCTCACTAACAATCTGTGGCACTACTTGAAAATTGTGGTCCACAAGCTATGTGTCATGGGGAGTGTCCCAGAGGTCTGAAAACTGGGTAGCTAGATAGTGCCACTTGGGAGCATAGTTCAGCCAGAGTAAAGGTGCTGGCCGCAAAGCCAGATGTCCAATCCTGGTTGAGCTGGGACCCTGACCAGGATGGGAGTAGGTACAAACCGGGGAAGTTTTCAGACCAGGAACAATGGGAGAACCCTAGATGCAGATTGATCCCAGCAATGATGTACTGAAAATCACAGGCGAGAGCAGAGGATTCTCTGCCACCAAGACTAATAGGCACAGTATACAGACAACAGGTACCCCTAGGAGGGGAGCTATCACCAGGAGTCGGATATATAACCCAGTTACTGTCAGAAGGGAGTATCTTCAACTATAAGTTGAAGAACATCCAACCGGAGACGCAGGAAAATATCTACGACAGAAAATCGAAGTGAGTCTGACAGTAAGGACGGGCGATATGGAATTCTAACCTTGGTAAAAGTCGAATACAACTAGGACTGACCAGATCTCTACACCCCTATAGAGAAAGCAGAGTGGAGCACTACTGCCACCTTGGGATCAACAAGCAATCGTATTACTAATACAACACTCGTACACTGAGTCGGATAGTGTAATACAGATGTCAGTAAATGAATCGATCAGCAGGATCACAACAACTCACTCTGGTGAACTCTGACCTCAATGCCTGGATGCAAGTATAGTCGGTCACCTGGTATACTAGTGAGATGGGACTGCTGAGTGTTTGGACACTCCCTGCTTCGACCTGCCATGCAGTGGATACGCACTGTCGAGCAAAGCTGGACAGAGGCCACCTGTCACAGCCTACCTAGATACAGCATCGCCGCCTCGGCTGGCGCTTCCGCGTCACCCCACACATCGCTGGTTGGTCTGGGCTTGGGCACGATTGGCGTCAATAGCGGGCACCCATGCCCCCGTGTTATGCATTTCTGTGGCTCCAATTGACGCAGCGGTATTGCAGACGTGCGACGCATCTTGCGGTGAGATGCGTCAATTACGGGCACGAGGAGATGTTCTTGATGCAGGCTCCTTCCTATACTTGGGTTTGGATCTGGCTCCTTCCAGCTACTTCCTGACGTCTTGTATTTAAGGGAACTGGATTTCCATCCAGTTACCCTTACATTGGTGTTCAATACAGTTCTATTTCTTGTTACTGATCTTTGTGTATTACCTGGCTTGTCTGACTATCCATCCTGGTGCTGACCTGTGGCTCTGGCTGACTACCCGCTCCATGTATGACCTAGGCTTGTCTGACCATCCATTCTGGTGCTGACCTGTGGGTCTGTCTGACTACTCTCTTGTCTGACCCCTTGTAGTGGACACCCAATCTGGTGCAGACCTGTGCTGGGCTTGGGCGCGATTGGAGTCAATAGCGGGCACCCGTGCCCCCGTGCTAGGCGTTTCTGTGGCTTCAATTGATGCAGCGGTATTGCAGACTTACGATGCATCTCGCGGAGGGATGCGTCAGTTATGGGCGCGAGGGGACGTTCTTGATGCAGGCTCCTTCTTATACTTGGGTTTGGATCTGGCTCCTCCCAGCTACTTCCTGGCACCTTGTATTTAGGTGAACTGGAGTTCCATCCAGTTCCCCTTACGCCGGTGTTCAATACAGTTCTATTTTTTGTTACTGATCCTTGTGTATTACCTGGCTTGTCTGACCATCCATCCTGGTGCTGACCTGTGGCTCTGTTTGACTACTTTCTTGTCTGACCCCTTGTAGTGGACACCCAATCTGGTGCAGACCTGTGGCTCTGGCAGACTACCCACTCCACGTATGACCTAGGCTTGTCTGACCATCCATTCTGGTGCTGACCTGTGGCTCTGTCTGATTACTCTCTTGTCTGACCCCTTGTAGTGGACACCCAATCTGGTGCAGTCCTGTGGCTCTGGCTGACTACCTGCTCCGTGTATGACCTAGGCTTGTCTGACCATCCATCCTGGTGCTGACCTGTAGCTCTGTCTACTTTCTTGTCTGACCCCTTGTAGTGGACACCCAATCTGGTGCAGACCTGTGGCTCTGGCTGACTACCCGCTCAGTGTATGAACTAGGCTTGTCTGACCATCCATCCTGGTGCTGATCTGTGGCTCTGTCTGACTACTGTCTTGCATAACCCTTGTAGCGGACACTCTATCTGGTGCAGACCTGTGGCTCTGGTGGACTCTGGCCCTGCTGACTGCTGGCGTAAGTCAGTGGGTTCTTTGGTTACCTCACCTTTAGGTTACGGCTTTCTCCTAACTGATGGCAGGCGTGAGTCAGTGGGTTCTTTGGTTACCTCACCTTTTCGCTATGGCCTTCTCCTAACTGACTGCAGGATTGAGTCAGTCGTCTTTCCGATTACCATCTACAGACCATCTGGCCTACTCTTCCTCTGTGACCTTAGAGACGGCCATTGGCTTCTGCTTAGTCTCTGTAGTTCTTGGATCTGGAGATATACTACTTTTGTTGGTAGAGTCACTGTCTCTGGGTTGCCCTCTGCTCCATCCAGTATATGATATTTATATTACACTTATATTAATAAAGGTGAATTTTACTATACTGTCTGACTCTTGTCTTGCTTGCAACCGTGACACCACCTAGACAGATGCAGAAAACCTAAGTTGAAGGTAACAATAGATTGCCAATAGGAGGATACCGAGAATAGCAACAGGATCCTGGGTTGGAGGATACGCAAATAACAGAGGCAAACGGTGAGTATAAGAGATCTCCCGGGCCAGAAGGCCCAAGATGCAAAAGTGCCTGATGGTGTGAAGATACCACAGAGTAGAATAGTCAAGCATGTAGAGGTCACCAGGAGCGTAAGGGGTATAAGAGATAAGCAGAAACCATAGTCAGTAAACGTAAGCCAAGGAATAAACAACCGGGAGGACAATCCAAAATACACAAGCCAAGGTGGAACTGCAACAAGATCTGGAACACAGACAAACTTGAAATAATCAGGCAAACTAAGACTAAGGCTGATAGGTATTTAACCAAAGGTCCTCCAATAAGAATATAGGGAGGAGCTGAAGAGATAATGGGCAGAGCCCAGAGCCAGAAAAGGAGGGAAACCACAAGCCAGACACTGTGTCTAACCAACCCAAACAATCTGAAGCAAATTTGCCCAGAAGAATGGGCCAAAATTACTCAGACACTGTGTGAAAACTCACACAGCATAATGTGGCTCTAATGTGTGGGGTTGAATAGTTATGCAAGCAACATATTTCAGTTATTTATTTTTCTTATAGATATTTCCCAACATAAAATCAGTCACCTTACAGTAATTTTGAGTTTCAGTGTTTTAAAGTAAAATATTATACAGAATGAAATTACTATGTACTATTTATAATTCAGTAATATGAGAGAATTGTTCAGGTGTCTGAATAAGTTTGCAAGGCACTATAACATCTGGGTGCATCCATGGCAAATAGATATATGCAAGGGACAGGAGCACTCACATGAATTTTGAAGAGCAGATACACAGTACCTTGCAAAAGACCCTTGACCAATTCTCTCATATCAAGATAAAGGACCAAGAGAAAGCCGTTAGGTCGACTGAATAACCTTGCACTGTTAATGATCAGTAAAAGTCCAGTGAGTTCACTTTCTCTCCATTGATATGTATGTTTGATTATATTTTTTTGAGACTGGCAAAATGCAAAAAAAAAAAAAAAACACAGACAACTTACCCTCTTGCTTTAAGAGGAATTGTTTCATCTTACATATTTTTTGCTTCCAAACTAATAGGAAAGAGATGACCAAGACTGCCACACAGATAATACTAGTCACCACATAGGCAGGACTCCATTTACCTGTAAAGTAAATTACATATATTTTCATAAGATCATGTTTGGGCACTGTAATATACCTAATCTGCCACAGGGGGCTGAGCATGCTTGGATTTAAAATAAGTTTTAAGCACATTGGGAGCACTGCACTGGAGCCAGTGTCAGAGCTAGTAATTGAAGGGCCTTTGTGCAATTCTTTTGGGCCCCCTAACACAAAAATATTATCCTTTGGCTAACTACAATCTATTGTGCTCTGGAGTGATGGGCTCTCTTGCATTGTGAGTCCTGTCACAGCTCTCTATCTGCATGCCTTGCAGTTATACCACTGACTTGTGCAACCTCTAGCATTAAAGGGAAATCTGTTACTATTATTCTAAGTCTGAAATGTAGAATAGACATAGAGAGCCATATGCACAAACAAGTGGAGCAATTCTGGCACAAACCAATTGCTTGTGCTTCATTACAGTGAAAAATACAAATTTCCATTTATTTAAACTGGACTCTCAAAGAACCAATATTTCACTTTCGTCCACTGAAGAACTTAAGAACCATGGGTAAAGTATCCTTCCACAGGAGGGCAAAAATAAACTCTGTGGAGTGGAGACTCCTTCCTTACTCTCACTTTACCCCCAACAGACATGCTCAGCTTAACATTGACCTCAGTGGAGATGGTCAGGGCAGCGATTCTCTAAGCTTGCTTTTTTATTTTCATAACTTATATGGGGCTGTTTAATCCCCATTAGCCTGGCTCCTATTCTCTGTTCCTCCTCGATGGTTATGGAACAGGGAGCAAGCTTTAACATGATCTGGGCCTGCTTGAGGGTGGTTTTTAAAACTTATTTATCCACCTTCCTCTCTCCACCTTATATTTAATAGGAGACAGAAGACTGAAGAGAATTTCAGTTCTCAGAGTGCACAGATCCTGTGAGTATGCCCCTCTGTATGACTAGCAGCTACAAACTGAGGTATGTGGTATTCTTGCTATATATGGCACTCTGGTTCCTTCTTACATCCCCCCTGACTCCTCAGTGTTCCAGATGTGGATGCTTGCCTTTATTTTAACTTTTTTCTCGTATCCTATTTTTACCATTATAATGGGCCATGGAAACTTTGAGAAAAGTGCACTTGTGGTTTCCATCTTGGATGGTCATCCATTGGTCTCCCTGAATTGGGCTGTAGTCAGAACAGAGAATAGGCTGAAGGGTTAGAGAGCCTGTTTTGGTTCTCAGATGTCTACCTTTGGTCTGACAAAGAGTATTCTGTTGATCAACATTTTGGAGCTTTGGGCAATTCACCTTGCTCTCCTACATTGGTCCCAGCTTCTCCAGGGTCTGCTGATGAAGGTTCAGTCTGACAATACAATGATGGTAGCTTATGTGAATCACTAAGGAGGGACCAGGAGCCCAGCCAAGTGATAAGACATTTATCCAATTCCCACTTGGGCAGAAGCTCATGTTCTGGCTCTGTTAGCCATTCATATTCCAGGAGTAGACAATGATGTGGTGGAATTTCTCAGCCATCAACATCTGAATTCCAGAAATTGTGAACTTGACCAGCCAATGTTCAACCCCATAGTTCTGCTGTGAGGTCTTCCCAGGAACTTTTCGCTCTCTCAGTGGGTATGATGGACATTCATTGCCAGTTACCTCTGGTGTATTTATTCTGTCTGCTTCCCAGGGTGTTGAGGAAGGTCAGGATGGAGTGGGTGCATGTAATCCTGATTGCTTCTTTCTAGCATTGGCTGTCATGGTTCTCGGTTCTTCTCAATCTGTCTGTAGCCAAGCCACTTAATCTTCCATTCCTACTGGACCTCCTGACTCAGGGTCCTCTTATCACGGTGCCCGTGATTGGTGCTGTTCAGTGTCAGTCACTTGCTGAGTATCATGATTGGCTGTCTGTGATTAGCCCTCCTCACACAGCCTTTTTAAACCCAGGCTAAGCACTTCCAGGTTGCCCTTTCGTGGTGTTTGTGACTTCACTCTGCCTGACCTGCTTGTCAGGCTTCTGGGCCTGTTCCTGCTGCACTTGCTGTTCCAGTGTTCCGGTATGCTAGTGTTCCTGTGTTCCAGAGTTCCAGTGTTCCTGTGTTCCAGCACCTCGCAGGTTAATCTTACTGAGTTCCTGAATCTCCTGCTCCAGCCGTCGCTCTGGCGACATTGTTCTTCTCGCTGCTGATCATACTTTGTTGGTTCCTGGTGGCGATATACATTGTTGGTCCCAGCGTGCGGACGCTGGTTTACTCCACTAAACCTGGTTGCGATATACATTGTTGGTCCCAGCGTGCGGACGCTGGTTTACTCCACTAAACCTGGTTGCTATATACATTGTTGGTCCCAGCGTGCGGACGCTGGTTTACTCCACTAAACTGGTTGCGAGATACATTATTGGTCCCAGCGTGCGGACGCTGGTTTGCTCCACTAAACCTGGTTGCGATATACATTGTTGGTTCCAGCATGCGCTCGCTGGTTTGCTCCATTAAACCTGGTGGCGCTATTACCATTAGTCCCAACGTGCAGACGTTGGTTTGCTCCTGAACATCCAGTACTGTGGTCAGTCTCTGTCCACTTCCTTGCAGTTGTCTGAGTATCCCTGGCAATAGACTTCTGCTGAGTAAGACCTCTATACTTATGCTCTATGCTGTCTTAGTCACCTGACAGCTGGTCTACTTGCTCAGGCTGCCCTGCCCGGTATTGGTGAGGCCGGTAGAACCTTGACGATACCATCCTGTAGGTTGCCTCACCCGGTATTGGCAGGGCCGGTAGAGCCTACTTCAGTACTCCTTTGGGCTGCCCTGCCCGGTATTGGTAAGGCCGGTAGAACCTTGTAATTCACCATCTTTAAGGTTGCCTTACCTGGTATTGGCAGGGCCGGTAGAGCCTACATTCAGCATTCCATGGGGGCTGCCTTGCCCGGTATTGGTAAGGCCGGTAGAACCGGTATATGTCATCTCACGGTTGCCTTACCCGGTATAGGCAAGGCCGGTAGAGCCTGTCATTAAAACTGTCACTTGGGTTGCCTTGCCCGGTATTTAGGCAAGGCCGGTAGAACCTATTATATGTTATATTACTATTGTATTGTTATGTATGTTTACCCTACGGGGACTGCCTTTAACTTTTAATAAAGTTAAGTTATTTTACCAAACCTTAAGTCTGAGAGTCTTCATAAACCGTGACACCTCTAGGTCACTTAGAAGTGGAGAAGCTAGCTTTGACAGCCTTGCTCTTGAAGCCAACATTCTGAGGCAGAAGTATTTCTCTGATCCTGTCAACACTGCTATGAATTATGGTCCTTGTTTTACAAGTGGTGTAAAGACCAGAGATCACAGTCATGTCCCTTTCATCTTCCAGTTATTTTGGCCTTTTCAGGACAGGCTTCAGAAATTAATTAATCTTAGTTCCATCACGGTCCAGATACCAGATCTGCATGTTCTTTTTCTGAGCTCTATTTCCTTACTGACAGACATGCAAACCTTTGTGCCAGGGGTAGCTGATGCCTACCTTGTCTTTTGGCATCCCACTCCCCCATGGGACTTGAAACTGGCCTTGGGAATGCTCCAGAAGGCTCATTTTGAACCTAAGTCTTCTGGATGGAAGGTCTGACAGGTTGTAATGCCTGTGTAGGTGGCCTTCTAGTCTTTATTTTCAGTAACCATTTTATTGTTACTTGGTTTGGTGTTCATTGACAACTGAGGTCCATGATTGTTTCTAGTTTGTCTCTGTTGAGACTAGTTTGTGTTTTGAGGGGTTTTTCTCCAAATACCTGGAATCATGGTTCCTGTCTTCCACAGTGGAGGAAAGGGAAAAGGGGATTTTTGTGTACTTGTGAATAAATTATTTTCTTTAGCCCAGATGGAACACAGGACTTCCCTCCCAGGAAAAAAAAACAATTTGTTTCAGTTTGTTTGGGTTATCTGGTACCACCTTCCTACCCAACTTCTTTTCCTATCTTTGTTAAATATTCAAACTGTGCATTCCCGGTGGGAGTAAAGTAGAGTAGGGAGGGAGTCCCCACCTCCCATGGACTAAGAGGAAAATCCCCTTTTATTTATGAAAACATATATATTTTCAATTTTAACCCATTGAGTAAAATAAGGGTTCTCCCACTGCTGGGAGATGCTTCTCAAATATTGCTACAGTTCAAACATATTTAAGTTAATCTACAATGTTCTACTGTGTTCAGCAGGTGGCACTATTTGTATCAATTATGTATAGGCTATCACTATTTTCTATCACTTGGATAGACCTTATCTATGACACAGACTCTCTTATATAAAACATGTTTGTTTGTTTTTTGTGGTGGGGGGGTTAAATGTTGCAGTCTATGCAAAAAAAAAACACTTTGAGGTGTTCTAAGTTTTGAATAATCTCCTTGCATTGGGAGTATCTTTGTTTTTCTCAGCAGGTAAAATATTTTTTGCATTTAAAAATAGTTTTCTGCCCCTTTAATACCTTGAGTGCTAAAGAGGTATCCAACATATTGCACAGCAATGCACTGGTGACCTCTGTCATTCACATGATTAAGAACCCCATTTAAAAAGGACAGTTGCACCTAATTTTGACTTTACATATGCTGCTAATGTCAAATTGTTGCATGATAATACAGATCCAATGAGTGCCCTTGGTTGCCAAGCCCTAGGATAAATGGACCTCCTGTAACTACGCATCTGGAATGCTAGGAAGTGCTGGTCTGGGACACAGGAAAAATCCAGGTAGGCCTCATGTCCTGGGGCTATTCTTGCCACCAGGCACCTCCCTCAGGCTACTCTGGTCGCCTGTCCCATACTTATATTTCACCAGGGAGAAGAGAGGTCTGTGCTACTATCAATACTGATTTATTGCCTAACGCTTCCTTGTGGTCCTGTACTTTGTGAACAAGTGAATCACTGATGGAAGCATGCTGAATTTGACATCACATCTGGTGATGACTCTGTCTTAAGTGACTCATTTGATACAGAGCAGGATCATGTGGGAGCAACAGATCTCTTGTACCCTAACCTTCTAAACCACTAGACCACCAGAGCAAGAGTTCTACAAAAAGGCTTGCAAACAGCAGGGTACCTCATTTTTGGGAGAGTGGTTATATATTATGCTGAAGGGGTGGGTAGGTAGATTAGTTGGAGAGGTGTTAGAGGCCAATTTTAAGTATGTGGGAGGGATGGGGGAGTCTAATTTTAAGTATGTGGAGGCATGCTGGTCTCATTTTAGGTATGGAAGGAGAGGTAGGGGTATCAATTTAGATATGGGATGATTGGGGCCTAATTGTACTTATGGATAGGGACTTGGGGGGGTCTTGTTTTAGGTAAGGGGGGATGGATGTGTCATTTTAGGTATTTGGAGGGAGATGGAGGTCTCATTTTAGGTATGGAGACGGGTCGGGGAATTTCATTGTAGGGATGGGGATCTCATTTTAGGTCATAGGAGTCTCATTATAGTTATGGGAGACAGGCGTCTCATTTTAGATTGGTTAGGTGGGGGGAGAAAAAGGGTGTCCATTATAGGTATGGCAGTGGGTGAGTCTTATTTTTGGTCTGTAGAGAGGGTGGGGTGGAGGGAGCCTAATTTGACATGGGTGCATGGGTGTTAGAGTGAGTTCTAATAGGATATGGGCTGGTATATTAGGGGGAATAATGGCACATATGTTGGGTGCTAGAGGTAGCCTGATAGGAAGTGAGTGGGTGTTTGGGGATAATAGGACATGTGTGGGTGTAATAGGAAGCCTAATAAGACATGGGGGGGGGGGTGTTAAGGGGAAATGTTGGGATGGTATTCCATTTTTTCCAGATCTGATTTTTATTCTAGCCCTGATGCTAGGTGTTCCGAGCAGTTCTTAGCTTCCATCATATACTTATACACTTATAGTATTCATTTTATTCATGTACTAGAAGTCAAAACACATGTAAAAAGATGCATATTAAAGCTTACATACCAGTGTCTGCAGTATCCTCTTTGTTTACTGTACCCAAACGAAAAGGCTCAGAAGCAGTGAGTATTTTGGACTGAATTACTGTAGAAGCTGTAGGACTCCTAACAATGGTTTGTACTGCTGCAGATGGAATGTTATCTCCATCTTGCATGACTGTGCGGGCCAGCGGGTAAGTCCGTAAACGCTGAGTGGTTTTCTCTTGTTTGTTGTACTTCACTGTCTTAAGAACAGTAGGGTCCTGGCATACTTTATCTTTTGTGGAGTCCCCTTTACTAACAGCCAGTAGATTCATTTTGGCACAGCTGAAGACAAAGCAGAAAATACAGCCTATAAGACGTACCATTTTCAATACAATGCATGTTATACTAATCAATTTTAATGGCATTATTATATTTGATTTAGATTTATAATGCTGTTTCAGAGTTTATGTCAGTGCATAGACTCTCAAACATGGTCCCCTGGACAACTCACAAGTACAGGAGCTCAGCAATTATTACAGATTCTCATGGGCTGGGATATATGGACATATCTAGCATGTGCACTGTTGGTGGGTTCTGAGTATAGGACACCTCATAGCCAACAAGCCCCAAGCAAACTAAAATATAACAATGACCCAGCCTTAAACATGTGCCATTGACTGTGATAGTTTGAATTTAATTCAATTAAATAAATCAGTATGGGGTCTGGTGCCCAAGGAAGCGATATCAGGACATCTTCTTCAGCCTTTCTACCTAGAAAGGAAGCAAACCAAAAGATGGGTTCGAGGACGCTTTCCTCTGCCCACCCTAAAGGAGAGAAAATCTAAAAATTATTAATATGTGGTATGGAGCCCCCATTTTAATCTATGGTTGCACATAGGAAGGGGACCAGATCTTCTTCCTCTATCCTCCCTAAGGCAGAAGACCAAAAATGTGTTTAAGTAAAATGTTAGTGGGATAATATTATCCCCCACCTCCCCGTACTAATCAGATTAGAATGGAGTCCTGTTATTTATTTAGGTATATGGACTGGAGGAAAAGAGCATCAAGGCAATGCTGGACCTCCAAGATCAAGGTAAATAGGAGTTTCATCACCTAAAAAAAAAAAAAAAACACACACACACATATTCTAAAACACACACACTGTGGGGGGGGGGAATAGAATGGGTCCCCTTCCATGTATTTTGAAAAATTAATATGAGGGCTCCAGACCCCATATAATTTTTTTTAGGTTCTGCACATTTATTTGGACATGATTTATTTATTTGGTCGTGATGGTTAACCCCTCCATTGCCAGAGCAGCAAGATCACTGCAGCTCAGCAGTGAATGGGATAATCATTTTGTGGATGAGATGGTTTGGGGTTTATTTATCTATTAAAAGATTTCACTTAATCCCTCAAATGCTGGTGCAGCAAGATTCACTGCAATCTGACAATGGATGAGGTTAAAATAGGGTGACAGGGATAACGGAAGAGTGCCCAGGACATGGAGGGCCTATTGGTCCCCTGGCTTCCCCTGCCTGATCTCCCAAAAAAGCCTCGGTCAGAAAGTCAGAAGCAAGTGGGAGGTGGCATCATTTGTAGACATAGTTATTCCAGAACCAGTATGGTGTACTCATATGAATTGTTCCACCGGTTGAAAAAGCTGAAATCCTGATGAAAGGATCATAGTATCCTGAAACAAATAGGAAGGTCTTTTTCCTCTTGTTTTTTTATTTTAAGTATGTTTTATTAAAGTTTCTTTTGGACCTAATATATATTTTGGCTAACCTTGAATTTTGTAGATACCTTAGTCAACAATGACCTAGACAGGGACAGGTTAAAATGCCCTGTGACAATATATAGGTTATCAACATTTTCAACTGGTGGTACAATCCATGTGAGTACACCATACTAGTTCTAGTCAACCTTTTAAAATGTATGTCTACATATGAGAGCCCCCTCATCCTTGCTTCTATATACTGATGATTTTGTGTTCTATTGTTTTGAGGACAGATCTCTAGTGAGCAGCCTAACTTGAGAAGAATCGGTGTGGGGGGCAGCATAATATGCCTCACATGTCTTGAATACCACTGGAGATTCCATGCAACCTCTACCTATGTGAGTAATAGTCTGCATTTGAATAATGTATTTTCTGGTGAAAACATATTTTTGGTCATAATGCAATCTTAGCCTATGTTACACTGCATTTATGATAATTTGGTCTCCACAAGTCCTTAATGGGAATATCTTTTAGAGTAGTTGGGCAGGCATTGTCTATCTTTCTTACAATCATACATAGGGCTCTGAAACGAAACCAGCTAACTTGACAAGAGACAGAGTATGCTAACTGGCATAATGACTAAAGGAATTGCATAAGGTAAGCCATATCTACTTTGATATACCTTCTTTTAAGCAGTAGGAACACAAAAAAATTGTTGCCAGATTGTTAAATATTTGGAGATTGAGTCAGCGTATTGTTAAGTGGGATACTAGTACTATCAGTCAAACTCTAACTTCCCACAGTGACTAGATGGCTAAGTATACCAGAAAACACCATTACGGATTTTTTCCACAACTGAAGGAATTCTTACAGTAAGTGTATCCAGCCTTTATAGAGAAAAGTGAGATTTGCTTTAGTGGTTTTCTACCAAAATATATAAACGATACTGTGACTGACAACAAAAGTCACAACGTACAAAGCAGAAGTCATACCTGAAAATAAACAATGTTTCCATAAATCAGTGAACCACATTTTTGTGCTATGTATAAAGGTTATTTAATAATCCATGTTACAATCATCCATAGAAAGCGATGTATAATGGTAAATGAATAGATGAAAATGGACTCATGGATAATGAAAAAAAAAGTGGCTCAATTGTAATGCCTATCCTAAATGTATATATAATATATCCCACGCAACATGAAAATGAAGATGAATGATGAATAATGAAAGTAGAACTTTCACCTTTAATATTCCGTGTCTCTTATGATTAGTCTAGTAAAATATTTTGTAGTTTGTTTTTTTTTTTGTAAACACATATTAGGAGATATTCGCTCTCACAATTAGACTTCATGTAGCCACTTCCACATTCTGTGGCACAGGTTAATGTTGGCATAGTGGCGCAGGACTTCCCAGACCTCCAATTCTCCTCCCTACCAGCTCTCCCATTATAATGACAAATGGAGCTTGCTGTTACAATAGACGTGATTCACATAAATACAAACAGAAGCATGAAAGCGCTCCTTGGGGGAGCTGGGAGGGAGGAGAATTGGAGGTCTGGGAAGTCCTGCGCCAGTGTGCCGATGTTACTCTGTGCCACAGAATGCGGAAGTGGCTACATGAAGTCTAATTTTGAGAGCGACTATCTCCTAAAGTGTATGCTTATGGAAAAAAACCCTGCAATCTACAAACCATTTTACTAGACTAATAATAGGAAAAACGGTGCATTAAAGGTGAAAGTTCCCCTTGAATAAAATAACAATTGCTTGGATGACAAATCTCTATAAAAACATAATAGATGCAATGTCAGTGTAATAACAGCGTCATTGTTCTCTGAAGCTCAAACAAGCATAGTTTTTTCTTGGATCTGTAAAGCAATTTTAATATTTTAGATATCTGATCTTTGGGAGGAAATATATGTTTTACTGCTTTTTTAAGTCAACTTCTGATTTATGGACACGTGGTTTATTTTCAAGTATGTTGTGACTTTTGTTTTCAGTCACAGTATCATTTATGTATTTTGGTTTTTACATTTCAGATTTTTACTTTAAATTTTGTTTTAATTGTTGTATTTGGGGGTGGGGGATCACAAACACACATGTTGGAATTGATTTCATATGTGTGAGTGTGGCCCCTCAGACCTAGAGCTATTGATATCCTGGATGCATATACATTTTATTATTACACTGCAGCCACAGAGTATTATTGTTGTCATATATCATATGGTTTAATAAAGTCCAATTCATTTTTGTTCATATTATGATTGTCATTTGCTATAGTCTTTTATAATTGACATTTTTACCATTTTACATACATATTTACTGAGTTACTGTAAAAGCTTAGGTGGATTTTTTTTTATCATTATTAGATCTTTATGCCCGTGTGTCTTTTCTCATGGGCATCAAGAGTTGCAGTTGTCACCGAGATGAAACATGGTGAAGCATTTCTCAATGTGTGTGATAATGCAGTTATGGATTTGCAGTATTGGTATCAATTAAATCACTACTGCAGGTAGCTGCACTATACCTATGATTTTGTCACAAATCAGAGAGCACACTGTCAGGGACATAAAAATGTAAAAAAAAAAAAAAAAAAAGTACAGGGAATTTGACTTTACATATTATGTACTTGCTTAATATATAAAGTAAAAAAAATGCTGTCATTTTAACCCCTTGAATGCTAGAGAGGTCACCAATGCATAGTGAAGCAATGAATCAAATGAAATGAAATGTAGAGCTCTCCAGCATTCAAAGGGCCAAAGAGAACCTTGTTCTAGATTCACTAAAGTTGGAAGAGGGAAGAAAATGTTTTATGTCCTGTCAGAGCAGTGTTGAAGGCACATTAATAGTATTCACTAAAGTCTTCGACATCACATCACCATCAGTCCAACAAAATTCTGCCCACATCAACATCCATCTGACAGGTTTACGAATTTTCGCCCATCACATCGACAATGGCCTATTTCCATATGGAAATTAAGCATAATGACTCATTTGGAAATGCAGGGTAACGAGCCATTTTGAAGTGTTGGATATTATTATACTACATTTATATGGTCAACAAATGAGTCCTGGATGCCACATCCACAGAGGCCAACACGACAGCCAGGGCAGTTTCTTTTTTCTTACTGAACCAGGCAAAAATGCATTAGCCTTCCTAAACCCCCAAGGACAAGAGGGGTGACTAAAGCATTGCAAAGCAATGCACCTCGCACCCCACCGATCAACCAAAGGATCAAGACTACCATGTGCAGGGGTGGAGTTTGTGTGGTCCAGCCAGCAACTGTCATGTCTCCCCCCATGGACACGAAATCAAGGACAGACTGAAGATGTTAACTCTAGAACAAAATCCCCAGGATAAAGTCATAGGAGGCAATGGGATTTTTTGGCCATAGTAAAGTAAGCAGAGAGATAGTATTAGTAAGGGATATTTTATTAGTAACCTCATTAACATAAATTACCCTATAGCATATATGTGCAAAGACCTGGTTTGTGTCCCCTGAGTCTCAGTATTTACCATTAAACTGAGGAGTCACTAGGGAAAATCCTGAGTTCTACTATATTCATACTAATGCCCAACTTAATCAGCAAACTTCTTTATACCTATTAATCCTGTTAAAGGGAAATATAATTATTAAAAATAAAATTATAGTATTCCTTAAACATAAATATAAAATATGTTTCTGCCCCTCAGTTTCCATAATCTATCACCAATTAACAACTGAGCAGGACAGTCAGGGGTTGTAGTCTGGCAGAAGCTGGAGTGCCTCACTTTGCCCATCCCTGCTCTAGCCTTCAGGGACTGCTTCCTCAGAGACTGAAATTCTTCATCAGGAACAGGGATGGACACTGTAACGCCTTCTATCTGCTGTCAGACTACAACTCCCATCATTCAGGGAATCTGGAAGCCCTCACATTGCCCATAACACTGGATTAGGCAATCTTCCCAATTCTAGTTTAGTGCATTTACAAATGTATTTTCCCACTTCTTTACTATAGCAGTGGTGCCTGCTACAACAACACATGTTTGCATAACAGGAGTGGCAGAGCATTTGTGTACCCCGAGATTTGTTTCCCAGGAGAAATGCAGCTAGAAGGACAACTGCTGAACCCATCAGGTTATTCCTTTTCTTATTTAAAAGTAAGTAATTATAAATAAAATGCATTTTAAATATTTAAGTGAAAGAAGTATGCGTGGCATTTATAGTGCAAGAACTACAGCAGTTCTGGCTCCCATGGGAAAGATGCATTAAAAATGATTTGGCAATATCATATGCAACAGAACACAAGGGGGCAGATTCACTAATTAGGATAAAAAGGTGATAAAGTGGAGATGACTTCTCGAGTTTATCACTTCTCCAGTTCCTGTGTTATTCCATGGCGCCTATTCACTAAGATCTCCAAATCTGAAGAAATCTCAGTGCATAGTCTCTATAGAATAACATAGGAATTGGAGAAGTGATAAACTGGAGAAGTCATCTCCACTTTATCACCTCTTTATCACCACTTAGTGAATCTCTCCAATGTCAGTCAGCAACCACAAAAGGCAGAAAGTTATTATCATGCACAAAGAGGTGCACAGACTTGAGAAAAAAATATAATTTTACCTCTGTAAAAATCCTTGGTAAAAACCTCACTTTAAGTGCACATTACAGTTTTGGGTATCAGTCCACAAAAGAGACATTACAAAACTGGAAAGAGTTCAAAGACTTACAACAAAAGGGGATTGAAAAACGTTAGGATTCTTTCCAAATTGGACAATATGATTACTATTTACAAATGCATGCATGAGTAATATTAAAAAAAACTCTCTGTGCAGATGACAAGAGGTCATCCACTGAGATAAATGGCATTAGATTTCACTTTTTGCAAAGTAGGCAAAACTCTAGAACAGTATTTTTGGAGAGCCACCTCAACTGTGAAGGCCACACCCACATTCTGAGTTGTAGTTGTGGGTAGAATAATCCCATTTCCACTAATTTATGGAGGGCAGATTATTTAACTGTTTACATACCCTTTTACTGGTCGCTATTTAACCCCCTTGTATGCCATAGAGCTGTCCAACACAGTGTGAAGTAATGAGTTGAAGACCTCTCTACAAAGGGGTTAACAGCTTATTTGTTTTGCTTGTATTTTATAGACTAAGAGTATTTCTATAGCATCACTGAGGGATGCAGGCGCCATGGTGTGTAGAAGCATGCCTAAAGGAGGCTGGGCACTCTAGTTGAAACACTTCCCACTTCTTTGTGTCTATACCCCTCCTCTAACCATTCAACTTACAGTTTTAAAAGAGTGTCCGTCAGGAGGTACAGGGATTTTTCCCAAGAGAGAAATGAAGTTAATCTTTGTTTACTTTAATTTCTTTTATCATTTCACTTGACTATTGACTTCAAATCAAGCAATAACTCTAGCATAAACCACCACAGTTACTACAATGGTGGCTCACAAATTCAAACTTGTCAGGAGGGAAATGTTCTCAGTAACAGAGTGGAAGGTAGTAACAACCAATGTATCACAGTGCCTGTGATCTAGCTGTCACTCTCTTCTGTGGTTGAGGGTGATTTGTTCACTTGGTTTGGCCCGCCCCTTGGTTTCCTTTTTATACCTGACTATTCCATCTGTCAGGTGCCCTTTCGTGGTGTTTCTGAGCCAGTTGTTCTGTTGCTGCGTTTCTGATTCCTGAGTACCGATTTGGCTTGCCCTGACCATTCTCCAGTGTTCCTGCTTGTGGATGACCCGGCTCGTCTGACTACCTCCTTCGGACCTCGACTCTGCTTGGCTGACGTTCCTGCTTGTGTATGATCCGGCTTGTACGACTACCTCCTACGTGCTCCGATCCGGCCCGGCTGACTTCCTCCTGCAAGATCAACCTACAGCGTGTTCCAGAAGACCTACGTTCCGGTTGTCGCCGTCGCGACATTATCATCCACTGTTCCAGTAATTGTGTGGCTGTTTTGCCTGGTGTTACTTCGTGCAGTGCAGTGTTACTATTGTGCAGAGCTGTGTACGCCTCACTCAGACAGCAGAGCTGTGCTACTGCAGAAAAGCCTTGTGTAAACGTGCCTTTTAACCCTACCAGTGCTGCCTCGGTCCCACTCTCCTTACTCCAGATTGAGCCTCGTTCCTAGTGATACTCCTGCTGAGTTGGCCGCTCTCCGTCGGCAACTCGGTGCCATCCCAGTAGAGTATTCACTTCCGATTAGGCCGGTTGGGCGCTTTGGCTCTCTCTCTCTCTCGTTGTATACACTGGGTGATTCCGTTATACCGAGTGGTGACGGGCACAGGCTTCAGCACTAGCATTCCGGTACTACTTCAGTTGGGCTATTGGCCCTGTCTCGTTATACTCAGTCCGGTAGAGTCTGAGGAGGCTTGGGAGCTCTTGCATTGCAGGCCGGTTCGATACACGCCCGTGGGGCTAATATCACTTGCACTAGCAGTAGCCATTCCAGTAGGTACGCCCGTGGGGGCTATTGGGCTCTGCTTTACTACACACCGTGGCGAGACAGTCCTTATCCACTTTATGGTGAACATTTCTTCAGCACAGCTTATCTACACCTCGGGCGTGCCAAACATCCACTCAAGAGACTGATCATAATCAAGGACTTAACCCTCTGTGGTTACCTTAAGCTCAGCTTACTTACACCCAGGGCGTGCCAAACAGTTCCTTGTGAAACTGTTATTTATCAAGGACTCAACCCTCTGTGGTTATACCCCTTCCTCTGCGGTACATTTGTACTTGTATTCCGTTTGTGCATCTACATTTGTATTTTCCAGTCACTATCGTTGATGTACACCCAACCGCCACTAGAGGGCGACCTTATGTGTTATTATTGCTAAATAAAACTGTGTTTTATTTTACATACTGGTCTGAGTGTCTTTAAAAACCGTGACAGTACGAAAGGGCCATGACCTCAGACAGTAAGGGCGAAGGTAACACTCAAAACATCCACTGGAGAATGGATGCTCAGGAGCAGCGCTTAGATCAATTGGCACTGGCTCTACAAACCCTGCTTGAGCGTACGATACACCTAGACAAGCCTAATCCGAATCCGGTGGTCTCCCCAGTCTTGACACCGGACAAGCCGCCTCTAGCTCCTCCTACTTGTGTCAGAGGCTTAACGGCTATGGCGCCGTTACCGTTGAGATATGATGGCGAGCCTTCCCTATGCAGGGGCTTCATTAACCAGTTAAAGATCTATCTGGAATTAACGCCCCAGGCTTTTCCTAACGACTGTAGCAGGGTCGGTTTCATGATATCGCTACTAACTGGCAAGGCTTTGGCTTGGGCGAACCCCTTGTGGGAAAGTGCCAGACCTTGCACGCTGAACTTTAACGAATTTGTAAGAAAGTTCCGCCATGTGTTTGAGGTACCTGGTAGAGTGGCCTCCGCTGCCAAAAAACTAATGGAGATACAGCAGGGCGAACGTTCCTTGGGCAGTTATGCGATAGAATTTCGGACCCTGGCTGCGGAGGTGGGCTGGAACGATGAGGCATTATTGGCAGCCTTCGCTAAGGGGCTCTCCGAAACAATCAAAGATGAAATTGCTGCCCGGGATGTACCCTGTGACCTAGATGAATTAATTGACTATGTAATGATCATTGACTCCCGTATCAGGGAGAGAAGGTTGGCACGAAAGGCAACTTCCAGGAAGCATGGGCAGAACTGCTTCTTTGACCCACCCTCTCCACCCTTTCCTCCTGAACGCACGGGAGAGGCAGCAGAGCCAATGCAACTGGGTTTCACTAGACTCTCCAACGAGGAGAGGTCTTTTCGTAAAAAGCATGGTCTTTGTCTTTATTGTGGCAAACAGGGGCACCTTTTGCGCAATTGTCCGGTAAGGCTGGGAAACGCACGCACCTAGGGTACCTTGGGGGACAGGCCCTAGGTGGTGTACAACAGTCCCCAGATCCTAACATTGCTAAACCCACCATCCAGGTGACGTTCTCTTGGGCAGATAAGGGCGCAGACACCTTGGCACTGGTGGACTCTGGTGCAGCCGGATACTTTATGGACCAATCTTTCGCAGACTTGCACAATATTCCTCTATGCAAAAAGGAATGTCCGTTGGCAGTAGAGGCCATTGATGGCAGACCATTGGAACCAGCCTTTATTACTATGGAAACCATTCCTATCTCTATGTCAGTTGGGGCTCTCCACAAAGAGGAGGTTCAGTTTCAGATTATCCGCTCTCCTCACCATGCAGTCATATTGGGGTTTCCATGGTTGCTTCGGCATAATCCTCAATTTGATTGGCAAACATGCGAAGTCGGTGCCTGGTCCGATTACTGTAAAGAAAACTGCCTATCTCTCCCTGTGAAAATTATGTGTACCCTCCCCTGCTATATCACTTGAATATGGGGAATTCAGTGATGTATTCAGCAAGGGGGAGGCTAGCGCATTGCCCGAGCACAGACCCTACGATTGCGCTATTGATCTGCCTCCTGGTGTGTTTCCTCCGAGGGGTCGAACTTACCCACTGTCTTGCGAAGAGAACAGGGCAATGGAGGAGTACATTGAGGACGCTCTTGGTAGAGGAATTATTCGCAAGTCTAACTCCCCGGCTGGTGCCGGATTCTTCTTTGTTAAGAAGAAAAATGGCGAACTTAGGCCATGTATAGATTACCGGGGGCTTAATAAGCTGATGCCCAAGAATGCATACCCTATTCCACTCATCACTGAGTTATTTGACAGATTGAAGGGCTCTTCTGTCTTCACCAAACTTGATTTACGGGCTGCTTACAATCTAGTATGAATCAGAGAAGGTGATGAGTGGAAAACGGCATTTAATACCAGAACGGGGCACTACGAATATCTGGTAATGCCGTTTGGCTTATGTAATGCACCTGCGGTATTTCAGGAGCTGATCAATGACATCTTGCGTGACATGCTTCAGTCCTGTGTGGTGGTATATCTGGACGATATATTGATTCATTCCTCTACGCTCTCCCAGCATATTAAAGATGTCACGCAAGTTTTGTCACTACTCAAGGCTAATAAGCTGTTTTGCAAATTGGAAAAATGCGAGTTCCATGTGTCACAAGTACCATTCTTGGGGTTCATAATCTCGAAGGATGGAATCGCTATGGACCAAGAGAAGTTGGCAGCGGTATTGCAGTGGCCTCGCCCTAAAGGGTTAAAAGCGATTCAGCGCTTTTTAGGGTTTGCCAACTATTATAGAAAATTCATATGCAACTTTTCCACTATTGTGAAATCCTTGTCTGACTTAACTCATAAGGGCGCTACTCCCTCTCAGTGGTCCGAGGCCGCTGATAATGCTTTTGAGACCTTAAAATCTGCCTTTGCGTCTGCTCCAGTACTGTCCCATCCCAATACCTCCCTGCCTTTTACTTTGGAGGTCGACGCCTCTGAAGTTGGGGTTGGGGCAGTGCTCTCCCAGCGTCCTGTGGGAGGTGGTACCTTGAAACCTTGTGGGTTTTTTTCAAAAAAGTTGTCTAGCGCACAAAGTCACTATGAGATTGGCGACAGAGAGTTATTGGCTATTATTCTGGCATTGAAGGAGTGGCGCCACCTGTTGGAGGGTACTAAGAACCCAGTATTGATCCTGACCGATCACAAGAACTTGACATATCTCTCTGAAGCTAAGAGGTTGTCTTCTCGTCAGGCCAGGTGGGCACTCTTTTTGTCCCGATTTTAACTTCGTGGTATCATACCTTCCAGGGTCTAAGAACGTCAGGGCAGACGCATTGTCTCGTCAGTTTGCATCGGACACTGACAGGGAGGAGGAGCCGGTACCCATCCTTCAGCCTGACCGTATTTTGGCTACCATTCGCACTAGTATAACCTCACCTCTGGGAGAGGAGATTCTGGGGTCTCAAGCTAGGGCTCCACCTGAGACTCCAGTTGGCAAATGCTTTGTGGAGGAGCCTTTTTGCACTCGCCTTTTGGAGACCTATCATTCCTCTAGGGCTGCCGGGCACATTGGCAGGGATCAACTGGTATGGTCTCTTTCGCAATTATTCTGGTGGCCGACGCTCAGAGCCGATTGTTCCGCCTTTACTGCCGCCTGTGCCACATGTGCCCGTGCCAAGACCCCCAGGCATCTTCCAGTGGGTTTGCTCCAACCTGTACCTAATGGAGAACGGCCCTGGTCCCACATTTCTATTGATTTTATGGGAGAATTGCCTAATTTGAGGGGGTTTACATTTATACTTATGGTGGTTGATCGGTTCTCCAAAATGGCTCATTTTGTGCCACTCAGAGGGCTTCCATCGGCTCAGGAACTAGCTAAGGTGTTTGCTAGTGAAGTGTTTCGTTTGCACGGGGTACCCAGAGTGGTGGTCTCTGACCGTGGGAGTCAATTCGTGTCCAGGTTTTGGAGGGCATTCTGTGGCATGATGGGCATTCAATTGTCCTTCTCTTCCGCCTACCATCCCCAGACCAACGGAGCCGCTGAGCGTGCCAACCAGGGATTGGAATAGTTCCTGCGCTGTTTTATTACTGATCATCATGACAATTGGGCCGACCTGTTGCCATGGGCGGAGTTTGCCAGGAACTGTGCAGTTAACTCATCGTCCGGGAGCTCCCCGTTCTTAATCAATTATGGGTTTCAGCCAGGTTTGCTCCCGGACTAGTTTCAGTCTCAGCAGATTCCGGCTTTGGATGAGCATATGGAGCAGCTCCGTTCCACATGGGCACAGGTACAAAGGACCCTCAGTCAGTCCTTCCAGCGACATCAGAGATATTCCAATCGTAAACGGCTGCCAGCGGTCTCTTTCCAGGTTGGGGACAGGGTATGGCTCTCGTCTAGAAACCTTAACCTGCAAGTCCCTTCGAATAAGTTGGCTCCCCGGTTTATTGGCCCATTTAAAATTATCCACAAAATTAATCCTGTCTCCTATGCATTGGAACTTCCACCATCTATGCGTATTCACAATGTCTTCCATGTATCTCTGTTAAAACCTCTGGTTTGCAATCATTACACGACCACCCCGGTGGTTCCTGGGCCGGTGGACGTCCAGGGGCAAGAGGAATACGAGGTGCAGAGCATTGTGGATTCTAGGCGACTTAGAGGGAAGTTGCAATACCTGGTCCATTGGAGGGGATTTGGCCCGGAGGAGCGCTCTTGGGTTGATCAGAAGGACCTTCATGCGCCCAGACTGGTGCGCAACTTCCACTCCAAGTACCCTCAGAAACCTAGGCCTCCAGTGGGGAGAGGGGGTCTTTGAGGGGGGGGTACTATCACAGTGCCTGTGATCTAGCTGTCACTCTCTTCTGTGGTTGAGGGTGATTTGTTCACTTGGTTTGGCCCGCCCCTTGGTTTCCTTTTTATACCTGACTATTCCATCTGTCAGGTGCCCTTTCGTGGTGTTTCTGAGCCAGTTGTTCTGTTGCTGCGTTTCTGATTCCTGAGTACCGATTTGGCTTGCCCTGACCATTCTCCAGTGTTCCTGCTTGTGGATGACCCGGCTCGTCTGACTACCTCCTTCGGACCTCGACTCTGCTTGGCTGACGTTCCTGCTTGTGTATGATCCGGCTTGTACGACTACCTCCTACGTGCTCCGATCCGGCCCGGCTGACTTCCTCCTGCATGATCAACCTACAGCGCGTTCCAGAAGACCTACGTTCCGGTTGTCGCCGTCGCGACATTATCATCCACTGTTCCAGTACTTGTGTGGCTGTCTTGCCTGGTGTTACTTCGTGCAGTGCAGTGTTACTATCGTGCAGAGCTGTGTACGCCTCACTCAGACAGCAGAGCTGTGCTACTGCTGAAAAGCATTGTGTAAATGTGCCTTTTAACCCTACCAGTGCTGCCTCGGTCCCACTCTCCTTACTCCAGTGTGAGCCTCGTTCCTAGTGATACTCCTGCTGAGTTGGCCGCTCTCCGTCGGCAACTCGGTACCATCCCAGTAGAGTATTCACTTCCGATTAGGCCTGTTGGGCGCTTTGGCTCTCTCTCTCTCGTTGTATACACTGGGCGATTCCGTTATACCGAGTGGTGACGGGCACAGGCTTCAGCACTAGCATTCCGGTACTACTTCAGTTGGGCTATTGGCCCTGTCTCGTTATACTCAGTCCGGTAGAGTCTGAGGAGGCTTGGGAGCTCTTGCATTGCAGGCCGGTTCGATACACGCCCGTGGGGCTAATATCACTTGCACTAGCAGTAGCCATTCCAGTAGGTACGCCCGTGGGGGCTATTGGGCTCTGCTTTACTACACACCGTGGCGAGACAGTCCGTATCCACTTTATGGTGAACATTTCTTCAGCACAGCTTATCTACACCTCGGGCGTGCCAAACATCCACTCAAGAGACTGATCATAATCAAGGACTTAACCCTCTGTGGTTACCTTAAGCTCAGCTTACTTACACCCAGGGCGTGCCAAACAGTTCCTTGTGAAACTGTTATTTATCAAGGACTTAACCCTCTGTGGTTATACCCCTTCCTCTGCGGTACATTTGTACTTGTATTCCGTTTGTGCATCTACATTTGTATTTTCCAGTCACTATTGTTGATGTACACCCAACCACCACTAGAGGGCGACCTTATGTGTTATTATTGCTAAATAAAAAACTGTGTTTTATTTTACATACTGGTCTGAGTGTCTTTAAAAACCATGACACGATGCCAGTAACTTTGGATGTATAGTCTTCATTCCATCCTTGGCCTCTGGTCTCCAACCAAAGCACATCTAGTAATAAATATCCTGGAACTGAGAGTCAATTTCAGTGCTATATAGATATGGACAAGACTCCTACAAAATCTTCCCATTGGGATTCAGTCCATCACCACCGTAACAGTGGCTTACATCTACCACCAAGGAGGAACAAAAAGCAAAGCAGCTTGGATGGAAGTAGAAAGAATTCTCCATTGAGTAGAAAGCCATGTACTGGAATCATCAACCATCTACATTCCGTGGGTGGACAACTGAGAAGCGAACTACCTAAGCAAGAAAACCATAGATCTAGGAAAATGGGAACTGAAACAGGAGATATTTCTCCAAATAATGCACAAATGGGGCATGCCAGAAGTAGATATGATGGCATCAAAGAGGAACAAGAAACTGCCAATGTTTTATGCCAGAACTAGAGATCCACAAGCAGTAGATTCTCTAACCATGCCAATGAGATACAAACTATTGTATGCATTTCCTTCACTAGCCATGATTCCTAGGGCCCTCCTAAAAATCAGTAAAGAATAGGTTCACTCCATCCTCATTGCACCTTTTTGGCCAAGAAGAGCTTGGTTTCATCTGTAAAAGACATGTTGTTAACTGAACCCTGATGTCTTCCTCAGATACCATACCTTCTATTACAAGGGCCCATTCATCTTCACAACTTACACAATCTTATTTTGACGGCATGGAACATGAAACCCTGATTTTGAAAAATTAAGGTTATTCAAACTAAGTTAAGAGCATGGAAACCAGTCTCGGATGAAATATATCACCAAATCTGGAGAATATATTTTTCATTCTGTAATTAGTATTCTAGAGAACCTTTACATTTCCATGTTCCCTCAATCCTAGAGTTTTTTCAGGAGGACTTGAAAAGGGAATTTAAGTAAATTATCTCAACGTACAAGTCTCAGCATTATCAGTTATTTTTCAAAGAAAAATAAATGATATTCCAGAGATTCAAACATTCTTACAAGGAGTGAATATAATTCTTTCCCCATATTCCTATTTCACCTTGGAATCTGAATCTAGTATTAGTGGTCCTTCAGTTCATTCCATGTGAACCACTATCTTCAGCCTCTATTAGAGATCTCACATATAAATATATTTTTATTAGAAGGTTGATGAAGGAAAGTACATTCAGAAAATAGCATTCTTTAGTGTATAGTGTCAAAAGACATCAAGCAAACCATTTTCGATCATTTAAAAGAGGTAGACCATAGAACAACAAAGTAGTATATCTTGGTTCTACAGAAATAAGCAGGTGTGGAGCCGACATACAACCAACAATTTTAAAAGAAAGAAGTAGATAAGATAGGGAAGGGGAGAGAGAGCAGTGGAGTAAGAGAAAAAAAGGAAAGGGGGAGGAGGGATAATAGGGAAGGATTGCCCAATATAGATCGCCCAATACGGATCTGGGAAGGGGTACATGGTATATCTAGTGTACAATCTCACAACTCTTCCCCAGAGTATGCCATTTGTGCAATAGATTAGAGTGGAAGGATGGGTTACGACCTTTACTACACCAAGCCATCCTCCACCCTAGCGAACCAAGCTCCCATAGTCGGGGGAGATGTTGATTTCCAATTCAATGGGATAAGAGTTTTCCCTGTGTTAAGCATAGCAAATAGTAATCATTTATTGTAAAGAGAACTGGATCTCTAGATAGAGAAATCTGTAGTAGATGTTCTACGTTGGAGAAGCAGGTGGAAAAACAAAGTGTAATCAAAGGACAAGACCACCAAATATGTACATGTGTACAAGTGTGAGATTTGCATCTCCAGCAGATAGAGGTGGACGTCAGATCAAATACATGTATTCTTACTGGTCTGTAGTACTAGCTGAACAACAATTTGTAATTTGTTTCCACTAGTTGGGTGGATATGGAAGATGTATAGGTGTTTTTCCAGATCAATTCCCAGGCAGTGAGTGGCAGGATGCATCCCAGTTCTTTTTCTCATGCTAGGGAATGTTTGGGTTTGATATAAGACAGTCTTCTTAATTGTTATAGTGTCAGCTAGAAGAATTTCAGAACTTAGAGCTCTATCCTGAACGTCTCCACATCTCTTCTTCCATAGGGATAAATTCCTCTTAAAAACTGTACCTGACTTTCAACCAAAAGTTGCTTCTTCTTTTCACGTTAATTAGGAATTTATTCTTATTTCTTTATGCCCTTACCCTAGCAACAAGAAAGAGGAAGTCTTACATTCACTGGATGTAGTTCGATGTCTTCACAAGTAGGTTCAAGTGACCCTGTCTTTTAGACAGACACATTGTTTGGAAGCCCAGAAGGCCCAAAGAAGGGCAAAGCGGCCTACAAAAATACCACACAGATTAAACAAATGATCTGCAAGCCTATAGACTTAAGTCACTTCCGGCACCTTTCCAGATCACAGTCCATTGAACTTGTGCCATTAACTCCTAATGGGCAATGAAAAAAACAATCTATTGTTGACCAACGCTGCAAGGCATCAACATGGTCAATTTTGGCCACAAAGATTTGAAAGTCGTAATTCATCAGTTTTCCTCCTGCCCTCTAAAATTTTGGGACTGTTTTGGGATGTCCCCGTGGTCCCTGCATCCCTCAACAATGCTAGATAAAAAGGAATTTTTGTACTTACCGATAAATCTTTTTCTCTTACTCCATTGAGGGATACACAGAAAACTAACTTGAGTAAGGGATGCCTTGCCATTAATTTCAGGATCTGTTCAAGTGTCTATCACATTCCTGACTTTGCTAGACGAGAAATGACAGATGAATGGTTAAAGGAGGAGTATAGACAGGAGGAAATGGGAGGACTTTCAACTAGAGTGCCTGCCTCCTATAGGCACACTCCTATACCCCATGGTCCCTGCATCTCTGGACTAAGAGAAAAGGAATTATTGGTAAGTACAAAAAAAATCTCTTTTTCTGGCCAGACAATAATGAGTGGAGCTAGGGTAAAATTCTGTGAGGAGTGGGCCGTGGCCATGGGTGGTTTTAAAGGTTTCATGTCTAGTAGTACATGGAATGTAAATCTGGCACTGCTCACAATGGAATTAAATGGAAGTCACATCAGATAAAAGCTGGTAAGAAATGATCACATAATTTGCAGTTGTGAAGATTTCATGGACATATCTTGCACATTCACCAAGATTTATTACAGACATACAAGAAACAGATTACACTAGATTAAAGAAAATGCATCTCTTATCAGTATTTGGTCTTTGCATGCTTACTTGGTGTGAGGTTTGCATCCGTCAGTAGCAGAATGGACATCAGAGTAAGATTCACTGGGACATAATTCACATACTGTGTCACTTTCATGAGTACCTGAAAATGTGAAATAAAAAATGTATAGAGATATTTTACTGAATTAATTAGCAGTAAAAAGGAGCAATATGGGGCAGCTGTAGCTAAAATAACAGTAGAAATACAATGAGGCTTGAGGCCTAAACTAGCACAGTGTTAGGCAATCTATTATGTCAGCCCTGAGACTGATGTTCTGTGAAGAACTGGAACTATGCTTGGAAAAATCATGTGCGCCAAATAAATCCCCATTGGTTTAAATGGGCCTCTTAACAATCTGAATGCTAGGGAGGTCTCACAATGTTTTGAAGACCTTTGTAACATTCAGGGTTTTAAAGCTTTATTACCTCAGTGGGAACTTGGGGACTTTTAGTTTGGCCTTCTGTGATGCAACTGGTGTGCCACAGAATCGCCTCCATTCTGCTTATTGCATCAGTCTCTTTAAAAGAGTTGCCCATTAGGTTTAAATAGAAATTACCAACAACATGAAAAGGAGGCCATATACCTTTAAATATCCTGTCTACCAAGACAGTGTAAATGAAAATACTTTGTGGAAGCCCTAAAATCTTTTCAAAACCACTTTGATAGTAGATATCTAACAAATGCATTTCTTTTGCAAAGCACTGGAGATATTTCTGGTTAAAAGGTTAAAGGGATAGTAATGTTTCAAAATAAAAGCAGCTCCAATTAATCTTTATAGTATTTGGGCCATAGAGAGCGTAATTTCAAAACTGTCAGAGTTGTAGTACAAGAGTAATTGAATGATAAAGTTTACCTCTCCCGCCTCTTTTACCTAGTGTAAGCTGCCTATCAGAGTTGTAGTACAACAGTAATTGAATGATAAAGTTTCCCTCTTCCACCTCTTTTACCTAGTGTAAGCTGCCTCCCCTCAGATGTCGAATCTGGTCCACAGACCAGACAGCTCACAGCAAGGGGCAATCTTCTTACTGTGAGAACAATGAAAACCCTGCCCCCCATTACAAGTTTATCAGGTTTTTCCATTATGCTAATTGAAGATTGCCCCTCTCCTCAAGCCATCTGGGCACCACCTTGCTGTTCTGAGGTGAGCAGTGTTAAATCAGTAAAAGGGGAGGGAGGGGGATACTTTATCATTCAATTACTCTTGAACTACAACTCTGACAGTATTGAAATAACACTCTCCATGGCCCAAATAGTATGAAGATTAATTGTAGCTCCTTTTATTTTGAAACATTACTATCCCTTTAAACATGCTTGTCTAATAAGCCATCCAAGACAGCAGCGACAATTGGTTATCCTGCAAGCTTCTATGGCGGGGATGGGCAATCTGGCTGGCTGGGGATGATGGAAATTGTAGTCCAAGAAAACTGAAAGGCCTCGGGTTGTCCACCCCGGGGGGCAGAGAAGAGTTAGGAGAGCCGATAAATGGAATAGGATATAGTTTAAAGGAACATTAACACATTCTAATAATAACCCCACTCTTATCAGGACAGAAAAAAATCTTATGGCCACTATTAATCATTTCTGTATGGTTTTGTTCCCCAGAATGAAACTTGAAATAGTGCTGGAGGCTGACATAATACTTTGTTGCAAAACTCAAGGGCCTCAACCTCCTCCCATGATTGAAGCCTTCTTGAAATTAAGCTTTCAGTTGAAGAAGTTTGAAGCTCAGGAGCATAGCAGCTAAGAATTGAGTATGCCTTCATGGATATGATATTCAGTCCTGACTAAACTCTTAAAGGAAAAGTAACACCTTCTGATAATAATGATCAACTTCACTTTTCTCTTTCGTCCAATACAGGTTACTGGTAACTCTGGGTAGGCGATCCGCCCCTTTAAGTAGGCAGGAACAATTCCAGAATTGTATGCAGGGGGTGGAGCCTACCTTCCCTCCTTGGCTGCAGCTAGCCAACCAGCCCCAGAAAGATTTGTTCCTTGGTGAAGATAACGCAGGCAAGGTAACAGTTCTGCTATAGGTTTAGAAGTTTTTTATTTTTCTGTTAGAAATGGAATACCACCATTAGGTGGATTACCATAACTGACAACGCCCTTAGATGTGGCTAGCTCAGTGACCAGGTGCTTTTTGTGGACCTTAAGCCCTGGGGTGAAAATCTTAGCTACAAGTTCTTTCCTCAGGAGT
Organism: Rhinophrynus dorsalis; assembly: GCA_037306005.1. Taxonomy (NCBI): domain Eukaryota; kingdom Metazoa; phylum Chordata; class Amphibia; order Anura; family Rhinophrynidae; genus Rhinophrynus; species Rhinophrynus dorsalis. The sequence goes on from CM074724.1 coordinate 162,121,666, forward strand.
TGCCCACCGAAGGCTTCTTCTTTAAACATGGTAATCTGAAGACAGAAGATCTGCAGTAAAGGTGAGCAACCCTTTGAGTGCTGCAGGTCCACATGTCCCACAGTGCCCCTCCTCACAGGGGTTTTTCATCTGGAGTTCCTATTGCACACTCCTGCACTCATTGGGTCTATCTTTATGTCTGTTGGGTGTTTGGAGCAGGTTTATGTGGTATTTAACCCTTTAGCTGCTTGTTTGCATTCATTTTGGGGGTTTTCTGACACTTTTCCTAATGGCTCAGTGTTTTTGGGTATCCTAACATGTTTTAGTGATGTTTCATGTCCTTTAGTATCACAGCTTCAATTTTGTAAAAATTGAGTTAAAGGCACACTTTACTGCATAGACGCCATTGCTCCATTCACTCCTATGGGACTGTACCGTTTGGGACATATCTCTGTAACCGTTAAACCTAGCGACTTCAGAGATAGAGCAAGGGCAGACAAGTAAAATGAGCTATCACCCAGTTCATGTTTCTAGTGTGTTGGGGGCTCATGGGGCTTCGGGCACTGTTTGGGGTACTTTTCTGGGAAAACTACATTTCCCATGAGCGCTTGCTTCGCGCACTCGTTTCTGATTGGCTCCCACCAGGTCATTTATGCCCAGCATGTTCTGATGTCCCTGAGAGTCTTCCAGGGACCTCCAGCCATGCATTAAAGCCAGTTTGGGTGCAAGAGTTCAAGGCTGCTACTAGGGACCTCAGGTCCACTTTGCAACTCTTTCCATCCCAGTTACGGGGGGGGGGGTCTTCCATTCTTGGCAGACCCCCTCCTCTGTCAAGTCTTCCATGCCCAAACCTCAGGGAGTGTCAGATTCCTCTGAAGAGGAACTCCTGGTGGATTCAGATGTTGAGGAATGTTCTGCTCTGGGCTCCTCTCAGTTTTTTGGGGATCCTTTTGAGGCTGATCCTGAGCCCTCCTCTGAGGGCCTGATCAGGGCTGTCTTGAATACTCTTAACATTCCCTTAGTTCAGGAGGTTCCCTCTGACACCTCTGATGGTGTTTCAGGAGCCTAAAAATCCTCTTACTTGCTTTCCACCTAACCCCACTCTTGACCGCCTTGTGTCTGAAAAGTGGAAGTCTCCAGATAGAAAACCTTCTGTCTCCAAGAAATTTGCTAAGCTTTATCCCTTTTCTGAGGCAGAGCTTGCTCAGTGGGTTCATCCTCCTAAAGTGGATGCTCCTATCTCCAGGCTATCCAAGTCTACTGCCTTACCAGTGTCTTATGTGTCTGCTCTAAAGGACTGGACTGACAAGAAACTAGAGGTCTCCCTCAAGTCCATCTTTGCCACTGCTGGTTCTGCCATGTGTCCAGCATTCGCAGCAGCATGGGTGAACCGGGCCATTGTGGTCTGGCCTGAACAGCTCACTCTTGCTGTCCGTCAAGATGCTCCTACTTCGGATAAGTTGCGCCTCCTTGCAAACATTTCTGAGACACAGCACTATGTTACTACTGCCCTATTTGATGCCATCCGTTTGGTGGCTAGGGTTTCCACCATGTCTATGGTTGCCAGACAGGCTTTTTGGCTCAAGATCTGGTCTGCTGATATTGCTTCTAAGAAAGCTTTGCTCTCCTTGCCTTTTCAAGGCACTTCTTTGTTTGGGCCTGATCTCAAGGATCTGATCAGTGAGGCTACAGGGGGTAAGAGTACCCTTCTACCCTTAGTTTCCAGGAATAAAACACATTCTGCTGTGGGTGGTCGTCTGCGTCACTATCACAGCATTTGGGAGGATTCAGTGTTGGACCCATGGGTTTTGCAGGTAGTGACGGAAGGGTACAAGATCCTTTTCATCTCTCTTCCTCCCTTTCGCTTTCTTCCTTCTCATAAGCCTCAGGGCACAGAAAAACTCTGTCTGTTTGACGGTGCTGTTCAGGCTCTTCTGGACAAGGACGTTCTGGAGCCAGTTCCAGTTCCAGTGGGTTTTTACTCAAACCTCTTTGTGGTCTCCAAGGAGGACGGTGGTTGTCGTCCCGTTTTGGACTTGAAGGATCTCAGCTCCTTTGTGACCCGGACTCATTATCACCAGGAGTCTCTACAGATGGTGATTGCTGCCATGTCCCTGGGGGGAATTCCTTGCATCTCTGGATCTTCAGGACGCATACTTACACATTGCCATTCATCCAGAAAGCCAGCAGTACCTCCGGTTTGCCTGAGACTGGGGACATTTTCAGTTCTCATCTCTTCCCTTTGGTCTGAAGACAGCTCCTCAGATCTACAACCTTTTGCTGGGAGCCTTAGTGTCCGTCCTCCACCGAGACGGCATCAAGGTTACTCCATACATGGACGACTTGCTTCTGAAAGCCTCTTCTGCTGAACTTCTCCATCAGCAGGTTCAGCAATGCATTCATGCTCTCACCCATCAAGGGTGGGTCATCAGCTTGGACAAATCAGATCTTGTCCCTTCCCAGCATCTGGTCTTCCTGGTCCTCCTCTTTGATACCCAGAAGAACATGGTGTTTCTCACGGATAAGGTGGCTCACCAGATCGCCCACAGGGTTTCTGCGATACTGGCTCAAGATCCAGTTCCAGCCAAGAAGCTGTCATCTCTCATGGGGAAATTCATTTCCACCATAGAGGCGGTACCATTTGCCATGGCTCACAACAGGGAACTCCAGCGGTTTGTGATCCAGGTGTGCAGGGGTCAGCCGGACCGTCTGAAGACGTCGGATTCACTTCCTCTTCATGTGGAACTGAGTTTGTCCTGGTGGCTCGACCTCTCCAATCTGCTGAAGGGCAAGTCCTTCCTAGTTTCCTTCTGGACCACAGTGACGACAGATGCCAGCCTCTCCGGATGGGGAGCGGTCCTGGGTCACCTGAGTGCACAGGGTCGGTGGTCTCCGGAAGAATCTCTCCTTCCCATCAACGTGTTGGAGCTTCGGGCAATATTTCATGCCCTTCGTCATTGGACATCTCAGCTGGAAGACTGTCCAATCCGGGTAGAGTCCAACAATGCCACGGCCGTGGCTTACATCAACAAGCAGGGCAGAAAAAGAAGTCTCGCCACTTGGTTAGAGGTCAAGGCTATTTTGTCCTGGGCAGAAGAACACATTCCTGCCATATCTACAGTGCACATTCCAGGCTTAGACAACATCATGGCGGACTTCCTCAGTTGACACACAGTGGACAGCAGAGAGTGGGAGCTGCACCCAGAGGTGTTCAACCTCATTGTTAAGAAATGGGGTCTTCCTTACATCGACCTAATGGTGACAAGACACAACAGGAAGGTGTTACGGTTTTCAGACACTCAGACAGAGGGTTAGAATAAAATACGATTTTATTAAAGCAAAAAATAATAACAAGGTTGCCCCCTAGGGGCAGTACTGAAAATAGCAAAATATGGACTGAAATGCCAGGTACAAACAGGGAATAAATCACTAGTATCAGGCAAACAATGACTGAAGACAAATAGTAAATAGCTAGGGTAATCAGTCTCAAATGTGGTGGTAGGCACGCCCTTGGTGAACTATACTGAAATATGTGCTAGGTGATAACATCTTAAGTCCATTCAATGTGTGAAGCTGTAGACAAGAGCTGCGACTTGAACTGAAGCTGCAGTGTGATAAGGTGGTAGCCCCCGCGGGCGTAACGGAAACCAACAGTATTGGAAGGGCTTGAGCCAATAGCCCCCACGGGTGTAACGGAGACCAACAGTATCGTGATTGCTTGAGCCAATAGCCCCCACGGGCGTAACGGAATCAACAGTGTCGTGATAGCTTGAGTCAATAGCCCCCACGGGCGTAACGGAGACCAACAGTGTCGTGATAGCTTGAGTCAATAGCCCCCACGGGTGTAACGGAGACCAACAGTACCGTGATAGCTAGAGTAATAGCCCCCGCGGGCGTATACTGGAGACCAACAGTAACTGATTCGCTTGAGCCAAGACTGCCCCACGGGCGTAACGGAGACCACCGGTTGCTGCACTGCTTGCCAATAGCCCACGGGCGTAACGGAACTACTGCTCTGCAGATGTGAAGAGCTGCCGACTACCGAGGCCCACAACGTGGCCGGATCGCAGAAGCAGAGTAACAGGCTAAGGCTAATGATGATAAAGTGGCAGTGAGGTAGATGGAAGCAACACAAGTGTTCTAGGCTCACAGTAGCGACACGGCACAGGAAAGGTTAATAGACTCAGCACTACGTCACCAGACAATGCAGATGGAAGGCTCAGCTCAAACAACACGGCTCAGCAATGGTTAACCCGGGGAATATGGAGGCTCAGATCACACACTGCAGCGATCAGAATGTCACCGAGGTGACAACAGGAACCGTAGACTGGAGCAGCAGGAGCAAATCCAGGAGTCAGTAGTCAGCCAGGCCGGGTCAGGACACGTAGGAGATTCGCAGACAAGCCGGATCAGCAACAAGCAGGAAGTCAGCTAGGCCGGGTCAATCACGGAACTGGAACACAGGAGCGTAGTCGATACAGGCCAAGTCAGTACACAGGAGGTCAGGAACACGGCAACAGCAATACTGGCTCTGAAACACCACAAAAGGGCACCTGACAGGTGCCAATGGCCAGAATAAAACAGGTCACCAGGGGCGGGCCAACACGGCTCAACCAATCAGGGAGCAGCACCGTTGAGAGTGACAGAAAGGATCACGGGGACCGTGATAGAAGGTTCCGAGGTTCTGCTCTCGATGGAGGGACCCTCTAGCTCTGGTGATGGATGTAATGTCAGTGGCGGAGCCGTTCCAGCTCCCTTATCATCCGGATCTTCTTCTACAGGGTTACCTGCGGAAGGAGGATGTTCATCATCTAGCCTTGACGGCTTGGAAATTGAATCCTCAATATTGAGTAAGAAAGGTTTTTCTTCTGGTGTGGTGGCTATTATGCTCAGTGTCCTCAAACCTGTTTCTTCCAAGATCTACCATCGTATCTGGTCGACCTTACTATCTTGGTGTGCTGACAAGGACCTGTCTCAGGAATTTGATCTGCCTACGGTCCTGGCTTTTTTGCAGGACGGTGTGGATAAGGGCTTCAGTTTGAATTCCCTTAAAGTTCAGACATCTGCTCTCTCTGTTTTCTTTCAGATGCGCATTGCCATCCTTCCTGATGTCAAGGTTTTCTTCCAGGGAGTTGGTCATACTCGTCCTCCCTTCAAGATTCCTGCTACTCCATGGGATCTTAACTTGGTTTTGGGCATTCTTCAGCGCCCTCCATTTGAGTCTTTGGCTACAATTCTGCTACACCTGTTGATGTGGAAAATGGCTTTTCTCCTGGCGATTGTGTCTGTCCGTTGTGTTGCGGAGTTACATGCTCTGTCCTGTAAACCACCCTATTTGGTGTTTCACAAGGAAAAGGCGGTGCTTTGCACCTCTCAGGAGTTTCTCTCGGAGTTCCACATCAATCAGGAGATTGTGGTGCCCTCTTTCTGCCCTGACCCCACCTCTGACAAGGAGAGGGATCTCCACTTGTTAGACGTGGTGCGTTGTCTCACGTTTTATGTACATCGTCTATAAGGCAGTCTGACCCGTTGTTCATCATTCCTGAGGGTCCTAGGGCAGTAAGACCTGCATCCAAAGTGACTATTGCTTCTTGGATCAAGTCCACTATTCATAAGGCTTATGAACTGAGGAAGCACCCTGTCCCCTTTTGGGTCACTGCTCATTCTACAAGATCTATTGGGGATTCTTGGGCTTACAAGAATCAGGCCTCTGCTGATCAGTTGTGCAAGGCTGCCACTTGGTCATCTGTGCACACCTTTTCGAAGCACAACCGTGTTGATTTGCTGGCTTCGGCTGATGCCAGCTTTGGGAGGAAGATCCTGGAGGCAGTCTTGCCTGTCTAGGATCTTCAGTTCTTGGTGCTTCCTTCACTTTTGAGCCCTGTTGGCTCTAGTTCAGTGTGCTGTGTAACAGTTTGGGGTGTTGTTACCCCTGTTCAGTGTCCGTTGACACTTCATGGTTTTGTTGGGCTATCTCTGATCTGATGGTTCATATCTGCTTTGGTGACTTTGGGGGCCTTGCGGCTGGTCCTTGCCTGACTTCCCGCCTCTGGGAAACTCAATGGTTGGACATCCCAGAGTTACCAGTAACCTGTATTGGACGACAGAGAAAAGAGGATTTTAGTCTTACCTGTTAAATCCTTTTCACTGTCGTCCAATACAGGTCACTGGTACCATGGGATGTGTAGTCCCCTTTAATAGGCAGGAACAATTATGCAAATAATTTGCAAGGGGCGGAGCCTCCCCTCTTACTTAAGCCACCTGCTGGCCAGAGCCACCCATATTGATTTGTTCCTGGTGTGCTTGCACACCAGGCAGAGAACAGCTATGCTTCTTAGAGTTTTATTATTTTTTTCTTCAAATATGGAATACCACCATTAGGAGGGTGACCATGGCTGTGAATGCCCTCACCCGAAGTGGCTAGTGCAGCTTCCAGGGATTTCTGTGGACCTATACCTGATGAGGGGACAGCTTGTGTTAAGCAGCTCCCCTGTTGGGGAAATTACCTCTGGTTCTTTCCCTCCCTATCATGGTCACCTGAAGACAGAAGTCTGCGAGAAAGGTGAGTCACCCATTGAGTGCTGAAGGTCCACTTGTCCCCACAGTGTCCCTTTGATGGGCTTGTATTTGGGAGTTTTAATACACTCCAGCACTCATAGGGTGTTTTTATTGCATTATCACTATTTATGCAATTTCTGTGTTATTCTCTGAGTTTTGGAGCATTGGGTATTCATTTATTTATGTTTCTCATGTATTTCTTGCTTGTTTGGGCACTTTTTAATGTTTTACTAAACTTTATTAAAAATGGTGTTCCGCGCCTTTAAGCGCGGCTTTTTCCCGCTCAGCAGCAGAGCTCCTTTACTCTCTATGGGAATTCACAGTTTGGGACATATCTCTGAAACCGCTTGTCACAGCAACTTCAGAGTGGGCTCATTTTAATGCTAGGCTCCTGCTCTATCATCCGGTTGGTGTTTTATTAATGTAGGGGGTTCAGGGGGGCTTCGGGCACTGTTTGGGGTACTTGCATAGGGAAAACTACATTTCCCATGAGCGCTTAGCTCGCGCTCGTTTCTGATTGGCTGTCATGACGGCCGCCATTTTGTGGTACTTTTCCAAGGCGAGTACACTACGCAGGGACCGAGCCTTCTCTCTCCTCACCAGATTAACCCTTCGCTGGCCAGATAAGTCCGTTTTTAGACCTTTTCTGGGGTGAAACTTTAATCTTTAACACTTTTCTGGGTGATAGTGTTTGTTGTGGGGTATATTGACGCTGTGAGCATGTCTACTTCACTGGAGCTAGGGGCTAGACCCAAGACTAAGGAGGCTGGGGGGTCTTCTACCCCCATGGCGTTTTGCTCCTCTTGCCACATTGGGCTGGCTAGCGATAATGTGGGGGATCTATGCCCTAATTGTACTGATAAAGATAGCAACCCTGGGCTTCCCAGCCACGCTATTGAGCCATCTTGGGTGAGGGAGTTTAAAGCTGCCACTAGGGATCTCAGATCCACGCTTCAACTCTTTCCCTCTCAGGTACAGGGGGCTCTCCAGGTCTGGCAGACCCCCTCTACTATCAGGACCTCCCTGCCTAAGCCACAAGGAGCTCCTGATATCACTGATTCTTCTGAAGAAGAACTTTTACAGGATTCTGATGCTGAGGAACGTACTGTTATTGAATCTAACAGGTCCATTGGGGACCCCTATGAGTGTGACCCTGAAGTTTCGGCTGAGGGTCTGATCAGAGCGGTTCTGAATACGCTCAACCTTCCTCTGACTCAGGAATCCACTTATGATCCTACTGATGTTTTTCAGAAAAAGCCATCTAAACCTGTTGTTTGTTTTCCAACTAACCCTACTCTTGCCCGTCTGGTTTCTGAGGCATGGAAGAATCCTGATAGATCTTCCTCTGTCTCCAAAAAGTTTGCCAAACTTTACCCTTTTCCCGAAGCGGAGCTGGCAAAATGGGTTCATCCTCCCAAGGTGGATGCTCCTGTGTCTAGACTATCCAAATCTACTGCTTTGGCTGTCTCAGATGCCTCTGCCTTGCAGGACTGGACGGATAAGAAATTAGAGCTCTCTCTTAAATCTATTTTTGCCTCTATTGGCACTGCCATGCGCCCCACCTTTGCTGTGGCATGGGTTAATAGGGCTATTGCAGCCTGGACTGAACGACTGACTGAAGCGGTTCGCCAGGATGCGCCTGTATCTGAACAGTTGCAGCTTCTTGCTAATATCACTGAAGCTCAGAACTATGTTGCTGATGCTGCTTTTGATGCTGTGCGCATGATGGCGAGGGCCTCCACTTCTTCTGTGGTGGCTAGACGCGCTCTTTGGCTGAAAATTTGGTCTGCTGATACAGCCTCTAAGAAAGCCTTGCTTTCCTTGCCCTTTCAGGGGAATTTGCTCTTTGGCTCTGAGCTCAAAGAAATGATCAGTGAGGCTACTGGCGGTAAAAGTACTCTTCTACCCTCAGTCTTTAAGAAAAAGTTTCCAGCCAAACGCAATCGGTCCTTTCGTTCCTTTCAGACTGAGACACGCTCCTCGGCCCAAACGGGTCCTCCCACTACGCGCTCCTCCTCCAAGCCCAAACAGTCCTGGAGGCCCAAAGTTGCCTCCAAGGCCAAGACCTCCAAGACTGCTTCGGCATGACTCGCCGAACCCGGGTCCGCATCCGGCTGTAGGCGGTCGTCTCCGCATCTTTCGCCGGTCTTGGGAGGAGTCAGTGGCGGACCCATGGGTTCTTCAGGTGGTGTCAGAGGGATACAGGATCCCTTTCTCTTCCCTTCCTCCTTTTCGGTTCCATTTTACTCGTCCTTCTCAGGAACCCTCAAAAAGGCGTCTGTTCGACGACGCTATTCAGGATCTCTTGGACAAAGAGGTCCTGGAGGCGGTTCCGCAGGGGGACACAGGTTCAGGATTTTATTCCAACCTGTTTGTGGTAGCCAAAAAGGACGGAGGAGCCCGTCCCATCTTGGATCTCAAAGATCTCAATGCCTATGTGGTGACTTCCCACTTCCGCCAGGAGTCCCTGCGCTCTGTGATTGCAGCAATGTCTCCAGGGGAGTTTCTTGCCTCCCTGGACCTTCAGGATGCTTATCTTCACATCCCTATTCATCCAGAGAGCAGGAAGTATCTCAGGATTGCCTGCCACAGGGGACACTTTCAATTTACAGCGCTCCCCTTTGGACTGACTACAGCTCCTCAAGTCTTCCAGCGGGTGCTGGGCTCCTTGATAGCGGTGCTCCATCAGGATGGGATCAGAGTGACACCCTACATGGACGATCTCCTACTGAAGGCCTCCTCAGCGGAGCTTCTCCACCAGCAGTTGCAGAGGTGCATGCACACCCTGAACCGTCACGGATGGATCCTGAATCTGGACAAGTCGGACTTGATTCCTTCTCAGAGGCTTCTGTTCCTGGGTCTCCTGTTCGACACTCGCCAATGCATGGTGTTTCTTCCAGAGGACGTGGCTCACCAGATAGCCGTCAGAGTGGCTGGGATTCTGGACATGGACGAAATTCCAGTTCCGAAGTTGTCGTCCTTAGTGGGGAAGTTCATTTCCACGATCGAAGCAGTACCATTTGCCATGGCCCACTCCAGGGATCTTCAGAGATTTGTGATCCAGACGTGCAGGAATCATCCAGATCATCAACATCTGTCTGTTTCTCTTCCTCCTCATGTCGAGTCGAGTCTGCACTGGTGGTTAGATCTCTCTCATCTCTTGAAAGGGAAATCCTTTCTAGTTCCTCATTGGACCACAGTCACAACGGATGCCAGCCTTCGGGGCTGGGGTGCAGTCTGGGGTCGCTTCAGTGCTCAGGGGAAATGGGGTCTGGAGGAATCCATGCTCTCCATCAATGTTCTGGAACTTCGAGCTGTCCGGCTGGCCCTGAGGCACTGGGAGTCTCAATTGACCGGTCTTCCAGTCAGAGTAGAGTCCGACAACGCCACGGCGGTGGCTTACATCAACAGACAAGGCGGCACAAGAAGCGGTTCCGCCTGGTGGGAAGTCAAGGATATTTTGTCTTGGGCAGAAGATCACGTGCCTGTCATCTCTGCAGTTCATATTCCAGGCGTGGTCAACGTCATGGCAGACTTCCTCAGTCGTCACACCGTCGACAGCGGAGAATGGGCTCTTCACCCAGAGGTGTTTCACATGCTCACTCAACGGTGGGGGATGCCAGTGGTGGATCTGATGGCTACCAGACACAACAGGAAGGTTCCGGTGTTTTGCTCCCGTCTGAGGGACTCCCTTGCTCTAGCGGTGGATGCCTTGTCGATCCCTTGGGACTTCTCCCTGGCTTACATCTTCCCCCCTCTTCCTCTATTGATCAGAGTTATTCAGAAGTTGAAGAGAGAACGTTGTCCTGTCATCCTGATTGCTCCAAACTGGCCTCGCCAGTCCTGGTTTCCGGAATTGATGGCCATGTCAGTGAAGGATCCAATCCCACTTCCAGCCCGTCCGGACCTGCTTCTTCAGGGGTATCTGTGGAAAGAGGATGTTCACTCTCTCCGTTTGATGGCATGGCGGTTGAATCCTCGATTCTAGCTAAGAAAGGCTTTTCTCCTTCTGTGGTGTCGACGATGCTCAGTGCTCGTAAGCCTGTGTCTTCCAAGATCTATCATCGCATTTGGTCAACTTTCGTGACATGGTGCTCTGTTAAGCAGTTGTCTCTTGACTTCCATCTTCCCACTGTCCTGGCCTTCTTGCAGGACGGTGTGGACAAGGGGCTCAGTCTGAGTTCCCTCAAAGTTCAGACCTCTGCCTTGTCTGTGTTTTTCCAGGAACGGATTGCCATCCTTCCTGATGTGAAAGTCTTCTTCCAAGGTGTGACTCATGTTCGACCTGCCTTCAAGAGTCCTGCTCCCCAGTGGGATCTCAATTTGGTGCTGGGGGTTCTTCAGCGACCACCGTTTGAATCCTTGGCTTCCATTCCATTACGTCTTGTGACTTGGAAGATGGCCTTCCTTTTGGCTATTGTGTCAGTACGCCGGGTGGCAGAGTTACAGGCTTTGTCTTGTAAACCTCCTTACCTGGTGTTCCACAAGGATAAGGCTGTGCTTCGCACTACCAAGGAATTCTTACCCAAGGTTGTGTCTGAGTTTCACATCAATCAGGAGATTGTGGTTCCCTCTTTCTGCCCTAATCCTTCATCTGACAAGGAAAGAGATCTCCATTTGTTGGATGTGGTGCGTTGCCTCAAGTTTTATGTTCACCGCACCGAATCTATCAGGAAGTCTGACGCTCTATTCGTCATTCCTGAGGGGCCTAGGGCAGGAAGACCGGCTTCCAAAGTTACCATTGCCTCTTGGATTAAGGCTACCATCCGTGAAGCCTATAAGTTGAGGAATAAGCATGTTCCCTTCAGGGTGACTGCCCATTCCACCAGATCTATTGGGGCCTCCTGGGCCTACAAGAATCAAGCTTCTGCTGATCAACTGTGCAGAGCGGCCACTTGGTCCTCTGTGCACACTTTTTCTAAGCACTACCGAGTTGATGTACTGGCATCGGCTGATGCCAGCTTTGGAAGGAAGGTCCTGGAGGCGGTCTTGCCTGTGTAGGTCTTCCGCTCTGTGATCCTTAGTGCTTCCTTACTGTTGAGCCCGGTTGGCTCGTGTTCCGTGTGCTGTGTTAAGTTCAGGGATTGTTCCCTTGATTGGTGTCCGTTGACACTTACAGTTTGGGCTATGTTATCAACTGGTTAACAGTTCTAGTGACTTGGGCCTTGCGCCTGGTCCTTGCCTTACTTCCCGCCTCTGGATCAGCTCAATGTTTGTACATCCCATGGTACCAGTGACCTGTATTGGACGACAGTGAAAATAGGATTTTAGTCTTACCTGTTAAATCCTTTTCACTTAGTCCATACAGGTCACTGGTCTCCCACCCTGTCAAGGGACCAGTCTTGGCTCTCCTGTGGCATTCAGTGGGAGACCGTTCGGGCATGCTCACAGGAGTCTTTCTTTTTGCTTACCTGGGGTCAGTTTAGGGTCTCAAATCAATATGGGTGGCTCTGGCCAGCAGGTGGCTTAAGTAAGAGGGGAGGCTCCGCCCCTTGCAAATTATTTGCATAATTGTTCCTGCCTATTAAAGGGGACTACACATCCCATGGTACCAGTGACCTGTATGGACTAAGTGAAAAGGATTTAACAGGTAAGACTAAAATCCTATTTTCTCTTAGTCCATACAGGTTACTGGTCTCCCACCCTGTCAAGGGAACATGCTTGGCTCTCCTGTGGCAGACTGTGGGGTCCTTGCTCACAGGAGTCTTCTTTCCCTTCTACTATCTAGTCAATAGTTAGTGTCTCATATCTTTCTGGAGCTGGATGGCTAGCTGCAGCCAAGGAAGGAAGGTATGCTCCACCCCCTGCATACAATTCGGGAATTTTTCCTGCCTACTTAAAGGGGTGGATCACCTACCCACAGTTACCAGTAACTTGTATGGACTAAGAGAAAAGGATTTAACAGGTAAGACTAAAATCCTCTTATTATGACCAAACAATCCAAATGGCCTCTAAGAATTTGCTCTCACGCCTTTGTTCAAGAGATAACATTTTCAATCAGTCCTGGATGTCATATACAAGGAGGTGGATATGACAGTTGTTAGTAGGATGACAGGACACAAACTCTGCCCACTATATATGATCATCTTAACTCTTTAACAACCATAAAGATGTATAAAGCTGTATAAATATATATGAAGTAGGTTCATGCATTCTGCCGGATTCAGTATGAAAAAACTGCCAGTAATTGTCATGTCTACCTCCATGGACATGACCTCCAGGACTGATTAAAGACGTTATCTCTTGAGCCATGGCACAAGAGCAGAATTCATAGGGACCATTAGGAGTCACTGGCCATAGCAAGGTAAGTAGATGGTTATTATAAAGAGATGTTACCAGAGGTGTGTGCAACATATTAGTTGCAATGCATTACATACCTCTCTGGTTCTCAAGGTGTTAAGGTCCCCTTCCACTCTCACAACATTGGATTTAATGTTGTCATGTTAAAGAGGAACTTTTTTATCAGAATAAGTTGCTCTTAGTTTGTTTAATGGGAAGACAACTTTAGGTATGTGTCCTTACAAGAGTAAGGTATATCTAGTTACTGTGTTTTGCATTTGAACTTGGAATAGATTGTAACCAAACTGACTTATTATCTAGAGATGGGCTGTGCAACCTGAGGCCATCAAAGTGTTTCGGAGTATAATTCCCATCATCCCTGATCTTGAGAATATTTAAATAACATGCAGAGATGGATGGCTCAGTATATACAGTAGCAAACCAAACCACCTGTATAAGAGTCCAGGTGGAGTCAAGAAGGACCCCACTGGTTTAGCAAAAGTATAAGTGTCCATTAGCCATCAGGCATAAAGACAAGGGGACCCAAATAATGCAGTATGCAGAGAGCTGAGCGATATTTATGCTGTGAGCAATGGATGAAAGAGCCCCTTAATCACCTTCCCTCCACTCTTTTTGGAGCAGACATAGTGGTACACTGTATCACTATCCCTGCTTTTTACTTGGGGACCAGGTTCTACTTCTTGAGAGATAACGTGGTAGTGTAGTCAGAGTAGGGATATAAGTTTAAAAAATAAATAGGTTAAATAATTAAAAATAATGATAAACAGTTTAGGCAGTTTGACTATTCTGCCCTAGTAGAACACATATAATAAAAAAGGTTACTGTCACTTTAATACATGCTAAATGAAGAGTTTCCCTTTTTTAATTACTAAATGCTTACCTTGAAAAATAGCTCTGCTTCAGTGCATTTCTTCTAAAGGAGTGATGTTTGCTTCAGGAATATTGTATGACATTAAACTAACAAGCTAGAATGTTGTGCTTTACCCCATTTAACACAGGTGAAACCAACATAGTGATGTTGCAGTGGCATCCCTGGAAATGCTCTTCTTTGGAGCCCCAGAGAGGGCTCATGAGCTGGGAATTGGCATGTCTAAATTATATTAATCATGGCATAAAGTGGCTGTGGCTTAATTGGGTGTGTGCAATTCAGATGAGAAAAGATGGGCTTTGAATCTAGAATGGGTGGGAAGTGGGCGCAACAGGGTGAGAAGTAGATGAAATGATGAAAAATGGGAGGAAATTTGTTATGAGAAACCCAATAGCAAGGGTTTAACCGATTAGAAAAGCTAATTTTGCAAAGCTAAAAGCAGTATTAAAGGATATTCAGTGGGATGTTATCTTCAAAGATATAAATGCACAAGAATCATGGACCTTGAATTCATAGACAAATATATGCGTCAATGTATACCACTGGGGAATAAGCACAAGAGGTATAAATTGAGACCAATGTGGCTTAATAAAGAGGTTTGCAAGGAAATGAGAAATATGAAGCAGGCATTTAAACTGTTTAAGTCAGACAGAACAGACGCATCATTAAAAAAAATAAAAAGAAAGTAATAAAATCTGCAAACAAGCAACTAGGCTAGCTAAAATTGAAAATGAGAAAAGTACTGCAAAAGAGAGAATGAAAAATCCTAAACAATTCTACAATCATATTAATAATAAAAAGATTAAGGTTGATGTTCCTCCTCTTAAAAGGGATAGTAATACTTCGTTTTATCTTTATTTTATTTTGTAGGCATTAAAAAAACATGAAAAACGATATTATCACGGTGCCCGTGATTGCTGCAATCCAGTGTCTATCACCTGCAGGAGGCTCCCATTGGCTGTGTGCCTTCAGCCCGCCTCACATTGCCTTTTTAAACTCAGTCTGGACACCCTTTGGTTGCCCTTTCGTGTTGTCTCTGACAGCAGTCTCTTCCTCCTTACTGCTGCTGATATTTGGGCCTGCTGCTGAGTTCCAGTGTTGCTGTATCGTCTAGTTCCTGGGTTACTGCCTGCTGTGTCTGTTCCAGTCCGGTTCCGGTTGTCATCGAGAGAGGTTGCTGCTCCTGCTGACAGTCTATCCCTGCCGTTCCTGATCCGGTTGTCTAAGCCTGCCTGTTCCTGCTCAGCTCCTGCTTCCAGTTCCTGCTTCATGGCGACATTGTCATCAGTTGTCTCGGCGACAGTCGCTATCCTGCTGGTTCCCAGTGTGCGGACGCTGGTTTTATCCGTTGGCCTTGCGGCCCATTTACCATAGTACCATAGAACCATGGTTCCAGCGTGCGGACGCTGGTTTGCTCCATTGGCCTTGCGGGCCAGTTACAATACTGTTGGTTCCAGCGTGCGGACACTGGTTTGCTACATTGGCCTTGCGGCCCAGTTGCAATTCTGTTGGTTCCAGCGTGCGGACGCTGGTTTGCTCCGTTGGCCTTGCGGCCCGATTACAATACTGTAGGTTCCAGCGTGCGGACGCTGGTTTGCTCCATTGGCCTTGTGGCCTATACGCTATACTGTTGGTTCAGCGCGCGGGCGCTACTTCTCTCCATTGACCTTGCGGTCCAATTACCACACTGTTGGTTCCAGCGTGCGGACGCTGGTTTGCTCCATTGGCCTTGCGGCCCATTTGCAATATTGTTGGTCCCACCGTGCGGACGCTGGTTTGCTCCATTTGCCTGTGGCTTTACTCGTTGTTTGGTGCCAGTGTGCGGACACTGGTTTTCTCCACTTCCTAACACAATTGATATTGCTGGTTACCAACGCGCGGGCGTTGGTTCGCTCCATGACCTGTGGGTCTGTTCCTACTATGCTTGATATTACCCTAAGTAAGGACACTGGTTTACTCCTTGTGTCTTACTCTTGCGAAGCCTTTCAGTGCGCTGTCCAGTCCTAGACAGCTATCATTGTGCGTTACACGGATACTGAGTGTCAGACTCTGGTGAAACCACTGACCAACATACAAAGAAAAAGACAAAAGCGCAACCTCTAAATGTATACTGTATAGAAATAAAATCAAAGTCCCCTTCAGTGACTATATGCACTCACCAAAAGATTTCTTGAAGATGTGCTCATAAATCATAAATGGAGCAGCCGCACCCAGAGGAGGATGGGGACCGGAGCGCAGGCGATCAGTGGGGCCGCAGCAAGCTAGTATAGCAATTTTCTGTTGTGTGTAGTCATCACGGTTGATACACTGTATCCCACTGCGGGACCTGATCTGACCGGAACAAAGCACCAGACGTCATAGCGCATTGGAACCAATCGGAAGAGACCGATCCCGTGAATACACGCTGCAACAGATTATTTGTAAACCACGGCAGAATCGATACTATCTATGGATCATCAGTACTAGGATCTTTCCATTTATGAGCACATCTTCAAGAAATCTTTTGGTGAGTGCATATAGTCACTGAAGGGGACTTGGATTTTATTTCTATACAGTATACATTTAAAAGTTGCGCTTTTGTCTTTTTCTTTGTATGTTGGCCATTGACTGTGAGGTGCTACTGAGGACACCACGACGAGTAGCAGCACATCTGAAGTATCCTATAAGAAAATCTTTATATTTTCCAAGTGGACTGTGGTAGGATCGCCTATATTTCCTTTTATTGTATGAAACCACTGACCAGTAGTCAGATTAGTCAGCTCTACTGTCTATTGTCCACCTGACAGTGTCTGGAGTCATTGTGGTTGTCACCTTCCTATTTGGGCTGCCTTGCCCGGTATATTGGTAAGGCCGGTAGAACCTATTATTATTATTCCAACTCAAGGTTGCCTTACCAGGTATTGGCAAGGCCGGTAGAGCCCACTACCTCGGTAGTCCGTTTGGCTACCCTGCCCGGTATATTGGTAAGGCCGGTAGAACCTCCTATTGTTCCATCATAAGGTTGCCTTACCCGGTATTGGCAGGGTCGGTAGAGCCAACTACAGATATTTATCAGGCTGCCTTGTCCGGTATATTGACAAGGCCGGTAGAGCCTAGTTCCCAGTTTTCGTTAGGCTGCCTTGCCTGGTATTTGGTAAGGCCGGTAGAGCCACCTATTGGTCTTCACCCAGGTTGCCCTGCCCGGTATATTGGCAAGGCCGGTAGAACCTGCATTGCAATTGTTATGGACTTTTGCCTCTGCTTTATATTATTTGTATGTATATAATACCCTATGGGATTGTCTTAAACTTCTCAATAAAGTTTTGTTTTTAACCTAACCTCACGTCTGAGAGTCATAACAAACCGTGACAGATATAAGTCTTATCTCTTAAACCTTTATGGTTTGAGAGATATTCACAAGCAAAGTTTCCCCTCCCGCCCCTTTTACCTAGTGTAAGCCATCTCTCTCAGACGTGGAATGTAGTCCATAGACCAGACAGATAACAGCAGGGGACAATCTTCTACCTATGAGAACAATGAAAACCCTGCCCCCCTTGACAAGTTTTTCAGGTTTTTCCCTTATCTTAATTGAAGATTGTCCCTCTCTGCAATCTACCTGGGCACCTCCCTTCTGATATGGCTGAGCAGTGTTACATCAGTAAAAGGGGCGGGAAGGGGATACTTTGTCATTGAATTACTCTTGAACTACAGCTCTGACAGAATTGAAATAACACTCTCCAAGGTCCAAATACTATGATGATTCATTAGAGCTGCTTTTATTATGAAACATTACTATCCCTTTAAGGCTGAAACAGGGGAATTGATTAGTGAGGATAAGGCTATAGCTGCTTCCTTAAATACTTTGCTTCTGTAAATATAAAGGAAGCAACAATGACAGGCTATAGGCAAATAGGCAAAACCACAGAACTTCCTCCATCGTGTACATGGCTTACTGAAATCAAAGTCCAAAAGAGACTGGAAAATGTTATGGAGAATAAAACACCTGGGCCTGATGGTATACACCCAAGGGTACTTAAATGGATAGTAATGTCCTATAATAACTTTATGTGGTATTATATATTTAAAAAAAAAAAATTATGTGCAGAAAACCCCTCTGTCAAACCTTCATGGTTTGAGAGATATTCGCATCTAAAGTTCCCCCTCCCTCCCCTTCTCCTGATGTCAGCTGTAAAGCTGACAGCAGGAGATTCAAGTCAGCCGACTCGAGGAGGCTCTTCAGCAGAGCCGTGATACCGAAATCTAAAATAAACTACTTAATTGGAATGGTCTACAAAGTGTGCTTGCGAACCAGGAACACTTTGTAGACTGTTCAAATTAAGTAATACTTTTTAAATAAGGCTATTTCAACTCTGCTGAAGAGCCGCCAGACTGTCCCAGGACCGGGATCAGAGCTGTACTAACAGCAGGAGATGTCAGGAGAAGGGGAGGGAGGGGGGAACTTTAGATGCCAATATCTCTCAAACCATAAAGGTTTGAGAGATGGGATTTTCTGCACATAATTTTTTTTTTAATCTACAATACCACATAAAGTTATTATAGGACATTAGTATCCCTTTAAGGAACTTAGTTCAGTAATAGCAAGACCATTATACTTAATATTTATTGATTCACTTTCATCAGGCTTAGTGCCCTGTGATTGGAGGAAAGCTGATGGAGTACCATTGTTCAAATAAGGGGGCAAGATCCAAACTAGAAAATTATAGACCTGTGAGCTTAATACCGACTGACAATATTCAGAACTATGTGAAGACAGACAATATTATTAGTAAGAGTCAGCATGGTTTTATGAAAAATAGATCATGTCAAACTAATTTACTTGTATTTTATGAAAGGATAAGAAGTAATTTGGACAAGGGGATTGCTGTTGATGTAGTATACTTGGATTTTGCAAAATCCTTTAATACAGTGCCTCACAGCAGGTTGCTGCATAAATTAAAAGGCTTTGGTAGCTGATATCTGTACATGGATTGAGAATCGGTTAAAGGATAGAAGGCAGAGAGTTGTTGTAAATGGGATCTTTTGAAGTTGGTCTAAAGTTGTAAGTGGGGTACAATAGGGTTCAGCCCGGGCCCAATGCTTTTTAATTTGTTTATTAATGATAAAGAAGTGGGAATTGAAAGTTGTGTCTCAATCTTTACTGATGACACTAAGCTGTTTAAGGACATACATACAGGGTTGGATGTTTTTTCTCTGCAGAAGGATTCAGATAAACTGAGTGAATGGGCAGATAAGTTGCGGCTGACATAAATGTAGATAAATGTAAGGTTATGCATTTGGACTGTAGAAACAAATATGCTACATATACACTAAATGGGAAACAACTTGGGGAATCCTCATCAAAGAAAGATTTAAGGGTACTAATAGATGATAGACTTCACAGCAGTGATCAGAGTCGCTCAGCTGCTGCAAGAGCAAATAGGGTACCATTCTGCATAAAAAGAGGCATAGATGCACAAGATGCTAATATAATTCTAAAATAAATAAAATTCCTTGGTAAGGTCTCATATAAAATATGGAGTACGGTTTGGGGCACCAGTTCTTAAAAACACATTATTGAACTGGAAAAAAGTGCAGACGTGATAAAGGGATTGGAGGATCTAAGTTATAAAGATAGACTAGATAAACTGGGTTTGTTTACATTAGAGAAGAGATATCTAAGGGGTGATAATAATTACCATTTACAAATATATTCCATGTTAAAGGGATAGTAATACTTCGTTTTAACTTTATTTTATTTTGTAGGCATTAAAAAAACATGAAGAATGATATAAGTCTTATCTCTCAAACCTTTATGGTTTATGAGATATTCACAAGCAAAGTTCCCCTCCCCGCCCCTTTTTCCTAGTGTAAGCCATCTCTTCTCAAATGTGAGTCTGGTTGTATGACAGGACAGATAACAGAAGGGGACAATTTTCTTTGTATGAAAACAATGAAAGCCCTTCCCCCCTTGACAAGTTTTTCAGCTTTTTCCATTATCTTAATTGAAGATTGTCCCTCTCTGCAGTCTACCTGGGCATCTCCATTCTGATCTGGTTGAACAGGGAAGGGATACTTTGTTTGTGAATATCTCTTAAACCATAAAGGTTTCAGAGATAAGACTTATATCATTCTTCATGTTTTTTTAATGCCTACAAAATAAAATAAAGTTAAAACGAAGTATTACTATCCCTTTAATACAAAGAACTGCCCAATGAATTATTCACACAATGAGCTGAGCTAAGAACAAGAGGTCATTCGTTAAGACTAGAGGAAAGGCGCATTCGAATATAACAAAGGCAAGGGTTTTTTACTGCTCGTAAAGCTATGAAATTCTTTGCTTCGGGATGCTGTGCTTGCAGATACTGTAGCTGCTTTCAACAAAAATAATGGATACCTGTTTAGCACAGAACAATATTGAGAATTATGACAAGTGTCTTCAATGCAGATAAGTTGTTGATCCAGGGAATTATAGGACTGCCATTTGGAGTCAAGAAAGATTTTTTTTGCCCACTTGGGGCTTTATTGGAAATGGCTTCAATGGGGTTTTTTATTTTGCCTTCCTCTGGATCAACAGGGGTGATTCGGCATGGGCTGGACTTGATGAACGCATGTCTTTTTTCAGCCTCATAGATAGATAGATATGCATATTATTATATGTGTGAGTATGTATATCTCCCTATTATTTAACCATTTAAGGACCAGTAGGGTGCACAACAAACATAAATAAACTATTTATTAAAACTAAAAGGTGGAACGCATTTTATATAACTGCCTGAAATAAAGGGACCAATTCCTTAACCCTTTAAGGACCACCATGTGCAATGCATTGCAAACCCTGTGATCCTTAAAGGGTTGTTATTTGCCCCCTTTATTTCAGGCCCCCTTATATAGGCTCTTCACCTTTTTCTTGCAATAAATAGTTTACATATAGAGTACATCTGTGTGACACATGTATACACATGGCATTACCTTTCTGCTTTACACCATACCCAGGCTCACATTTTCTATGAGGATTACATCGTGAGCAGGTGTTCCCAGTAGGAGTGACACAATAGTGACCGGACTTGCACTGACATTTCGCCTCAGATTCTGAGGAGCACTGCTGTATCTGTATCAGATCTGGGTCTGCAAGGTACAATGAATAAATCACCAGACCAGCCAGGGAAAGACATGAGCAAGAAAGAAAATACAGTAAAATGTGGTGTATATATTTATCAAACTTAAACCAATAAATTTGAGCTCCCCAAATCCTACAAGGTATCTACCCTGATTAGCTCCAGGGAAATGTAGTGTATAGGTAATTTGTTATCCATTGTAAATCTGTGTATTTTGGGTCCCAGAGGCAAAGCAATTTGTTGCGTACCCCTCTGGCACTCAAAGTGTTACCAACATTTGCCAGCTTCATGTTAGACTGTAATGTCTACCATATTTGCTAAACAAATTATGTACAATTTTAGAGTGACCAGAGCCCTTGGTCTATCAATTTCATTATTTTAACCTTCTAAATACATTTGCCCCTCCATATAAACATAGCAGCATGGCGGGCTAGCCTGGGGGTCATACTATGGCTTTGTGCCCTCCCCACCCCCAGAAAAATGTCTGCAGACTTCCATGATTCCAGGGGGAAGGTGCAACACATTGCAGAGTGTCAAAGCTGATTTGTAGTGCTAATATAATGACAAGCTTTCCCTACGTCCTGCCACTGTAGGCACTGTTTACAAGAAACAAAGGTACATAAATAAAAATTGAGAATTGTATATTTACCTCCTGAGCAGATTACACATGCTTCACACTGAGGTTTGCGCTTTTCCCAGTTGATAAAATATCCATTTGGACACGGCTCCTTACAGTACCTATCCGTATCTTTAATACACGGGTATCGTTTCACAAAACCTGCATAAAACAAATAAATAATAAGGAACAGAAAACCACTGTACGCATCATATAGCTACATTTACTCACATTATATAACATATTGGACCTTATGTACATACCTGGGAACTTTCAGTTGAGGGCTACCCAGAGGGTAGTCCTCTGTTCAGCAGGGGGTAACAAAAATGACGCTAATTGCGTCAAAAAGGGGCGGGGCTTAACACGAGTGTTGGGGGGATTTAACCCTTTGAGTGCCAGAGTGGTACGGAATGCATTGCAAAGCAATGCATTCCGTACCACTCTGGTACTCAGAGGGTTAAATGTGTCACACAGAAGGCTGGGGACGGAGGCACAACGGGAGAAAAAGCAGATGTGGCAGAGTTTCAATAGAAACTCTCCACATCCGGAGGAATCTGCCTCTGCCCCGGAGACCCGGTAAAGCTCTGTCAGAACCGGAGTCTCCGGGGCAAATCCGGAGAGTTCCCAGGTATGCTTATGTATATAAACTAGAACAGTATTGGTGAAGACAAATTTAATTGATTTAAAGGGGGACTTTTAACCACTGGAATGTTATAGGTCTGTAAAATATTACATTAATCCCTTCACCCTTTGAGTGTCGGAATGGCATCCAATGTATTTTGCTGCAATGCATTAGATACCTCTCTGGCACTCACAGAGTTAAGGATAAGGCTATACTTACCTTTATCAAATGCCAGGTATTTTTTTAGTATGAGTTGGTTATACCATTTTATTATGAAAGGGATAGTAATACTTCGTTTTAACTTTATTTTATTTTGTAGGCATTAAAAAAACATGAAGAATGATACAAGTCTTATCTCTCAAACCTTTATGGTTTTTGAGATATTCACAGGCAAAGTTTCCCCCTCCCGCCCCTTTTACCTACTGTAAACAATCTCTTCTCAGATGTGGAATGCAGTCCATAGACTGGACAGATAACAGAAGGGGACACTCTTATTCCTATGAAAACAATGAAATCCCTGCCCCCCTTGACAAGTTTTTCAGGTTTTTCCCTTATCTTAATTGAACATTGTCCCTCTCTGCAGATTGGGCACCTCCCTTCTGCTCAGGCTGAATAGTGTGACATCAGTAAAAGGGGTGGGAGGGGGACACTTTGTCACTGAATTACTCTGGAACTACAACTCTGACAGAATTGAAATAACACTCTCCAAAGTCCAAATACTATGATGATTAATTAGAGCTGTTTTTATTATGAAACATTACTATCACTTGAAGTGCCCCTTCACATTACATGTTTCGTTGATTTTTCTAAGTGACATGAAGTAAACCCTTTGAGTGCCAGAGGGGTCCACAACGCCTGGCTGGCACTCAAAAGGTTAACACAGTCTCTGCAGTGATCAAACCTAAACTTCACATATTTCTGTAAATTGTAAGGTACACCAAATATTTATTTGCTGAATTTAACAGATTAGCACCCTTTCAGTTGATCTATTTGTGATATTATTATTTTTTTTTATTTATTTTTTTTGCAAGGTCTCAGCACTTAATTGACTTGTTAGGCCTAAATCTAAGTTAGGTTATGACAATTCCAAGCGTAATAAATTTCTTGACTCTTCAAGCCTCTCAGAGCATTGTGCTTACAATCAACACCATGGGTTCCTCCAAGCAGCTGACTGAGGATCAGAAAATAAAGTTAATTGACTCTTACAAACCAGGGGAAGGCTATACATAGATTTCTAAATTCCCCCTGCTCGCAATTTCCATACTACAAAATGTAAGTTAAGGGCACTGCTGTCAAGTCAAGGTATGGAAGACCAAGAAAAATATCTCGTAGAACTGCTGTAGACTGGTCAGGAATGCGAAACCCCTATATCACTGCAAATGAACTGCAAGAAAGTTTTGCTGGCACTGTAGTTGTGCACCACTCCACTGCGCAGCATTGCTTGCACAAACTTGATCTGCATGGAAGAGTCATCAGTGGAAAACCTTGCCTGTGACTGATTATACAAAAGTCAACATCTGAAGTGTGCTCTGGTCTGAAGAAAAAAAGAAGCAGCATTTGAAAAAAAGAACACCTTTGGGAGTGGATCTATTATGCTTTGGGGTTGTGTGTGAGTTAATGTGTGTGAGCTAATGTGACACAGTCAGTGAAGAAACAGAAGCTTAAGAGAGGTTGGATATTATAAGAAAATGATCAAAACATACCTCAAAATCATCAATGAGCTACTTTAAGGAATGACAGCTTAAGGTATTAGAATTTCCTTCACAGTCAACTTGAATATTATTGACAATCTGTGGGTAGATATCAAACATGCAGTGCATTCAAGACAAATATATCTTGATCAAGGACCTGTACTTAAGCATGACCCTGTCCATGTACCCTTAACCCCTAGAGTGCCACAGATGCACAATGTACAGACTTGGCCAGCTGTGCAACTACTTTATAAGCAGATATAACTGCCATACAGTGGCCGCATCCAAAAAATAAAAAATGGAAACCTTGTTGGGGGACATCAATACTCCACCAGATGATGTCCAGCTATTGATCTCCCAGCCAATTCTATTCACAGTGACATGATGTTAAAACCTTTCTAAGATTGTATCCCTGAGGAAGTGGAGATGAACCTCCACGATACACACTGAGCTGTTTCCATCTATTGCACTCCCATAGTACTGGTTCTTCCCATCCCCCTTGAGTATCCTGACCACCTCCTTCAGTTTGGCCTGCCACCCACAGCCTACAGTGTTGGACTGCAGCCACAAGGTAACAAGGTCCTATACAGTTTCAATTGAGGAGAACACTTTACACTACAACTATCAACTCATATTGAACCATTGGATATATCTTGCAGCCCCCCTTCTGCGGCACACACACAGGGCTTTTATCATTACTTTGTTACCAGAGATTGTTGGGGGGCCATCAGGATTGGTCCTGATGGCCCCCCAACAAGCTCTGATTACAAAGTAATGATAAAAAAATTAACCCTTTGAGTGCCACAAGGATCCAATGCATTGCTTTGCAATGCGCTGGAGACCCCTGTGGCACTCACAGGGTCACTCCTTTTGTGGACATATATATGTTTTTACTAAGACCTCATTGGGGAGGGATCAGGGGGTCCTGATGCCCCTCAATGAGGTATATAATAAAAAAAAAAATAAGACAAAAATTAACCCTGTGTGCGCCACTGGGAGCTGGGGGTCAATGCAAACCCCCTTCCTGTTGCACACACAGGACGTTTTACCATTAATTTGTGATCAGAGCTTGTTTGGTGGCCATCTGAATACAAAGTAATGATAAAAAAATTTCCCCCCCCCCTTTATTTTTTTATTTAGACCTCATTGTATGGGTTCTGATGCCCCCAACGATGTCTACACAAAAATATTGGGGGAAAAAGCCCCAAAAAATGCACGTGCCACAGGAGGGGGGGGGGTTCAACACAGTGCTTTGTATGAGGGGATATACAGTGCACACTGGTAGTACTAGTCACAGATCTCCCATACACACTATCAGACACTGCCCCACCATCACCACCATCCTTGCTCCTCTGCTCATACCCACACACACTGCCTAATCCCTCACCCTCCCACACACTTTGTTACACTTGTAGTCACAGGTCCGCACGTACACCGGCTGACGCCCTAGCTTCTTTCATCTGTTAGCCATAAAATCACACATACACTGTTTGCTTTCCCATTCCTGTTTCACTGGTAGCTACGCTCCTGTAGCGTAAATTGGTATGTCAACCCACAGCAGTGGGGTACCGTTTTTCTTAGGCTGGCAAGAAGTCCTCCTAGGAAATCCCACGCCATTGAACCATTTTAGTATCTTTGAAGTGACTGATGTGTAAAACAAATGTTTTTTTTTTCCTGTAGCACCACATTCTGGAAATAGTTGTGCCAACTAACTTAGGGGTAAAAATGCAAGTGACCCCTCATTAGATGCGGCAGGTTGTCTTCTTTCCAAAATGGTATGGTTTATCTACCTTTTCTTCACTTCTGAAGATGTTATAGCCATTTTTGTACAGGCAAGTCAGGTTTGAGAAAATGTTAGGAACATCAGAGTTTGTAGTAGGTGTAGTTTTCTACTTCTAGCACCCCCTAAGGTAGTTCAACTCATATCAATGGGGTGTCGTTTGACTCCTAAGAGCACTAGCAAACAAATGCAGTTGAAAATTCCATGGTTTTCACAGAGCTCCATACATTTGAAGGGGCAGAAATGTAAAAAAAATTCAACTTTTTTCCTATATCGCCTCTTCTGGAAACATTTATGCACACCAGTATTGGGGTAAGAAGGCAAGTGACCCCTCATTAGATGAGGCAGGTTGTCTTCTTTCCAAAATGGTATGGTTTATCTACCTTTTCTTCAATTCTGAAGGTGTTATAGCCATTTTTGTACAGGCAAGTCACATTTGAGAAAATGTTAGAAACGTCAGAGGTTGTAGTAGGTGTAGTTTTCTACTTCTAGCACCCCCTAAGGTAGGTCAACTCATACCAATGGGGTGTCTTTTAACTCCTAAGAGCACTAGCTAATGAATGCAGTTGAAAATTCCATGGTTTTCACAGAGCTCCATACATTTGAAGGGGCAGAAATGTAAGAAATGCCTTTTTTTCATTAGCGCCACCTCCTGGAAGCATTTGTGCGTACCAGCCTTTGGTTAAGAAGGCATCATTAGATGCGGCAGGTTGTTTTCTTTTCAAAATAGCATTGTTTCTCTGCCTTTCCTGCATATCTATTATGGTTATAACCATTTTAGTGCAAGCAGATAATTTAAAAAACAAAAGTGTCAGGTTTACGTACGTGTTCCTAGCACCCACATAATGTATGTTAACCCACAGAAATGGGCTACCATTTTTCTCATGTTGGTAGCAAGTACTGAATACAGCAGGAAATGTTATGGTTTTCAAAGATTTTAGTATCTTTGAAGTGGTGGAAATGTAAAAAAACATGTATTTATTCCCATAGCGCCACCTTTTGGAAATATTTGTGCACTTCAGCCCAGGGGTAGAAAGGCAAGTGACCCCTCACTTGATGCGGGAGAATGTCTACTTTCCAAAAAGGTATACCTTTTATACCTTTCCTTCATGTCTCTAACAGTTATGGACATTTTAGTACAAGCAGCCATTTTCGAAGAAGCAAACAGGTAGGTGTAGTTATGTGCTTCTGGCACCCCTAAGGTAGGTCGACTCATTCCAATGGGGTGTCATTTTTCTCCTAAGAGCACTAGCTAATGAATACATTTGGAAATTCCATGTTTTTCACAGATTTCCATACAGATGAAGGGGCAGAAATGTAAGAAAATGCCATTTTTTTCCTATAGTGCCACCTTCTTGAAGCATTTGGGCACAACAGGCTTGGGCTAAGAAGGCAATTCACCCCTCATTTGATGCGGCAGGGTGTCTTCTTTTCAAAATGGTATGGTTTGTGTACCCTTTCTTCACTTCTGTAGTTGTTTTAACCATTTGTGTACAGACAAGTAATGTTTGAGAAAATGTTAGAAAAATTTGAAGTTGTAGTAGGTGTCATTTTGCATTTCTAGCACCCCCTGAGGTAGTTAAACTCATACCAATGGGGTGTCATTTTTCTCCTAAGAGCACTAGCTAATGAATACAGTTGGAAATATCATGATTTGCACACATTTCAGTACATTTGAAGGGGCAGAAATGTAAGAAAATGCCTTTTTTTTCATTAGCCACCTTCTGGAGGCATTTGTGCACTCCAGGCTTGGGGTAACAAGGCAAGTCACCCATTATTAGATGCGGCAGGGTGTCTTCTTTTCAAAATGGTATGGTTTGTGTACCCTTTCTTCACTTCTGTAGTTGTTATAACCATTTGTGTACAGACAAGTAATGTTTGAGAAAATGTTAGAAAAATTTGAATTTGTAGTAGGTGTCGTTTTGCATTTCTGGCACCCCCTGAGGTAGTTAAACTCATACCAATGGGGTGTCGTTTTTCTCCTAAGAGCACTAGCTAATGAATACAGTTGGAAATGCCATGGTTTGCACAAATTTCAGTACATTTGAAGGGGCAGAAATGAAAGAAAATGCCTTTTTTTTCATTAGCGCCACCTTCTGGAGGCATTTGTGCACTCCAGGCTTGGGGTAACAAGGCAAGTCACCCCTCATTAGATGCAGCAGGTTGTCTACTTTCCAGAAATATATAGTTTTATATAGTTATTCCACTGTTTTAGGGTAGATTTACCACAAAAACACTAGAACGCACATATTAGCTCATAAAGTTGAAAATGTAATTTTGCGCTGCTGGTGATTAGGGCTCTACGCTAGCCATTGACATAGGTAAAACTATACAAATTTGGTATTTTTTTACTCGGGGACTCGAGGCTTTTTCAAATAATTGAAACTTTTTCAATCAAGGTAAATTTTTTGATACATAGTATGTGATTTTAGCAAAATGAGTAAATTTTCACTTTTTTTGTCACTATGACATCATAGCATTTTGCACGATGTAAAATTCTCTTCATGTAAGGTACCATGAGAAAACTCAATTCGTTCTGAAAAAAACAATATATAGTTTTCCATATGTAACTAAAAATCCCCAGAGGAAATCAAGCCTAAACGGAAGGATAGCAAAAATGTTGAAAAAGTGTCTGGCCTGCAAGGTAAAGGAAATGGCCCGAGCCTCTGGCACTGAAGGGGTTAAACAACACATTGATTGCAACACTACTTATGTGATATATATGATAATTTGTAGCTGCGGGAGTAAATATGTGGGAAGAACTATCAGACCTTTCAAAAATCTAATTAATGAAAATAGATGCAAAATTTTGAGAAAAGATGAAAATCATGGCTTTCCCAGACATTTTAATAGCTGTGAAAAAGGAGGTTTAGAGAATTTCAAAGTCATAGGTTTGGAATGTATTCCAGAAAATTCAGGCAATAGATACCAAAAATTATGTAACAAAGAAGCATTTTGGATATATACTTTAAATACCATGTATAATGGAGGAATGAATGCAGAGATAGATATAGCATCTTGTCTTTAAATTTACTCATAATTTACCTAAGGTGCATGCTGGTTAATATTAATCAATATTCACACAAAAAAAAAATGTAATCATTTTTTAGAAAATATAATAAGTTTTTACATAATAAATTATTTAATTATTATATTTATAGTGGGTACAACCCGATCAATGTGAATAAGATTTTATTAAGATTTTATATATATGATATTTATTTAATTCTTATTGGCCACGTAGACCCAGAGGTGTATGTGTAGTCCCAAGGACCGGAACTAAAGATATTTGATACATCTGTATCTTCTCTTGCTGTGAGTGACTGGATGTGACGCTCAGTGTTCTTGCGATCATGTGCGGAGGGAGCGATTGTACCCAGGATGCAGGCGTGTATCTTGTGAAGATCTGCCTGCAGACGTGGGATGTTTCCTGTCCGGCAGTGTGATCGCAATCACATGACCGATACGTCTTACAACATAGTGCAGACGGGTGCGTTCCACAAGTGGAGCGCGGAAGTGGCTGCACGCTGTTGAAAGAAAACAGTACACTCTTGCGGATGAAGCGGATGTTTGTTGCATTTGGCGCCAGGGAATCGCATATATTCTGGATGTCGAGGGTCAATGAGAATTATTGCTCCTGAGGAAGTGGCATTAGCGAACGCCACGAAACACGTAGAGCGAAGGACTTTTGCCCATTGTGGTAATATTATATATCTGTTTTAAGAAGTTATTTTATTTACTTTATTTTCTTCTTTTGTTTATCGATAATTGGGGATTTGGGTGACCTTTCTTTCTTCCAATATGTTGTAAGATGATGAGGGGTTTTTCCCTCCTCCCCCTGTTTCTTTCTTTTTGGTAATTCACATGTTTTTATAATAAAGATATTATCTTATGTTCATTTTTATTATATATAAGTTGACAATAGTTTACTAACCCTTTATTGA
Source organism: Rhinophrynus dorsalis (assembly GCA_037306005.1). Lineage (NCBI taxonomy): Eukaryota > Metazoa > Chordata > Amphibia > Anura > Rhinophrynidae > Rhinophrynus > Rhinophrynus dorsalis. The sequence goes on from CM074724.1 coordinate 162,151,118, forward strand.
TAAATAGGGTTATACATTGTTACTTATATATTATTTGCCAGTTCCTTCTGTGGTCTGCATATTGTTTACTTTATGTGTGGTTTAACTTTGGGAACAACATTACTTTACTTATCTATTTCATCATCCCTACTGAAATATAGTGATATTAATATCCGTTTGGAACGAATATTGGATACTGGTTTTCTCCAATTGAGAAGCAGGACTAATCTCTCTAGTATATGAATACATCTATTGGACAACTGGGATTTGATTTACAATAATATATTTACATTTTAAGTTGTTGTGGTTGCGCTTGTTGTTTTTTACCTGAAAGATATCTTTATTGTGATGAGGACTGCGATTTGTGAAATCCTACATAACTAGCAGCACACATTAATTTATGGTAAGTGTCTATTTAATCTCAATTGAATAAGAAAACGTTTTCCTCACATTTATAAGGTCCTAGATTCTCTAAGCGCATATTTTTGTTCTGCTTATTGAGGGAGAACATATATTCAGAATTCCATATGAAACAGCAAATTGTACTATCCTCCTTCTTCTCTAACCATGTAGGGGATGAAGAAAAGGAGCTACACAGATTAGATCTAGTCAGGGCCATATCTGTGTATTTGGATAAAACCAAGCCTCTAAGAAAACAGATTCCTTGTTTATACACCATCAAGGGAAATGCAAGGGTACTGCAACATCAAAAGCATCAATTTCACATTTGATTGTGGAGTGTATTAAGACAACCTACCTAGAAGCGGGTCTAGACCCTTCTCAACTAGTGAGGGTGCATTCCACAAGAGCAATGGCTACCTCTCTGGCCCTAAAAGCTCTGGCCTCACCAGATGAAATATGCAAGGCAGCCACTTGGTCCTCAATATCCACATTCATGCATCATTACCGGTTAGACATCCAGGCATCAGCAGACATGAAGTTTGGCAGAAAGGTGCTCCAAGCGGCAGTAAGCCACTGAATGGTAAGATCTGTCCATTTCTTAGAGATACTCTATATTTTTGAATGTGTGTTCAGTCATATATAGATGTGTGTATATATAGCATAGCATAGCAACATAGCAATTTAGGTTGAAAAAAAGACTTGCATCCATCTAGTTCAACCCTTTTCCTATTCCTGTTTACCATTGTTGATCCAAAAGAAGGCAAAAAAATGCCCTCAATATAGCAATTTCAAATTCTGCCTTGAATGGGGGGGGGGGAATTCCCTCTTGATTCCAAATGGCAATCAGATTTCTCCTTGGATCAACAAGCCCTAAGTAAATATTAATCCCAATACTAACGTACATAGCCCTCTATGTTATGCTCTTTTAAATAAGTATCCAGGCCCTTTTTAAAGGCATCTAATGTATTCGATAGCACCACCTCCTCAGGCAGTGAATTCCATACCTTTATTGTCCTTACAGTAAAGAAACCCTTCCACTGTTGTAGATTAAATCTCCTTTCCTCAAGTCTAAGCGGGTTGCCCCTTCTCCTATGTACTATTCTGTTAATGAACAGGTCTTTGGAGAGCCCTTTGTATGGGCCCTGAACATATTTATATAGTGTTATCATATCCCCTCTAAGACGCCGTTTCTCTGGTGTATACAAGTTTAACTTTTCTAGCCTTTCTTCATAACTAAAACTTTCCATTCCCCTTACTAGTTTTGTAGCCCTCCTCTGCACTTTCTCTAGTTCCATAATGTCCTTTTTCAGAAAGGGCGCCCAGAATTGAACAGCATATTCTAGGTAGGGTCTTACCATGGACCTGTAAAGAGGCATAATAATATCTTCTTCCCTTCAGTCAATACCCCTTTTAATACATGCCAATATCTTATTGGCCTTTGCAACTGCCAGCTGGCACTGCATGCTACTGCTAAGTCTATTGTCTATCATTACTTCCAAAATCCTTTTCATTTGTAGATTTCCCCAGAGAAACACCATTTAAGCTATATGTTGCATTTTTATTATTATGCCCAAAATGCATAACTTTGCACTTGTCTATATTGAATCTCATTTGCCTGCCCAGTTACTCAATTTGTCCAAATCCTCTTGTAATGAAGACACCTCCAGTTCAGACTTTATTACCTTACTTAATTTTGTGCCATCGGCAAACACTGATACATGGTTCCCTATGCCCTCTGGGAGGTCATTAATAAACAAATTAAAAAGAAGAGGACCCAGGACAGATCCCTGAGGTACTCCACTTATCACGTTTATCCAACTGGAGAACTTGCCATTTACTTTTTACTACCACTTGCCATTTTTTATATTTGTATGTATGTATGAATGTATATATTCATTCTACTATCAAACTCCCATTACCTTGTACGGAATCATTGTTTTAAGTCTGAAGTACAAATGTATGAATATGCATATGGGTATAAGATAATTGGCATGTCTGTAGAGTTCTAGTTATAATAACTTTGATGCCCATTCATGAGTTACTGCTTTGGGAATATCCATTTGTATTGAATTGCCATGGAAGGGGACATGGAGGAAAGGATAACATTTCTTACCATTATTTCCTTTTCCTCCGTGTCCCCCCACTGCGCACCTGCCGCTTAACCTCTACATGTTATGTTTTTACAGCTGTGGCAATAGCAGACTGAAGAGGAGAGGGGAAGTGTGTCTTTATAATTTCTGGGTTAAAGTTGAGCACCAGCTAGTGGAAGGGACAACCCATTTGTATTGAATCGCAGTGGGTGAAAAGGAAATAATGGTAAGAAATGTCATCCCTTCTATAGCTGTTTAGCTGTTTTAGGGTAGTTTTGCCATGTAACCAATAGAATGTGCAGTTTGGCAAATACTCTTTTGCGTTCCTGTTAATTAAGGGTTTGCAGGCCTTGTATGTTGGTAAACTACAAATTTGGCATTTTATATTCTGGCTTTTTCAACTAACTGAAACTTTCACAGCAAACTATTGTTTTGTATAAATGTGTTAGTTTCACAAAATTAAATAATTTTTGTACTTACAAATAACTACTTATTACTATATTACATTTAGTTTCCCTTATTTCCAGCCTTAAGTAGTGTATTTTCAGACTGCTGTATTTTTACTTTCTGCTAGTGATGTCTCCAGCACAAAGAGAAACAATCCTATCTCATTCACCCTGCTTAAAGTGGAACTTTCACCTTAATTCAAATATGCATATTTGAAAACTGCATTAAAAACTGCCTCTCATGTTAAGTGTGGAGTGAAAGTGAACATTACCTGGTACAGCACAGAGCTTCATTAATATATGAAGCTTCATTAAAACCTTCATTAGACTATGGCTAGTCTTTGCAGAGGCTTAATTATCATATGAAACATCACTGATACAGCATGGGTACAACCATTCGCATACGGTAACAAGTGTGAATATCTCCTTAACTGTACAATTGTTGTACTTTTGGCTAACATGACACATAAGCAGTTTTAATGCCATTTTCAAAGATGCAAACTTGAATTAAATTGAAACTTCCACTTTAAAGGGATAGTTACGTCTTAAAAGATGAAGAAATAATATTGTAGATAATTCAAATTGAAATAGATCGGTGCAAGTCTTATCTCTCAAACCTTTAGGGTTTGAAAGATAGACCATTTTAAAGTTCCCCTCTGTAAAGGGCAGGAGATTCAAGTCGGCCATCTTGAAGTGGCTCTTCAGCAGAGCCGTGATACCGAAATCTAGAAAGAACCTTGCAAACTAGGCACACTTTGTAGACCATTCCAATTAAGTAGATCTTTTTAGATTTCTGTATCACGGCTCTGCTGAAGAGCTGTCTGACAGTCCCTGGACCAGGATCTCCTGCTGTCAGTTAGACGCTTACATCAGGGAAAGGGGAGGGAGAGGAGAACTTTAAAACGTTCTATCTCTCAAACCATAAAGGTCTGAGAGAAAGGACTTGCACCAATCTATTTCTTTTTACATTTTCTACAATATTGTTTATTCTTCTTTTAAGACATTACTAACCCTTTAATAAACCTCTGTGTATTTAATCTTATTTAAAGGGCAGCTATCATGTGGATAGTGCCCCCCTGGGAGCAGACCTGCTGATGATTCTTAGGCTGTGTTGCGAGCCTCCCCAGACCAATGGAAAGCAGAATAGAGGTCTAAAAAGAGAGGTGCTCCGTCATTGTTCGTGCGAGAGAGAAGAAGAACTGCCAGATTTTAAGTTCAGTTTTGCTTTGGCCGCCTGCACAGCTTCCATACACATTAGTGACGGGCTTCCAAACCCAACATTAGGGGTCTATGTAGTATGTGCACACAACCTGCAAAATTTGTGGTGTTGTCAGCTGAAGAGGTCAGTTTTCTCACCCACTCTTCCCTGAACTGCTAACAAAAACCTGTTTTGGGACTGACATTTTTTACCAAGTCTGTTCTCAAAGATAAAGTGTCATAACTGCCCTTTAAGTTTTATAAACAGAATATTTGGGTCTATGGCAGAGCTATTTAGAAACACTGTCAAAGAGAACTATGGGTCGTATTCAATAAGTTAAAGAGGATCAATTCTAGAGCAAACAAACTGTACTACAAGGGATGAATTAAAATTTCCAGTGATTAACGTTGGAGAATCATTCCAAGCTGAATTAATTCATACTGGCCATTAGGATTTTCTGCCCAGGTTAAGGTAAGTGGAGGGTTATTATACTAAAGAGTTTGTGTTTATTTAAGTCAATGTAGCACATCAAACATCTTATAATTTGATTCAATAAGAAAAAAATAGTTTAGGAAAAAAATAAGTACATAGTACACTGTGATGTTACAGCAGTGTTCAGCGATATCCTTCCACCCTGAAACATGCCTCACCTTTCACATACACTATTCATCATTACACACCCCAAAAGCACACATTGCTCCTTTAGAGCATACCTCCCATTTCACAATGTTCCACATTACACACTTGAAAACCATGCATCCTTTTGCTTCAGAGCATACCTGGCTTTTCACTTACACTGTTTTTCTTTACATACCAGAAAAATAACCCATCTTCTCACTTCAGAGCATACCTTGCCTTTCACTTATACTGTTCTACTTTACATACTAGAGAGAAACCATTTTCACACTTCAGAGCATACCTCCCCTTTCACTACTGTTCTTCCACATTGCACACCAGAGAAAGAACACATCCTTTTGCTTCAGAGCATACCTACCTTTCACTTACACTGCTCTACTTTAGACCCCCCCTCAAAAGCACACATACTTTAGCTTCTTAGCCTGCCTGCCCTTTCATTTACACTGTTCCACTTCACACAGCCCAAAAGCACACATCCTCTCAATCCTGCATATCCACCCATTTCACTAACACTGTCCCCCCATTACACACCAAATAAAGAACACACTTCAGAGCACTTACATTGTTCCAGTTACACAACCCAAAAGCACATATCATCTTGCTTCAGAGCATACCTGCCCTTTCACTTACTGTTCTGCTTTACACAACCAAAAGCATAGATCTGCTCACTCCAAACCATATTTGTCCTTTCACATACTCTGTACCTCATTACACACCTCAAAAGCACACATTGCTCATTCACAGCATACCTTGATTTTCACTTACAATGTTCCACATTAGACACCTGAAAAACACACATCCTCTAGCTACCTCCCATTCAACTTACCAGTAGTTTCCACTTTACAGACCCCAAAATCACACATCCTTTCACACCAGAGCATACCTGCCCTTTCATTTACACTTTACACACTTCACAAGCAGATACCAAATTGCTCCAGATCAGGCCTGCCCTTTCACTAACACAGTTTCACATTACACACCAGAAATGGAACCTATCCAATCACTTCAGAGCATACCTCTCTTTTCACTTACTGGGGAGATTCACTAAAGATCGATGGTGATATGGTTTTGTTGATGTGTTCAAAGCAGTTCGACATTTCAATGTAGACACACATCGTCATATGCAGTAAAATTTAGGGATGCAAGGGGAATGGAGGAGAAGGTCCCATGTGGGGCAGATTATCGAAATTCTATATTGTGGGGCAGCATGGGGAATGTCACCATTGTGGGTTAGCCCCACATACACAACCTGACACCCCCAGCCTTGTTCCCTTGGGAGTGCACAATATGTATAAAATAAGATACAGAACCAAGGAATGATTATGTACTGCTTAGTGTACTTTTTGTTTTAACTCTGAGTGCCACAGGGTGAGCAATGCAGACCCCTATGGCACTCAAAGAGTTAAGGGAGTGATGCTGTTGGTGGTGCTGAAAGGAGCCTCTCCACTTTCCTACTGACCAAGTGGGGCAGCATAGAGAATGCTTTCAAATGTCAGGATTGTTGTACTATGGTGATGTGTGAGGTAGAGCATCCCTTCCACAGACAGCAGTTCCCAATCCTCCCTGCTCCTGATTGATTGAGGGCTGTTACTGCATAGGAAAGTACAGGGAGTGCCCAACTTCGCCAGCTCAGGAATACGAAGTTGAGACTGCGAACTCCGACATCAGATGCTGCTATCGGTATTTAGTGCATGTGGTGAATTGCCACATTAACATATAAACACACCCCGTTGAATATGATAATGGCTTATTATCCTGCATTTCCGTATGTAAATTACTCATTATGCTTAATTTCCAGATGTAAATAGGCCATTGCTGATGTGAGAACTTCCCATTTGCTTCCTGTGACCATTTTCTTCCTGGTCACATAGATGGCCATCTTACCCAGCAGGTTTATGAGGAAGTCCTCATCCCTACTGTCCCGGGACACTACACATCAAAAAAAAAATGAGAGGAGAAGTGCTACCAAAACTGAAGGGGGAGGCCACTCCAGTGTGCCAGGAGGGGCTGCAGTCAGCTGCATAAAAAAAGATCTGTAAATCATGGACCCCCCTTTGCCATAGAATGGAAAGGTGGCTGAGGAGTGCGTGAAAGAGCCAGGTACTCCCACATGCTCCGTGCACCATGTAGTACTCTCCAACTCAAGTCCGTGGCAGGACTGGGCACCAAGGTGAAGTAGCGTGCCCTGCACTGGGACTTCTTTCCCCGTCAAACACTCACCTCCAGATGGCATCTGGTTGACCCGGCTACAGTGAGGAAGTGTACTGTGTAGAGCACGAATGAATACAGCCTCTTCCTCAACATGCCAAGGTGATGTGCCAAGGGTATTTCCTCCAACTTGCTTAGGTTGTGGGTAGGAGGAACCAAGGGGGATTGACAAGGCATTGAATGTATGTATACAGACAGAGGCGGGGGTTCCAAAGGTAGATGTGGATCTCTGGCCTCTAAGGCCTCATCAATAAAGGAGTGCGAGTTGGGGTGGATGCCCTCTGAGCAGTATTCTGGTCATTATATTGGCATACACACCAGAAAAAGAACACAACCTCCAACTTCAGATCATACCTCCTCTTCCATTTACTGTTACACTTTACACCCCCCAAAAGCACACATCCTCTTTCCTCAAAGCATGCCTGCAATTTTACTTACACAGTTGCATTTTACACACCCAGAAGCACACATTGCTCATTCAAATCAAACCTCGCTTTCACAATTACACACCTGAAAAAGACGCATCCTCTAGCTCCAGAGCATACCTCCTCTTTAACTTACACTGTTCCACTTTATACCCCCCCAAAACACACATCCTCTCACTCCTGACCATACCTCACCTTTCACTTACACTGTTCCACTTTATACCCCCCAAAAGCACATATCCTCTTACTCCAGAGCATACCTGACCTTTCATTTATACTGTTCCACATTCCACCCCAGAAAAAAATAACACATCCTCTCACTCCAGAGCTTACATGTCCTTTCAATAATACTGTTCCACTTTACATACCCCAGAAGCACACATCCTCTCACTCCTTAGCATACTGCTCTTTTTCCTTCCGGGTCTCCTTGGTAGCACACTAACAGAGAGACCCTCCTCCCTAGTCAGGACAGGAAATAAAAAATATAATGGAACCTCCCTCCCCCACCATCTCCAGTGTTTTTTACCTGTCCTCCCTAGGAAGGTTCCTCACAGCGTCACTGTGGTTTTTTTTTGTATGAGGACCCAGCTGGATTCTTCTCTGGCCCCAGCCGCAGTGCCATCGAGGATAATGCTGGAAGGAGCCGACATTGTCACTCCTTAGCCATCTCCTTACTGTATTTTTTTCGACACCCCGCAGGGTATCATACTTTTCTTTGGCAGCAGCGGCAGTCTGTCTGCCATGCTGGGTCTGGCTTGCCTCCGGAACGTTCCACCGCTGGAACACAAGATGTTTGTGCTTACCTATGAGGCTTCTGGTCTGTGCGTTTCACAGACCGGAAGTGAAGTGGAGGATCACGTCAGGGGCTCATTTCCCCTATGGAGAAATCAAGAAGAAGCTTGGAGGAATATTTAAACTGAAGGTATGCTATTCTCTTCCCCCTTTTTTGGTGCAGAGTGCCTAGCCAGGTCAGCTCCAGTGCATCCTCATTTGAACAATTGTGAGTGCCTGCTAGGTGTTCTTTCCATGTATTGTTTAACCCTTTATGCACATCTTATGTGTTGGGTATGATTTATTATTTATTTCTTACATTTTCCTAGATGGATCTTCAGGCATCTCCTGTGTGCCTTTTATGTAACGTTCTTTTGGAGGATAGGTATCAGAAAAAGTTATGTCCCACTTGTTTGGTAGAGGTGAAGTCGCCTTTAGTCTCACAGTCGCTTCCGGCTCCACAGGCCAGTATGCCTACTGATATGTCATCATTGGTTTCTGTTTTCTCTTCCATTGCCAAGGAGACTTGGAAAAGCCTCAATCTGAGGAAGAGATTGCAGGTGCGTCAGCCCCTTCTGTCTCCAGACCAGGCTCTTTTTCCAGGAGGAGACCCCAGGAAGTGTCAGGTTCAGACTCTTCCTCTGAGGAGGGTTATACAGAAGATTCTTATCTTTTCCCCGCAGACTGTGTGGACTTCCTTGCGAAGGGCATCCGTGCTTCCCTGGATATTAAGGAAGATGACACTCCAAGGTCAGTGGCAGACAATCTGTACCTAGAATACAAGAAAAACCACAATGTTTTTCCTGTACATGCTGTAGTCTCTGACCTCATTAAGAGGGAATGGGCTAGTCATGAGAAACATCTCTCTTTTCCCAGGAAACTCAATAGCTTGTTTCCATTTGATCCTAAGGACTCATGCCTTTAGGATAAAGTTCCCAAGGTAGATGTTCATGTTGCGCGTTTATCCCTGAAGACCACTATTCCTGTAGAGGATGGCTCAGGTTTTAAAGATCGTATGGATCTGAAGATTGAAACAGCTCTGAATAGGACTTATGAGGCTAGTGCCACTTCCTTTCGTCCTAGCACTGCATACACTTGTGTCTCTAGGGCTATGAGACTTGGCTTATACAACTGGAAGAGGACTTAGTTAACAAAGTACCTAGGGAACAGCTTTTGAAGTCCAAAACCATGCTTCGTTTGGCTGCAGATTACCTCTGCGATGCCACTATGGAAAATGTGAGGATGGCCTCGCGTACCACAGCATTATCCTAAGTGGGTCGTATGGCCCTTTGGCTCAGATAGTGGGCTGTGGATGGGGCTTCTAAACATAAGCTTTGTGCCATGCCCTTTGAGGGTGATTTTCTTTTTGGAAAGAAGCTGGATGCCCTTATTCAGAATCTTTCGGGGGAGAAGTTGTTCCTTCCTCAGGATCGGGTTTTATCCTCCCAGAAACTGTTATTCTAGCCTTCCGGGACCAAAAAAAACCATCCAAAGAGACCACTATCAAGATCGTATGTGCCTAAGCTATCTAAGACCCAGACACCCAACCAGGATGCCCCCCCTAAAATCCAGTTCTGATGCCAGGCCTTGGATTCCGCTAGGAGGAAGGCCAGAGTCAATGGAGAAATATTACTTCAGATTCCTGGGTTTTGCGAATCATCACCAAAGGCTACAGGATCCATTTCCATATACTACCTCCAGAAAGACTGTCACTGTGATTCCAAGATCTCTACCACAGAGGGAGGTATTTCAAAGTATCCTGAATGAGACAATGCTAGAAAAAGCCCTGCTTCCAGTACCCAGGCCTTGGAGGAAAAAAGGTACATATTCCATGGACTTCCTTGTCCCCAAGTCCTCAGGGGGCTTTCAGTTGGTGGTAAATGTCACTTTCCTGATCCCATTCGTATTCAAGGAACATTTCAAGATGGAGAACATCAGATCCACTGTCAATATTCTTCACCAAGGGGACTTGATGGCTACAGTGGACTTAAAAGATGCCTATCTTCACATGCCAATTCACCCAAGCTTTCAGAAACATTTGAGAATTGCTATCAGTTTGCAGCTCTTCCATTCGGACTGACTTCAGCCTCCCGTGTCTTTACAAAGCTTTTGGCAGTCATTGTTGCCTTCCTACGGGAGAAGGACATTGCTATTGTTCCCTACCTGGACGATTGGCTGGTGAAGGCCTCATCTCCTCCTTTCCTTCGAGAACACCTGTCTCAAGAACACCTGGAAGTTGAATATCAGAAAGATTCAGAGATTATTGGACCAGATATCACTTCTCCGGTCTTCCAAACAACGGTCTCTCAGACATCTCATATCCATCCTGGGTCTGATGTCCTCATCAATCGAAGCAGTCCTGTAGACAAGACTCCACATGAGGCCCCTGCAGCAACTGATTCTGTCATCCTGGAACAGAGATCCCCAATCTCTCTATCAGCTGGTTCCAATTTCACTGGAGGTAAAACATTCCCTAGGATGGTGGTCCGGGGACAGACTACCACTATGGAACAGAGATCCCCAATCTCTCTATCAGCTGGTTCCAATTTCACTGGAGGTAAAACATTCCCTAGGATGGTGGTCCGGGGACAGACTATCACTAGGGCTCCTGTGGTGCATCACAGACTGGACAGTCATGACTTCAGATGCCAGCAAGTCAGGATGGTGAGCAGTCCTCAGATTCCACACATTACAAGGTCTCTGGTCGACTTCCGAACAGAAATTCCATTCCACTCACCTAGAGCTTCTGGCAGTCTGGAGGGCCTTGAAGTTAGTCATACCTTTCCTCAAAGGGTCAGCATTAAATATGACGGTGGTGTGTTATCAAGCCCATCAGGGAGGTACACAAAATATTGCTCTTCTCCTCCTGTCCTCAAGGATTCTTCAGTGGACGGAAGTCAATCTGCAGGCACTGATGGCCATTCATATTCCTGGAAAACTCAACAGAGAAGCAGATTTTCTCAACCGTAGGATGGTTCACCCAGAGAAATGGTCTCTTCATCCCAGGGTTTTTCTGTCACTCACACAGATATGTGGCCTACCTCAAATAGATCTGATGGCCTCCAGATTGAATGCGAAGGTTCCCCAGTTTGTCTCCCTGTTTCCTCAGGAATCACCCAGTTGCAGTGGATGCTGTGTCTGGCCTATCTCTTTCTGCCTCTGAGTCTCATTCCTGCCTCCTTGAAAAAGATTTATCAGGAGAAAACCAGAGTAATATTCATAGGTCCATGCTGGCCGAGGAGGTTGTGGTTCATTCTTCTAAAATCCATGGCGAAAGAGGACCCGATTATACTTCCATCTATGGAGACACTGTTCCAGGTTCCAGTACCTCGCCCTCAGATGAACAACCTGAAGCTTTCTGTGTGGTTCCTGAATCCCAGACAAACTTCTACGACCTCAATCTATAATTGTACATGGGCAAGATTTTCCTTTTGTGCTAAGGAACATTCTGTAGATCATGTGCATCCTTCAGTTCCCTCTCTACTGGATTTCCTAGCTGAAGGTTTCTCTAAAGGTTTAAGTCCAGCTACCCTTAGAGTCCAGATTGCGGCACTAGGTAGTTTTTTGGGACAACCTCTAGTCAATCATCCTATGGTTCAATGGTTCCTTAAGTCAGCATCCTTGCCGAGGCCCAGATGTTCCCCAGCTGTTGCTCCTTGGGATCTAAATCTGGTCTGGAAGGCTTTGCTCGTTCCTCCTTTCAAGGCTCTAGATTCCATTCCTCTGAGATTTTTGTTCCTCAAGACTGCTCTCCTGGTAGCCCTTACGCCAGCCAGAAGAGTAGGAGAACTTAAGGCCTTGTCGAACCTGGAACCCTACTTGCAGTTCAGACCTGAGGCCATGATTCTCAGAATTCCTCCAGAATTTCAGCCCAAGGTGAACTCTTCCTTCCACAGGAGTCAAGAGTTATGTTTGCCAGTTCTGTTTCCTGATCCACAGTCTGAGTAAGAAAGTCGGCTGCATTGTCTGGATGTTAAAATGTGCTTAATATGCTATGTACAAAAGAACAAGAGATCTTTGGACTTCATCTCTTTTTGTGAATTTTTTGGGGCAATCCAAAGGCAAGAAGGACTTCAAGTCGACTATTTCCAGGTGGCTGCATGCTGCTATTGAAGAAGCATACATGGCAAACGGCTTAGTTCCTCCGACAAATATTAAAGCTCACTCAATCAGATCAGTGGCAGCCTCTTGGGCAGAGAATGCTCAAGCTTCAGTAGAAAGGATATGTAGGGCTGCTACCTGGCAAAACATCCATACTTTCATCAAACATTATCGTCTTGTCCTACAAGTGGCAGGGGACTCAGCCTTTGGGCATAAAGTGCTTGAAGCAGTCTGTGATTCCCCCCTCCCTCAATTGAGTAGCTTTGTTTTCTCTCTTGGTGTGCTACTTAGGAGACCAGGAAGGAAAAAAATTGAATTTCTTACCTCTCAATTCCTTTTTATTCCGGGTCTCCGTAGCACACGGATTTCCCTTCCCTTGGTCTGATCTTGGTTCTTACAATAAACTTTCTTTTGCATACTGTATTTGCTTACTGGTTGGCTTTGTTCAAACACTGGGGATGGTGGTGGAGGGAGGTCCCTTTATAGTGTCTTTACCTGTCCTGACTAGGGAAGAGGAGCTCTCTCTTGGTGTGCAACCTATGGAGACCCAGGAGGGAAAAGGAATTGACAAGTAAGAAATTCCGTTTTTCACTTACACTTTTTCACACTATACAACCCAAAAGCACACATCCTCTTGCTTCATAGCATACCTCCCTTTTCATTTACAATGTTCCATATTACACAACCCAAAAGCACACATCATCTTGCTTCATAGCATACCTCCCTTTTCATTTACAATGTTCCATATTACACAACCCAAAAGCACACATCCTCTTGCTTCATAGCATACCTCCCTTTTCACTTACAATGTTCCATATTACACAACCCAAAAGCACACATCCTTTTGCTTCAAAGCATTCATCCCTTTTTACTTAGACTGTTTCACATGAACCCTTTGGGTGCTAGAGAGGGCAAGCAATGTGCTGGAGACCCATCCAGCATCAAAAGGGTTAATTTGCTGTTTACAACCTTTATTTATAATTTTTCATGGAAATCTGTGGCTAGTTGGACCAAGTAATGAATCTTGATACCTGTCACTGTGTAACAGTATAAAACACACAGAAAGAACATAATGCAATGCGCGTAATTACATACTTACCTTTGGGACAATGGCAGCACAATTTGTTCAATGTTTTGTTGTAATATGTAGAGTTGGGACACTGCAGTTCCCCATATGTATCCTAGAATATAAAAATATACATTTAGAAGTCATAATGAAACATAGAATTAGGTTTTGTATTAAAAAAAAAAAAAAACTTCCTTGCACATGGATTTTTGGAATTAAGAAATGGGTTCTGTAACAGATAACCTATGATAAAATTACATAAGTTTGCTGCAATATAAAATTATTCTGAAGCTTAAAATATTTTTTCATGTAACAGAATACCAGATGCCTAATTTTTGCTATGTTAAATACTAAAAAACATAAATGTAAATAATCTAAATTTCATCTTCAAAGCAACTAGGTTATTGATCCAGGGAAATATCTGACTGCCATTTCGGGTCAGGAAGGAATTTTTTACCAGCTTGGGGCTTAATTGTAAATGGCTTCAATGTTTTTTTTTGGGGGGGGTTTACCTTCCTCTGGATAAATAGGGGTGAGTTGGCATAGGCTGGACTTTATGGACTCATGTCTTTTTTCAGCATTATCAACTATGTTACTATGTAAAGTGGACTTTGAATTTACATACATGAAAATATCATTCAAAACTGCCTGTGGGTCAGGTTAACCAAAATTTCAGCAGATGTATAATTTAGGAGATATTCATACTTTTATTTCTGGGACAAGTGAAGTGAAAATTTCCTGGTACTGCAAAGAGCTTCATTAGCATGTTAAATGCCACTGAAAACCTTCATTAGCATATGACATATCAATGACAAGGCTTAACTAGCATATGAAGCATCAATGAAAAGCTTAATTAGCATACAGAATGTTACTGGTACTACACTGGTACCACAATTGGCATACATTAGCATATGGTAACAAGTGTAAATTTATCCTTAACTGTACTTTTGCTGGTATGTTGGCTAACATGACAGGCAGGTTTTTAATGCGGTTTTCATATATGCAAAATTAAATTAAGATGAATGTTCCACTTTAAAGGAATATGAATGTTTCATATTGCACATACCTCAGAATGTTGAGCATGTGTAACAGTACTGCTGCACGATGTTCATATGCTTCAAAATGTGCTAGTTACAGTGTAATAATATGTTAAAGGTAATTCCTCCCTCCCTTTCCTTGACGCAATGATTTCTGGCCCAGATATGACAGCAGATCACGAGGGACAATCTTCATGCGGTATTAGGAAAAAACGGCTCTCCTTCGTCAAGGAGGGTAGATTTTTACTTATACTGAACGAGGGAAGATTGTCCCTCGTTGTGCTCTGTCAGGTCAAGAAGCCTGATTTCAGATCTGAGGGGAGGCGTCTTCTTAAATGGGAAAGGGGCAGGAGGGATCATCTTTAACATATTATTACATTGTAACAAGCACATTTTGAAGCATATGAAAATTCCATAGCGGTGCTATTGCACATGCTCAACGTTATGAGCTTATATGAAATATGAAACATTAGTATCCCTTTCAAGTGAGACCTGCCCTTTATGAATAAGTGGCTCTTAATTTGTTTAAAAGAAGGACATAACTAAGCCGGTGTCCTTTAAAAAGCAGTTAAGTACATCTGTAAACTATTTTTAGTTGTAGTCTGTTGCAATTCACTTGTCTAAATTCTTCTAAAAACTTATGTCCCTTGCAATCCATTCATGTCTATTAAAGTACATTTTTGTTGTGAGGATATGTGACCTACATGCAGACTTGATAGACTGCTGCATAAAGGACACCTGCCTAGATAATTTAATATGTTAACTAATTTAAAAGCCAGGGAGTCCTAAGGTATATATCCCCTTAAAGTTTCAGACAGGTGGATTATGCATTTCAGAACCCAAATTAGCAGTTAAACTGGAAATATGGCAACGTATAACAAGGTAAAGAAACCAAACACTATAAAACAGGAAGAGGTTTCTGGTGCAGGGGCACCTGGATTGTGCTAGGAATCCCCTCAACTCTGCATTGGCTGTGTGGCCATCACAGCTGAGGTGCCCTAAACAATCTGAAACCCAAGAAAGATGCCTTATGTTCATAGTAGACAATCTGTTATGTAGATAAACCCAGTCATAGACTTGGATGCAGGGGCAGGCAAAGTGCATCCATCCAGTGATTATTGGATTAAAACTCCCATAAGCATCAGCTGTACATTGACTCAAAATGTAGTTTTGACATTTTATTAAGTGGCACTAGGAGTTGAGACAGCACTGGAAAACGTTCCTATGTAAAGTTCTCATTCATAATACTTACTTTATTAGGATGGTATGCAACAGACATGTTCTCAGGTTCCACTAATAGGCCAGGACTTGAGTATTTCCTTCCTTGAGCACAAATTAGTGAATCAGAGGCTACCACTCTGATCAATTACATCTGAGAAATCATTGAGTGGGGAGTATACAAATCTGTCAACAAAGATCCACTAGCATCAGCCTCTGATTCACGAGGCTGTACTTTGCTGTACAGGTATAACCACTGTAATACATACCAGCACACACCCTGTACTGTTGTTAAGACTTTAATTTATTCCTCCCTTCCTCAAATTCATCCCTTATAGCTTGCTCAGGGAAATAAAGCTAAACCACTTGTTAGTGACCCTGTAACAAAATGGATGAGATCAAATAAAGACATGAGTTCATCATGTTTAGCCCATGCCATACTGTTGATAAAGAAGAAAGTAAAGAAATATTGAAGCCATTTCCAGTTAAGCCCCAACTGGTTGAAACAAATCCTTCGTGACTGACAAATGGCAGATTTCCCTGGATCCATGTTCTATGTGCTGTGCCAACATTTTCAGTATTATTCTGAGCTAGAAAGGTATCCGTTTCTTTTTTAAATCTGCTACATAATCTGCAAGCACAGCATCCCAATGCAAAGAATTCCATATCTTTACTTATGTCTCATTTCCCATCAAACCTCTTTATTAAGCCACATTGGTATGAATTTGCTCCTCTTGTATTTATTCCCCAGTGTTGATCAAGAAGAAAGCAAAGCAATATTTAAGCCATTTCCAATTAAGCCCCAACCGGTTGAAACAAATCCTTCGTGCCTGACAAATGTCAGATTTCCCTGGATCCATGTCTTATCTGCTGTGCCAACATTTTCAATATTATTCTGAGCTAGAAAGGTATTCATTACTTTTTTTAAATCTGCTACAGAATCTGCAAGCACAGAATCCCAAGGCAAAGAATTCCATAACTTTATTTATTTCTCATTTCCCTACAAACATCTTTATTAAGCCACATTGATATTAATTTGCTCCTCTTGTATTTATTCCCCATGGCATATATATTCCGTGTATATTTCTCTAAGAGCATTTTAAACAAATTGCATCTTTCTTGTGCATTTTTACCTTTTGAAGAGTGCATTCCATTGAATGCCCTTTAAATACTGCTTTTAGCATTTTGAAATTAGCTTTGTAAAGTTGAATATAATTTAAAAGCATACCATATTGTGGTCACTGCTGCCTAAATGTTCCCTTACCTGTATATTGTTTACCATTTTAGAATTATTTGAGAACACTAGGATCAGGTACATAGTAATAAATGAGAAGCAGAGGAAGGTAACACCACAAAATGCCTATATACATCCTCGCTTCCCTACCCTTGCTGCAAGTTGGGTACAGAGGATACATTTTAGAGTAAGTAATTTAGTAAATTGGCAATAGGGAGGCATAGCACTAACTAAAAACCAAACTGGTTCCAGTGTCTAGTTTAGCACAAAATTGCATTGGTACAAGATCGTATTAGTACATTCCCCTGTTAAACGAAAAGTAACACCATCTAATAATGAACCCAAATTACCTTACTATTGCCAGAAAATCCCAGTGAATGTTGCCTTTGTGCCTTTGTTCAAGAGATAACATTTTCAATCAGTCCTAGATGTCATGTCCTTTGAGACAGACATGACAGTTGCTAGCAGTTTTATTTTAAACTGAATCAGGAACAGCGCATGAGCCTATTTTACCCTTTAAGGGTCAGTAGGGTGTGCTGTGTATTTTGAAGTAATGTGGTACGCATTCCAGGGCTGAATTTGTGTCATGTGATCCTTTTATCAAGTGTCATACCCACCTTCATGAACATGGCATCCAAGACTGATTTGAACAGTTTATCTCTTGAACAAAGGCAAATCCCAGAGTGGCCATTAAGCTTTTTGAACATTGTAAAGTAAGTGGGAGTTTTATTATGAGGTGTCCCTTTTCCTTCAAGTTCCAGTAACACTTGAGGACAGGTTTGTGAAACAATTTCTTAGGCATCAATAAAACTTCTTGAATAGCCATTCCATTCATTCTAATGTGTTTATAGAATTTCACATGCCTCCAAATAATACCCATTTCTGAACAGCATCTTCTGCCATTTATAGAATATTTATGATTTCCCCTTTAAACATGGGATTAAATCAAGGACAGCTTTCATTTCTATATATTTCCAAAAAATAAAATAAGATTTGTAAAGAAAATCCAGTGATACATTAACAAAAAGTAATCTAATCTAATCCAGGTCTAGTTAATTTTTGGCCCAATGTGAGCACCCTCCTCCATTTGCATACCAAAAATCCAGAAAAAAAGTTTCACATCAAAATAAGCCTCCAGATAAGGCAAGACATGGGGATCAAATCGTTGAGACAAGCATAGCTTTTGCACCCTTACAGGAGACCATCCGAGCATTGCAACAAGGCAGAAGAGGAGGTATTCACAGGACAAGTTTGACTCATAAGAGAACATTCAAAAGGTATTGAATTTACATTATTTATATGTAGATATATACATTACAAAATGCAGCCATACAAGCATGTGGGAGATATTATGCTGCCCACCACACAGATATATTCATGAAGCTGCTCCCCTGATAAGATACCTCCAATAGTAGACAGACACACCAAATACAAGAGAAATACACTTGGGGGTGCTCTTAAGATGTATCAATCATCCTATATAATAATTCGCTAAGGATGTTTGTCAGAAGCAGTCATGCTCAGTAGTGACTGCCCACACCACGGCTGATACAGAGTGGGATGCTCCGAATTCAGACCGGAGTCCTCTCTGAGCACCTTCCTGGGACCAAGGTGGGCAGAGAGGACTACGGTCTGAATTCAAAGAGCCCTGCTCCTTATCAGCCGCAGCATGGACAGTCTCTACTGTGCATGACTGCACCATGGCCATTGCTGGGTGGCACTGTGGCCCGTGTACATGGGCTCTTCGGCTAGTATAGAATATGAGGTAAACTCACGGAGTGAAATACACCAGTGCATTCCATTCTGTAAGTATAACTTATAGAGAGAAAAAAGACAGTAGCTCCAGCTTGGCTGTGTGGACTTTGTAGAGAGAGGGAACAAGAGTTGTTGGTATGATGGGAATACTTAGGGGAAGGGAAGGGTTAAAAATAACAGTTCCAGTGATCTTTGTGCAGAATGTAAATGCTGGCTTTTGGCATTGCACACCATAGTGCTGCAGACATTTTCCAGACCTCCTCCAACTTCTCCCAGCCACAACATTAAGTTAAAAATAAAAAATCTGGAGCAGGGTGGTGACTGCACCCCACACTTGCTGGTACCCAGTGTGAAAACACACACACACACACACACACACACACACACACACACACACACACATATATATATATACACATACATATATATATATATATATATATATACACCAAAAAAAGAGGGCAGCACCTGTGGGACTTATTCAAAAGGGTTTTCAATTTTATTAAGCAACAAAAAAACCATCAACATTTCGGTCCACACAGGGGCCTTTCTCAAGACACTATAATATCCATTTACCTCTTGTTTTATCCCTTTGTCCGTTCTGGTCACGTCTCCGGCGCAGGTGATGTCATCACCTGGGGCTCGTTCATCGAATGGCCCATGGTGGACCAATCACGGTTATGCACCATTGATTCATGCCTGGTAGCAAATGATAAATAATGTCGTGCTCTCATCCAGTGTGTGTACTCACATCCAGAACTTAAAATTTAAAACCTACTGAGAAGTATGTTCCCATGAGGCCGTTGTGGGGAATTGTAATGATCCACCTGGAAAGCGCTACCATGCCCGGTCAAACAGAACCCAATCGGGTCTGCTGTATCGGTGCATGGAGCGTATCTCTCCATGCAACCACGATCCCTAACCACACATAACATAACTCTCCGGGTAGGAGAGCAGCCGAAACACAAAAAACCTCTGAAGACATAAATGCCTCCAACCTGTAGTATGTTATTAATATAACAAACATTACTATGGGTCACAGTATCAGTAAATAATAGAGTGGGCTTATACTTGGATAATAATCGATCTGTGCAGCCCAAATGTATCCCTAATAGAGCTAAGGACAAATATAAATGCGATGTCATTACTAAATCAATCCCTAGGTGAATAAAGACCAAAAAATGACTTTAACAAGTGACTCCTTAAAAGTCATCACACTCAGTTCAAGAAAAATATAAACGTGAGTCCAGGATATAACATCCAAATGATGGCTGCTACAAACTCAGCAGATAAAAGATTGCTAGCATCTCCAATGTTGGTGCAAGCTTTATAATCCATGCGTCCTATATCCATTATAAGACACAAGGAAGAGTGCAAAAATATACATCCACAGAGAAGGTTCAATTCGCAAAGTGTTATCTTTAAATAAGAGACAATAAAGACTAACGTTTACTGATTGTAAGATGTTGATACTGCTGTCCACTATTGCTCCATGCACCGATACAGCGGACCCGATTGGGTTCTGTTTGACCGGGCATGGTAGTGCTCTCCAGGTGGATCATTACGATTCCCCACAACAGCCTCATGGGAACTCTGGATGCGAGTACACACAATGGATGAGAGCACGACATTGTTTATCCTTTGCTACCAGGCATGAATCAATGGTGCATAACCGTGGTTGGTCCACCACGGGCCATTCAATGAACGAGCCCGAGGTGATGACGTCACCTGCGCCGGATACGTGACCAGAACGGGCGAAGGGATAAAACACAAGGTAAATGGATATTATAGCGTCTTGAGAAAGGTCCCTGTGTGGACTGAAACGTTGATGTTTTTTTTGTTGATTAATAAAATTGAAAACCCTTTTGAATAAGTCCCATGGGTGCTGCCCTCTTTTTTTGGTATTTGTATCTAATCTTGGGATTGTGCAGCTGGGCAGTAATTACATATGAGAGTGAGTGCTTTCCACCAATGGATTTTGTAAATATATATATATATATATATATATAAAATAACAAACAAAAAAACAAAATTAATATCTTGTCATACCTTTTTTATTGGACTAACAGAATTATGGATTGCCAAGCTTTCGGGGTATACTCCCTTTCTCAAATCTAAATCGTTTCTGAGCACAAGGACACAGAATTCACAGTTAAAACAGTAAATACATTGAATTCAAAGCTGTGTTGTTTGCTGGGGTTAACACAGTGGGACTGTTGATAAGACAGGGACCAAGAGAAAATCTACACTGTTTTTGCAGAGGGTCGTAAATACCCTTTGCAAGGCAGAGTGGGGGGGGGAGAAAGAGAAGAAAAATACAGGAGATGGTATGGGAGGGGAGAGAGTTAAAAAAAGATTGCACATATTAAGAATGCTACAATGCCAACAATCCAGTATGGGCATGCAGGCCTATGTGCAGCTTGTGCCCATATGGGTAGATATATACATACACATAGATACACACATATATAAACAGTCACACATTATATATTATATATATATATATATATATATATATATATATATATATATATATATATATACATACATACACACACACACACATACACATATATGCATATACACACGTGTACATGCACACACACACATACATACATCAGGGCTCAATGCCGAGTGAAAATTTAGCCCTGGCGAGTAGGAATTCAGCCCTGGTGGGTATGTTTTGACTTGCAGTGGCGAGTAACTTTTCAGGTCTGGCTAGTAGCAAAGGGCTTAATACATATATACACATATACATACACACATACATATATACACACGCATATACATGCATTTACACATACATATACAATATATCTATATACACACAAACAAATATACATGTATATAGCATATACACATATACATATAAACACATACATATGGACACATACATATACATAAATGCATATACCTAAATACATACACACAATATGTAGGAATGCATACTAAAACATATATCAATACACAAGTACCTATATATATGTACTAGTACATATATATATTATATATATATCTATATTATATATATATATATATATACATATATATACATATATATATATATATATATATATATATATATATATATATATATATACATGAGCACATACATACATGCATGCATACCTACATGTACATACATGCACATAAGCCCATATATACATATAGAATAGTTCACCCACATATATATATGCGCCTGCATGTATAATAGTATGGGAAAGCATATGTCAGTACGTATACTTAATATGTTAATAATAATATGAAACCTGTCATTAGAATGTATGTTAACATGTGGATATATATGAAGGGTAAGATAATGATAGAGGGGTCATGTGAAACTTTGATAGTGGGATAGGAAACCCAAATCAACATTTAGTCCTCTATTCTTGCCGTTAAAAAATATAATCATTCTGGCTTCAAAAGCTTTTCTTTCTTGGGTATTTCTAAAGTTCCCTTTGAGCACTTTGATTTTTAGGTCCTTAACTGAGTGGTCAGGCTGGGTAAAATGGTGTCCCACAGGGGTGCAGTAGGTTCCTTATTTGTGATGTTTGATAGAGTGTCTGTGCATGTTCATTCTGCCATTTAATTGCTGGGTGGTTTCCCCAATGTAGCACTCTAGGTGGCATTTGGTGCAAAGTATCATATATACCACATTGCTAGATGTGTAGGAGTATGATCCTTTAATACTGTAGGTTTTGTTGTTGTGGGTGGCTTTATTGTCTGGGCATATATGCTGGCATTGTTTGCAGCGAGGTGTCTTGCATTGTCTGGTACCTTTTTCTGTATTCTTCTCATGTGTGTAGTTTCCTGCTGATTAGTTTTTGTTGCAGCTTTGGTGGTTGTCTAAAGGCCAAAATGGGGTTTCAGAGAAGATATTTTTCAGAGTATCATTTTCTGCTAGCATTGGTTGTAGATCTTTAATAATTTTCCTTATTTCTTCACGAGCTGGGTTGTAGGTGACTACAAGTGGTACCGGTGTAGAGATTTTTTTTCTTCCTGTACTGCAGCAGGTGTGTGCAAGGTGTTTTTAGAGCAGAGTGGATTTGTATCACGGTGACCTGCTTTTTTCTGTCACTCTCAGTGTGTTGCGCTCCCATTGGCTGAGCTTAGTTTGGCCCGCCCAGTATGGCCTTCTTATACCGGGCCTCTGGCACCTGTCGGGTGCCCTTTCGTGGTGTTCCTGTACCAGTGCTACTGTGTTCCTGCGTTCCTGTGTACCGACTTGGCCCGTTTGACTACTCCTTCTGGTTCCTGCTCCGTGATTTGACCCGCCCTGGCTGACGTTCCTGCTCCGTGACCTGACCCGGCTTGTCTAACGTTCCTGCTCCGTGACCTGACCCGGCTTGTCTAACGTTCCTGCTCCGTGATTCGACCCGGCCTGGCTGACGTTCCTGCTCCGTGACCTGACCCAGCTTGTCTGACGTTCCTGCGCTGAGTTCAGACCCAGCTATTCTGCTCCTGTTCTCTGTGTTGCTTGGCTGACATTCTTACTTCCGCTTAGTTGGCCTAGCAGACTGAGTATCTCTGTGGCCTCCGTTACTGCTGAGCCTCCCATTAACTCTTGCAGAGCACTATTGCCTCCGTTAGCACTGAACCTTCCATTAACTCTTGCAGAGCACTGTTGCCTCCATTAACACTGAGCCTTCCATTAACTCTTGCAGAGCACTGTTGCCTCCGATTACCACTGAGCCTTCCGTTATTTCCGCAGAGCTATTGTTGCCTCCGATTACCGCTCCGGCAATAGCCGTGGTTGCGTTCCGTTAGCTCTTGCTGTGTATGGTTGCCTACGCTACAGCACCGGGAGGGTGCCATTGGCTCAATATTCCAGCTCTTGCAGAGTATTGTGCCTCCGTTACTGCACTGGCCGGGTGCTATTGGCTCAAGTCCACCAGCTCTTGCAGAGTACAGTGTCTCCGTTACAGCACCGGTCGGGTGCCATTTGCTCAAGTCCACCAGCTCTTGCAGAGTACTGTGCTTCCGTTACAGCACCGGTCTGGTGCCCGTGGCTCAAGTCTGTTCAAGCTCTAGCAGAGTATTGTGGCCTCCGTTACTGCTACAGCAGAGGGTATAAGTCTCAGTCCTGCTTTGCAGACTTAGGTGCTTCCACATATCGCACCACAGTCTCTTGATAACCATTACCATCATACTGGGCATTGCCAAACACACCACATCAGAGACTGATTACTATCTATGAACTTTAACCCCTGCTGTACTGAAGTTGCCTTGTTATGCCTGACCTGTGACAGTATCTAACCTTCTTCCCATTGTATACTGGGCCTGTGTGGGCATATGTCCATGATTTATATTTTCTTGTCTATTCCACTGTGATACTATAGCCTGCTGTGGGTATTCTCATTGTGTCTTTTAATAAAACTGTGTTTTATTCTAACCTACTTTGTCTGAGTGTCGTACAAACCGTTACAATTTGTTTGGTAATAATCCTAGATTTGTAGCCTGTCTCATAGACTGGGAGAGTACATTTAGGTGTGAGTTACGGTCATTAGGGTCAGAGCAAATTCGATGGTACCTAGTTGCTTTGCTGTAGATGATACCCTGTTTAGTATGGGAGAGGTGGAAGCTGGAGCTGTGAAGGTAGCTGCAGCTGTCTGTGGGCTTTTTGTAGAGTGAGGTGTGGATTGTGCCATTGGTACATGGCCACCATTGTGTCCAGATAGTTTACAGATTTTGTAGAGTATTCAATTTTTAGTTTGATTGAAGGGTGGAATGAGTTAAAAGAATCATGGAATTGTATGAGTTTTTCCTCACTCTCAGTACAGATGATGAAAATATCATCAATGTATCGGTAACACTTGTATGGTTTGGTATGTTGTATGTTTAGGAATCTCTGTTCTAGGTCTGCCATAAATAGACTAGCATATTGGGGTGCTATCTTAGTACCCATAGTAGTGCCCATGGTTTGTAAGTAGACCTCATTGTTAAAACTGAAATAATTATCTGTGAGGATGAAAAGTATCAGTTCTGTGATAATTTGGGGGCTGTATTTTTGGTCGTCAGTGTAGGAGAAAAAATTGAAGCAAGCGTTGATGCCATCTTTATGTGGAATGTTGCTGTACAAAGATTACACATCCATGGTTGCTAGGATGGTGTTGGCAGGGAGGTTGGTGATTTGGCTGAGTTTGTTGAGGAAATCAGTGGTGTCTTTTATGAAGCTGTTGGTGCTGGTGACAAGAGATTTTAGGATATTTTCTAAAAGTCCTGAGATTTGTTCTGTAAGTGTTACCATTCCTGTATTTATGGGTCTGCCAGTACTATCTACCTTGTGGATTTTGGGAAGCATATAGAAGTTGCCCATGCAGGCACTGGTTGGTATGAGTGATTCCAGTTCTGGTTGTAGCTTCTTAGGGAATGATTTGATGAGCTCCCTGATTTGCAACGTATACTCCTTGGTGGGGTCTTCATTTAGTTTATTGGAATATTTACCATCTAACAATTGCCTGTCCTCCTCTTTTATGTAGTCTGTGATGTTCATTATCACCACTGCTCCTCCCTTGTCTGATGGTTTGATGGTGATAGCGTGATTATTTCTCAAGTCAGTTATAGCAGTTTGTTCCTGTACTGTGAGATTATGAAAAATGTCCTTTTTGTTTTGTTTGGTCGCCAAGGATGCAGTTTTTAGACTGAAACTTTCAATGTAGCTGTCCAGTTTGGCATTTCGTCCTGGTGCTGGAATGAAATGGGTGTTCTTTTTGCTGCTGTTGTAATCCTTTGTTGTTTCAGTGTTCTCTTTATCATGGAAGTATTCCTTAAGTTGCATCCTTCTGAAAAATTCTTCCAAGTCAGAGCAGAGCTGAATTTGATCAAGTTTTTTGTTAGGACAAAATGATAGTCCTTTAGAGAGAACTGATACTTCTGAGTCTGATAGTTCGTAATCAGAAATATTAACTATCCCTGATTTCTCTTGTGATTTCTCTTGTTCTGCCAGATGTTTGTGGTAGTCCTGTTGAAGTCTGATGAGTTTATTGTTTTTCTTCTTGAAAAGATCCTGCTTTTGTTTTTTGTAAGAAAATAGTGTAGTTCGTTTTCTAGTTTTTTGGCTATATATATATATATATATATATATATATATATATATATATATATATATATATTTATTATCATCACGTCGTTTTTGAAGTAGGCATTGTTTTTTTATATTGAATGTATATAAAAGACTTTTGTGTGTGTGCCTGGCAAACACATCCAGGGGTGTGTAACGGTTATTCAGACTCTCAGACCAGAGGTAAAAATAAAACACTGTTTTATTAAGAAGAAAATAAAGAATACTGCCCCTTAAGGGCAGAAATAGGTAATGACATGTAATTACAGGTGATATGGTAATAAGGTAGACACAGTACAGGTAAAGAGCAATACTGTACAACAAGGAATAGGTGTAGCAAGGGTTAAGTCCAATGTAATAATCAGTCTCTGAGATGGTGTGTTAGCCAACGCCCAGTGGTGGATAAGAACAGTCAAAGGTTGTGGTGCCAGATGGAAGCTCCTTGAAGTGAGTCCACACAGCAGTACTGGATAGGTGATTTGCAAGACCAACCACTATGCTAGAGCCACTTAAGACAAGAGCCAGGTACACTGTGGTTGTGCATAAATGGACCCACACTGCCTGAGTTGAGTATAATCGGAGCCAAAGACACTCACGGTGTAGAATGGGTTAATGACACTGCGTGAGCTGAATGAATCCTAAGCCAGCAGCACCCCTTGGTGCATCAACGGATACCCACACTGCCAGAGCTGAACGGAACCAGAGCCAGTAGCACCACGTGGTGCGTAATGGATATACCAACACTGCTAAAGTTGAATAGGACCAGAGCCGGTATCACCCTTCCGGTGCTTAACTGAATCGAGTGAATGGCAAGAGCACTAGTTGGACAGTAACGGAAACACCATGGCTCTGCAAGTGAACGGACAGGCTCGGTACGGATAGCAATGAGCTCAGCAAGTGTAAGAGGAGAGGCTCGGTATCGGAGGCAACAAGCTCTGCAGGGGTTAATGGACAGGCTAGGTAAAGGAGGCAACAAGCTCAGCAAGAGTAGCGGAATACTCACAATCGGAGGCCACAAGTATTGCAAGTGTCAGCGAGCAGGCTCGGTAACGGAGGCAAAAGACTCAGCAGGTGCAACGGATGGCCCTTAATCGGAGGCAACAGGCACGTCAAGGGTTAATGCACAGGCTCGGTAACGGAGGCAACAGGCTCAGCAAGTGTGGTGGAGGTCAGCAATAGAGGCAATAATGACAGTTTGAAATGTCGCCAAGCGACATAGACAAGCCTCAAAGAAGCCGGATCTCCAGAAACAGGAACCAAGCGGTGAGGTAGATCAGGCCGGGTCACACACGGAGCAGGAGCGTCAGACAAGCCGGATCAATCACGGAGCAGGAACGTCAGCCAGGCCGGGTCAAACACGGAGCAGGAGCGTCAGATAAGCCGGATGAAGCCCGGAGCAGGAACGTCAGCCAGGCCGGGTCATACACGGAGCAGGAACGTCAGACAAACCGGATCAATCGCAGAGCAGGAAAATCAGCCAGACCGGGTCATACACGGAGCAGGAACCAGGAGAAGTGTCAGACAAGCCGAATCGGTACACAGGAACACAGAAACACAGCAACGGAAGCACTGGTACTGGAACACCACGAAAGGGCACCTAACAGGTGCCAAAGGCCCGGTATAAGAAGGCCATACTGGGCGGGCATAACAGGTACTGCCAATAGGAACACACCACAGCAGAGAGTGATAGCAATCACGGGAACCGTGATAGTACCCTCCTCTCAAAGACCCCCTCCCCTGGTCGAGGGTCTAGGTTTCTGGGGATATTTAGAGTGGAAATTGCGTAATAATCTCGGAGCATGAAGGTCCCCGTGGTCCACCCAAGAGCGCTCTTCAGGACCATAGCCTTTCCAGTGAACCAAATATTGCAATTTCCCTCTAAATCTCCTGGGATCAATAATGCTCTGAACTTCGTACTCCTCTTGGCCTTGAACATCCACTGGCCCAGGAACCACCGGGGTGGTAGTATAACGATTGCAAACCAAGGGCTTCAACAAAGACATATGAAACACATTATGAATGCGCATAGAGGCTGGGAGTTCAAGTGCATACGAGACGGGGTTAACCTTGCAAATGATCTTAAATGGGCCAATGAACCGGGGAGCCAACTTATTAGATGGTACTTGTAAGTTGAGATTCCTGGAGGAAAGCCATACCCTATCCCCGACCTGAAGGGAAACTGCTGGGAGCCGCCTACAGTTGACATGCCGCTGATGTCGCTGAAAGGACTGGCTGATGGTCCTCTGAATCTGTGCCCAAGTGGAGCAGAGCTGCTCCAAATGCTCATCCAGAGCTGGAATCTGCTGTGAATGGAATGAGTCCGGGAGCAGGCATGGCTGAAATCCATAGTTAATAAGAAACGGAGAGCTCCCGGACGATGAATTAACTGCGCAGT
The DNA here is from genome assembly GCA_037306005.1 of Rhinophrynus dorsalis. Classification (NCBI taxonomy): domain Eukaryota; kingdom Metazoa; phylum Chordata; class Amphibia; order Anura; family Rhinophrynidae; genus Rhinophrynus; species Rhinophrynus dorsalis. The sequence goes on from CM074724.1 coordinate 162,179,139, forward strand.
GCCTGGCAAACTCTGCCCACGGCAACAGGTCGGCCCAATTGTCATGATGATCAGTCACAAAACAGCGCAGGAACTGTTCCAGTCCCTGGTTGGCACGCTCGGCGGCCCCATTGGTCTGGGGATGGTAGGCGGAGGAAAAGGACAACTGAATGCCCATCTGGCCACAGAACGCCCTCCAGAATCTAGACACGAACTGGCTCCCATGGTCTGACACCACCACTCTGGGAACCCCGTGCAAGCGGAATACCTCTCTAGCAAAAACCACTGCCAATTCCTGAGCCGTTGGAAGGCCCGAGAGGGGCACGAAGTGAGCCATCTTAGAAAACCTGTCGACCACCATTAGGATAAATGAATACCTCCTAGACACCGGCAAATCTCCCAGGATATCAATAGATATGTGAGACCATGGGTGTTCCCCATTGGGAACTGGTTGTAATAAGCCCACCGGAAGGTGTCTAGGGGTCTTGGCACGGGCACAGGTGGCACAGGCTGCCGTGAAGGCAGAACAATCGGCTCTAAGCGAGGGCCACCAAAAGACTTGGGAAAGAGACCATATTAATTGATCCCTCTCTATGTGCCCAGCCGCTTTCGATGCGTGGTATGTTTCTAGGAGACGGGTACGGAATGGCTCATCCACAAAACACTTGCCCACTGGGGTCTCAGGAGGTGCCCTGGCTTGAGATGCCAAAATTTCCTCCCCCATCAACGAAGTGATACTGGTACGCACTGTAGCCAGGATGCGATCTGGCTGGATAATAGGTACAGGGTCTTTATCCCTCTCCACGTCAGGGCTGAATTGTCTGGATAGAGCATCTGCTCTAATGTTCTTAGAACCTGGTAGGTAAGACACTATAAAATTAAATCGAGACAAAAACAGTGCTCACCTAGCCTGACAAGATGACAGTCTTTTGGCCTCTGAGAGATAAGTACAATTTTTGTGATCCATGAGGATTAATACCGAGGTTCTAGTGCCCTCCAATAGATGGCACCATTCCTTTAATGTGAGGATAATGGCCAAGAGTTCTCGGTCGCCAATCTCATAATGGCTTTGGGTATTAGTGAGCTTCTTAGAAAAGAACCCACAAGGTCTGAGGGTACCACCACCACCAGGACGTTGGGAAAGTACTGCCCCTACCCCAACTTCGGAAGCATCAACCTCCAATGTAAATGGCAGGGCGGGGTTAGGGTGGGACAGTGCAGGAGCGGATGCAAAAGCGGATTTTAAGGTTTCAAAGGCTTTACCAGCTGCCACAGACCATTGAGAGGGATTAGAGCCTTTATGCGTTAGGTCAGACAGGGATTTCACAATCGTAGAGAAATTCTTGATAAATTTCCTATAATAATTGGAAAAGCCCAAAAAGCGTTGGATAACTTTTAACCCTTTAGGAGGTGGCCACTGTAGGACTGCTGCCAGCTTTTCCTGGTCCATGGCAATGCCGTCTTTGGAAATTACAAACCCCAGAAAGGGTACTTGGGATCTGTGAAACTCACATTTTTCAAGTTTACAAAATAGTTTGCACTTCCGTAAACGGTGTAAAGCTTCAGACACATCCTTAATGTGCTGGCTTAGATTAGTAGAGTGAATCAAAATATCATCGAGATATACAACCACACAAGATTGAAGTAAATCACGAAGGATATCGTTGATAAGCTCCTGGAATACGGCAGGAGCATTACATAACCCAAATGGCATAACTAAATATTCGTAATGCCCAGACCTGGTATTGAATGCCATTTTCCACTCATCTCGGCCTTGATTCTGATCAGGTTGTATGCGGGCCGGAAGTCAAGCTTTGTAAAGATAGAGGAGCCCTTCAACCTGTCAAATAGCTCCGTAATGAGTGGGATAGGGTAGGCATTCTTTGACATGAGTTTATTCAAGCCCCGGTAATCTATACATGGTCTTAGCTCGCCATTTTTCTTTTTTACAAAAAAGAAACCGGCACCGGCCGGTGAGGTAGACTTGTGTGTGATTCCCCTCCGGAGGGCATCCTCAATGTACTCCTCCATGGCCCTGTTCTCTTCGCAAGACAAGGGGTACGTGCGGCCCCTAGGAGGGACCACCCCCGGTGGCAAATCAATAGCGCAGTCATATGGTCCATGCTGCGGCATTGCGCTAGCCTCTCCCTTACTGAATACTTCACTAAATTCCTGGTATTCAGCTGGCAACGAAGGAGAGGTACATAAAATCTTAATTGGTTGTGACAGACAATGCTTAGGACAGTGCTCAGACCAAGATTTAACCTCACATCTCTGCCAGTCAAATTGGGGATTATGCAGCAGTAACCATGGGAACCCCAGAATGACTGCATGATGGGGTGAATGAATTATTTGAAAGCATACTTCCTCCCTATGGAGAGCCCCAATAGACATATAGATAGGGGTCATCTCCAAGGTGATGAATGCTGGTTCCAGGGGTCTCCCATCAATGGCTTCAATGGCTAGTGGAGTGTCCCTCTTGACCAAGGGAATTTTGTGCAGTTCAGCAAAAGCCTGATCCATGAAGTACCCTGCCGCACCAGAGTCTACCAGAGCAGACACTTCCACAGCCTGATCAACCCAGGCAAATTCCACCTGGATGGTGGGTTTCAGTGTACAAGAGTCTGGGGACTGCTGTACGTCACCTAGAGCCTGTCCCCCAAGGTACCCTAGGTGCGTCCGTTTCCCGGCCGTACTAGACAAGTGCGTAAAAGGTGCCCAACCTTGCCACAATATAAACATAACCCTTGCCTCTTACGGTGTGCCCGTTCCTCCTTAGTGAGTCTTGTGAATCCCAGCTGCATGGGTTCACTAGTTTCAGGTGTTCAGTCAGGAGGAATGGGAGGTGAGGGTGGGTTAAAAGGACTGCCGTGCCCATAGCCTCTGGCCTTTGCCCTTCTTGCCAGGTGCCTCTCATGGATGTGAGAGTCAATAAGCATAACATAATCGATATATTCATCTAAGTCACTGGGTACATCTCTGGCAGCTATTTCATCTTTGATTGTGTCAGACAACCCCTGAGCAAATGCTGCCACAAGCGCTTCGTTATTCCATCCTACCTCTGCTGCCAATGTCCAGAATTCTATAGCATAGTTGCCCACACTATGCTCGCCCATCTGTATCTCCATCAATTTTTTGGCAGCAGAGGCGGCTCTACCAGGTACCTCAAACACTCTATGGAACTTCCTTATGAACTCGCTGAAGTTCTGAGTGCAGGGTTTATCATTTTCCCACAAGGGATTAGCCCATTCCAGAGCTTTGCCCGTTAACAATGAAATCGTGAACCCAACCTTGCTGCGGTCATTAGGAAAAGCATGAGGTTTTAATTCCAGAAAAATCTCCAACTGATTAATAAATCCCCTGCATAGGGTAGGTTCACCATCGTATCTTAATGGTAACCGCCGTTAGACCTCTACGGGAAGCTGCAGACAAGCCAGAAGGATTATCCAGTGTCAGAACTGGGGGGACCACCGGATTCAAGTTAGGTTTATCAAGGTTACTATTCGTTCAAGTAATGTCTGCATAGCCAGTGCCAACTGGTCCAAGCGTTGCTTGTGTAAATCCATCCTCCAATGGAGGTTTTGTGTATTACCTTCACCTTTGCTGTCTGAGGTCATGGCCCTTTCGTACTGTAACGGTTATTCAGACTCTCAGACCAGAGGTAAAAATAAAACACCGTTTTATTAAGAAGAAAATAAAGAATACTGCCCCCTAAGGGCAGAAATAGGTAATGACATGTAATTACAGGTGATATGGTAATAAGGTAGATACAGTACAGGTAAAGAGCAATACTGTACAACAAGGAATAGGTGTAGCAAGGGTTAAGTCCAGTGTAATAATCAGTCTCTGAGATGGTGTGTTGGCCAACACCCAGTGGTGGATAAGAACAATCAAAGGTTGTGGTGCCAGATGGAAGCACCTTGAAGTGAGTCCACACAGCAGTACTGAATAAGTGATTTGCAAGACCAATCACTATGCTAGAGTCACTTAAGACAAGAGCCAGGTACACTATGGTTGTGCGTAAATGGACCCACACTGCCTGAGTTGAGTATAATCGGAGCCAAAGACACTCGCGGTGTAGAATGGGTTAATGACACTGCATGAGCTGAATGAAACCTAAGCCAGCAGCACCCCTTGGTGCATCAACGGGTACCCACACTGCCAGAGCTGAACGGAACCAGAGCCAGTAGCACCACGCGGTGCGTAATGGATATACCAACACTGCTAAAGCTGGATAGGACCAGAGCCGGTAGCACCCTTCCAGTGCTTAACTGAATCGAGTGAATGGCAAGAGCACTAGGTGGACAGTAACGGAAACACCACGGCTCTTCAAGTGAACGGACAGTCTCGGTACGGATAGCAATGAGCTCAGAAAGTGTAAGAGGAGAGGCTCGGTATCGGAGGCAACAAGCTCTGCAGGGGTTAATGGACAGGCTCGGTAACGGAGGCAACAAGCTCAGCAAGAGTAGCAGAATACTCAGAATCGGAGGCCACAAGTATTGCAAGTGTCAGCGAGCAGGCTCGGTAACAGAGGCAACAGACTCAGCAAGTGCAACGGACGGACCTTAATCGGAGGCAACAGGCACGTCAAGGGTTAATGCACAGGCTCGGTAACGGAGGCAACAGGCTCAGCAAGCGTGGTGGAGGTCAGCAATAGAGGCACTGATGACAGTTCGAAATGTCGCTAAGCGACATAGACAAGCCTCAAAGAAGCCGGATCTCCAGAAACAGGAACCAAGCGGTGAGGTAGATCAGGCCGGGTCACACACGGAGCAGGAGCGTCAGACAAGCCGGATCAATCACGGAGCAGGAACGTCAGCCAGACCGGGTCATACACGGAGCAGGAACCAGGAGAAGTGTCAGACAAGCCGAATCAGTACACAGGAACACAGCAACGGAAGCACTGGTACTGGAACACCACGAAAAGGCACCTGACAAGTGCCAAAGGCCCGGTATAAGAAGGCCATACTGGGCGGGCATAACAGGTACTGCCAACAGGAACACACCACAGCACAGAGTGACAGCAATCACGGGAACCGTGATAGTGTGGCAGTAAGGAGGAGTTATTCAAACCTCTACTGCCTGTCCTATTGGTCCAACCATGGGGGTGGGATTTTTACAGCAGGGGGCTCACTCCTGTCAAAATCTCAGCAAGGAGATACAGGTGCTAGCAACACACACACAATAGGCACAACACACACACTACATGCTATGTACAATATACACAATGCTATACACTATACGCCAAACACTATACGTACAAAGCAGGGCAATATACACAATATGCCAAATGCTGCACGGCAAACACTATATGATATAGGCCAAAAGCCAAATGCTATATGCCAAAGTCTATACACAACACACCAAACTCAAAGTACTATATGCAATATGCCATATGCCAAACGCTATATGCAAAATGCTATATGCAATACACTATTTACCAAATGCTAAATGCTGTACACCGAACAGAATACAGCCATACACTATACGCCGTACACCAAAAGCTATATGCAATATGCCAAACGATATACACCAAACTCTATACTCAAGACTCCATATGCTGTACTCCAAATGCTATACACAAAACAATATATGCAATACACCAAACTCTAAATGCAATATGGCAAATGCTATATGTCAAATGCAATATGAAAACATTATACGCAATACGCCAAATGCTATGTGCAATACACCAAGAGCTATACACCAAAGGCTATAGCCAAACACTATACGCAAAGCACTATATGTAATACTCTGTAAGCCATACACTATACGCAGTACACAACCTCTATAATCAAAGTGTAATACTCTGTACACCAAATGCTATACGCCAAACACTATAGTCAATACACCAAATATTATAAGCAAAATGATATACACCAAACGCGACATCCTGCACGTCATATGCTATATGCTATACTAAATACGCTGTACACCAAAAGCAATGCGGTGTATACTAAACATTATATGCAAAACACTATAAGAAATACGCCAAATACAATGGGAAAAATGATATACAACAAACACAAAACACATGAGCTCACACATACTCTCGCTCTCATATGTACTTGCTCTTATATTGCTCAAACACTCTCAAGTAGACTCACACACACAGGCAAATGCGCACACACGCGCGAACATAGGTTCACTGACGGAATGTTGTGTAAAACAGAGTTTTGTAATGTGTTGCAAACCTTTTTGGGCCTGATAGGGCTAAGCACTGAAAGTTCAACAAGCCAGTCATTAAATTGTTTTAATAACCGTACTGGCAAAGCAGTACCAATATTTATAGTCTATGCAGATGCACAGCTGCAGCAACAGGATGCTCCACCACAACAGGACGCTCCCCAGCTGCCACAGGTACCCCTGCAGCATCGGAGGATGGATAGGCTACCATCAAGGCCCAGGGTATACCGCCCAAGGGTCACCATCTTTGGAATGACCGATGACTAGGTGATTGATCACTACAGGTTGAGGCCACAGAGCATCATTGCCTTGTATGAGGTCATCAAGGATCAGGTGGATCCCATCTACATCCACAACCATGCCCTATCTGGCCTGCAAAAACTCCTTTGTGCCATACAATTCATGGCAAGTGGCGCCTTCCAGCCAGCTGAGTGTTACGCATCTGGCATGTCACAGGCCACATTATCCAGAGTGCTGGCTCAGGTCTTACCAGCCCTCAAAAGCAAGGCCAGCACCTACATACATTTCCCCACCACCGACATGGACTGGATACATCTAAAGCATGGCTTTTACGCAGTGGGAGGCATGCCCAGGGTCATAAGTGCTATAGATTGCACCCATGTCTGTATCAAAGCCCCAACACGTGACGCACATCTATTCATCATCAAGAAGAACTTCCATTCCATGAACGTGCAGATGGTTTGTGACAGCAACATGAGGATTATGAATATATGTGCAAAATATCCTGGAAGCTCTCATGATTCGTACATTCTCCAAAACATTCAGTACACAGAGACTTCGAGAATGGATGGGGATGGCTTCTGGGTGAGTTCACAATACTACATCACACCACATCCACAGGTGTACACACAACACTGCTCGCCATGCTCCTGACCCACAGCTAGTACGTCCACCACACAAACATCATTCATACAACATGTGCTCCCTGTCTTACCATGTCACTCACATTACGCAGGTGATGCTGGCTATGGATGCAAATCCTGGCTATTGACCCCAGTCGCCAATCCCCAAACAGATGCCCAGGAAAGATATAACCAGGCTCATGGCAGAATGAGGAATGCCAATGAGCGGACCTTTGGCCTCCTGAAGTCTCTATTCCGATGTCTGGACCACTCGGGGGGAGCACTGTAGTATTCACCTGGAAAAGTGTGTCACATCATAATGGTGTGTGCAATACTGCACAACATCGCAGTGATCACCAGGTTGGTGGATGACATCCAGGCCCCCCCATACCTGAAGTGCCCATGGACATCGGCCATGTTGAGGAGACCCTGAGAGGGGGGCAGATCCGAGACAGGCTCATCATGGACCACTTTAGCTGTGAGTATAACACATGAATCCAAACAATCCATGCAAGTCCTCCATCAGTCCTGTTAATTGGTGCCAACACACTAACCACACCGCACATGATGTTCTGCTCCACCCTACAGGATCATTGACACAGTGTAATGGTTGCAATAACAATAACCCTCATAGGTCCAGTAATATATGACACAATATAGTACTGACACAGGACAGGTTACAATGAGATATACCCACATGGGTCCAGTATATGCAAATACAACACAATATACTGACACAGGTCAGGTAACTTTCGTGTGATTCTGAAGCTAGGCAGCAGTGAATGGGTTACTATGGGGCCAGGAGGACTGACAAGCCCTAATAGCGCGAGGCCCTTTAAGACTCTCAGACTGAAGAGAGTGCACAATATCGAGTAACGCCCAAATAGACAATGGAGACCAGAGCAACTTGTGGACTGCCGTAGTAGTAGCGGAGGACTAGCAACAAGCCTGGAGAGGCACCCAACTGGAGACTGCATGGATAGATAGCTGGTGAGAGGCACCCACTGCACAATCAGGTGAACTGCCTGAGGCGCCCAGAGAAACCCAACCTCAGCATGAATGGCAGGAAGAGGTCCAGCGTGTCGTAGTGCACGGATGGAAGGAACACACCAGCAATGTCACCTGGGCGACACCGACAATAACGGAGACTAGACTCCAAGCATATATTGGTACGAGGTACTGTCCGGAGACAGGATCCTGGATAACAACCCCAACCGGAGACCGGATGGGGCGTCAGCAGGAGAGAGGCACAGCCAAAGGAGCCCAACCGGGCCAGGTCGGTACACAGGCAGCAACGTCAGCCAATCCGAGTCGGGACACAGTGCAGGAACGTCAGCCGGGCCGGGTCGGTACACAGAGCAGGAAAGTCATCCAATCCGGGTCGATACACAGAGCAGGAACATCAGCCAGGCCGGGTCGGTATACAGAGCAGGAACGTCAACCAATCCGAGTCAGTACACAGAGCAGGAACGAGATTCAGAGTAGTCAGGCAATCCGGGTCGGTACACAGAGATCACACGAAAACAGGAACAAGCGCTGGCAACGGAAACACCACGAAAGGGCACCGGAGAAGTGACAAGACCCAGTTTTTAAGGACAAATACTGGGCGGGACAAAGTCACTTCAACCAATAGGCGTAAGCAGTAGTGGAAACTGACAGAATTTCACCAGCATAGCACGGGCACCGTGATAGTACACCGCTCTCAAAGACCCCCCTCCTTGAAGAGGCCCCTGGTTTCAGAGGGTATTTGAAATGGAAACTGCGCAACAATCTGGGACCATGGAGGTCACTCAGATCAACCCAGGAACGCTCCTCAGGGCCATAGCCCTTCTAATGAACCAAATATTGCAATTTTTCTCTATATCTTCGTGAATCAATAATACTTTGAACTTCGTACTCCTCCTGACCCTGAACTTGAACAGGACCGGGGACCGCAGGAGTGGTAGTGTAACGGTTGCATATCAGAGGTTTCAGAAGGGATACATGGAACACATTGTGAATACACATGGATGCTGGGAAATCCAGGGCGTACAAAACTGGGTTAATTTTGCGGATCAAGGGACCAATGAACCGGGGAGTCAACTTATTACACAGAACTTGCAAATTGAGGTTTCTGGAGGATAACCATACCCTATCCCCAACCTGGAAGGAGACCGCCAGCAACAGTCTGTGATTAGCGTGGCGCTGATAACGCTGGAACGAATTACTGAGGGCTCTCTGTGCCTGTGCCCAGGTGGAGCGGAGTTGCTCGATATGCTCATCCAGAGCTGGAATCTGCTGCGTCTGAAATGAGTCCGGGAGCAAGCATGGCTGGAACCCGTAGTTGATGAGAAACGGGGAGCTTCCAGACGATGAATTAACCTCACAGTTCCTGGCGAACTCTGCCCATGGCAACAGGTCGGCCCAATCATCATGATGATCAGACACGAAACAGCGTAAGAATTGTTCCAATCCCTGATTGGCACACTTGGAGGCTCCATTGGTCTGGGGATGGTAGGCAGACGAAAAGGACAGCTGTATACCCATCTGGTCACAGAATGCTCTCCAAAATCTGGACACAAATTGGTTCCCGCGGTCTAACACCAGCACCCTGGGTACCCCATGCAACCGGAACACCTCTCTGGCAAAGACAACAGCCAACTCCTGGGCCAAGGGAAGGCCAGGAAGCGGCACAAAGTGGGCCATCTTGGAAAATCTATCGACCACCATCAGGATAAAAGAGTAACCCCTAGACACTGGCAGTTCTCCCAGGAAATCAATAGAAATGTGGGACCAAGGATGTTCACCATTAGGTACTGGTTGAAGTAAACCAACTGGGAGGTGTCTAAGGGACTTGGCACGGGCACATGTAGTGTAGGCTGCAGTGAATGCAGTGCAGTCAGCACGTAGAGAAGGCCGCCAAAATAGTTGTGAAAGAGACCAAATCAATTGATCCCTCCCAATGTGCCCAGCTGCCCGAGATGCATGGTATGTCTCAAGTAAACGGGTACGGAATGGCTCAGCTACAAAGCACTTGCCCACTGGGGTGTCAGGGGGTGCAGTAGCCTGGGTAGCAAGAATCTCCTCCCCCAGTGGCGAAGTGATGCTGGTACGTAAGGTAGCTAAAATGCCAATCAGGCTGAATGATGGGTACAGGAACCTCATCTTTATCCATCTCTGGGCCAAATTGCCTGGACAGGGCATCTGCCCAGACATTCTTGGAACCGGGCAAGTAAGATACAATAAAATTGAAGCAGGACAGAAACAAGGCCCATCTGGCTTGTCGCGAGGACAACCTCTTAGCCTCCGAAAGGTACGTCAGGTTTTTGTGGTCTGTCAGGATTAATACCGGAGTCCTAATACCTTCTAGTAAGTGACGCCATTCTTTAAGAGCGAGGATAATTGCCAGGAGTTCTCTGTCTCCAATCTCATAGTGACTCTGGGCACTAGACAGCTTTTTGGAGAAGAACCCACATGGTCTCAGTGCACTCCCAGAGGCCAGACACTGTGACAACACTGCCCCTATCCCAGTCTCAGAGGCATCAACCTCTAGGGTAAATGGAAGGGTTAGGGTGGGATAGCACAGGAGCGCATGCAAAAGCGTACTTGATTGTTGTGAAAGCTCGATCGACTGCTTCAGACCATTGGGAGGGGTTGGCACCCTTATGCGTAAGGTCAGACAATGGCTTAACGATCATGGAGAAATCTCGAATACATTTTCTATAATAATTGGCAAAGCCAAGAAAGCGCTGTATTGCCTTCAGTCCCTTGGGTCGTGGCCACTGCAACACTGCTGCGAGCTTTTCCTTATCCATAGCCATGCCATCTTTAGAAATCACAAAGCCCAGGAAAGGCACCATGGACTTGTGGAACTCACATTTCTTGATTTTACAGAATAGTTTATTCTTGTGTAATCGGAGCAGAACTTCAGACACATCCTTGATGTGTTGAGACAAACTAGACGAGTGTATGAGTATATCATCCAGATAAACTACTACGCAAGACTGTAGCATATCAGGGAGAATGTCATTAATAAGTTCTTGGAACACTGCAGGTGCGTTACATAGTCCAAAAGGCATCACTAGGTATTTGTAGTGTCCAGATCTGGTATTGAACACAGTTTTCCACTCGTCCCCGGCTCTTATTCTGATCAGGTTATATGCAGTCCGTAGGTCTAACTTAGTGAAAATAGAGGAACCTTTCAACCTGTCAAACAGTTCAGTGATGAGTGGTATCGGACAGGCGTTCTTGGACATAAGCTTATTCAAACCACGGTAATCGATACAGGGTCTTAACTCGCCATTCTTCTTTTTTACAAAAAAGAAACCAGCCCCCGCGGGCGAGGTTGACTTTCTGATAATACCTCTCTTGAGGGCATCTGAGATATATTCCTCCATGGCCCGATTTTCCTCACATGACAACGGGTACATGCGACCTCGGGGAGGGACGGAGCCAGGAGGCAGCTCAATAGCGCAATCATAAGCCCTATGCTGAGGCAAAGCGATAGCCTCTCCCTTACTGAAAACGTTGCTGAATTGATGATACTCAGCCGGCAAGGAGGGAGAGGTACACATGATTTTAGTCGAATGAGAAACGCAATGCCCCATACAATACTCAGACCAAGACGTTATCTCATAAGTCTGCCAGTCAAACTGGGGATTGTGTAAATGTAACCATGGGAACCCCAGAATGACCTCATGGTGAGGAGACTGGATCATCTGGAATCGCTGTTTCTCAGTGTGGAGAGCCCCAATACTCATGGACAGCGGTATCGTTTCCATAGTGATCTGAGCTGGTACCAATGGTCTACCAACAATGGCCTCAATGGCTAAGGGAGATTCCCTCTCGACCAACAGAATCTGGTGTAGAGCAGCAAAGAAACTGTCCATAAAGTATCCGGCTGTGCCGGAATCAACCAGGGCCAGAATCTCAACGAGTGTTCTGCCCACGAAAATGCCAGCTGGATCGTAGGTTTCTGCTTAATTGGGTCTATGGACTGCTGAACGCCAACTAGGGCCTGTCCCCCAAGGTAACCTAGGTGCGTTCGTTTCACGGCCGTACAGGACAGGTACTCAACAGGTGTCCGGGTTGGCCACAACACAGACATAGGCCCTGCCTACGGCGATGCGCCCGTTCCTCCTTGGTTAACTTGGCGAACCCTAGCTGCATTGGTTCACTACTTTCCTGGGTATTCTCAGGAGGCAAGGGAGGCATGGGTGGGAAATTTGATTGGCTTGTCCACAACCTCTGGCCCACTGCCTGCGGTCTTTAGCCGTGAGTCTTTCATGGATGCGGGAATCAATCAGTATAGCGAAATCAATAAACTCATCTAGATCGTTAGGCACATCTCTGGCTGCTGTCTCATCTTTAATACGGTCAGGGAGCCCCTGAGCAAATGCTGCCACCAGCGCCTCGTTGTTCCAACCTACCTCTGCTGCCAATGTATGAAATTCAATAGCGTAATCTCCCACCGTACGAGAACCTTGTTGTATCTCCATTAATCGTTTGGCAGCAGAGGCAGCTCTACCTGGGACTTCAAACAATCTGCAGAAGGCACGCATAAACTCCATGAAATTCTTAGTGCAAGGTTTGGCCCATGCCAGGGCTCTGCCCGTCAATAACTATATCATAAAGCCCACCTTACTGCGGTCATTAGGAGAGGCTTGGGGAGTTAATTCCAGAAAAATCTCCAATTGGTTAATAAACCCTCTGTGCAGGGTGGGTTCGCCATCATATCTTAGCGGTAACGGAGCTGTGGCGGTTAACCCTTTACACGAGGCCACTTGTGTCAGGGATTGAGCTCCCGGTGTCGTAACGGGGGAGACCACTGAGGCTCGAACCAGTTTATCAAGGTGAGCAGTATGCTCTAGAATGGTTTGTACGGCCAGTGCCAACTGGTCCAAACGCTGCTCATAAATCCATCCTCTAATGGATGCTTTGTGCATTACCTCCACCTGTACCGTCTGAGGTCATGGCCCTTTCGTACTGTAACGGTTTGTTTGACACTCAGACACAGTAGGTTGGATAAAACACAGTTTTATTGAACAGTTGCAATAACAATAACCCTCACGGGTCCAATAATATATGACACAATATAGTACTGACACAGGACAGGTTACAGTGAGATATACCCACACGGGTCCAGTATATGTAAATACAACAACACAATATACTGACACAGGTCAGGTAACTTTCATGTGATTCTGATGCTAGGCAGCAGTGAATGGGTTACTATCAGGCCAGGAGGACTGACAGGCCCTAATAGTGCGAGGCCCTTTAAGACTCTCAGACTGAAGAGAGTGCACAATATCGAGTAACGCCCAAATAGACAACGGGGACCAGAGCAACTTGTGGACTGCCGTAGCAGTAGCGGAGGACTAGCAACGAGCCCGGAGAGGCACCCAACTGGAGACTGCACGAATAGATAGCTGGTGACAGGCCCCCACCCCGAAGGGTTAACAACACTCAGGCCAAAGTTGACTGCACAATCGGGTGAACGGCCTGAGGTGCCCAGAGAAACCCAACCTCAGCGTGAATGGTAGGAAGAGGTCCAGCATATGGAAGGAACACACCAGCAATGTCACCTGGGCGACACCGACAATAACGGAGACTAGACTGCAAGTGTATATTGGTACGAGGTACTGTCCGGAGACAGAGAGGATCCTGGATAGCAACCCCAACCAGAGACCGGATGGGGCATCAGCAGGAGAGAGGCACAGCCAAAGGATCCCAACCGGGCTGGGTCGGTACACAGGCAGCAACGTCAGCCAATCCGAGTCAGTACAGAGAGCAGGAACGTCAATCGGGCCGGGTCGGTGCACAGAGCAGGAACATCAGCCAATCCGGGTCGATACACAGAGCAGGAACGTCGGCCGGGTCGGTACACAGAGCAGGAACATCAGCCAATCTGAGTCGGTACACACAGCATGAACGAGTAGCAGAGTAGTCAGGCAGTCTGGGTCGGTACACAGGCAGAAACAAGATGCAGAGTAGTCAGGCAATCCAGGTCGGTACACAGAGATCACACGAAAACAGGAACAAGCGCTGGTAACAGAAACACCACGAAAGGGCACCGGAGAAGTGACAAGACCCGGTATTTAAGGACAAATACTGGGCGGGACAAAGTCACTTCAACCAATAGGCGTAAGCAGTAGTGGAAACTGACAGGATGTCACCAGCATAGCAGGGGCACCGTGATATACAGCACTGCACTGGCAGCTGTATGGCCCCAAACATCATGCATACTATGGACGTGGCATATTGTGTGTGGGGATTCCAAAACCATCTTCCATTCCCTTCTCTACATTGACATTGATACCTCAAGGATATCATGCACATCCCCAGGAGAAACAAGGTACAACATATAACCCATGTTCAGCATCTGACAGGGCTTGATTGACAGCAACTAACGTGATTTGCCATGATCATAGCCAGAGCAACCATGGTAGCCTTGTAGCGAAAGAGTGTTATCAAATGCAATGCAATCCAATGTCATTAGAGTCATCATGGGACCTGTAGTTTGCTAGAGCTGAGAAGAGCAGCAGAGGGATGGATCTACAGTGGTATTGTTACACAACATAGAGGTCATGAAACGTGGCTCAGATCTCCAGGGACACCATGCTGACCTGTGAGTGTGTAGTGATATGTGGCCCTGACATGAATACACACATCAACAAATATGTCATAATAGTTCCATGAAACAAATAAAATTGGGCCGCCACTGTCACTCTCACAGTGGCAGCCCAAATACATTAGTTTCATGGAGCTCTCAGAACATACTGAGTATGTATTCATGTAAGGGGCACATATTCCTAGAGCTGCTTCAAATTTCCTTAGTTCTCTACATAATGGGTTACAGATGAGTACACAACACATTACAATGCTATGGTTTGTGTACTCCCCTGTAACGAAAAGATTGAGGGGATTAGGAAGTTGAAGTTGTTGCATGATGATCAGTTTGAGGGTGCTGCTCCAAATCCTGTCCTCTTGTCCCACAGACATCCATAGCATGATCCATCCTTGGACAGAAGATCTTCCATGTGAATGGACTGATGTCTTGACAACACTTCTATGAAGCTCACCCCTTGGTGTTTCAAGTGTTTGTGTTGGTGATGCAATGTTTGACCTGATGTTCACAGCAACCTCTACTGCAGTGTTTCTCAACTCCTGTCCTCAGGACCCACTAACAGGCCAGGACTTAGGGATTTCTCTGCTAGAGCACAGGTGTGGTGATCAGAGGCTCATTCATACTGATTAACTCACCTGTGCTCTAACAAGGAAATCATCAAATTCTGGCCTGTTAGTGGGTCCTGAGGACAGGAGTTGAGAAACACTGCTCTACATTTAGTGTGCTCATAATGCATATAGGCAATATACCCAAAAAACACATGTATGTTTTAGTGTACTTTGAGACACTATAAAATCTGTGTCTGTATGAAGAAATGTTGGATTACACGTGTCAATGCTTAACCACACTCAAGGCTAGAGTACACCCCATACATGGGAAGGCATGACCCACATCACAGGAATACACTACTTGTTTGCCAGTGAGTGGACTCTGTGATGTATTCATGCAAACAGGTGATGGCAGAGATACACTAATGTGTGTTGGAAGTGATAAAGAGGTTATCCAGGGGACATACTTCCACAGTGATTTCATGTCCACGGTTTCTGTGTTTCTCAATATAATCAATGTTCTGAGATAGCTTTAGTTTGACATATCTTAGTACATGGCCTACATCAACAACCAGACTAAGTGGACAAGTGTTATCACTGGTGAAGTCTGTTACAACCTTAGTAAAACAACAACTCAACTTACTGGACAACCCAGTGGTCACCCCTGGATTTCCATGTGTGTGCTACACATTGAAATCCTATGATGAACTTTGGGTTCCCCAGTAAGTCAGTTTCATAATAACAATGTGAATCAAAGACTATTTCCCTGCATGTTCCATCTGTCCTGCTTGTTATTTCTCTGCTAAGTCAAATAGCTATTTGTTTGGTTAACCTCCTTAACACAACAATTGATGCAGACGAATGTTCAGTGTTGCACCAGTTGTGCTGAGGGGTATGTATAGTTCAAATTCAACCCACAACATCGCCATATAACACTGTCATATTATATGGCTCCAGGGGTGGATTGCCAGTTGAATTTCTACAACAGTGTGTGAACCCATGTTGTAACATCCCATAGACATGTTACCTAGACAGAAGTTGTGTTTGGCAATGCATTGGAGACAACTCTGCCACCCAAGCTATCACCAAACAAAAAGCATATCAGACAGGATTCAAAAGCACAATGTTTTGTTTATTGAGGGGGAACATGACAAATTGGGCAGTTTACTTTTTTCTTGGGGGGGGGGGTCCTTAGACTGGGTGCCAGAGGTGGATGCACTGGCTGATTGTCTGGTCACCCTTTGACCCCTAGGTATGGCTTCAGGGGTCACGCTGGAGGGAGTGGTGGGTGCAGTGGACCCCTCTGTGGACCGCAGCTCTCTCTCTACACTCAGGTTCTCCCTGCAGTGGTGGTCTCTCAACTCCACCAGCATGTCCATCATCCCTGTGTGCTGCTGATGGAGTTGTGTGTTCAGTCTCATGTGCTCCAACTCCAGGGCATGTATACCTGCCTGGATTCTAGATGTGTTCCTCCTGGATTCCCTTCTGCTCCTTGTGACATTTTCGTTGATCCTGTGGCATGCCAGGAGTAGCCTCCTCTGCAGGGACATGCACTCTGCCTCCATCCCCATGGGTTGTGCAATGCTGGAGGTGGATGTGCCTGGTGATACTGCTGGTGGGGTTCCTGCTGCTGTGTCCTCAGCTGCTGCTGTGTACTCAGCTGCTGTGTCCTCAGCTGCTGTGTGTGCTGTGGCTGCTGCTGCTGTTGGAGTGGTTGGTACAGATGATGGGCATATGCCCACCACATCAAGTGGCTCACTGCTGCCCAGTGAGGTCTGTCCTGGTGGTGGAGTGAATATTTCCCTCAGTAGAGGGTGCTGTGGCTCCCCAATCAGGCCCAGGGGTTGGTAGTTGAGTGGCCAAGGGTCATATGTTGGCCACTAGTATGTGCTTGGCCCCCACCTGGGATCATATCTGGGGCCATGCTGAGGAGCCATCCAGAAGGGTAGGTCCATTTGCGTGGAATAAGGCACATATTGGGTGGTGGACACAGTCCTTAGCAGCCATTGCCTCCCTGGTGGTGGTTGTGGTGCTGCTGGAGGGTAGTAGCTCCTGGAGGTGGTGGGATGCATCCACCTCTCCTCCTGTTGCATCCAGCCACTGTACTGGGTTGAAACAGCCAGCTGGGGATCAGCCAGTTGGGTCGCAACCAGTGGAGGTGCAGCCAGTTGGGTCAGAGCCGGTGGAGGTGCAGCCAGTTGGGTCGCAGCCGGTGGAGGTGCAGCTAGTTGGGTAGCAGACAGCTGTGGAGGAGGTGTGGGTGTGAGTACGGTGGCCAGCAGCTGGTCCCCTCCTCTGTATACTCCTCACTGGGTGGTTAGGTAGCCTCCTCCACGGGCTCCTGCTGTTGTGGAGGCCCGTAAGCTGTGTGTAGAAACGAGATTGTGTGATTAGTAAACAAAGCCATGATAGGATGAAAGTGATATTAATACTTAAAATGTGAAAAGAAAAATATATGTTGTAGAGTTTATCCCTCTGAGTAAATCAAGGGTACTCCCACTGCTGAAGGGTGTTTCATTCAGAACGTACCACAGCTCCAAGTTGATTTCCTTTGGTGCAATATCCCAGTGACCTGATATTGTACATTGGTGCTGTTGATACATCATCATATGGAGATTCATGATCCCGGGACCAGAGCTGTTCATAGGCTTGTGTAGCAACAGCGCCACTGTACAATTTCAGGCTACTGGGATATTGTCCCTGAAATATTCCAATTTGAGCTGGGAGACTTTTTGAATACAACACCTTTCAGCAGTGGGGATAACGTTGTTTTACTCGGTGGAAAAAACTTACAACATATATTTTCCCTTTCACATGTTGAGTATTACTATAACTTTAATGGGATGGCAATGGTTAATTTCACCTTGATGCAATATTGTAGGCATTGTAAAAAGATGTGGATCGATGTTAGTCCTATCCCTCCTACCCTCATGGTTAGACAGATATTGCTGTATGTGACAGCTGAAGATATCAGTCATTTGACCACACGGAGGCTCTTCAGCAGAGCCAAAATTGCCCCATTTGGAGATGAATACGTCTTTGGAATGGTCTACAATATGTGCCTGGTTTGCAAGCACACTCTGTGGACCATTCCAATGAAGTATTCATCTCCAAATAGGGCAATTTTGGCTCTGCTGAAGAGCCTCTGTGTGGTCAAATGACAGATATCTCCAGCTGTCACATACAGCAATATCTGTCAAACTATGAGGGTCGGAGGGATAGGACTAACATAAATCCACATCTTTTTACAATGCCTACAATATTACATCAAGGTGAAATTAACCACCGCCATCCGGTGCAAAGTACAGAGAAAGGAATATAGTCTGATGTACGTGGATATGTCCCTTTCATATGGCTACAAACATATCCTTACTAGTTATGAACCCAGAGATCCATTCAGTACATGTGATTGTCTTACTGCCTATATATGTGCACCCATCACAAACTAACTTTTATTGATATCATAAATACAAACATACCTTGTATATCCCATCTAAGTAAGGTGGAATATACTAGCTATGTGTATTCTGATGATATCAATAAGAGTTAGTTTTTGATGGGTGCACATATATGGGCAGTAAGGCAATCACACGTACTGAACTGATCTCTGGGTTCACATCTTGTTGAGACATATTTGTACCCATTTGAAAGGTACCTATCCACATACATATCTGACCATTTTTCTTTGTGTACATATCTTTTTTGAACAGATCTGCAGTGGGTTTCAAGTGGTATTCATCCATATGTTATCAGTTAATCCCGCACAATGCAAGATTTTGTATTATTTTACATGTCACTCTCTGTTTGTAATGATGGTATCCTATGCATTGCATTGTGATGCATGGGATACCACCCTGGCAATCAGAGATTGATGTACTTGACAGGATCCTGTCCATGAGGTCTGTTCCAGTTGAATCCTGAGGTGCAGCAATCAAGCCAGTATTGAAGGATATCTTTGATTGAGGCCTGTGTTTTTTTTGTGGATGAGCCCATCCATCGTTCTGAGTGAGGCAGCCGTACTCAATCATAGATATCCATAATTCATAGCCTTTTGTTGACCAAACTACAATGGTTCATATTTGGTTCACATATGTATCCTGCAAATAGTGGCTGGTGTACAATCCATCCATGGCATCAGCACTCCTGAGGATCCATGTGGGAACCAAATGTGAGATATGTAATTTCAAGTTAGAGTAAATGATTGCATGCACAACACCAAGGCATACTTTTTCACCTTTAATTCTGTGGCTTAGTTTTAGGCCTGTGTGTTGCACATACAACCAGTTATTCTCAGTGGCACTGTGATGTGTGACCTCATCCATCCTTTTGTGATTCAGTAAGCGGTGAAGTAGACTTGATGAACTGAACATGATGATGACTTCTCCAGAGATCTCATTTCCCTCTTTGCAATGTTTTCTATGGAGTCTATACAATGTGACCTTAGCAACTTGATTCATTTTATTGAATATTCTCCATAGACTAACATTGGGATTGGTGAAGTGAGGGTATGTAAGTGTTCATTTCTTTCCATCGTCTCTTTTTCACCGCTTAGTGAATGTCTCCTGTGTAGCATGCAATCGTTAGCCTATCAACTTGTGTTTTTTTTCTGGTTAACCCTTCGAGTACTGGAGGGGTTGCCAATGCATTGTTGATCGATGCATTGTTAATCCCTCTAGCATGCAATGGGTTATATTCTGGTTTCCCTGTGGGTACATGGGTGACATTGTGTTGGAGCAGTTCTGATGTTCAACATACAACACTTTTCTGAGCATGGTTTATGTGTATTGTGTGTGATCAGCACAGTAACATGAGGGTTAACCAGGGAGATGGACAGGTTTAGGCCTTATTGAACCTTGACATTTGTCCTTGTCTTGCATCCTGTATTAACCATGAGGGTGCTGTGTTGGTGCAGTTGTGTGGATAAATGATGGGCATATGTTGGGATGTGACTGTGTTTGTGTGTAATGGTTGTGTGGTTTGATGTGATGTGTGGTTTTGTGATGCTGCACTTACCGGTAGTGTGGAGGCTCCTCTCTTCCCCAGTGTCCGATCCTCCAGGGACCCCCTCAATGAGTGTGGCGGACATGTTCTGCTGCACCATCTCCTCCCATCCGCAGAAGGTGATCAGGACAGGTGGGCTACCTCCGGTACCTCAGGCATGCTTGGAGATTTCGGCCAACTTATTCTTGA
The DNA here is from genome assembly GCA_037306005.1 of Rhinophrynus dorsalis. Classification (NCBI taxonomy): domain Eukaryota; kingdom Metazoa; phylum Chordata; class Amphibia; order Anura; family Rhinophrynidae; genus Rhinophrynus; species Rhinophrynus dorsalis. Next base: position 162,199,511 of record CM074724.1, read on the forward strand.
CCACCCTCTTGCAGTCGCCCCATCTTTTCTTTATGGAGTCCACGTCCCTTCTGCATGTGGCCACAGCGTTCACCCTCCTGCATATCTGGTTCCATGCTGCCTTCCTCTTTGCAGACAGGACAGGGACCTTCTCCCTCGGAAAGAGGAGGGTCGCCCTCTCCAGCACAGCCTCCACGATGGCCCTATTCTCCTCCTCAGTATAACGGGGATCCCTGATTCTCTCCTCCTCAGCTCCAGCATGCGAGGAGTTGGAACCAGAGTGGCCTGCCTGCACTGCCCCTCCCTGTGTATGGTGGTCCCCACCATGTACCCCTCGTCCCACTTCAGGTTCTGTCCCTGCCCTCCGTGTGCCTGCTCTTCTGGGCCTGGTCCCTCTCTGACCTGTGGATCTCCCTCTCCCACCCCTACTCTGCTCAGGGATGCCCTCCTGACCTTCCACCTCCTCCTCCACTACGCTCCTCATCCCTCTCTCCTGGCCATCATTCACCCACTCACACCGAGGCACTCCCACAGGCCCTCACAGACACACTTGATCCCACTCTCTCTCTGTCACACTTTTTCACTCACAGATTCACAGAGAAAATAAAGTTTAAAAAATGTGTAATTTGTTATAAAAAAAAAAAAAAAAAAGACTGTGTATGTATGCATTTGTATGGGTGTATGTAATATGTGCAAAAGTGTGCGTTTATTTAAATGTAAATCTCTCCTCTCCAAAATCCTTCTACCTTACTCCTTTGTATGCTTCTCTCTCTCTCTAAACGCTATCCTCCGCTCCTGGGTCCTGTGATCTAGCTCGCCAAAACTCAAAACACAAACAAGGTGTGACCTTTATTTTTGGGTATATTTAAGTGTATTTGAACATTTTTGCTACTTTGGGGCCTTGTGATTGGCTGTAGGTTTGAATTTTGTTTGTGAATCTAGCCAACAGCAGCCGTAATGTTACATTTTGACTTAGGTTGTGTTTTAACAGGTGTTTGGGACACACGGTGATCCGAAAACAGGTGCGACGCAGGTTTTTGTGGTACGTGTTTTTGTTGTGACTACACTCGTTAGCTATTCTCGTACACTTACTTTTAAATCCGCTGTAAATCGTGTTACTTGCGGTCAATGTGCCTTTTTTACTTATCAGCTGGTTTAATGCAAACCTTTAAATCTAGCCCTAAGTGTTTTTCACTCTCCACTGTCCCACTACACTTTTTGTGGCAAGTCACTGTGTGTGTGTGTGTGTGTGTCTTTGTGTGCGTAACTGGGAGTGTGTGACTCACTCTCAACTGTCTCACTACACTCTGTGCATATGATTGAGTCACTGTGTGTGAGTTTGACTGTATCTGTTTGTATCTGTGTGTGTAATTGTGTGTGCAAGTCATTCTCTATGGGTGTCTGTGTGTGTGTGACTAACATTACATGGGTTACACACTGCTCCATTTGCTAGTACTACATATTTGCCTTGATACACATTTAGGCATTTTATTTAAATAATGTAATGTAAACCCATCATTAGGATACAATGTGTGCAAGACGTCTCTAGCATTCAAGAAGTTAACGCTGAGGCACATGCTCATTTAGATGTTTTTTAAATGTAAAACTCAGGGAGGGGGAAAGGAAAATGTTAGATGTGTCATAAAGGGACAATCTGTTAGATGTTCCAGATGACAGACTCTGACACACTAACCTAATTTGACACGTTCTTTCATATTCTGTAGTTTGGAGACATTGTTTTTTTTATATTTTGAATACAAAGCTCATAGTAGAAATGGACCACATTGTCCCTCTGTCACATCAGACTCTTGTCCAACCTTCAGACACTCACCTCTTCAGGGAAGCCTATAGACTACCCTGTAACCATATGAGCAAGGTCTAACCTCTAATCAGTCTTGTTCTTTTGTACAATCACTCTCCCACCTACAACCTCATCATGACTTAATTGTTCATAGAGTCTTTGTCTCCCAAATGGACCCACTGCTTGACTGGACCACTGCACTGAAAAGCACTTCTTTCTCCCACTCGGTAATCGGCAATTCATGTGGTAGGAGTCAGCTGCATCACAGAACACTTACTCCTTCTGTGTCCCACCTACCTTCCTCTCACAAGCAGGGCCCTCTGATCCTTTTGTCTTCTGTATTCCACTTCTACACAGATGCACACACAGTCTTACACACCGTAAGCGCTCGCACTTACCTGCTTAGGGAGCCAGCCGCTCCAGTGTGCAGAGAGGCAGCCAGTCCCTTCTGTGTAGTCTTCGCGGCATGGGTGTAGGGAGAGCCGGACGCCAAGGTTTCTCAGGTGCCGGTCTCTCCCTTCTGTCTCCAGCGGCTCCTGGCTCATCTGTTGTGCTCCCTCTACTGGCCGGCAGAGTCAGGCGCATGTCACTGGGATTCCCTCTAGTGACGTCATGTCTGGCTCTTAAAGGGACAGATCATTAAGTGCTCCACCTACCAGGTGTGGAGCAAAAGTATATAAACTGCCTGGACACCACATCAGTTGCCGTTTCGTTGTGTTCCATTGCAGTTCTGTTTGGAAAGTGTTCATGTATGACCTTTGGCTTGGCTATCTGTCCTTTCTGGTGTCCAGTGTTGTGACTTGTCTGACTACCCGCTTGGTACTGGACCTTCAGCTCTGGATGACTATCCGCTCTGGCATTCACCCCCTGGACTATCCGCTTGGTATTGACCATCGGCTCTGGCTGACTACCCGCTTTGGTATTGACCCTTGGCTTGTCCGCATAGTGCCTATTCTGACTGCAGGTTTGAGTCAGTATTCTCCTGGTGGCAACCTGTACATACGCTCTTCTGGGTCCTAGCCCCAGTATTCATTTACATTGTTGGGTCCCAGCTCCAGTGGTGCTATTTCACGGTTGCCTTCGCTTTATCTCCCTAAGCAGCCTCCTATTCCTGGTATGAACCACTCGCTTTGTGCCCATCTACTCTGATTATAATCAGTGTGTCTTTACTGTATTTATTTACACTGCTCAATAAAGGTGGTGTTTCAAAATCAGTACTATCTTCTGTCTGTTCATTGATATCTGTGACACACGCATACACAAAATGTAGAACCATTGATAAATCTTGCAATGTAAAGAGAGAAAGAGGAACTCGCCAAAATGCAGCTATTCACCAATCATTTAATGGAAGCCGATGTCTATACATGACAGTGTTTTACAAGCTGGAATGCTTACAGGCCTCAGTGAACATTTTTGGGGTACTCCCCCCTTCCTCAGCGCAGCCTTCCACACACAGCCACATCTTGCCCCAACCACCATAGAGGTGATGTCAGTTTGCGGGTCCTGACGTCGGCTCGTCACTTCAGCCCTTGGTCCTTATGCAAAGGACAGCACGAACTGAGAGCCACAATAAACAAATACTTATACAACAGTATACAATTTTTATTTAGACTGCCTTGTGGTATAATATCCCTCCTCAACTCCTCCAGTTATATAGGACACACAGGAACAAGTGTGTGAGAGCCACTAGAGTCCTATAGAGGAACATCTACAAGATCTGGTGATACCCTGAATGGGTTAGCAAGAAGGGATAGTAATGGTTAAAAATAAAATACTGTCAGAGTTGAGGTGCAAGAGTAATTGAATGATAGTATCCTCCTCCCACCCCTTTTACCTAATGTAAGCCACCTCCCTTCAGATGTGGAATCTGGTCTTAAGACCAGACAGCTCACAGCAAGGGACAATCTTTATTGTGAGAACAATGAAAACCCTGCCCCCTTAACAGGTTTTTCCGTTATGCTAATTGAAGATTGTCCCCTACAGTCTTGCTGCTCTGAGGTGAACAGTGTTACTTCAGTAAAAGGGGCAGGAGGGGGATACTTTATCATTCAATTACTCTTGAACAACAACTTTCCATGGGCCAAATACTATGAAGATTAATTGGAGCTGCTTTTATTTTGAAACGTTACTATCCCTTTAAAATGCAAGTTTGCTGTTTACAGTTTGTAAGTGCAATCAACTATTGTTTTTCTCTCTTAATAAAAGAAAAACTGCTTTTAGATTTTGTTGTTTTGCTCTTGTTTTAGATACTTCTGAATAGGTGATCCATGCAGGCGACAATTGCCGGGTTTTGTAATAAAACACATATAACCTATGTTTAACATAGGTTATATGCCCTTTTTAATAATAAATATTGATTTCAGACCTTTATTAAAAACCCCAGCAACTGTTGCCTGCATGGATCACCTATCCAGAAAAATAGGTGATCCATGCTAGGGGGGGTGTTAGGAGGAGCCCTTATGCCCCCCTCGAGGTCTGAAGAATATATTTTAACTAAATATATGGGCTTTCTTCTACTTTTTTAGTTTTATAACATTTGTTACACATATGATATATGGGCTTTATCAGAAAATGCCAACAATTGTTGCCTGCATTGATCACCTATCCTACTGGAGAGGTGATCAACGCTAAGGGGGTGTCAGGAGGGGTAGTGATGCCCCCTTGAGATCTGAACTTTTTTTTAACATATAATTAAAAATAGAATAAAAAATAAAATTTCTTACACATATACAGGCAAGTTATGCAGCCGCATACCTTGCATATTAACCCTTTGAGTACCAGCGGGGTAGCAAACACATTGCTATGCATTGCTACGTCTCTGGTACTCATAGTGTTAATCATGCAATACAACAAGAGCATGTCAAGAAAAACTGAAGAAGAAACAATGTTGAATTTAAATGGAGAAAGAAAGTCATGGGAGCACTATAAGTCGAATATTAAAGGGGGGGGGTTAAAACGTTGAATGTAAACAATATTTGTCGAATTTAAATGGTAAAAGAAAGCACTATAAGTCGAATTTCAAAGGGTGGTTATTGTCAAAAAGGGCACTCTATGTCAGATTTATATGATGTATATTGTATTCTGCACTGCTTTTGTTCGAACAACTATGGCTTGAAACGGTCGTTGTGGCTTCTACTCCTCAACCCTGAGGCGCAGGATTACCAACAGAAAATGTAACCACAAAACACGTGGTAATAAGGAACGTAGATAATAGAATGCTACTTGCACGTTGGTTTTATTTATTTCCTATGGGTTTTTTTTTTGACTGGCAGTCAAATCGGGTAATAGGATACTAAAACCTGACTTAAAAAAAACACAACTCCTATTTTTTTAGCGTTGGTAATAGAACTGAGCCCAAGGTGACTTAGTAGTTTTCTTTTAATAAAACTACTATTGGAGAAGTAGGCAGAGGAAAGTTGAAAAATTATGAGAAGGTCTTCATTAGTGACATTACAGTGGGTTTCAAGGTATTTGCAGATGAAACAAAAATCTGCAATAGGATTGACTCTCAAAGAGGGACAAACCAAATGCATGATGATTTAGGAAAATTGTAGGAATGGACAAAAGAATATGTTATAAACTTTAATGCTCAAAGTGCAGGATAATGAATTTATGACACAAAATCCCAGAGGTAAAATACAGGCTTAATTATACTTTGCTGGCAAAAACATCAGAAGAAAAGAGGGACTTGGGAGTTATTTCAAATGATTTGAAGGTAGGTAAGCAATGTAGTAAAGCAGTGGAAAAGCAAACCAGTGTCTTGATTATATAGTAAGAGGCATTAGCAGCAAGAAGAGAAAGGTACTAATGTCATTATATAGGTCACTGGTAAGTTCTCACCTGGAATACTATGCACAGCCCTGGAGACCGCATTGCCACAAGGACATTAATAAATTGAAGGCAGTTCAAAGAAGGGCAGTAAAATGGTGCAGGATCTTCATGACACAGGGTACAAGGAAACCCTCAAAAAACTTAGTATGAATAGTTTGGAAGAAGTGAGGGAGAGAGCTGTTAGGACAAGGGTTTCATATAGAAAGGAATCATTTATAGTAAAAAGAGGAATACTAGAACAAAAGGTCACGTTGGAGGTTTAAAATTCAGAAGTAATATAAGTACTGCATTTATGAAAAGGTGAGAGATTCATGAAACAACTTCCCAGCAAAGATGGTAGGGACTAAGTATGTAAGGGATCCCAGAGTTACCAGTAACCTGTACTGGACAACAAATGTCCATATTGAGATTGTATATTTTATGTGTGGTGAATGGGAACATTGGATGGGCCTGGTGGTTCTTAGATGCTATAAAAATCTAGGTTTCTAAGGATGAAGAAGGAGAACGTGGTATAAGTAGACAAGGGGGGAAGATTGAGAAGGAAAAAGGGATATGAACAGTGATCTATACAGCCCATTGTGGGACTGGAGCTATATGACAGTACATAAAGGATGTTAGGGTGGAGGAGTCTGACCAGTGGCTTAAATCAAATGTCTCTGTGCAATTGTCAGAAATGAAAATAATGTGTTTACTGGAGGGAAGTACCAGAAAATATATATATGACAACAATACATCTGCAATTCTGGAAACTAAAGAGGTGCAGTTCATGAGCAAACCAATTGCTCTATAGGAGACAAAAAATTCCTAAAATTGCCACAGATTTAAATGGTGATTTTTTTCAATCCCTTGAGCGTTGAAGAGGTATCTAATTCATTGCAAAGCAATATGTTGGATACGTCACTATTATCCAAGGAATTAAAGTTAAAGGGGATGATTCACCCTTTCACAACTTTGCCTAAATTGTTTATTATTATAACTAATGAAAAGTGTAAACATTATAATAAAAAAAAAAACAAAAAAAAAAAACGCTTGCTTGGAGACATTTAAAGAATAAATGCAGCTCTGTACCCACTTCCGGCCAGACTGTGTTTAACGGATCTGTACCGCAGTCTGACGCTTCCATCCAGCCTCCTCAGATGATGGAGGCTGTCTGTCTGTAAGCTGGAGCTCTCTCAATGGCAGAGAGCGATTTTTGGCCAATAAGAGTGCTCCAGCTTACAGACAGACAGCCTCCGTCATCGGAGGAGGCTGGATGGAAGCGTCAGACTGCGGTACAGATCCGTTAAACACAGTCTGGCCGGAAGTGGGTACAGAGCTGCATTTATTCTTTAAATATCTTCAAGCAAGCGTTTTTTTTTTTTTTTTTTTTTTTTTTTTTTAATATTTACACAACGAAACAATTTAGGCAAAGTTGTGAAGGGGTGAAACATCCCCTTTAAATAAAGGGGCTTTTTCATTTACCCCCTATGGTGCAGTTGGCTTGCTCTATAACTGCACCTTATATTGCCGAAGTCCTATTTAAATAGAGAAGCAAATCCATGCTACACTGTTTAACCCCTTAGATGCTAATAGCATCTCCAATGAGTTGCTAGCATTCAAGAGATTAGTATCCAAATACAGCCTTCTGCACAGATAGACTTTTTTATTTAACAGGAACTAAACAGGAATAAGTGTAAGATTTCACACTTGTCCCCTGTGTTGGTTTCCCTTTAAATGGGCAGTATACTTCAGTTATGAAAAAACACACATGTAATATGCTTTTTTTGTATAGAGTAAAAAAAACATGATGATGCTTCTCTCATGATTTTGGTGCTGCCTTCCAGCAAGACGTCTTGAACTCAAGTTAAAATTTTAGGTTATCTCTTTAACCCTTTAAAGTTGCGTTTCTAATGTTTATTCATTACGGTTATTATGCACAATATGTATGATCTTTCTTGTCTTTCTGACTGTGAGACCTAAGAATAATTATAAATTTTGTATTATAAATTTCATTAAGACCTTGTAAAAGGTGCCCTGAAAATTACAGATTGCATTTAGGGTTGCCTTGAACTGAAAAAGACTGGGAACCATTATTCTAGAGAAAATTACTTGCAACATACCTTTTTTTTTTTTTTCCTTCTTCAGTAATTAGGGTATGCTACCCCTTTAAGGAACTGTACATTTAGAAAATGTGTGTGGTTGCTCACAATTCTGTTATCAGTGTGCTGTTTTGAATAGACAGCCAGCAGATATTATCAGAAGAGCAGTTTCCTACCAGTCTTCTAAATTTCTTAGCCTATATTAGTGATGTCGAGAGTAAATTCTAGAAACTAGCAGGCAGCCTAGATCAGAAGCATTCTCACAAGTTCACATTGTCCTTGAGCACTCATTCCGTAAGTGGTCTTTTGGCATATAAGTGATCATTTCTGGAAAGCTAACGTTTCTTGAGATGAGCTAGGTGTCTGCAATGTGAAACTGTTACTGTAAGCCTAACAAGGCATCTCACACAAACTGTAATCTAAATAGACAAAGGCCATGATACATTAACTCATGAGTGGTCAGTCTTTGGACCTCTATCACTTGGAGACTACAACTAACATCATCCCCAACCAGCTAACAGCTGAACTGCTGAAGGTCCAAAGATTGGCTAGTGACATCTCTCATACAGATATAGTACATGTTACTGCAACATCTTGAGGGGATTTTGGGGCATGTGCCATTTTACCCCTAAAATACATACGTGTAACACATTGAGTGCCAGAGATGTATCCAACACATTGCAAGGCTCTGATACTCAAATGGTTAATGCCTTATCATTGGCAAGCTGTTTAAAGGAACAGTATTTTTTAATGAAAATTTTGTTATGCTTTACCTGCTAACTAAAGCAAAGATATAGCTACTGGAAACCTCTTTCATTAAAACGTTGTAATATCTCAAGCTGATTTTTAATCAAACATTTAGCTACAGCAACAAGCTGGTGTCCATAAGGATTTTTTATAATGCACTTCATGAAACAGCTTGAGTAATTGACTGTGGCAGCTCCATTTTGTGAACAGAACCAAAAATTTCACATTCACTAAAGGAAGAAATGTCATCAGTTATAACTTTTGTATAAAAAATCTCCCAGGACTGGGAGCACCCTTGTTTTGCTATGTAGGGAAAAATCTTTTAACATTTATTTTTCATAAAAAAAAACTTCACTGCTTCTTTAAGTTGGACACCCCTGGAAAACTGAGGCCAAAAAGACATATTATAATAAATTGAGCTGTATCAAGAATTGTGATAAAAATAAATGCTTTAAAAAAAAAAAAAAAAAAAAAAAAAAAGTGGGGTTCTGGGGTTCATCTGTAATTGTGAACCCGTGGTACACAACTTTGGTCCACGAGGGGCAACTGAAGGCAATGTTATTGCCTCTCAAGGACCAGCGCTGTATACCACTGAAGGTAATATTGGGTCAATGGAGTCATCTCCATTTTATAACCTCTTATCACACCTTAGTGCCTCTCCCCCAGATCGCTGGCTTTTCATTCTTCTCCTCTTACTTCCAGTACCCTTTACTGAAGTAATACTAGTTGTGCATCACAGGCACTTCCCTCCCATAGACTGAGGCTGATGTATTAAGAAGAACCAGAAACATTCTGGAGCAAATCAACTGCACCATAGGGTGCAAATCCAAGAAAAATCTCTCATGGCTCTTCTACATAGGTGACTGTGTAGCACAATGTTTTTTTGTGACTTTTTTGCAGCAATTGAAAATGTTGATGCAGTTTTAGTTCTACAGTGTAGTATACTAATACATCACTATAATCAGATAAATTGCAGTTAAACCTCAGCTACCTGCCACAGTTGTGCAATTTCAATGTGATTCCATTGAAACCCATATTACAGATTTGCAGATGCCATAGGACATGATTCATAACTCATTTGTTATTTTTTTCACGCTTTGCTGCCTCTTCGACAATGTTTCCCAACTGAAAGGAGGCTAAATCTACTTAACGGATTGGAAAACACTAAGCAGGAGGCATAGGTGTTTTGATTTAACAAGACTACAAGTTGTGTAAGTAACATGCTTACTTTAAAAGTTATTTTATTTGCCAGGCAACAGTGGGTGGGGATTGTGGTGAGGTCATATCAGGAGCAGGGGGATTACCATGGGCAGATCTAAGGGAGTGTATGATGTAAATTCATCCCTGGATGAAATGCTACTTTTTGTAAATGGATTCCCCATCAAATGCATGCAAGTGGCTAAAAAATGAAATGGATAGGCTGAAATACAAAATAGTGTATAATATATCAAAAACTTATACTATATAAACTTAAGAGGAATGGAGAATGGAAGGGCCTGTTTCAATTGCCTACATTCTAATTGCTCTGAATATGTTTTTTTAACCCTTTGCATGCAAGTGATGTACGCAATGCATTGCTTTGCAATGCGTTGCTTACCCCTCTGGCACGCAAAGGGTTAATTGCTGCGTTGAACACTTTGTATTATGACCAAGAAGTATATTCATATTTTTGTGGAAACCATATTTTTACACTCCTATCATTCAAACAGAGTGCACACAATATTCAGCCAAGACAGTCTTCCTGAACCAAATGTGCCTGTTGCTGGAATGTGACCAATGTGATGGTCAATAACAGTGAATGTGGTTACTGAGTGTGCTTACATTAGGGCACAAGGTACCCATGTCACAAAGGGGTTAAGAGACTTCTACTTAAACTTTATAGAATTCCCCATATTCACAATCTGAACTACGAGATTATAGTCCAATTATATAAGTATGAATATATGGCTGATGTTTTGGCACCAGGCCGGAGAAGCACGTGTATACACTTTTTTTTTTTGGTGTACGGGGGAAGGATCCATGCAGGGCTGTGGGTGCTATGTGGTAGGATAGAATTTTTTTTTTTTAGGGTTCAATAAAACGTGTTCTGCTTGACTATTGGGAAGCCCTCTCTTTCTTCTTTTTTGCTTGCAATACTATTTTTTGGAGCATTCACCATTATATATATATATATATATATATATATATATATATATATATATATAAATAATATAGCTTCTACACATAAAAATGTTGTATTCCTAGGCCTCTTTCACATAGATGACACACAAAACTTTTTGGAGCATGACTTTTTTGTCTATTGGTGCCTTTAGTACAGAAGACGTGGTCTGTAGGTCACGAAACATGTCAGGAGATTTGTAATACTTAACACATCTATTTTTATCTTTGTGTATTTTATATAAAAAAACTTTCCCTTTTTATATACATTTATTGGTCTCCACTGCATCTGCTCCTTTTTTCCTTGGAGCAATCTGCTTCACAGTGGATTTTACCCTTAGAGTGCCACTACTGTATTTGGTGTCCATTCCCGGGGAGTACTGGCAACATTTCTCCACTGGCTCATACACCGGTTCACTTCAATATGGATGTGCATATGTAACATTCAGTTTGCATATCTTTGAAGCAAGTGTATATTTTCACAACATATTTGTTTGGGCTCTCCTCCAGTGTATATTTCTCCATACTTGTAAAGATATTTAATCTTCAAGCTGTGCACTTCCCCATAATGCGGCATGCTGAATGTTCAGCACAGCTCTCCATGACTTCCCAGTGCTACTTAATTCTCCTCCCTCCTAGCTGCCCCAGGGAGCGCATTCACGCTTCCCTTTGGTGTGGTATGAATCGCTTCTATCATTACAGCAAGCTCCGATTATCATTATACTGAGCCAACCAAAGAAGGGATGCATGAAAGCGATCCCTGGGCAGGGGAGGGCTGGCTTGGGGGGCAGAGAGGCAATTGCCCCCTGGGCCAGTCATAAGTCTGGGCTGGTGGGCCACTCCCGCTTGTTGCTGCAAATGTAGCTACACTAGTGATACCACAGAACTTACAATTGAAATTGAGCTACAATCCAAGTGAAGCTACACTAGTTACATAACCAATTTCTCTTGTAAGTTCTATGGGATCACTAGTGTAGCTTTACTTTAATTGTAAGCTCTATGGTATCATTAGTGTAGCTTTACTTAAATTGTAAGCTCTATGGTATCACTGGTGTAGCTTTACTTAAATTGTAACTTCTGTAGTTGCACCAATGTAACCCCATTTCAATTGTAAGTTTCGTGGTATTGCCTTACTTCACAACACTAACCCTTTGAGTGCCAGAGGGGAATGCGTGGCATACCCCTCTGGCACTCAAAGGGTTAATGGCAATTTTACAATTTAATAAAAGGGGGTGGGCTGGGACAGTGGGCTGGAATGATAGTAGAATTGGGCCTCTTGATTGTAGTTGCCCTCCAGGCCACAAGTTGCCAGCCCTCCCCTGTCCCTGGGGCAGCTAGGAAGGAGATGGGAGGAGAATTTAGTAGCACTGGGAAGTCTTGAAAACCTGTGCCGAAGATTCAACATGCCACATTATGCGGAAGTGCACAGCTTGAAGATTAAATATCTTTAAAAGTACGTAAATAAACAAAAATTAAAAAAAAAACACGTTTTCTAACTCTACTTTAATAACTAAACATATGGTAAAAACTTTTTAAGAGGTGAATGTTCCCCTTTAAATCAGAAGGAATTTTAATTTCTCCCCAGTGTTGCAATTGGTTTACACCACAATTGTACCTTGAGCCTGATGAATAGGACCCTAACTTAAAGGGTCGTATGTGCAAAAATAAAAGTGGTGGCGTTCTGGGGCAAACCATTAGAACCACAGGGGTGAAATAAAAATGTCCATTCATTTAAATGTTTAACCTGTTGGATGCTAGAGAGGTCTCCAACTCATTGCAAAGAAATGCCTTGGAGGCCTCTCTAGCATTGAATGGGTTAAAGTTACCATTTAAATACAATGGCATTTTTGAGATTTTTAGTTCTCCCCTATAGTGCAAATAGTTTGCCCATTTACTCCCCACTTTTCTACTGAACATACTTCCCTATCTTAAGGTAAGAGCACCATTTAACTCTGACTGCCAGAAAGGTGCACAGTACATCAAGGCATATTTATCAAGGACAAAATTGAGCCATTTGGGGGGGTAAACAGCTATACTTTATAAAAGGAAACAATCCAATTACTTTCAATAGAGCCTTTTCTTTGATAAACACTCAACTATTTTGTCACAGAATTTCCCAATATTAAATTGCTAACAATACACCATTGAGTCAAAATTAAAAATGCATCAAAATGATTGAAACTTGCTACAGTTTTTTTTTTTTTGATCATCACGATACTATAAAAATGGATCAAAATATTTTGCCTTAAAAGGATAATGATATTTGTTATGAATACGCTTAAAAACAAATAACTTTTAAAAACAAAATGTCAGAATATAAGTGGATATTGATAAAAAATGTAATAATTTGGTAAATAATTGGTAACAAACAAATGAGGAGCAATAGAAATATATTCCTAATGTGATTTGAGTTGTTTTGATATTATGTTGGAGAAATAGCATGAAAAGTACATATGACAGACCTAATGCGCTAAAATGTCATTCTTATCGCAAGTCATTTAAATGCGATAGAAGTTCTGAATTAAGTCATCATCATTTCCCTGCTATCTACAATGTCAAAGTTATTTTGAAACCCAAAACCACATTAACCTAGCACATTTCCTGTTCAAAACCTTTGATCTGAAACCTTCTGTACATATGTATAGGGTTGTAAAACTCTCACATTATGTGTACATCAGACTGAGATCTTGTGTACCTCAGACTGAGATCTTGTAAAATGTCTTTTAGCTTTCGACAAAAGTATTGTTTAGAACAGAGGTTCTCGGCTAGGGTCAGGACCAGATTTACATCCTGGGCAAGTCGTTTTAGGTGGCCTAAGCTCCACCCATGACCACACCCCCACATTTCACATGGCCCTACCCCAGGCCCTTCCACTATTTCCTGGCATAAAAAATACTCTTGGCTTGTAACAAAGCCAAAAAAGGCATTTAACCCTTTGGTTGCTAGAGAGATCTCCTAAGAATTTGCTAAGCAATGCGTTGTAGATTTCTATAGCATCCAAGAAAATAACTTGCAAAGGGTATAGAACTGGTGCAGGGTCATTAAGATTGCCCTGGCCACACCCACAATTCAGAATGTAGGTTTGACCATCCCAGCTAACATGCTCCTCAAATGTGAAGCTCTAAGCAGTTTCTTACTCTGTCAATTGGGAAATCCGATGATGACTAGGGTGCTATGGCACTTTATGGTGCCCTGGGTACAAGTTTAAGTTCCTGCATTTTTTGTTAAGACTGACAAGAATAAAAATTTCGACTTTAAAATGTGTATTTATGGAAATTTTTATGCAATGTATGGTTTTGTTTTATCATCCTGATTGTGAACTGTATCATTGGCAAATAACCAATACAATGTTAAGTGTGCCTTGAGCAGAAAGAGTCAGAACCATTAGATTAGACTATCTCATATATGTCAAATTAAACCTAAATGAGTTGTAATAAACTACTAACCCCTCTGAGTACCAGAGGTATGTGCAATGCCTCTGATCCTCATGAGGTTAATATCACAGAGTTTAAACAGCACTTTGACATACGTTTCAAGAAAAAAAATTGTTTGTGTACCATGGCATAGTAGAGGCCCCCCTCAGCTGCTGCAGTATGGGGGGGGGGCAATGTGTCAAAACAGGGCCCCCAACAAGCAGGCTAGCTAATTGGCTTTTACACACTATTTTTCTGTGAAACAGAAAGCCTCCAAAGTGTGCTGCATCCATATTGCAATGACAAAGTGTTTCTCGTGTCTGACCTAAAAGAGTCACCTCTGGTGAGAAAGCAGGAAGTGATTCCGTGAGACGTCAGACACACGTGTATGAGACACTCAGTGCAGACTGGGTTTACCTGCATCGTCAAGTATGGATCTTATAAAATGGGTGAGTGCAGGGCTGCTTTCAGTGGGGTACAGGAGGGACTGTTGGACTAAGCTAGATGTGTGCACAGAAGCCTGTTAGACTAAATTCCTAGATTTACATGATCTTCTGTCACTAATAACAGGAACACAGATGGTCCAATAGTGTCAGAGTGAAAACGGTGGCTGTTGGCACTTTACATTGAATCTGAGTCTGGTGGACTAGGATTAAACAGGATCAATGTCATTACTTTGAAAAGGAGCATGTTTGAAAATAGCCAAACCCAGATTCCGTGTGGTCCAGCCAAGTACCGCTTTCAATCTCAGACACCATCGGACCATCTGCACTGCTATCATTAGTGACAGGAGACGGAATGTATTTGCGGGCAAGTGAGAAGAAGGGAAAACCCACTTGACTGGAAGATCCGTACCTGTCCATTGCCCCTAACTTGAAACCCACTAATAAAACACACCAAAACTGGAGTGGAGTGAAATGGCCATGGCACAGTTGGCTAGGCCTCAGACCAGCCCACAACCAAACAACTCCCAATTAAGTAGGTGCCAGCCACCTCCAGGTATGGGCAGGTGCACGCATAACCCATGCCAGTCACCCTTAGGTGAGCACGTAACCCTTCTTGGGTTAGCCCTAAGCTGGCCACCTATGCCCATGCAGCCCAACAAAAACAGAACCCTCTCCACACCATCTTGAAGCCCAAATAAGAAAATATTGTTCCCAATATCTGAAAGATGAACGCCATCCACTGCATACAAGTCACTCCGCTCTTTCTCGAATTGTCTGTGCCAAACAACCACTCCTCCATTTTCCCCTCACATGATGAGAAACCACCATGTTCAGTCTTTTCCTGCATCTCTCAACAGCTCCCCTCCAATAAGCCCTGAGCACTATATCCAACCATACCACAATAATTTGCCAAACATTGCATTACCCCTATCAATGTCATACTTCATGGCATTAGTAAGGTCATTGTTCTTTATCCAACCCAAATTGTTACCCCCACAGTGCAAAGCAAAAACCAAAGACCCCACAACCTTACCCTGCCTAGCTATTACCTTGGGCAACAAATTGTTCCATCTCAGGCCACTGACTCCCAGCCAAGATACCCAAACCGAATCCAGACCCAAATGTTCATCGATAGGGCGGATGAAAGCCCTCTGATTCAGCCTGAAGAATAAACGAATAGTCTACAATCCATCCCTGAACCAAGGCAGGGCTAGGAAACAGACGAGAAGGAGGAACAGATCTGTGGGTAGGCCTGCCCACTGCACCAGAGAGTCAATCCCTTGACCAGCCTTTTGTGCTCGCATCTTCAGCAGCTGGCATTGGCTGAGTGCACAGGAAAGCCTGCAGTCAATCAGTGCCCTCAGCTGCTAGGTGCAGCTGCACTTCCTCCAGCAGCTCAGTCTGGGACATAGTGGCATGAGCAGCAGAAGCAAAGAAGTATTTAGCAGGAGGTAAGTGTGGACTAGCACTTCCCCTGCTGGATCCTCCCCTGCACCCAAAATCCCCCCAGAATGGAAGGAGAAGGCCCCTGCTGGATTGACTACCAGTCAGGCTGGCCCTCCCATTATGCGTTAGGGAGCCATACTACATTACAGGGCTTAAAGTGATAGTAATGTTTTACAAAAACAGCAGCTCCAATTAATCTTCATAGCAATTGAGCCATAGAGAGTGTTATTTCAATACTGTCAGAGTTGTAGTACAAGAGTAATTGAATAATAAAGTTTCCCCCTCCCACCCCTTTTACCTAGTGTAAGTCCCCACTCCTCAGATGTGGAATGCAGTCCATGGACAAGACAGCTCACATCAAGGGTCAATATTCTACTTTGAGAACAATGAAAGCCCTGCCTCCCACTGACAGGTTTTTCAGCTTTTACCCTTATCTTAATTGAATATTGTCCCTCTTTGCAATCTACCTGGACACTCCCTGCTGCTCTGAGGCGAGCAGTGTTACATCAGTAGAAGGGGCAGAAGGGGGATACTTTACATTCAATTTCTCTTGAACTACAACTCTGACAGAATTGAAATAACACTCTCCATGGCCCAAATACTATGATGATTAATTGGAGCTGCTTTTATTATGAAACATTACTATCACTTTAACCCAGAATTCCAATATGCCCCAACCTGCTAGATCTGACAGTATCAGCACATTGGCATAACGAATGGGGATGCAGCTGCACTGCGTCCCGCCACCTCAGCATTGTCATTCGACCCCTTTACTCTTACATATACATGTCCCATGATGTGCATTCTTGTGAGTGGCCCAAATTTGTGATCGCATTGGCCTGAATAATGGTGGAATTCAAAAGGAAGATTCAGCAGGGCAGTAAATTCCTGTAGATCAACTCATTTACCACTCAGCCAGTTTTTCTCTTTGAAAACCCCACTATTCGAAACAGCACGAGACCTGGCTGCTCGAACATAACAGAATGGAAGGAGACATGGGGAACATATAATCAGTGAACTTGTGCTCTATGATTAGCAATGCACCAGGTCCTCATGTTAGATTGCCCCACAGAGTGGAGCATTGAAGAGCAGGATCTCTAAAAATAAACTGGGGGCTTAGATGCCTGTCTTTCAGTGTGTGTGTTTTTATGTGTGTATATACATGTATATTTATGCATTACAACAGAGACAGCCAGCCTGCCCACATTTTCCTCCATCATGACCTGTTGCAATTTCTTACCAAATAGAGGAATACATAGGTTGCCTCTTTGCACTGTAATCTCTAAGAATTGTGGAAGAGAATCCAAAAGTAAGCAATCTGATTATGGCATCAGCCATTCATTTAAATACTGCATTGGGAAAATCAGAGTACAGCACGGCCTCCCAACTGCTGTTTCACAACAAAATCTATCATAGCCAGCAGGTTATTGGCCTGCTGTGGATGATAGGAAACAGCTGCTGGAAGGCCACCGCTTGCCCATCTTAATGTAAGGAGGGAGGGGATATGTATCTTACACCATTCTTCTATCATTCCCTTTATGTCTCTCTCTCCCCAATCATCACCCCTTCGCCAATCATTCCCCCTCCCTCTTTCTTCTTTCCATTCCTCTTTCCTCTTTAGTTCCTACCTCCCCTTCATTCTGCTCTCTCTCTCTCCCTTCATTCCTCTCATTGCCTTCAAACCTTCTCCCCCTTCATTCCCCTCTCTGCCTCTCTGAGCTTTTCCCGTCCTCTCACTCCTCTCCGTTCCTCTTCTCTCTTACCCATCCTACTCACCTCTTTCTCATCCCTACAATCTCACACTCGTTGTCTTCCTCTCTCCAACACACAACTGGGTACAAACACACAAAAATCAGACATGTACATACATATACAAGCACAGATAAGCACATACACATACATACATACACACACAAAAAGTCAGGTGGACATGCACACACAAAGAGACAGTCATAGATAAACAAGGAGAAACATACAAAGAGAAAGATTTAGGAGGACTGATAGACAATAGACTTCACATCAGTGTGTGGTGACACTCAGCTGCTGCGAGAGCAAATAGGGTACTATCCTGCACAAAAAGAGTATGGATGCATGGGATACAAATATAATTCTACCTCTATATAAATCCTTGGTAAGACCTCTTCTAGAATATGGAGTACAGTTTTGGGCAAAAACAACAAACAGGGTGGACAGCCTTCTTAGAGCAAACCTCTTAAATTATGTGTGGTTTAGCCATCCTGAGATATATTGCACTCACCAAATGTCCACCAATAGAGTACCTTGTATAGAAGTATAAATCATTCTTTATATTTGTTTGTTCAAACAATGAGGGAGCTTGATTTCAGACTTAAATCAAAGGTTCTCCCTTTATTTAGTTTCAGTTTGATTAAAAGACTTGCCCAATGTGTATCTTAAGCAGAGACTTTCTCAAGGGTCCCATATTAATTACAATTTTAAATAGACTGTCATACATACAGAAACAATGCAAACACACAATCCCCACTTTATCTAAAATCCTAGAGAAGGTCTTTGACCCGGTAGACCTTAATATTCTTATAAACTCCAAAGATCAGGATTGAGTAATAAGTCTCTAAACTGGTTCCGATCCTATTTATCAGACAGAATGCAGTATGTGTCAGTTGCCATCAATGACTCCCTTCTGCTCAAAGTAACAAGTGGAGTTCCTCAAGGCTCCATTCTTGGCCTTCTTCTATTTTCTCTTTTTATAAATGATCTGCCCAAGGTTAGCAAATCATCTTCGGTACACATGTATGCAGATGACACCATAATCTTTGCTAAAAACTCAAACATATCACACCTTGAAGCCATATTACAACATGATTTCTGCGGGGTTGAAAGACGGTTAGCAAGGAACAAATGGTTCTTAAACACAGACAAAACCATCACAATTATATTTGGCACAAATCACAAACTGCGTAATCTCGGCAATACCCACCTACTCATTGTAACGGAGTCTAATCGTAAATTGTGGCTTGACCCCAACCTCACTTTTGGTCATCATATTGACAAATTAACCTCCAAGCTTTATCCCAAAATCAGTACTCTTTTTAGAAACAAATCATGTTTAAGTCCCCTGGTTAGAAAACATATTGTTTAAACAGATGTTGCTGCCAGTCATAGACTATGGTGATGTAGTATATGCTCCAGCGCCAGAAATCCATCTTAGTAAACTTGACATACTGTATAATTCAAAATGCCGTTTTAGCCTCCAATGTAATTACACTACTCATCGCTGTGATATGCTGAAAGAACTAAATTGGTTAACACTCAAATCTAGACGTGCCCTTCACCCTTCTTGCTTGGTACACAACCATTTCTCTGGAAAACTGCCAGACTACCTGAGCAGCATGCTCACTCCTGCTCTCCATACTAACTATAACCTCTACTCCACTGCTAACAACTCACTGCGTATACCACAGTACAAGAAAGAAACAGGAAGATCTGCCTTCTCCTTCAGAACTCCAAAAGCATGGAACAATCTGCTTGAAATAATCAAATCTGCTCCCAGTCTAAACTGTATATAATTTTAATATTCCATATGTATGTATATATAACATGTAATATATAATGTTTCTCAATTTGTGTAAACATGTAACCCTTTACTGAAAACGATCCAGGACATACTTGAAAACGAGAGCAATCTCAATGTATTCTTCCTGGTACAACATTTTCTAAATACATAAATAAAACACACAAAAGGAGATATTGGCACAAACACTGAAAAAGTGAAAAAGCGCAATTTAAATCTATGGGAGCTTTGAGAATATTTTTGTCCCTTATGCTGCAGCTGATTTGCTCCAGAATTGCAGTTCTGTAGCAAGCTGCACTAGGGTGGACAAATACAATTCCCAAAATTCAGTTTAATTTAAATGGGAATTTCAACTCCTTGAATTTTAGAGAAGTCCACAATGCATTGCATGGGGGATGGTTTATTTCTCCCCTATTGTACAATTGGTTTGCCCCGATTATTGCTCAAATTTGTCTTTCTTTTTACAAATGGCCCTACTGAATTTAATCAGGAATCTGAAACAAACCAACCGCACCATAGGGAAGAAGTCAACATTGATTGAAATAAGGCTTTCCAAATATTGACTGTTTTTTGTCTAGGATAGTCCATTATCTGTGTAAAAAATGTTTTTTGGAATGTAAACATTACAGGAGAAAAAAAACAGAATTTAACGTAAGCCTTTGAGTGCCAGAGGGTTATGGAACGCATTGCAAAGCAATGAGTTCCGTACCCTCTTGCACTCAAAAGGTTAAATGCTAGAGACATCGCTAATACATTGCAAAGCAATGCTTTGAATTCTTCTTTAGCATACAGTGGATTATAAGGGGCATATAATTTAAGAAGATGTAACAATGGAATTTAAACCTTTAAGACCATACAGGCGTGCTTCACAAGGTACTACACACCCCTCTGGTACCTAAAGGGTTAGGTGTGCAACACACTGTATAGCAATGCACTGCACACTCTTATCATACCAAGAGTTAATGGAGAATGTATTTCCTCTACAGGGCTCCTGGCACTCACAAAGGTGAGGCAGTGGAATTACTTGCGTGGGAGGGAAACTAGCAGTTAGTTATATATAACTCTTTAAGCATGGGTGTCATGTTTCACACTCCTCATCGGCACTCACACCATTAATTTCCTAATGGGAGAGATGGAGTTTTGATTTTGATTGTTTCATATTAGACTACATTTACCAGCTTCAGAGGTTTTTAACCCAAATTAAATGTTAGAATCAACTTATAATCATATTGTGCCACCATGCTTTCCTTTTTTTTGGATGCATTGATCAATGTGTTGGACACCCCCACTGGCATTTAAGGGGATAATTCTGGCAACTGACAAACAAATATTGTAACAAAGAAAAATGTATAAAATAGGCTCAGAACATCAGTCTTTTCAGAAAAAAGATTAAAATCGAAAAAACGATCACCTTTAATTCACATTTTCTATATTAGTTATCAGTTCCATTAGAATAGAGTGCAAGATTTTAAAATCAAGGAAAATCGGGCTAAATGCAGAAACCAAAATGGTGAGTAGTTTTGGAGCATACCAACTGCACCATGGGGCATACCCCCCAACATTTAAATGGCCAAAGAGGGACACTTTTTTTTTTTTTAGGTGGTGTTGCTGGGGGTGTGGCTGGTGGGTGGGGTATTAACAAGTATTTTTAGGTTATTTCATGACCTATTGACAACTCTGTGTAACTGAATAAATGCCTTAGAGCAAGACCAAAGTGTTTTAATCACACAGACTAAACACATGTACAGAAGTATATACAAACATTAATGTGAGTTGTATCGCTGGGGAGCAATTTAATACACTAACATACACACCACATAGTCATATATACTAAAAAAGGGACACCAGGGTGGGAAAAATGGACAGAGGGATTTGGTTCAAAAAGAGGTACTGTCCCTGCTAAACAGGGACACTTGGGAGGTATGACATGGGGGACTCCCAAAAATGCCCACTGATTTAAATGGGGATTTCTATCCCTTGAATATTATCATTATTATTATTATATCTTACATGAAGCATATTCCTTGCTGCTATACAAAAGAAGTGAATATAAAAACAAAATAATATTGCATACATGTACAGACCAAAACAAGTGGAGAGCTTACAATCTAGATTTAGTAGAGGGCCAAGAGGAGCATGAGGTGAATTTAGGCGGTAGTGTTATACAGTTGAGAAAATAGTTAGGACAACTAGAAGGTTAGCCACCAAGTAGATATAATTAATAATTAATTTGGATAGAGCTGAGAGAGCAAAAAAATGTTATGTGGTGTGGGGCAGGCATCTCTAAAGAGAAGGCCAAAACAAGCTGGGTGAGACTCAGAGTGGGTTAGTGAGTTAAAGAGATAGGGTGCATCTCTTGGAACATCTTAGAGGACTGAGAAGAGGTTATAGAGGGAGGATAAGAGTAGGAGATCATTGGCAGAGCTTAAAGGAGATTTGGCAAATACCTGGTCATGAGCTGGCTATAATGGGGTAGCAGATTTGTGAAGGGCTTTGCAAGTCAGTGCTAGTAATTTGTGTTTGATACTGGAGGCCATGGGTAGCAAGTGTAGGGCTTGGCAGAAGTAGGAGTAGAGCTGTTAGTGAGATGATCTACCCTGGAAGTAGCATTCTGGATAGACTGTAGTGGTGCCAGTCTCTAGGGGAAAGACCAGTTAGTTTGGCGGTCTCGGACATCACCAAACTTCCCGACTCTGGACCCTGTTTAAGTGTTATTTTTCCACCCCTTTTTTACCTCACACCCCCCCCCTATTATGTTATTATCTTACCTCAAAGTCCTTGATTCCGCTACATTGGAAAGATCTGACCGTTCCCACTCTGGCAGAGTGGAAGCTTTCGGTGAGACACTTGGCAGCTCTGGAGAGAAGCACTTGTACATTGAAAAGCCGAGCACTCCAGTGTATCTTTAAAACTTGACTTTTATTAAAATATCTTAAAAAATTTTGCTAGCTCAACGTTTCAGTCCACTGTGGGACTTTCTTCAGGGACATAGTCATTACAGATCACCTCTGTGATTCTATTTAAATACTCTTTGTTGAACTTGGCAACGGGACTCAGCGTGATTGGTCGCCTAGGCAACCAAGGATGCTAACCCAGCGTCCATTCAACCCTCATTAATAATCAAACAAGACTTAATCAAATATTCTCATTACAATGTATCTCATCTCTAAAACATAACCATCTGTTTGCGAACACTTCTAAATATAACTTATCAGGCTAAAATGTTCATTCAGACACCTTGGTGATCAAGTCTGCAAAGTGGGAATCCAGTACATTTCTCTTTTAGCTAACTTGGATTCCCTATCTCCCCCCCATGTCTCGTCACTGGGGATGTGTGCAATTGTTGCTCATTCAATGTGCCATTTATCAACGATCTGTTTCTGGTATGGATGGGAGAGGAAAATATTTTAATGGAATTTTGTTCAGTTGCCAACCCCAATAAAATTAACTGTGAATCATTGCAAGAAAGAAATTAACTTCTTGGATGTGTTGATCAAACAGCAGATGACAGGTTTATGTACATCGATATACGTGAAACCCACTGACCACAACACTTTATTGTATGCACACAGCCAGCATACGACTTCTTTGAAAAAAGGTTTACCCTTATCTCAGTTAATGAGGGTTAAACGGATTGTGTCAGATCCAGAAGAGTCCAGTGCCAAATTGCAGGAAATGGTTGCAAAATTTAAACAGAGAGGATATAAGGAGAAAGACATCTCATCGAGTAAGGATGGACAGGCATACACTATTAACTGGAACAAGAGATGCTAAAGATTCTAAGGCGGATCAGATGATCATAACCACCACATTCACGGATGTGGCAGTAAAGATAAAAGAATTTGTAATAAAACATTGGGATATATTGTCAGGGGATCCTGAGATAGGGCACATGTTCTCTCACAACCCCACTATTTGGATTTAAAAGAGGAAGGAACATTAAATTTGAAGTGCTTAGCTCAGATCCAATTATCAAATACACTAGAATGACAACAGTGGCCCCTAAATGGGTATATAGATGTAATGATTGCATAACACGTTCACATTTGATTGTAGGAAGATATTTTCAAGTACCACATACTGGTTATGTCATACAGGTCAAATGTAATATTACCTGCACAACAGCGTATGTGATCTACTTGTTAATATGTTCCTGCAATGTGTGTTATGTAGGGAAAATGAGTAGATCTTTTAAAGAGTAGGTTCGTGAACACAGATCCTTGATACAAAGAGAGTTAAATGGCACATTGAATGAGCAACAAGTGCACAGATCCCCGGTGACAATACCTTTTATAGCTCAAAAGCACAAGATCAAGGAGCTAAGATGTTTTCCCTTTGAAGTGGTCAAACAGGGACCATGAGGGGGAGATAAGGAGTCCAAATTAGCTAAGAGAGAAATGTACTGTATTCACACTTTGAAGACTTGATAACCAAGGGGTCTGAATGAACATTTTAGCCTGATATGTTTTATTTAGAAGGGTTCACAAACAGATGGTTATGTTTTAGACATGAGATATGCTATAATGAGAATATTTGATTAAGTTCTGATTATTAATGAGGGTCGAACGGAAGCCGGGTTAGGGTCTTTGGTTGCCTAGGCAACCGAACACGCAAAGTCCAACAAAGGAGAGTATTTAAATGGGATCACAGAGGTGATCTGTAATGACTATGTCCCTGAAGAAAGTCCCACAGTGGACTGAAACGTTGATCTAACAACATTTTTGAAGATGTTTTCATAAACGTCAAGTTTTAAAGATACATTGGAGTGCTCAGCTTTTCAATGTACAAGCGCTCTGACTAGGGATTTGAGCCTGAGCACCCGACAAACCCTGCACTAAACCTGGCAGTTTAGTGTATGTGATGCTCTGGAGAGAACTGATGCACTAGCTACTTACTCTGTGGAAGTTTTTGAAGCAGTTTGGGGTCTTTGGCAGGTCTGTGATCGCTTGGATCCATCAGCACCATAAGTGTACTGCACTGGATACTCCGGTTACTTTATCCTCTTGACAAACCTTGCAGATTGTATCTGGAGTCATTTTTTGTGATCCCCAAGGTCTCTGTTCCCCCCCTCCCCCTCTTCCTGTTTTCTTTTTTACTTATTCCCTCTTTTCTTTTTGTTTTTTCATCTTTGGCCTTTATCGCGCTACTCCTATTCTATAGATCTACTTGGTGGATTTTATCTTCGCCTTCTTTTTCTGTTATACCGAAACAATCTATATTTATATTTGTTTATTCTGGGTATTTACATATCATTGGTGATCCACCACCGTATGCTTCAATTTTTTTTTGATTATATGATTTCCAGTATTTGTCTTCTATGCTTTATTTCACTCTGACCTTGTTCCTATTGGAGCTTATTTTATGGTTTTTGTTTGCTTTAGATTTCTGTATACTTTACTTTTTTAATAAAGCTTTTGAAAAAAAAAGAAAAAAAATACTAGGGAGGTCTCCATTGCATTGCTTTGCAATGCATTGGAGACCTTTACATCCTCTAAATTAGTGAGGATTTTGAGGTCCTCCAATGGTGCATGGTTTATCCAGAATGGCACCACTTTAGCTTGATGAATACAGGTCAAAATGTCATATTCCAACATTTAAGGAGCAGCATCCTACTTTCCATATTGAAATGGGGACTATTGAAATATCCTCTGTTTTTATTTAACTGCTGGTGCTCCCCATACGTCTATTTGGAAAGACCAGCTAGGAAGATGATGGCTGTGTAAAGATGATGTGGGAGTATCCAGATCACAGTAACCTGTTTAGTTTGGAGTACTGGTGTGCACATTAATTCAAATGAACTATTAGGGGTACTTCAATGCAGTATCATTCTCTTTGAGTCCTTAAGGTCATGATGACTCGCCTTGAATTTCTAAAGGTCACAGTTCTAACACCAGGAACCAATTTAGGCGCTAAAACCAGCACTGCAAGAAAAACAAGCAACGTGAATTTTGCAAACATGTGTTATGTCGGTATTCTATTGCAGAACCACAGTAAAACAAAACTGGCGTAGACAGCACATTTCAGAGAACTAACAAAACTGGTGCTGTCTGCTTTTATTCAACTACCGCCTAAAAAAAGTGCAAAATGTCAAAGTCCAAGGAAATAGATGTACATTTGACGACAAAGATCAAGTTCAGCGTTAGATGTGTTCCCCTCATTATCAAAATCCAACATAGAGCGCCCCCTCAACATATTAACACCACCTTTCAAAAGTCGACTTGCAGTGATGTCTTTCACCACTTTAATTCAACTAATATTGTTCACATTCCACATATTAACCCTTCCCCTTCAAAATTTGACTTACATTAATTTGACAAATATTATACATTCGTCATTTCAACCCTTTCCCTTGAAAATTCGACTACAGTGCTCCCATGACTTTCTTTCACCATTTAAATTCGACAAATATTGTTCACATTCCACATTTTAACCCTTCTCCTTTAAAATTCAACTTATAGTGTTCTTATGACCTTCTTTCTCCATTTTAATTTGAATAATATTGCCCCCATTCAACATTGTTTACTCTCCAATTTTACTGCAAAATACACACTCTTTATGTGTCACAGTGATTCCTGTACAAGAATGTATAACTTGCTGTGCTAAGTCATCAAATAGTAGGAGTGAGCGGTCTTTCACACTTAGCACAGCAGGTTATACATTCTTGTAGAGGAATCACTGTGTGGGAAAATAGGGTGGGAAAAAGGGACATGGGGATTCTTACCCAGGGGGACAGTGCACACTTAAAACTGCCCATTTTGTAGGTATGACTGACCGGTCATACCTTTCATGCAGTCTCCATAAAAATGTAACCCATTGCACCCAAATGATCCCAAGAGAAAAAAAAAATTGGTTTTTTTTTTACTTTTTTTTTTTTTTTTTATTTTCTTTAATTTTAACTAAAATAGATGGTGGGCTATCCATATAAGTGTTGTATCAAAAGAAAGCCCTATTTGCACGTAAAAAAAAAAACAGTATATAATTTTCATGGGTAAAATAAAGTACTTAGAGGGAAAACACTGTTGAACAAAGACATAGTCAAAAAGGTCAGAATTGCTCCGGTCCTTAAGTGAAATCCACCTCAGATTTTCCCGGTCTTTAAGGGGTTAAAGGTTTAAAGGGATGGTAATATTTCAAAATAAAAGCAGCTAGTTCAAGAGTAATTGAATGATAAAGTATCACCTTTCCGTTCGTTTTACTGATGTATCACTACTCACCTCAGAACAGAAAAGAGGTGTCCAGATGGCTTGTAGAGAGGGACAATCTTCAATTAGCATAAGGAAAAAACCTGAAAAATCTGTCAAGGTTTCTCACAGTAAGAAGATTGTCCCTTACTGTGAGCTGTCTGTTCCCAGGACCAGATTCCACATCTTAGGGGAGGTGGCTTACACTAGGTAAAAGGGGCAGGAGGGGGAACTTCATCATTCAATTACTCTTGAACTACAACTCTGACAGTATTGAAATGACTCTCTCCATGGCCTAAATACTATGAAGATTGATTGGAACTGCTGTTATTTTGAAACATTACTATCCCTTTAATGGGCCTAAGGAACTCACAAAAATTAAAAGAACTCCAAAATGCTTACTATATTTAGGGGCCTCCATTCACAGTTTTTTCATATGCTGCCAAGGTTTTTAAATTACCTTGTTAATCACAGTTTTTTTTATTCATGAAAAATACATTTGATGGGACTTTCTTTTTAAGCACCATGTTACAAGGCCATTATATAGGACTCAATCAGAAATAAAAACAGGGTACCTTTCTATTTTCTACATTTTGTTTAACTGGTATTAAATGTATAAGAAGATCTAAGTTTCAAAATGAGAAGAATAAGATGCATATTGCCAGAAACATGTAAAACACCCACAGTAAATGTGCAATCAATGGAAATTTTTCAACATTATCTTTTGTTAGACTGACTAATAAGTTAAGCCCCCATGTCTAATGAAAGAAATAGAAAACCCCTCAAACAGCAAAATCAGATCATGGAAACATCAGAAACCAAGGGCTTTATGCAAAAGCAAGACATGAGCAGATCTGGGGTATACCAACTGCATTTTAGAGGGGTGGGGAAATGGGACAACAAGCCCATTGATTGAAGTGAGACGTTTAAACCATTTGAATGATAATGGTTTCACAAATCGTTTTTCAATGTGTTGGAGAACTCTGCAGCTTTCAGTGGTTTGGCAGCCTTATATAAAGTATGGGAAATTGTACTTCCCCCTCTATGGTGCAGGTGGTATGCTCCAGAATTCTTCAACTTTTTAAAGAGGTACAAATCTGTAACAAACCAACAGCACCAGAGAGGATAAATGAAAATTCCTATTAAATTAAATGAGGCTTTAAACCATTTGAATGCTAGAGAGGTATCCAGTGCATTGCTTCACAATGCATTGTAGACCTCTCTTAGCATTCAAATGGCTAAAACTCCCATGGTGCAGTTCGTTTGTTCCTGAACTGCTTATCATTTGGTTTCTGCTTAACTCATTGACTGCCAGAGCTCTGCAATGTATTGTGTAGCCCTCTGGCACTCAAAGGGTTAATACTCAAAAAAGTGGAATGCAAGAAACATGCACAGTCACGAATTACAATTTACATTGAATGGAAAATGATTCAACTAAAAATCTTACCAAATCATGCAAGTTTAGGAATTAGTGAAAGTGTGTATTTTTATTAAATGCATATGAAAAAGTGGGTACGGCTAAAAATTTCCACCATTTTTTTAAGACTTTTCGAGATTGCGCCTAATTTCGCAAATCGGTTAGCCCACATTTTCATACATCTGGCTAACTCTGCCTTTAACCCTTTGAGTGCCAGATGGGCAAGTAACAGAGCACCCCTCTGGCGTTCAAAGGGTTAATTTAGGAGCATTCATTATTTAGCATCAATGTGTTAGTATGTTTCTTGTATCAAAACATAAGCAATCACAATTACCATTGTGGCTTTTAAAAAATAGCTGATGCTCCAATTCGTTGCATTCCACCCAAAGGTCTTTACACACAGAAAAAAAAAAAAAACACATTCTCAGGCAAACCAATTGTATCATAGAAGGGAAATACAAATATCCATTGGTTCATATTGTGCTTTTTAATACCTTGAAAGCTAGAGAAACCTACAATACTTTGGAGACCTCTCTAGCATTTAAATCAATATGTTTAAATTTGCCTCCTATGGTGCAGTTGGTTTGCTCCAGAATTACTACAATTTCCTTCTGGGAATAAGGACCAATGTGCAATAATAAAAATAAATTCTGTACATTGTAATCTGATTTCTAAAGTTACTCACCTGCAAGATTCCAAAAGTTAAAGAAATTACGGTCAGAATTAGAGGCATCTTTATGTAGTTATCCACGTGTAAAAATGTTGCTGTTTCAGGCAACCAAACGATGTGTCTGCAGTACCTAGCACTCAATCCACTTGATGGTGTAATTTCATGAGAGACTTTCTGAACCTCCTGTTTGTTCTAGTCTGAAGAGCCAGAAGCATTAACCTTATTTTTAAGGTTCTGTTCTTCATAAATCAGGACATAAATATTGATTAATTCTTGATGAATTGCTTGGAAATTGGTGAAGATCTGCTTTGCTATTCCGTTGAGAATGATCAGGTCCTAAAGTGGCATATATCAAGTCTTGTACTGATATCCAGTACTGAAGTCTTGTTAGTTGGAACTTTGCAGAATAAATCTCCTCTACTCAAATCTACCCTGGAAGCCTACTACTTAGGATTTCTCCAACACACCTTTGTCTCTTCAAGCCCTCACTAACTATCTTGTGTTATCAGCACTTTGTGTAGAGTCCAACACAACTTTTGTTTCCTCAAGTCTTCCCTGACAGACCTGTGTTAAAGCCACTTGGGTTTGGTCCAACACTACTATTACTACTACATTATTTGCAAGCCTTCACTGAAAGACCTGTATTATCATTAACACTTAGATCCAGCACAAACTGTTATCTTCTCAAGCCTTTACTGGTAATCCTCTTCATCCTCTTACAATTTATCCAACAAAATAGATCTATGCTCAGTACCTCTTCGCTTGTGTTATATCTTACTCTGTATGTACCCCTTACTGTTGTGCACTGAGTGTCTGAGAGACTTATGATGTGCTCTATGTTTCATCTCTACACATCAAACCGGTGGAAATGAAGTCATTCAGAAACTCAGAGATGGACTGATCAGTAAACTCATTTCTGCACTTATTACAGCTGCTGGTTTTCTCTTTACTGATTAGTGATTCTGAGTGTTCAGTTTTTGGTAAAATAATTCTGAGAGTCTGATTCAAAACAGGACAGTTGCCCCAATAGCTTGTATTACTAGAATATGCATATTCATTGCAGTCCACAAAAAAGATTGTTCAAATTCTCATTGGGACCAGAGAGGAATTACCCTATTCATTAATTTACCATCACAACAGCTGCTCCAAGACAGATAAGCCCTATAGCAGAAGTCTTCTTCATTATGCATTGGGACCACTCTAGCATCCAAGGGGTTAAACTAACTTTGACTAGGAAGGAGTATCTTTCATTTTGTGTTCAAATAAGGATTGTGTTTCTCTTTAACCATTTGAGTGCCAGAGTTAATATTAATGTTCTAATAAATTTTTGGGCAGCAGTGAATTTTGATCAAAGAATTAACCTATTCCAACTTTTAACCATTTGAGTGCCAGGGGGGTATGTAAACTTCACTTTGCAATGTGTTGCATACACTTCTGGCACTCAAAGAGTTAAGCAGAGGTCAAGCTTTTTTTTCCCCAAGAGATAATACAGTATGTGTAAGGTGACCACATATACCTTTAAATCAGGGATGCTTAAATGCTGACAAACTCAGCACTGAAAATCAAAGCACTTGACACCCTCTTACCTTACAAACCAGAGGACAGACAGTGCAGACCATCTTAGGGGAAATATACCTCTGAGTCTATGCTGTCTGTCCCGTTCACTGCCAGCACTAGTGAGTGGCGTTCCTTGGTGCCTTAAGGCACCGGAAGGTACTGACCGCACAAGCGCACAGAGCTTCTCTAAGTAAGCTCTGTGCAGCCCGATGCCTACAGAAGATGCGTTTTTACTGAAATACTACTGTCTTATTCAGCTTAAGGATAGTATGAATTTGCATATCGCTAGGTTAGTAATATATATGTTATTAGCATGAAAATTCCGCTTTAACCCTTTGAGTGCCAGAGGGGTACGCAATGCATTGCATTGAAATGCATTGCGTACCCCTCTGGAACTCAAAGGGTTAAAGGGGAATTATCACCTATATTAAGATGGCTTTATTTGAATGCTCATTCGCAACGTATTTGTAATCCTTGTATTTTGTTGTAATATAATTCGGTATTCACTAAGATAGTTTCTTTTAAACTTCAGGCTGTTCCATCACTTCAGGACAGGCTGTGGGTCAACTATGCCCCGCAGCCTATCAATCTTAATCTGTTCCCGGAGCTTAATCAGGTGGATGGGAGTGAGTGGGTGGAGAAAAGGGGTTGTTGACTTCGGAATGGGCAGAAAGTTAGAACAGAAAAACAGGGTGAGAAATAGGTGGAATGGACTAGAAGAGGATGGAATTACTGGGGAAAATCACCAAAGCTGGAGAATCAGCCTCTGGTCCAATAATTAACTCTAAAAACTGGAGTCTCTGGGACAGATCTGGAGAGTTCCTAGGAATGTTCATCAGCCATGCCTCCACAATACCTCCCCTGTGATGGAACCAGAGGGGTAAATGCAGGCTTTTTAAAGTGTGAACCTACCCTAAGCACATTATTACAGGCATCCTATGCTGTTGTATGAGTACAGAGGTAAGCAACCATAAGCTTTCCAGTTGTGCGGACTGCATCTTACATCATCCCCTAGTAGCCATTGGCTGGTTGGAGATAATGGGAATTCTAGTCTCCAACAGCTGGGCAACCAAAGGTTGCTTTCTTCTGTGCTAGTAGGAAAAGAGGATTTTAGTCTTTCCTGTTAAATCCTTTTCTCTTAGTCCATACAGGTTACTGGTAACTCTGGGAGGCGATCCGCCCCTTAGTAGGCAGGAACATATGTCTAAGTATATGCAGGGGGTGGAGCCTCCCTTCCCTCCTTGGCTGCAGCTATCCAATCAGCTCCAGAAAGATTTGCGACACTAACTATGACTAGATAGTAGAAGGGAAGAAGACTCCTGTGAGCATGACCCCGAAGGACCCCCACGGTCTGCCACAGGAGAGCCAAGCATGGTCTCTTGACAGGGTGGGAGACCAGTAACCTGTATGGACTAAGAGAAAAGGATTTAACAGGTGATAGGCTGAGCCTGTATTTGTGGGAGGGGCTGCAAGCCCTTAAATACGGGCTGCAGCCTCTCCCATGGGACGCATCGTCAGTTGTGCGTCCCACGTTGTTTCCAGTGACGTCATTCCTGGTTCGCACCTCGTCTGGACCGGTACCACGCTCATACGGAGCTCGTTGTATCAAGCGATCACTCGTTGGCATAGCTTCATCCGCTAGGCTTTTACATAAGACACTACTAATAGTACAAGCCCCCCCCCCCCCCCGCAATGCCGGCTTAGCAAGTTCCCCAAAATAGTGGCGGCATACACCCTCCCCAAGAAGCAGCCCATCCAATTCTTCCATTGACCTAGTATGCAGGAACCTATTGAAGCCATCCTGATTGCAATATCGGATATTCCCGTCAGTCAAAGGGTTAAACCCAGGTGCTGACGTATTTAACCACATTCTTTCATATTTTGCAGTTCCATCCGGCAGTTTATTTCTCAGAACGACCGCAGTAGCTTCAGCGCATCGTAAGCATTATACGTCGAAGGAGTAGCGTCGAGTCAGTTCCGGTCCACGATCCTCTAGTAAGAGATCCACACTGTCGCTCCTGGACACACTAAGATCCTACAACTAAGTAAAGTATTATGCTGTTTTACATTGTTGCCCCCGTTTCCATACTTATTACATACATTATTCAAACTTTCACCTTTCAGGCGGCCAGTACGCTAGAATCATGGAATTAACCTACCTTCATAGCTACCTTTAACCCCTATATTCTATTACGCTGCTGTAACCATCATGCTCCATGCCTCCATTACACAGCGCCCTCTCATTCACTCTCTATTATACATATTATGCGTATGCTAAAAAAAAAAAAAAAAAGTGTATGAGTAGATATATGTATATATACGTATATGTGTGTGTATGTATGTATATGTATATAGGCAGGTCAAACTAGTCGTCTAGCTCCGCCACTCGCCACAATGTAACGTTTAATACAACATTCTTATGGTAGCAATATCCAGTTACATCACATGTACGTTCTAATACGACATTCCATTGTAACCAGCACCAATTACGTCAGGCTGTCTGTTCCAATATACAATTCCATCGTACCAGTGTCCAGGGGCATCATTACCGTATGTTCCATAACTACATTCCTATAGTAACCAATGCCAGTTTCACCTTACTGTATGTACCAATACAACATTACATGGGAGCATGCCCAGTTACATCATACTGAATGTACTACACAGTATTCCCATGTAACCTGCTTCCAATTACACCATATGGTACGTACCACTTCAACATTCCCATAGTAACCAGCATCAGCGCACCATACTGTATGCACCACTACATCATTCATATTATAACAAACATACCTGTCACACCATACCGTATGCACCAATACAACATGTACCTACATTCAGTTACATCATACAGTATGTATCAATACAACATTCCATGTAACCAACATCCAGTCACATCACACCGTAGTACCAAGACAACACTCTTATAGTAACCTACAATCAGTTTCACCATATTGTATGCATCAATACAACATTCCATTGTTAACCACGTCCAGTTACCATACTGTATACCAAGACACATTCCCATAAGTAAACAACATCCAGTCACACCATTCCGCATGTTCCAACACCACATTCCTATAGTAACCACGTCCAGTCACACCATACTGTATGTGACTATACAACATTCCTATTGTAGCAACACAGTTAGATCATACCGTACGTATCAATACAACATTTCCATTGTAAGTAGCATCCAATTACACCATTCTGTATGTGCCACTACATTCCCATCATAACCAGTGTCCAGTTGTACCAGACTGCATGTTCCACCACACCATGCCTATTGTAACAAACGTCCAGTTACTCCATACAGTACCATAAACATTCCAATCGTAACCTACATCCAGAGACATCATACTGTATATATCAAGACAACAAACGTCCAGTTACACCATATCGTAGTGCCAGTTCTACATTTCTATTGTAACCACGTTCAATGACCCCATTCTGTATGCATCAATACAACATTCCATTGTAACCAACATTCAGTTACATCAAACCGGATGTACCAATACAACATTCCATAATAACAACGTCCAGTTATCCATACTGTATGTACCTATACAACATTCCTATCATAACAAACGTACAGTTGCCATACTGTAAGTACATTTACATCATTCCCATCGTAATCAACGTATGTACCAATACAACATTCCTAAACCAACTCTACCATAAGTACATCGTTAATGGCATCAATTCGTGCGCTATCTTCTATACGTACACAGTTACATTGTGTCAGTGTCATTATTCCAAGTTCTATCTACCGTACGCACATTGGTTCAATGTCATGATTCCACGGTCTATCTACAAGTACTTGGTTTCTGTGTCCCGATTCCACGTTCTGTATAACAAACACACATAGTTACATTGTTTCGGTGTTCCGATTCCACGTCCTACATATGTACATGGTTATATTGTTCAGTGTTCTGTTTCAAGTTTCATCTCCCATACATACGTACATGGTTACGTTGTTTCAGTGTCCTGATTCCATGTACTAACATATGTACATGGTTACGTTGTTTCAGTGTCCTGATTCCACGTACTAACATAAGTTCATGGTTGCGTTGCATCGGTACCCTGATTCCACGTTCCAACATACGTACATGGTTATGTTGTTCAGTGTCCTGATTCCAAGTTCTAACTACCATTCATACATGGTTATAATATTTTAGTGTTCTGATCCCACGGTCTAGCATATATACATGGTTAAAGGGTTCTGTGCCCTAATTCCACGTTCTCACATATGTACATGGCTACTTTGTTTCAGTGTCTTAATTCCATGTTCTTACATATGTTCATGGTTACATCGTTCAAGCGTCCTGTTTCTAAGTTCTGTCTACCATACATACGTTCATGGTTATTGTTTCAGTGTCCGTTCAACATTCTTATCCATATCGTACTCTACTTATGTACCATTACATTCATATCATAATATATACCCGTTCACCATACTGTAGGTACCATTACTATATTCTTATTATAACCAACGTCCAGTTACTCCATACGTATGTACCATTACAACGTATCTATCATAACCTATACCGTTGTACCACCACTACATTTCTATTATAATCACGTCCAGTTACATCATACTGTATGTAGCAATATTACATTCTTATAGTAACAAAGTCCAGTTACAGCATTCCGCCAATACCTCACCATACCACATCCCATTGCAATCTATGCCCATTTAAACCATACTGTATGTATCGATACAACATTTGTACCCGCTTTTTCCCCATCCCTTAACAGAAGCAGGTCCTTCCTCAAACAGAATTTAACCCTAACAGAGGTAACTCCACACCCTATATTCTATACCATTCTACCATTTATATCACTACAACATTTATATCATACCAAAGTCCGGTTACTCCATGCAGTACATACCATCACAACATTCCCATTGTACTCACGCCAGTTATTATAACGTATGTTCCACTACTACATTACATTGTAACCAAGTCCAGTATACCATACGGAGTACACCAGCATGACATTCCATTATTCATACGTCTAGTCACTCCACACTGCAGTTACTAATAACACTCCATTATACAAACGTCCACTCACCTCATACTGTAAGTACCAATACAACATTATTGTAGTACAGCATACTCTCGTATCATACCGATGTACACTACAACATCTCTACATTACTAATAAGCATTTACACCACATGGTCGCATCGGCACATCCCCTCAGTCACCGAGCAACCCACTTACATCACCCATCTTCTGTTAAGACGTAGTATAATCACTGTTAACACCCCAACACTCTAGTTACACCTTACCGTACGTATCATACACATTCTATCGTAATAACGTTCAGTTACTATACCGTATGTATATGCACAACACTGCATTATAACAAACACACAGTCACACCATACTGTACGTATTAATACAGCACTGGTATCTCTCTCTCCCCATCCATCAGCAGAAGCAGTTCCTTCCTCTGGAAGTATATAACCTTAATAGAGGTAGCTACTCATCTATCCTCAGTCCTCTACTCTCAGTCAGCTACCTCACCTCTACGCAGAGGCCGGATGTCCCTCAGACAGCTACCTCACCTCCTCGCAGAGGCCGGAGGTCCCTCAGACAGCTACCTCACCTCTTCGCAGAGGCCGGAGGTCCCTCAGTCAGCTACCTCACCTCTTCGCAGAGGCCGGAGGTCCCTCAGTCAGCTACCTCACCTCTTCGCAGAGGCCGGAGGTCCCTCAGTCAGCTACCTCACCTCTTCGCAGAGGCCGGAGGTCCCTCAGTCAGCTACCTCACCTCTTCGCAGAGGCCGGAGGTCCCTCAGTCAGCTACCTCACCTCTTCGCAGAGGCCGGAGGTCCCTCAGTCAGCTACCTCACCTCTTCGCAGAGGCCAGAGGTCCCTCAGTCAGCTACCTCACCTCTTCGCAGAGGCCTGAGGTCCCTCAGTCAGCTACCTCACCTCTTCGCAGAGGCCTGAGGTCCCTCAGTCAGCTACCTCACCTCTTCGCAGAGGCCGGAGGTCCCTCAGTCAGATACCTCACCTCTTCGCAGAGGCCGGAGGTCCCTCAGTCAGATACCTCACCTCTTCGCAGAGGCCGGAGGTCCCTCAGTCAGATACCTCACCTCTTCGCAGAGGCCGGAGGTCCCTCAGTCAGATACCTCACCTCTTCGCAGAGGCCGGAGGTCCCTCAGTCAGATACCTCACCTCTTCGCAGAGGCCGGAGGTCCCTCAGTCAGATACCTCACCTCTTCGCAGAGGCCGGAGGTCCCTCAGTCAGATACCTCACCTCTTCGCAGAGGCCGGAGGTCCCTCAGTCAGATACCTCACCTCTTCGCAGAGGCCAGAGGTCCCTCAGTCAGATACCTCACCTCTTCGCAGAGGCCGGAGGTCCCACAGCCATATACCTCACCTCACCTCTCCGCAGAGGCCGGAGGTTCACACTTCAATCCTCACCTCACCGCAGAGGCCGGAGGTTCACACTTCAATCCTCACCTCACCGCAGGGGCTCAGGGTTAGCACTTCAATCCTTGCCTCCCTGCAGCAGCGAAGGAATTGAACTCTAATCCTTTATATTTGCAGAGGCAACAGAATTACTCTATAATATTACCTCCTCTCAGAGGCCAAAGCAATCACACTCCCATTCTTGCCTCTTCAGAAAGGCAAGAAGGATGCACCTTAATCCTTACCCCTCATTAAAGTCCAGGCCACACATTTTAATCTACCCTCGATCAATACAGCTTCTCAGACTTACGTATATGGTCAAACTCCCAACTTCGAACAGCCGGTCCCTATTCCTCTTCACCTACCATATAGCCTGCAGTCTATATAAACGCAGCAGAAGGAGCAGGGCTCCTCAGCAGTCGTAGCACCCAATGGTCTACAGAACATGGCCACAGGAAGTACTAAATGCTCTTACTTTTATCCTCTCAAGCCTTCGCAATCTGTTCTTGCAACAACTCACTTCTTCGGTAACATCACCATCATTGGTAAGGCCATCTAGGCTGCCCATTTTCTATTCTTGAGACATTAAATATTCACTGCATCTCCGGGCACATATTCAGAGGCGTCTATGATTACTCACACAAATCATTTTAGCAGCTCAATATTATTAAGGCAACTTCATGCCTTGCCTTTTTTGGACTCTCTGTCCGGACTGGGTTTCCTGTCGCAATAGTTCAATAGAATTATGAGTAAGAACCAACTCACCTGCAGCTCTGATCAGTTCATTCTATCACACACTCCAAACGATAAGTCTTAAGCAATATCCATCGATGCCATACAATTACTAATCTCGCCTCACTGCTGCATTCTCAACAGCATCCAGATAATAGTTTTCCAATTACAGGCCACTCAGTATATCCACGTTCACGAATCATACACATACTATCCTGTCATGTTTAGGCCACATTCCATAGTACCTTGGTCATTCTTTGGGCAGTATAATAGCTACAAGGAGTGCCCGCTCATACAATACAACTCAGTAGATGGCAATCTACATTCCTCAATCGATTCATCCCTATCCTGATACTAGATTGGCAGAACACATACTAACCTAGCTAATAACATGTCATCTTTACGCAGGCTTCTATAGTTATATCAGTACAGTCTCTTTTGCCTCTTCTCAGGTCACCTTCGTCGCCTCATCCCCTGAAGCTTACGATAGCTCAGGGGGACAGCAATCCTCCATAATAATCATACTCTGGAAGCCCCGACCACAAGTGATAGGCTGAGCCTGTATTTGTGGGAGGGGCTGCAAGCCCTTAAATACGGGCTGCAGCCTCTCCCATGGGACGCATCGTCAGTTGTGCCCCCCCACCAACACCCTTTCTTTAAAGGACTTATTAAGGTGGTCCTCTTCTCAGGTCACCTTCGTCGCCTCATCCCCTGAAGCTTACGATAGCTCAGGGGGACAGCAATCCTCCATAATAATCATACTCTGGAAGCCCCGACCACAAGTAAGACTAAAATCCTCTTCTCTCTGTCATCCAATACAGGTTACTGGTAACTCTGGGATGTCCAACCATTGAGTTTCCCAGAGGTGGGAAGAAGGCAAAGACCGCAAAATGCCCCCAAAGTCACCAGTGCAGCTATGGACCAACAGGTCAGAGATAGCCCAACAAAACTGAAATGTCAACGACACTGAACAGGGGTAAAAACACCCCAGGAACTGATACACAGCCCACTGAACTAGAGCCAACAGGGCTCAACAGTAAGGAAGTACCAATAATCTAAGAAGAAGATCCTAGACAGGCAAAACTGCCTCTAGGACCTTTCTCACAAAGCTGGCATCAGCCGAAGCCAGCACATCCAAATGGTAGTGCTTCGAAAAGGTGTGCACAGAGGACCAAGTGCCCGCCCTGCACAGCTGATCAGCAGAAGCCTGTGGACCTGATGGAATGAGCAGTTACCCAAAAGGGAACATGCTTATTCCTCAACTCGTAGGCCCTACGAATAGTGGACCTGATCTGCGATGCAATAGTCACTTTGGACACCGGTCTTCCTGCCCTAGGACCCTCAGGAATGATGAACAGAGCGTCTGATTTCCTGACAGATTCAGTGTAATGGACATAAAACTTGAGACAACGCACCACATCCAACAAGTGGAGATCTCTCTCCTTGTCAGAGGAGGGGTTAGGGCAGAAAGAGGGCACCACAATCTCCTGATTGATGTGAAACTCGGAGACCACCTTAGGTTAAAACTCCTTGGAGGTGCAAAGCACCACCTTATCCTTGTAAAACACCAGATATGGTGGTTTACAGGAAAGAGACACACAGCGAACAGACAACTGCCAGGATACAGGCCATTTTCCACATCAAAAGACGAAGAGGAATAGTAGTCAAGGACTCAAAACAAAACAAAAAAAAAAATTAAGATCCCACTGAGGAGCGGGACTCCGGAAGGCAGGACGAACATGAGCAACGCCCTGGAAGAAAACCTGGACATCGGGAAGGACGGCAATGCGCTTCTGAAAGAAAAAACAGAAAGTGCAGAAGTCTGTACCTTAAGAGAACTCAAACTGAGGCCCTTATCCACACAACTTCCTGCAAAAAGGCCAGGACAGTGGGTAGATCAAAATCATGAGACAGATCCCTGTCAGCACACCAAGAAACAAAGGTCGATCAGACACGGTGATAGATCTTGGAAGAAACGGGCTTACGGGCACTAAGCATAGTGGCCACCACACCAGAAGAAAAACCTTTCTTCCTTAATATTGAGGATTCAACCTCCAAGCAGTCAAAGAGCCGGTGAACATCTTCCTTCCACAGGTAACCCTGCAGAAGAATATCCGGACAGGAGGGGAGCCGAAAGGGCTCCACCACAGATGGAGCCA
Organism: Rhinophrynus dorsalis; assembly: GCA_037306005.1. NCBI lineage: Eukaryota > Metazoa > Chordata > Amphibia > Anura > Rhinophrynidae > Rhinophrynus > Rhinophrynus dorsalis. The sequence goes on from CM074724.1 coordinate 162,239,102, forward strand.
GAAGCTCTGGAAACCAGGACTGCGAGGCCAATACGGAGCAATCAGGATGACTGGACAATGTTCCACCTGCAATTTCCGTAACACTCTGGTCAACATGGGAAGGGGAGGAAATACGTAGGCTAGAGGAAATATCCCCAGAATGGACATTGCATCTACAGCTAGAGCTAGAGAGTCTCTCCACCGAGAGCAGAACACTGGAACCTTCCTGTTGTGTCTTGTCACCATCAGGTTGATGTGAGGCATACCCCATTTCTGAACAAGTTGGAACACCTGGGGGTGTAACTCCCACTCTCCGCTGTCCACTGTGTGACGACTGAGGAAGTCTGCCATGAAGTTGTCGACGCCTGAAATGTGCACTGAGGATATGGCAGGAACATGATCTTCTGCCCAGGACAAAATAGCCTGGACCTCTAACCAAGCAGAGAGACTTCTTGTTCCTCCTTGCTTGTTGACGTAGGCCACTGCCGTGGCTTTATTGGACTCGACTCAGACCGGACAGTCTTCCAACTGAGACACCCAATGATGCAGGGTGTGAAATATCGCCCCAAGCTCCAATATGTTGATTGGAAGGAGGGACGACTCCGTGGACCATCTCCCCTGAGTGCTGAATCAACCTAGGATAGCTCCCCAGCCAGAGAGGCTGGCGTCCATCATCACCGTGGTCCAGAAGGGGATCAGAAAGGATCTTCCTTTCAGGAGGTTGGAAAGGTCTAGCCACCATGACAGGCTCAGTTCCACATAAAGAGGAAGGGAAACCAACATCCTCTGAGGATCCAACCGATCCTTGCACACCTGTATCACAAAGTTCTGAAGTATCCTGGTGTGCGCCATTGCAAATGGGACCGCTTCTATCGTGGATATGAATTTTCCCACCGGAGAAGACAGCTTCAGAACTGGAACAGGATCCTGAGACAGAATCGCAGAAACCCTGTGGGCGATCTGGTGAGCAACCTCGTCGGGGGGGGGGGGGGGGACACCATGCACTTCTGTGTATTGAAGAGAAGGCCCAGGAAGACCAATTGTTGGGACAGAATTGGATCCAACTTGTCCAAGTTGATGATCCATCCGTGATGGGAGGGAGCTTGGATGCAGGTCTGAACTTGCTGACGAAAGAAGGTCCGCACAGGTGGCTTTAAGCACTAAGTCGTCCATGTAAGGAGTCACTCTGATGCCGTCCCGGTGGAGGACGGATATCAAGGCCCCCAGAACTCGTTGGAAAACTTGAGGAGCCGTCGTCAGATCAAAGGGAAGAGCTGAGAACTGAAAGTGACCTCTGTTGCAAGCAAACCAAAAGTACTGCCGACTCTCTGGATGATTGGAGATGTGTAAATATGCATCCTGAAGATCCAGAGAGGCAAGGAACTCCCCGGGGGACATGGCAGCAATCACTGTGTGCAGAGATTCCTGGAGATAGTGAGTCCGGGTCACAAAGGAGTTGAGATCCTTCAAATCCAAAATAAGGCGACATCCTCCGCCCTTTTTGGTGACCACGAAGAGGTTCGAATGGAACCCCGAACCCCTGTCTGGAAGAGGTACTGGCTCCAAGACGTCCTTGTCCAGGACAGCCTGAACAGCGCTGTCGAACAGAAGATGTTTCTTGGTACCCCAAGGAGTATGAGAAAGACGAAAGCGAAAAGGAGGAAGATAATAGAAAGGGATTCTGTACCCTTCTGTCACTACCTGTAAAACCCATGGGTCCGTCACTGAATCCTATCAAACGCTGTGAAAGAGTCACAGACGACCACCCACAGCAGGGTGCGGACCCGGGTTCGGCGAGTCATACCAAAGCAGTCTTGGAAGCCTTGGGCCTGGAGGAGACCTTGGGCTTCCATTGCTGTTAAGGCTTGGAGGAGGGACGAGGAGCTGAGGGAGCCACCTGGTTCGCTGGACGTGTCTCATTCTGAAGGAACGAAAATACCGGTTACGCTTAAGCGGCAACTTCTTCTTAAGGACCAAGGGTAGAAGAGTACTCTTACCCCCTGTGGCCTCGCTGATCAATTCCTTAAGATCAGGCCCAAACAAGGAGGTACCCTGAAAGAGCAGAGAAAGCCAGGCTTTCTTGGAAGCAGTGTCGGCAGACCAGATCTTGAGCCAAAGGGCTCGACTGGCAACCATAGATGTAGTAGAAACCCTAGCCATCATGCAGATGGCATCAAAGGTGGCAGCAGAAACATAGTGTTGCGCTTCAGAGATATTGGCAAGAAGACGCAATTTCTCCAAAGTAGGCGCATCCTGATGGACAGCCGTGGTGAGTTGCTCAGTCCAGACTGCAATAGCCCGGTTAACCCAAGCAATAGCAAACGCTGGACGCATAGCGGTATCAGCAGTGGCAAAAATGGATTTGAAGGAAATCTCAAGTTTCTTGTCAGTCCAGTCCTTCAGAGCAGAAGCATTAGAGACTGGCAAGGCAGTAGATTTAGATAGCCTGGAGATAGGTGCATCCACCTTGGGGGGATGAACCCACTTAGCAAGCGCAGCTTCAGAAAAGGGGTAAAGCTTGGCAAAATTCCTGGACACAGAAGCAGTCTTGTCTAGTGATTTCCACTCTTCAGAAACCAGACGGTCAAGAGTGGGGTTAGGTGGAAAATAAGTAAGGGGCTTAGCAGGCTCCTGAAAAACATCAGAGGGATCAGAAGGAACTTCCTGAACCAAGGGAATGTTAAGGGTGGTTAAGACGGCCCTGATCAGATCCTCAGCAGAGAGGTCAGGATCAACTTCAAAGGGGTCCCCAAGACACCAAGAAGACTCCAGAACAGAACAATCCTCAACATCTGAATCCAACAGCAGTTCCTCTTCAGAGGAATCTGACACATCAGGTGCCCCCTGAGGTTTAGGCAGGGAAGATCTGATATTAGAGAGGGTCTGCCATGTCTGAAGGGCCCCCTGTATCTGGGATGGAAAGAGTTGCAATGTGGACCTAAGGTCCCTAGAACTCTTGCACCCAAGCTGGCTCAGTAGCATGGCTGGAGGTCCCTGGGTTGCTGTCAGGAACTTCACAACATGCTGGGCATAAGTGACCACAGAACTCTCTAGGTAGCCCTGAGTGACAGGAAGAGCAATGCGCAACTGGGGAAACTGAGACCCCAGCCTCCTTAGTCTTAGGTCTAGCCCTAAGTTCCAGCGGTATAGACATACTCACAGTGTCAAAATCACCCAATTACAGTGTGCAAGATTAAAATTTCACCCCAGAAATGCTAAATACAGACTTTTCTGGCAGGCGAAGGGTTAATCTGCACAGGAGAGAAGGAGAGTCCAAGTCCTGCGTAGGATACTCGCTAGAAACACTCACAAAATGGCTGCCACTGCGGGAGCCAATCAGAAATTAGGCACGAAGCAAATGCTCATGGGAAATCTAGTTTTTCCCAAAAAAAGTATCCCAAACAGTGCCCGAAGCACCCTGAGCCCCCCAACACACTTGAACTATAAACCAGATGATAGAGCAAGGGTAGACAAGTAAAATGAGCCATCTCTGAAGTCGCTAGGTTAAACGGTTGCAGAGATACATCCCAAACAGTATAGTCCCATAGAGGTGAATGGAGCAATGGCGTCTATGCGGTAAAGTGCGCCTAGTACACAATTTTACCAAAATTAAAAGTAAAACATGAAAAGGTGTAAAACATCAAGGAAACATGTGTGGACACCTAGAAAACACTAGTCCAGTAGGAAAAGTGCCATAAAACACCCCAATAATATGTCAAACCAGCAGTGAAAGGGTTAAGTTAACACATAAACCTGCTCCAAACACCCAACAGACATACAGATATACCCAATGAGTGCAGGAGTGTACAATAGGAACTCCAGAACATAATCCCTGTGCGGAGGGGCACTGTGGGACAAGTGGACCTGCAGCACTCAAAGGGTAGCTTCACCTTTCCTGCAGATCTTCTGTCTTCAGATTACCATGCAGCAAGAAGTACCTCAGTGGGCAACTCTTGGGGAAGCACTTGGAATCAAGATTTTCCCCCTCAGGGCTCAAGGTCCACTGGAAGCACCTGGAAACTGAGCTAGCCACATTGAAGGGCATTGTCAGTCATGGTAATCCGACTAATGGCGGTATTCCATATCTAACAGAAAATAAAAAAAGATTCTAAAACTATAGCAGAACTGTTCTCCACCTGGTGTTGTCGCGCCGTAGGAACAAATCTTTCTGGAGCTGATTGGCTAGCTGCAGCCAAGGAGGGAAGGGAGGCTCCACCCCCTGCATACACTTAGAGAAATATTCCTGCCTACTAAGGGGCGGATCGCCTCCCAGAGTTACCATTAACCTGTATTGGACGACAGAGAAATTAATGTTATGTAACCAGCTATAAAAAATGAGCATGGTTAAGTTAGCGGCCACTATTTACAAAAGATGAAACTGGGTGGAACTGTCATACTGTATTATGATTAGTATTCTTGTTAATAAATAAAAAAAAAAAAAAAAAAAAAAAGCGGAGCTCAAAGCATTAGTGTTTATATGTTCAGTAATAATGTGTGATTTCCCCTGACCGACTGCAATGCAATAATAATCAAACCTTCCATTCCACGCTGTGAATGTATCAGTCCTTATGGTCAGGGCCGGTGCAAGGATTTTTGTATACACAGGCAAAGGTGCATTTTGATGCCCCCCCCCTGACCTTGCCACAATCCCCTGCCCCCGCCCACATATTTGCCTCCACACTCTCCCCACCTCCACAATGCTCCCTTCATCTCCACAATGCCCCTTCCACATTGCCCCTTCATCTCCACAATGCCCCTTCATCTCCACAATGCCCCTTCCACAATGCTCCCCTCATCTCCACAATGCCCCTTCCACAATGCTCCCCTCATCTCCACAATGCCCCTTCCACAATGCTCCCCTCATCTCCACAATGCCCCTTCCACAATGCTCCCCTCATCTCCACAATGCCCCTTCCACAATGCTCCCCTCATCTCCACAATGCCCCTTCCACAATGCCCCCTCAACTCCATAATTCCCCTTCCACAATGCCCCCTCAACTCCATAATTCCCCTTCCACAATGCCCCTTCATCTCCATAATTCCCCTTCCACAATGCCCCTTCATCTCCATAATTCCCCTTCCACAATGCCTCTTCATCTTCATAATTCCCCTTCATCTCCCCACCTTGAGTCCCTGGTGGTCTAGTGGCATGCCACAGCTTAGAGCTCTGTGCCTCCTTCGGCACAGAGCTGAGGCTCCCGCGCGCTGCTCTCAGTAATGCAGAGCGCTGGGAGATGTCATCTCTCAGCGCTCTGTATTACTACAGAGCCTGGGTCTCTCTGCGGTGTGTAACATAGACGCTACGAGGGAGCGCTGATTTATACTACCAAGCGCTCCCTCGCGGCGTCTATGTGACACACTGCAGGAAAAAAAAACAAAAACCACAACTTCCCTCTTTTCAGCGCCCCGCCATTGCGGCGCCCTAAGGCAGCTGCCTGTTCTGCCTTAATGGCAGCGCCGGCCCTGCTTATGGTTGTCTAGTTAAGTCTGTGAGGGATCTAAAAGAAGTGAACAAAAATTAAAATCCCACCATCCTATAATCTAAAACGCCAGATGTATGTTTGTCCAAAGCAGTCATGACCAGTAGACACTGCCCGAACACCCACAATGCAGTCATGTGCATTAGAGACTGCCCGAACGCACAGCCGCACAGATGCAAGGCTCCAACAAGAAGAATACCCTGAAGGAAGCACGGCAGTCCAGCACCTCATCAAGTGAGCCCCCAAGCGCACTGATCCACTGTGTGCTGTGGTGTAGATGGGTAGTAGGAACAGGTCCAATACCAAACGTGTCCGGAGGCCAGCAACCACAATACAGACCGGGGCTCACCGCACTGCATAGGCCGCAACCAGAGAGCCCATCAATCCAGTCCCAGAACACAACAGGTGTCAAATAAAAGGAAAAGTAAACAGGGAAAGGTGGGGATAGATAAAGGAGCGAGAAGGGAGAGCAAAATAAAAACACATGTGCTCCGTCCGGCTCCCGGCCACGCCCCTGCCTGTGTAGATATCACAGCAGAACCTGCTACACCAGGAAGCACTTACAATTCAGATAGGTGACGTAAGATACTCCATATGTTGCTGGACTACAAGTCACATGATCTCACAACCCCCAGTTAATGGCTGCTGGATAATGATGGAAATTGTAGTCCAGCATCAGATGTCCTCAAGTTCCCTGAGCCTGCCTTGGATACTATCACTCCTTCTGTATCTTGGGCTATATTCTGAAAATCTGGAGCAATTCACGGGAAAACAACTGGCCTACAAGGAACAAATACAATTACACACTTATCACGAGGCACAAATCTTCCTAAATAGAATATACAAAACATCCATGTAAGTCACTGAGTGGTCAGGAATGCTGCTGGAAAAACTCATCATGTGAACAAGTAGGCCTTCGTTGTACTACAATTGTCATCATCCTCATTAATTCAATAACCAGATATCTGCAGGTTACCCACTCTTACAAAGTAGCCTGAGGGCAAGGAAATGTATGTTAGCGCACACTACTATGCTGCAGTTGACACTCATGCCCATCAACACGCATTTATTATCTCACTTTTTAACAAACAATTATATAGCTATATCAGGGCTCAAAATTTCCACTCGCCACTAGCCAATGGCAAGTGAAAATTTAGTCCTAGCGAGTAGAAATTCAGCCCTGGTTGGTATGCTATGGCTTGCAGTGGCAAGTAACTTTTCAGGAATGGCTAGTAGCAAAGGACTTCAACTTTTAAGCCCTGGCTATATAATGTCATTTTAACACCAGAGGTTGATGCAACACATTGCAATCCATTCAAAGGCAACCTGCCACTCACTCACAGAAACAGGTCACTAGTTTGCCACTATTATCTGCATACACTGCAATTTCAACGTACTAATAAAGATTATTTAAAATTGGGAGGTGTCTATTCGTCACATAAAGGTCAAAAGCCAAACATGCCACATTTGTCAGGCCCCAGTACTGTTGTCATGACAAAACGAGACACATGGGCAGTTCTATGAGCTTAAGCGAAAGCGTCAATGTAATGGGCAGCCATATTTGATAAGAGCAACAGTTTCTCAACAATCCTTCTTACCATAATCATCATCATATAATAAAATAATATAAAAGGCCAGATGTATGTTTGTCCGATGCAGTCATGCGCAGTAGAGACTGCCCGAACGCACAGAATGCTGGGAGGTGAGCTGTTGCCTTTATGCACTTTGGCCATGTACAGGGGCTTTTACACTAGTACTGGAATATTTGAAAAACATGTCAATACAACTATTTTGGGAATGTGATTCAACTATACTTTTTATGAATTTCTCATCAGATCCTTCCCATGCTGTTAATTATTTGAGCATGCCATTCGCCACCTTGATTTAAATTGATGTTGCTCACTTAGTATAACTACTGCTCCATACAAGATCACCTATTCCCAGGTCTGTTCTGATTTGATGGTACCCTGAACATAGTCCCTCCTAACTCTATCTCTCTTTTACCCTGTGTACACATATACCTATACAATTCTTGCTCTCTATGAACTTAACATGCATTGTATGTAACACATTTCCCTCCTTTCTACATTATGATAAAATGTATACTTCGCCCTGTGAGAGAGAGAAAGAAATAAGAGGGCAAAGAAACAACAGATAAAGAGAGAAAAAACAAAGAGAAAGATAAAAACAAAAGCAGAGATAGAGAGAGAAACAAACGAAAATGAAATCCTGACTGGAAATCCTGTCTCTGTCTGCTTTTCAACTATTTTCAAATCATGCTGGTCTCCTGGAGAAATGAGAAAGAATAAAAAGTTAGTATTCCCCTTCCCCCCAGAACCCACACATTACCTCCCTGGGATATGTAGGCTTATTATGAGTTAAAGCTGCAAAGTTCACACCCACAACAGTGTTCACCGTCTATACCTGTACACACACATACATGCCCAAACATCTCTTATGTGCCCCCCCCCCCACAATTCCTGAAAATGACATGATTTTATGATACAGACAAAACAACCAACTGCAATATTACTGCACCCTCCCCTCACTGAGAAATTCTGGGAATGTGCAAAAATAAAGGTTGAAAGGGAAAAATAATTATAATTTAAATTGCCTCTGAGACCACTGTCAAGTCACCCTGCTTAAGGTGGCATAACTCTGCCTCAAGCCTGGTAACTTGCGCTCTTAAAAGATCACGTTCAATTTTTATTTTAGTGTAATCTCTTTCTAGATTTTCATTTCTCTTTTCAGAGAAGAAATTGGTCTCCATGTCCCAAAATTGTCTTTCCCACCTCTACTATTTCCCTCAATGTTTGCTCTCTATTTTCCTGGCCAATGTTTCTTTGCTGTTCCTCCCCCCCAAGATTCCATCATCTCTTATCCTCCAGTTTTCACTCTCTCTCTTTTGTTGTGGTGCGTCCCATCTCCACTTAAGGGGCCTTACTGATGAGACTGCTCATACCCGTTCAGTTTATAGGTGGTGAAGCCACCATTTATCTGCCCTCAGTAATAACATTTCTAAATCTATGGGTATTGGATCAAACAACCTCACAATTTCCTGACATTGCATAGGAAGTGTGTCTAGAACCCTTGCTATGTGTGCTGGTGAACCTTGTGCCATTGGCTGCTGTGGCTGATGCAGTGTCCATCAGAACAAAACCCTTTGTGCCGCCCCACGAGGTCCCTCTGTTGGAATCATAGTAATCTGACTTTCATTTTTATATAAATAATTTAGAAAAAAAGGTATCGCTGTTATTCTTCCTGCCTAATATGACACACTTGCATTGAAGCCTAGTAATCTGCTAGCCATAGGACCCAGATCCTGTTCTAACAGCTCAGCACACTCCTCTAAGTTGAGCACTCCCCATTTTTGGCTCTTTCAACCCCTCTCTGGAACCAGCGGGTAAAATCATTAAAGTTAGAAGTTGGCATAGCACCCCACCATTTTTGGAAGTTGTCCTTGTCCCTCATGGACATAGGACGTGTCTGCATAGTAAACCCTGTGGCCATCTGTCTTGCATTAAATATTTCAGAAATTATGACGGGTGCTTGCTGCACATAACCTAGATCCACTGGTATATATGGTCTTCCTTCAAACCCTGTGATGGTCCCTCACCTTCCTCCCCCATTGAATTCAAATCTGGGTACAGCTTTGGACTGTCCTTACATACCACCTCCTGTTCTTCTGCTACTTTACTATTTCTGCTTTCAATTACAGTATCATGTAGTTCATTAACTGTAACTTGATAATTATCACACTGTTCCTCCATCTCCATTTCATCTCATAGTGGTTGTTCCCAGGGCAACCAACTTCAGAAAAACATATTCATGGGCTTCAGATAAGTTATCTGTTAAATGTACATTAATATCCCTCAACTCGCACAATATCCGCTAAACCACCAATTGCTGCAATAACTGCCTCTACAACCAAACTTTTTCTGTTACAAACATTGTAATTATTGTGTGTGAGAGCCTGTGTCAACACCTGCATAAACCCTTTATACTTATCACAGTCAGGTTTGGAAGGGCAATCAGAACAGTAAGTGGGGGTTTCTCTCCGTATTCCCTTGCTGTAGCAAACCCTGCAGCACTTTTGGGGGTTTTTCTTTTGGGGGGTTGGGGGTATTTTATAAATAAAGTGTACTACCCAGGGTTATTGTGGAGTTATTTCTGTTGGCCATTGAAACAAAAATTGGGAAATAAGATGGAGCAGATAGTGCAGAAAAGGTGAAATTTACTCACCGATATTTTGTTTTCCTCTGTGTCCTTCCATGGCAATGACTGTGGGTAATGGCTCCGCCTCCCAGCTGGTAGGACCAATAAACTATAAAAACTTCTGCTCCTCCTCATTTGCTCAGTTATTTTCTTTAACCAAGCTGTAATAGATAAACAGAACGTTAATTTTAATCATATCCAAAGTTTTACACATTTAGAGAACAGACAAACTTTTTACTGGAACAATACCATAACCTTACTCTATTAAGCAAAGCAGGGTAGGGTTGCCATGGAAGGACACAGAGGAAAACAAAATATCGGTGAGTAAATTTCACCTTTTCCTCTGTGTCCAATCCACGGCAATGACTGTGGGACTTACCAAAGCAGTACCCCAGAGAAGGGTGGGGATGAATTTTAGTCTGAGGTAGGAATGACTGCTTCTAGCACCTTCCTGCCAAATCTTGCATCGGCTGATGCTAGCAAGTCTAGTTTATAATGTTTTACAAATGTTGATACAGAAGACCATGTGGCAGCTTTACAGATTTCCTCTGGATTAGCCACGGCTTTCTGTGCCCGTGAGGTAGACATAGCTCTGGTTGAGTGAGCTTTTATTCCTGCTGGGGGTTCTTGTTTAGCAGATTCATAATCTAGCTTAATGGCATCCTTAATGCATCTGGAAATTGAATTCTTGGACGCTGAAGTACCCCTGAATCTTCCGGCAAAATGGACAAATAAGGTGTTGGATTTGCGAAAAGATTGGGTCCTCTGGAGATATACTTTCAGACAACAAACTAAATCTAGATGGTGTAAGGTTCTCTCTTTTTCATTAGCTGGATTAGGACAGAATGAAGGAAGAATTAATTCTTGACTAAGGTGAAAGGTGGATACCACCTTAGATCTAAATGAAGGTCTTGGTCTAAGGACCACCTTGTCTTGATGGAAATTGATGTATGGTTCGGTGCATAACAATGCCTGCAATTCACCCACTCTTCGTGCAGAAGTAATAGCGGTTAGGAATACTGTCTTCAAGGTCAAATGTTTCAGAGAAATAGATTCCAATGGCTCAAAGAATCTATGAGTGCTGAACTGCTGCAGGACTAAGTTCAAGTCCCAGGATGGAATAACATCACGAATGGTAGGTTTTATTTTAGTAATAGCTGATGTAAATCTTCTAACCGCATATTGCTCAGCCAGAGGAGATGCTAAGATGGCCGACAAGGCTGATACCTGCGCTTTGATAGACGCAGGATTTAACCCTTTGTTAAACCCTTCTTGAAGGAAATCTAGAATCTTTCCAATAGATATAGAGTTTCTATCCAGGTTGTTATTTTGACACCATTTGTAAAATGTGGACCAAATCCTGTAATATATCTTTGATGATGAAGCACTTCGGCCTGCAAGAATGGTGTCAATGACTGCTTCTGAGAGGCCTTTAAGTTTCAGTGAGCTCCGCTCAGCCGCCATGCCGTCAGCTTCCAGAAAGCTGGATCCGGGTGATAAATTGGCCCCTGTGATAACAATTGAGGCACTACTGGAAGAGGCAATTGATCTCTGATTGATAACTTCTTCAGGTCTGAATACCACATCTTCCTGGGCCAGTCTGGGGCTATCAGTATTATTTCTGCCTTGTCCCTCTTTATTTTCTGTATTACTTCCGTCAGTAGGGGAAGAGGAGGAAACAGATAAGCCAGAGGGAAGTCCCATGTATGACTCAGAGCATCCTGTCCTGCCGCTCCCTGTGTTTTCCAACGTGATAGAAATGTTGGACATTTCTTGTTTTGATTTGTTGACATGAGATCTATATCTGGCATTCCAAATCTTGCGACAATGATCTGAAATATTGTACTGTCCAGTGACCATTCCCCTGGCTCCACTTTGTGCCTGCTGAGGAAATCTGCTTGTCTGTTTAGATTTCCTGAAAGGTATGTCGCTGTTAGGGCTAGTAAGTGATTTTCTGCCCAGAGAAGAATTCTGATCTCCAGATGGTTTAGAACATTGCTTCTTGTGCCGCCTTGATTCATAAGGTATCGAACCATGGTGGTATTGTCTGATCTGATCTGAACTGGTTTGTTTTGGAGTTCCTTTTGCAAACTCTGCAACGTGTTCCAGACAGCTTGAAGTTCTAGGATGTTTATGTGTTGCTGGGATTCCTTTGGTGTCCACATACCCTGGACTGACCTGTTCAACCAGACTCCTCCCCAGCCTGTCTTGCTTGCATCTGTATAAACTGTCTCCCATTGATACGGACTCAGTTTTCTTCCCTTTGCTATGTTCTTCTTGTACTTCCACCATCTGAGTTCTCGTTTGGTGGCAGGCAGAATTGGAATTCTTATTGACATGTCTAGAGGATTCTGTTTGAAGAATTGTAGGTGATTGATTTGGGTCCACCGACTGTGGACTCTGCCCCAGGATATTATCTGGAACGTGGAGGATAGGGTTCCCAAGATTCTGGTGAAGTTCTTCATTGATTGTTTTTGGTTCTTTAGAAATCCTGACACTCTTTCTTGGATTTTTTCTTGTCTGTCCTGGGATATTTTTGCGACTTCTAGGACGGTGTTGAACTGTATCCCTAGAAATATGATCTTCTGGGATGGCAGGAACTGGCTCTTCTGAAGGTTGATTAGCCATCCTAACCTTTTTAAAAGATCTATGCATGTGGAAGTGCTGTGTCTTGCTTTGTCTTCTGTGTCTTCTACTATCAGGATGTCGTCCAGATATGGAAGGACTGTAATTCCCTGGAGACGTAGGGCCGACATGGCTACTGCCAATACCTTTGTAAATACTCGAGGAGCTGATGCCAGACCGAAAGGAAGTGCTCGATAATGGTAGTGTGTATGAAAGATGTGAAATCTCAGGAATCTTCGATGAGAGGGATGAATGAGAATGTGGTAATAGGCATCCCTGAGGTCTATCCTGGTAAGGAATGCCTTGGGTTGTACCATCTTGATTGCTGACTGGATGGTCTCCATCTTGAATCTTTTGACCTTCAGAAAGGAATTTATTTCCTTTAAGTCCAAGATAATGCGAGGTTCTGCTGAAGGTTTCGGAACAGAGAAAATTGTAGAATAATAACCATGAAATTTTTGGTTCTCTGGAACCTCTTCTATCACTCTGTTCCTGAGTAGATTATGTATAGCCTGTTTCATTCTTTTTGCTAATTGATGATTCCTGATCTTGGAGGTCCAGAATCTGTTGTATCTTGTGACAGACTTGAATTCCAGGGTATATCCCACTGTTAGAATCTGCTTGACCCACTTGTCTGGGTTCAGCAGATCCCATGTCTCCCAAAAATGCTCCAGCCTGCCCCCACTGGATAGGGAGATGGGATCCCCTGCGTTTCATTGTGAAGGGGGCTGGAACCTTTTCTTCTGGAACTCCTTACGATTTCCAGATCTGGCTCCTTGCGTAGGTCCTCTTTGCCTCTGATCATAAGACCTCCCTGGCCTGTATCTTTTGGAGTCCCGAAAGGACTGCTTCCTGAATGAGGTGTTTCTGGAAGGAGAAGAACGGTTCCGGCGCTGTTGGGGAAGAAACGGGCTTTTTCCCCCTGATGATTGCTTAATTATTTCTTCAAGCTGGCTGCAAAACAACTTTCCTCCAGTGAAAGGAAGGGAGATTAATTTATTCTTGGAAGTGGCGTCCGCTTCCCAGGATTTTATCCACAAGGCACGTCTTGCTGTAATAGACAGGGCTGAGGACTTGGCTAAAGAACGGATGTTGTCCAAAGAAGCGTCGCAGGAGAAATTGACTGCGTCTTTGATAGATGATAAATCTTTTAGTAGGCGGGATCTGGAAACAGAAGAGTCGATCTTTTCTTCGAATTCTGATAGCCAAATACGGAGCGTTCTAAATACACATGCCATGGCCGTAGCTGTTTTCATATTTTGACCAATATTAGTAAACTGTCGCTTGAGTGCAGCATCAGCTCGTTTGTCCATGGGATCTCTTAGAGAGGTGCCATCTTCTAGAAGCAGGGTTGTTTTCCTGGATATCTGGGCAACTGCTGCATCCACTTTTGGGGGGAGTAACCCATGAACTGGTGTCTTCTTCCGTAAAGGGATACATCTTTTGCATGTGTCTAGACATCTGGGATCTTTTATCTCCATTCTTCCATTCTTTACTGATGAGTTCTTGTATGGAACTATGGACAGGAAAAGATGGTGTTTCCTTTTTGTATCCGATAAAGGCCGTGTCCATGATGTTTAAATCTTTTTGGGTTTCTGTTAACCCCAGAGATTTCCTCATGGCCTTCACTAAACCTTCTACTTTGTCAAGGCCAAAAGATCCAGAATCTTCAGTGATTTCGCCTTCTTCTGCCGATGAAGGACCAGATTCCATGTCCAATACACTGATGTCATCATCTTCATCAAACCTAAGTGAGGTACCCTCCTCAGGGTCTGAGGTTCTAGGGCGCTTCCTGGATGATTCTTGCATTGATTGAAAGGTCTCCTGCATGGATGTCTTCATCCATCCCAGGAATTCCTGAAACTGGGATGGAACTTCAGTATTAGAGATCTTTGCCAAACATGTAGTGCATAGTTTAGCAGGGTCAGCAGCTGATATCTTGGAATCGCATCCTGCACATTGCTTAGATTTGGAAGTCTTTTCCTCTTTTGGAGTTTCAGCTGGTTGTTTCAACTTTTCTCCTTTGCTATCCTTAGTATTGGACATAATGGAAAGATAGACAAGCAATACTACCCTCTAAGCACGAATGCTGAGGTAACCAAGAATAAAGGCAGTATAGTACAATAATATATCCATATCTTCTATCACACAGGCATATCCGCATATAGTATAGCCAAAATATATATAGACTTACAGACAGCCGTTCATCCCCTCCATAGCGCGGTTTAAATGAGGCCGCACCCGTCTGATTCCTCATGCCGCGTTCCACGCTGGAACGCACGCCAGTCTGACTTCCGGGATGTGAGATTGTCTAAGCCGCGTCATCATCCTGTGCCGCGTCTTTGCCGGATAGCTCAGAACATCGTGGGATCGAAGCGAAGGTGAGTCTAAAGCCTGCGGCTGCTCTGCTTCGCTGGATAGAGGAGGGGAACGGCAGCAATAATAGAACCATGCGACCCAGCAATTTCAAGGGTATGTGGTCTATATCTCTAAATGTAGTATGCGTTTGAGGCACAGTACATAGATGAAAATAACAAACTTAAGAAGCCAACTTAGAGTTTCCATGCGGCTCTAGTTATACTGTGTAAAAAAATTTTTTTTCTTCTCTGGAGGCCAAAGCCTCCTTCCTCCCAGCTTGGTAGGACCAAAAGAACTGAGCAAATGAGGAGGAGCAGAAGTTTTTATAGTTTATTGGTTCTACCAGCTGGGAGGCGGAGCCATTACCCACAGTCATTGCCGTGGATTGGACACAGAGGAAAATGAAATTTTAGAGTGGCGTTTGCCAATTTGAAAATTAAAAAAGAATTGTATACTGCAGTCTGCATCATGTAAATGGCAACCTTTTTGTACCATGCCCTACACTTTCGCATGGTGAGGTACGGCTGCACGAGTTGATCACACAGATCAACTCCCCCCATGTGCTTGTTGTAGTCTCTGATGCAGACTGGCTTACTTAGTACCCCACTTCTGCCATGAACAGAGACTGACACAGTTTTGTCCTCATGCATGGTGGAAAGCATGTAGACATATTTTCTGTCCTTGAACTTAACTGCTAGCAGCTCTTTTTGGCATAAAGCTGAGGACGTCCCGGTTTTAAGTTTTTTTTTCCTACAAGTTCTTTGGGCATCTCCCTGCAATTGCGCCTGACAGTGCCACAGTGTCAAAATAAAAAAGTGACTAAGGGGGCTGGTGTAGTAGTTGTCAACATATAAATGATATCCTTTATTTAACATGGGGTAAATCAGATCCCAAACTATCTTCCCATTTGTTCCCAGAGATTCGGGGCAACCAGGAGGGTCAAGCTGGCTGTCCTTGCCCTCGTAAATTTGAAAAGCCTGGGTATAGCCTGTGGCACTTTCGCACAATTTATAAAATTAAACGCCGAATTTGGATCGCTTGGAGGGGATGTATTGCTTGAAACCTAACCTGCCTTTATATTTCATGATGGATTCATCTATACTTATGTGTTTTTGGGGGGTATATACTTGGGCAAACTTTTCCTGTAAATGATTTATTAGGGGGCAAATTTTGAACGGTCTGTCATACTGGGGTGTTCTTTTGGGAGGCACAGGGTATTATCACTAAAGTGCATAAAGCATAAAATCATTTCATATCTAGTCCTGGTCATTGTTTTGGCAAATATAGGCATATCATATATGGGGTTTTTACTCCAGTATGATCTAATACTTGGTTTTTTAACTATTCCCATTGTCATTGTAAGGGCCCAGAATTTCTTAAATTCTAAAAGGTCTCTGGGTTGCTATATTTCTTGCTTGGAAATGAACGCTTATGGGTTGGTGCAATATATTGGGCTGCGTATACATTTGTTTGAGACACGATTTCCCCCAAAATTTCTTCCCCAAAAAATAAATAAAAAAACTCAATATGGGTAAATCCTGCCACATCCACTTGAATTCTTGGGTTGCCTGTGAATTCAGGAATTTGTGGGCATAAATTGGCTGGTGATACCCATTCATCAGCAGGAGGAGTGGCAGTACTTGTGGCAGGTCTTGGGGCATTTCTTAGAGCAGATCTTAAGGCAGCTCTTTAGGAAGGTCTTTGGGCAGCTCTTTGGGAAGTTGCGGGGGCAGCTTTTGGGGCATTTGCCAGGGCAGCTGTTGGTGCAGTCCTTGGGGCAGTGAGTCTTTTTTTACAGAAGGCCCAGAGTCATCACTACTAGAGCTGCTCTCACTCTCAGAAAACTGAGTGATGTCAAAGTCTGACGCAGTGTCTGTGGCTTCTGAGTCAGACGCCAAAAAGGAATATGCCTCTTCTAAACTATAACGCCACTGCATTGTACACTCCTACTCTAAACTAAATAAATTATTAACTTCTATAACTATACCTAACTCTCACCCCAAAAGGTCACTATCCCTATGATAAATTTTTTTTATATTATTTTTTTTTTCCCCTATTCTACTCCGAAACTTAAATCTATCTCTAAGGCTTACCCTAACACACATATTCCCTGAACCTACCCAAACCAACTACCTATCTAAACTAGCTTATAATATAGAATACACTTTTTAATAAAATAAACTTTTTTTTTTCCCTATGCTACCCCTAACCCTAAACCTTACCCTAACCCACGTATACCCTGAACCTACCTAACCCAAGTGAACTACCTAAACTATAATTTTTTTTTTTTTTTTTTGCTTTTTACCCCTAAACCTTTCCCTAACAGACATCTACACTAAACCTACCCAACTACCTACATAAACTATATTCAATTTTTATAAAAATAAATAAATAAAAAATATAAAAATAAAAAATACAAGGGGAATGGGGGGTGTCCCACAGATCAGCAAATGCTGATCTGCAGCAAATTGATCACTCCAAGAGTGATCAGATGGGGGGGGGGGTGAACTTATTGATCACTGCAAAACAGTGATTAAAGAGTTAATTTTAGCTTTTTTAAAACTTTTTTTTCCACAAAGGAATGCTCTGCAGGATCTGACACGATGTCTCTCTCCAACTCAGCAGTGTGCAAGATGGAGGGAGGCAGAGAGATATGACAGGGACAGTATTTACAAATACTGTCCCGGTCATTCAGCTTTTGCAACATGTGATTCACTCATGAAGAGAATCGCATGTTGCAACAAAGCTTCTAGTGGCTGTTACTAAGTGTCCCGATATCGGGGCACTTAGTAACAACCAGCCCACACTCTCCCATTACTCCGTGCGGTGGCAATGGGAGAGTTTAACCCATGATGGTCCAGGACCGTCATGGGTCCTTAAGGGTATAGCAACCCATGACGGTCCAGGACCGTCATGGGTCCTTAAGGGGTTAAATAAATCATGACACGGTGTAATATGTCATGTGTTGTTGCTGCTAAGGAACAGATGATTGTTATTACGTCCTGATATGTGAAACCATAGAATTCAAAGGTGGTGTACTTTTTCACACAACCAGGGCTGGCGCAAGGATTTTTGCCACCCTAGGCAAAACCTCATTTTGTCCTATTGGCTCCACCCCTTGTGTCCCATCCCTTTATGCCCCGCCCACTTACACCCTACCTTTTTTAATGACTGTTACCATATCACCTTTTATGAGCTAATTAATAAATGTTTTTTGTCGCAAATTAGGCTCAATTAGTTATTTAATTAAACTGAAAATTAACTATGAATGCCAGAGAAACGTACACAGCTCATTGCTTTGTAATGCAATGTAAAGCAATGCGTTTTGTACCTCTCTTTGGCTGTAGGGCATAGTGGGGTGGCACCCTCCCTTTGTTGTGTGTGTGTGTGTGTGTGTGTGTGTGTGTGTGTGTGTGTGTGTGTGTGTGTGTGTGTGTGTGTGTATGCCTGCAGCACGAGCAACGTAATACTAGGTACTCCCTGTGCACTTCTGTATAGCTATATCCTAAAAGGCAATAAAGCAAAGGAGCAAACGTATAATGATATTTTAATTTACTAGTGATATGAAAACATATAATGAATAAACTCAAGAACACGATAAAAAAAATAAGAACTAAATATAAAAGCTGTATGCTGCATATGGAAGTTGGCTGTAATGTGGAATAAGGCTGTAGGGAGGAAAATGTCTTCAAAGTTCAATGTGAAACAAATGTAAACTCACATAACCTCTGTAATCTGTACCAGAGAGAGGTTGTGTGATTTTACATTTGTTACACAAGTAACTTTGAAGACTTTTTCCTCCCTACAGCCTTATTCCACATTACAGCCAACTTCCATATGCAGCATACAGTAGGTAGGTTTTATATTTCACATTTTTTTTTTTTTTTTTTTTTAGCATGCATTGAGTTTGTTCCATATTTCTAGTAAATTAATATATCATCATACATTCTGTACATTTGGCCCTTTGCCTTTTAGGATATAGACGTGCACAGGGAGTACCTAGTATTAAGGTGCTCCAGGTGAACACGATGCACATTATATGTGTATATATACAACGTATTGTATGCATGTATATCTATCCTTTAGTTTCTCTTTGTTAGTAGTTTCGTGTGTGTGTGTGTGTGTGTGTGTGTGTGTGTGTGTGTGTGTGTTTATCTTCCTTATCTTTGGGATTTCTGATATAATGGTAATTGTTATGTTTTCCTTTCTTGTCTGTCCCTTGGGTTGGTGGCAACAGTAGAGAGGAATACGACAATGGCACATAAATGCAGTCTCTGGGGAGTAAAACACACACACCAGCTATGCAATGTAAATGTAAGTGCACAGCTGGTGTCTGAAAATATAAAAGCAGCCCGGACTAGCTACGCGGTGATGTAGCACATATGGCTGCTCACCTTCACATCTCCCTGGTCTTCAGTCCTGTCTGGCAGGGGCCTCCAGTACGAGTCAAAACTTTATGGGTGCGCCATTTGACTGTAATGCAGCAGCCACCAAGATTTGTGTGGCTCTGCTCTGCGCCCTCTGTAGATGTGCGCCCTAGGCTGGTGCCTACCTTGCCTATAGGTGGCGCCGGCCCTAGAAACAACTGCATAGTTGCTTGCAAAATTACCTTGTGATGTATGAAGGTAGTTCATTTATTCCTCCCCTCTCTGCAGAAACCTAGCCCACCACCACTGTAACATATAGCTCTGACCTGGTGCACTCTATACATGCGCAGGTTAGAGGGGGTCAGTACTTTCAAAGCCCATTAACACATATGTCAAGCGAAAGCGATGCCAATCACCAGCAACATCAAACACTGCCACGCACTTCCTACATCCCTCGTTGGCTACAGAGATATTTTTACAGTGGTCATGACTGAATAATCATTATACTGTATTTTTTGCGAAGGATTTGGTGGAAGACAGATTGTGTCCCACTTTAATGGTACTGTGTATTAAAGACAGTAACAGATCTGTGAACAAGACATCGATAAGATTTTCAAGCTCATTTTACAACCAGAGCAGCACACTCATAACAAACCCAACCACTACTTCTGACTTTCCACACTGATCTTTCCAACACCTTGATGTCAATGTTTTTTTAATCTTAAGAGTCTTAAGAGCTTGTATTTGGTAGGCTGATGCCAAACTAGAATTTTCCCACACTACAAACCACACTGATGATGTGCAGCAGTATAACAGCAATAGAACTGAAAAAAAGTTAGTGAGCTTCCTAAAAGGTGTACAATTTATTTTAGCACAATAGCTAAGGAACTAAAAGTAAAAAGATCCAAGTATGTTTTTTCTGTTGTTAACACTAGAAACATAAGCCCACATTTATAAAAGCAAACTCGCGTTATTGTGGAGTAAACCAACTGCACCACAGAAGACAAAAAATCCTGTTAAAGGAGATTGGGCTTTTAAAAAACAAACACAAACAACCCAAAATGCATGAGAATTCCGGAATTTTTTTTGTTTTGTTTCTTATGGTCCAGTTGGTTTGCTACAAGATTACACTAGTTTGCTTTTATAAATATAGGGCACCATCTGCTTATGAATGTGAACTTTAGGAAAATAAAAAGAGTCCACACAGGTTACTGGTAACTCTGGGAGGCGATTCGCCCCTTAGTAGGCAGGAACAAAGTGTATGCAGGGGCAGGAACAAAGTGTATGCAGGGGCTGGAGTCTCCCTTCCCTCCTTGGCTGCAGCTAGCCAATCAGCTCCAGAAAGATTTGAGACACTAAGATGACTAGATAGTAGAAGGGAAGACGACTCCTGTGAGCATGACACCGAAGGACCCCCACAGTCTACCATAAGAGAGCCTAGCATGGTCCCTTGACAGGGTGGGAGACCAGTAACCCGTACGGACTAAGAGAAAAGGATTTAACAGGTAAAACTAAAATCCTCTTTTCGCTGTCGTCCAATACAGGTTACTGGTAACTCTGGGGTGTCCAACCATTAAGCTTCCCAGAGGTGGGAAGAAGGCAAGGACCAGGCGCAAGGCCCCCAAAGTCACCAGAACTTATATGAACCATCAGATCAGAGATAGCCCAACAAGAACTGGAGTGTCAACGGACACAAAACAGGGGTATCAGCATCCCAAATGTTACAAAGCACACTGAACTAGAACAGGGTTCAACAGAGAAGGAAGCACCAAGAACCAAGGAAAATCCTAGACAGGCAATACTGCCTCCAGGATTTTCCTCCCAAAGCTGGCATCAGGCGATGCCAGCACATCCACACGGTAGTGCTTTGAAAACGTGTGCACAGATGACCAAGTGGCCGCCTTACACAACTGATCAGCGGAGGCCTGATTCTTGTAAGCCCAAGAGGCCCCAGAATTGTTCCTCATTACATTCCTGAATACATGCTATGGTCTTCTGTAATTGATGGAAAAAATGAACCTTCACTCACTGTGATGGGACTCTGCCACTTATCACAATATTCCACCATTCATGAAGCACATGAAGAACCAATGACTATGGCACCATTCATTCTGGAAGTGCCATAGAGCACTGCAGAGGAGCAATTATAAGGAAAGTCAGCTGTACACATTCTATGATTTAGAAGCCTTATTAAGTTTATGGGAATGATTAACTGGTTTAATGGTGTTTTTGGTGAGCCCCCACTTATTTTTTGTTAGAGCAAGTTATATTTCGGTTTTACTTGGCTGCAGAGTAAGACCCATTTTTTACCACCACATTGACATTATAAACCAGTGGTCACAACCCTATCTCCAAGAGTGCCAACCAAACTATGTCTTAAGGATTTCCCTGCTTAAGTGCATGTGCCAGAGGCTCAGCCATTTAATTAGTTTACTCTCATGTGCACAAGCAGAGAAAACCTAAAGACATGGATTGTTAGGCACACCTGAAGATCGTGATGGGAGCCACTGCTATAAACCTGTAGCAATTCAATGACCACTCATCTAATAAAACTCCAGTGAATAAGATTACATTTATAGACTGAATTAGGTATAGAACCTCAAGTATTAAATGAATTCAGCTACTGAAAGCCAAAACCCATACAATTGTACTATACTATACATTAACATGGCTGAATGTTAGGGCTGAACCTTTGTTTCAGATATCATTTCTACTGAACCCTTGACCATCCTCAATAATCCAATCTAATTCAGAATTAAGAGTGTCGCCATAATGGACCTTGTGTTGAAGTGATATTAGAGAGTGAATAAGTAGCATTATACCGGGTTACCCATGTACATAGCTGATAAGCCTGAAAAATGACAAGTCCAAGTTCAACCTCTGCAGTATCACCCTTGTTGATCCAGAGGAAGGAAGAAGAAAAAAAAAAAACAAAAACAAAAACTGGGGGCTTCGTTAGTAATTTTCTAAGTTACTACCTACTTTATCATAAAAATGCAAGACTAGTTGTTTGACATTATCTATTGTTCATTAAACCACACTGGCTCTTAAAAATATTACCAAGCATCAAAATTTTCAAAATAGTATCCCTTAGGCACCATCCTAGTATTTTTTCCCTTTATGAAAGTCAAAATGTACAGATCTATTAGCAGGCTCAAATTCCAACACTTTGCACATATTCCTTTAGTTTCTAGGTCTTCTTTAATAAATCTGGCAGACTTTTAGACAAAAATGTGTTTCCTCTAGTCTTTAGCCAGCGTTGCATACCACTGGGACTCAAAGGCTTAAGACTGTCTCTTTTTTGCTCAACTCATTGAGAGTTTTCAGCATTCATTTATTATAAAGTTGAATCTATATAAAGGATGATGATAATAATCCTATACAATAATTCGCTAAAACACGTGTAACAACGCAGTCATGCGCAGTAGAGCGCCCAGCTCTGTATCAGCTGCGGCGCGGGCAGTCTCTACTGCGCATGACTGCCCCGCGCCCGGCTGACAGTGGCACTGTGGCCTATGTAATGGGCTCTTCAACTAGTAGTTCAATAAACCGCTTCTCCTAGACAGACAGGCCTTCACTTTACAAAAGGTTGGCACCATCATTTCTCTATGACAGACATTTGGGATCCCATTTGCATGGCTGACGCAGACTGCAGACAGTTACCTGGGACTTCAGCATTTTTATCTTAGCACATTAACCCTTTGGATGCCAGGAGATGATGCAATTAATTTGCTTGCCATCTCTTGCGTTCAAACAGTTAAACAAAAATTTCAGATCACTACAAAGAAATTAAGTATCAATACCAACTAACATTATGAAAATATATTTATTTATAAATACGCTTCAGTCAATCATAACAGCAATTCAGAAATACACATTTATATAAATGATCTGAAACTATCCAGCATGTACACCAATTCATTTTGTATTCATTTTACATCTAAAATAGAATTTGTTTTTGTATGCAACTAAAAATAAAGATTTCTTCATTTTTTTTTTAATTTTTTTTTTAAATAGAAAGAATGAATATTTGGAAGGGATCACAATAAAAAGTGTGTTAAGGTTGCCTGGATATGGATGTGTAGCAAATAAATGGAATAAGATGGTGGTACAAAAAGCACTCGCAGATCTTATAAAGGGTATAAAAAAATAAATATTTGTTTTTCTGGTCTTGATGAAGGCCATCTATACCTGGATGAAACATTGATCAGAATAACATTTTTAACCCTTTATAAGACATGTGAGTCCTTTTATACCATCATCTTATGCCATTCATTTGTCATATGTCAGCACCCATGCATCCAAACATTTTCTCCTATCTAGTAAAATAATCATAAAACAGCATGCTATGTTAAAAAAAAAATAAATAAAAAAATAATTAAATAAATAAAAAAAAAATACAAAAAACTGTGTGTGTATTAACAGGCCTCCACTTTTCCACATTTTACAGTTCATCCACTCACAAAACACTGACTAGAAGCAGCCTTTTAAACACTCATCTGAATCACGTACCAGAAAATCATATTATATATATTATATATATACACATATACATATATAATACACAGATGTAAAATTATACCAGATTTTTTTTAAAGGGATAGTAATGTTTCACAATAAAAGCAGCTCCAATTAATCTTCATAGTATCTGGGCCATAGAGAGTGTTATTTCAATACTGTCAGAGTTGTAGTTCAAGAGTAATTGAATGATAAAGTATCCCACTCCTGCCCCTTTTACGGATATAACACTGCTCACCTCAAAAGAGAAAGCTAATGTCCGGTGGATTGCAGAGATGGACAATCTTCAGTAAGCATAAGGAAAAACCTGTCATTGGGGGCAGGGCTTTCATTGTTCTCACAGTAAGAAGATTGTCCCTTGCTGTGAGCTGTCTGGTCCCAGGACCAGATCCCACATCTGAGGGGAGGTGGCTTACACTAGGTAAAAGGGGCAGGAGGGGGATAATTTATCATTCAATTACTCTTGAACTACAACTGTGACAAGATTGAAATAATAACCTCCATGGCACAAATACTATGAATGTTAATTGGAGCCGCTTTTATTTCGAAACATTACTATGCCTTTAAAGGAAAAGTTCATTACCTATGTATAATATGCACCCATGATTCCAGTCTCTCCTTCCCTCCATATATCTATCCAGGTCTCTCTCAGTGTTTTAAGCAAGAAAGAAGGTGGCACATTCAAACTTGTCACTGCCATAAATATCTCCACGCTGCCTTCAGATGAGAGATACAGACAAAATAGGGGAAAAAAAAGTGTATTATACATTAGATTTTACAGTACTAGCTTTCCTTTTACTTTACAAGAACATCGTGAGCCTGATGTAGTAACTGGAACAAACCAGTTGCACTGCAGGGAACAAATAAAATTCCCACAAACTCCCATCTACTTAAATAGGGCTTTTAACCATTTGAATGTTGGGAAGGTCTCCAATACATTAAAATGCAAGTCGTTGAATCCCTCCCTAGCATGCAAAAACTCCATTTAGATCAACTGAAATTAGGATTTGCCCTCTAAAGTGCAGTTGGAGTTGCATCACTCCAGAGTTCACCTGAGGAAGTCACATGCAGAGGTATACAAGCGTATAATAATACTTTATTGTTTGTCACAGCTTGTAGAACTGAAGTATGTATTACTCTGTCCATGAGAATGGTTTGGTATTGTAAGATGGTCTAAAAGACAAATTTTGAAGACCGAAGTTTAGATTCCATTTTCTGTCAGCATTGTCCAATATTAACTTTATTTATTTTTAGTGCTCTGGAAAAACAGTGAGCGCGATATATTGAGGAGGTTTTCTGATCTCTCCCTTGAAGCATAAAAGGACACATTATCCTGGAAAGGAAAACAGCCATCATTATAAAGACATAACATTTTTTGTAAAATGATAAATAAAAATTCAACTGTGAACAAAAATGTTCAATATTTTATGTATTTAAATGAAATTTTGTACTTGAAACAGCATTAATAGGTATTTTGTGCACATATGACAGGTCTCACATTTTACTTGGATCATAACCATTATGAACCCGTTGAGGACTAGGTCTGCACACCCTGTGGTTCTCCATGGGTCAATATGTTAGTACTTCACACCGCCACTTTGTTCCAGAGTGTTATGAAATAAGTGAATGTCAAGGAAAGGTGGTACCGTGGTGATGGCAGCAGAGGAAATGTTTTAACAATAAACAAGCAAAGCAGCAAAGACACGGGGGAAAGACAGCATGATACTAGGTTGTAATGGAAGTAGCACTGGCAGCAAAGAGATTGAGATACCACTTTAGTTGAGGTCAAAACGAATGATCTGTAGACTATGATGTATAGTCCAGGTAACCACAGCTCCAGACTTACATGAATAAATTAGACTGGCCAGAGAAAAAAAGCCATTAAAATGGTGCATGGACTAAATAACAAAACATCTCAGGAAAAATTACAAAACTATAATATGTATATGGCTTGGAGGACAAAAGGGAGAGAGTCATATGACTGAAACCTTCAAAATATATCAAAGGAGGAGCAAACGATTTTCCAGAATAGAAGGAATATTAGAACAAGTCTGCACTCCCTACGGTTGGATCACGGAAAAATAAGAGGAAATGCAAGGAAAAAAAATTACATTATGGATAAGGTGATAGATAAATGGAAAAGCCTCCCAGAGAGATACTAGCTATTCTAAGAATAAAATAAATTTAATCTAACTAGGCAAGACATTAAGAAGGCTAGTCAGGCCAGCCAGTTGGTTCAGATCTGCAGTCAAATTCTATATATCTTCTAATATTAATGTACCAAAAACAGGTTATACAGTTTAGACTAAATATCAATTTCTTTGAAAAAGATGGAAATCAACAGAGCATATATTCATCTGGATATCTTTTGCAGCATGTAGAGTGCTATGTCAATCCTATCTGAGCTGTAGGTCAAGAGTTATGTTATAAAGGATCCCCCTGCCCATTTTACCTAAGTTACTCTGCTTCCCCTAAGATGTGGAATCTGGCCGCTTGACAGGACAGCTAGCAGTGAGGGACAATCTTCATGTAGTGAGCCTAAGGAAAACCCTGTCCCCCCCTTGACGAAGGAGGGCAGGATTTTCCTTATGCTTAATTAAATATTGCCCCACGCTGTGCTCCATCTGGAACAGCATGAAAGGCAGCATGTGGCAAGTATAACACTATAACTCAGACAGGATTGATACAGTGATCTACATACTGCAAAAGATATACTAACCCTATGGTCCCTGTGTCCTCATTAGACAAGAGACATCAAGTATGACCCACAAAACTGCCCTTTAGGAATACTGTTTGTGACCCACGGTCTAGATTCTGATCATAACATGGCTGGGCTCAGACATCACTTACTCAAGTAGTAAGCATCACTAGTTCACATACAGATTTGTTTTCGTATTAATATTACAGTGGAATGGTTATGGTCTGCAAGTCACTGAGAAATTATGTTGTAAACTAGCTGCAATATAGGGAACAAATAAAAATTTCCTTAGGCCTCCCTAGCATTCAAGGGGTTCAAACCACCATTTATATCTATAGGGATTTTTATTTGTGCCCTATGGAGCAGTTGATTTGTCCCAAATTTTTTCTTAGTACATCGTCCTCACTATGCTAGTCTTACCACGCTGGATTGATTTATGGATACTGGAGCAGAGATATTTGGTCCCACTGAAGACTTTAGATCCAAGCTGGTGACACTCAGGTCACAGGAAGGAACTGCATTTTCCCAGCCAGCTAAGCAGTGCTGTTAAAAATATAAAATACCTCAATTTATCATGTAAATTCCATTTACAACTCTGTAACAGTCAATAATAATCTTTCTTCAATCCACAAAATCAAGTTACGAAGTACAAAAGGCAAGATGTTTTCAACCTTTTAACTCACTGGATGCTAGACACATCTCCTGTGTACTGCTTCACAATTTTGTGGAGATGTCTGTAGAATACAAAGGGCTAATAATACCCAGTAAGATTTCCAGATATGTAAGCTATTTCAACATAAAAACCCTCATGATCAGTAATCTACAAGTTGTAGGGATTGTGACTGGTGTTTACGCATTCCATCATGCAGGCCTCTCATTACACAATAAATTGTAACAAGCAGTGACCAATGAAAAGAACGTGAAGTGGACTGTCCAATCAGACACACTCATGAGGAGAGCCAGGATATATATATTTACTTTAATATAAAAGTAGCTTAAGTACTTACGGATGGTAAAGCAAGGCTGTCTGTGGGATCAAAACTTTTCCTTCTGTGTGCTTTGTATTTATACGGTGGCAGAAGAGTGGATCTGGGAATGCTTACCCTGAAAGAAAAGTAATCCATTTAACATTTAAAGGTCTGACAACACCAATTCAACATTCAACTTTATTTATTTTTTTTACCCCTCAAATCACGTCCCACTCTCCGGACACAGGAGGGGTGTGTGTAACAGCTAGCCCATGTGAGCACAGCTAGCCCATGTGAGCACCAGTGGTGGTTCATTCATTGGAGAATGCAATAAGCATCTCAACAATGCTCGTGTGAAAGGTCTGCCAGAGGTCCCACAGGCCACTGGGCAGACAATCCTTGTTGCAGTTGCTGTGTGAACACAGTGAAGATGCAGTATGCTGGACTTTTGTGCTATCACTCAAGGTGATAGGTCACATGAGTGAAAGGCTCCATAATCCAGAATAGTAGCTTTCACAATGGGCGACAATAACAATGCAGCACCGCTCGCCCAATGCAAAAGAGGTCCTTATGAAGCTTATGGCAAGAAAGGATGAACTAACAAAACTAAACAAAAAAGTAAAATGCATCCAAGTGATTTCCCCAAAGCTTCAATATAAATATATGCACGGTTAGGCTTAGATCCTAGCTCACGGATTTTCAAGTTGTCTTCCCAGAAGACATACAAAGGGTTCCATGGACTTATTATCAGTGGAACCAGGCTGGAGGGGATGCCAGTGAATGAGAGGATCTGTAACTATTAGTGGACATGTGAAAGAACGCATTTTGTTTTCTCTTGTAAAAATCTATGTAACTCATCCCTTCTACCAGATACAGCTACCGAATATCTGTTGACCAATACATTTAAGGCCTTAGGCCAAAAGAGTTATTCTGAATCTAGTAAACTGCACCAAGATGGGGATGTTTTGACGATAAATGCTCCACTTCAAACAATGATTTAAGTCCTTTAATGCTAGAGGTCACCAATGCATTACAATATGTTGAAGACCTCTCCATTCAAAGGCTTAAATGACAACTGAATCATGACAAATTTGCAGAATTTTAACCCTTTGAGTGCCAGAGGGGTACGCAATGCATTGCAAAGCGAACCCCTCAGGCTCTCAAAAGGTTAACTGCAAATCTGCAATGCGGTTGGTTTGAGCCAGAATCCTTCACTCAATGAATAAGTCCTATAATTAAAGTATAAAAAAAAAAAAAAAAAAAAAATATGTGTATTTATTTATTTTTATTTTTTTACAGGAAAACTGCATCTTAAAATACATTTTAAAAAGTTTTTTTTTGTTTACATTTTTAATTGGACAGGAACAATTGTGCCTGATTCTTGACATTTTGGGGCACAACACAATGTGCTGTATACATCTCCGGCACTCAAAAGGGTTAAGAACCACTGCTCTATCCTATTACAGGATGTCTGTGCACAGCTGTGAGAACCACTCATTAAGAGCAATGATGTCAAATGAGGTATTTGAAGAACATATACGAAGTTTGAGAGGTAAACCAAAGCAAACAAGAATTCAATTCAAACTGCCACACTCATCACATCAAAAACTACTTATAAAAATTAAAATAAAAAATTAGTAACTAAATGCAGGAACAATTGGGGTTATGCACTAAAGTGTGATAAAGAGGTGATAACGTGGAGAAATCTTTATGTATTGGCTCCATAGAATCACACAGGAACCTTTACAAGTGATATCTCAGCTTTATAACCCCCAATGTGTTTTTGGAGGCCTAAAATCTACTCTCACAAGTTGATATTCCTGCTATTTCCAGGACTCCCAATGATTCTACAGGAATATCATAAAATGCGCTAAACAATACCAACCTCCCACACCCCTTTTACTAAAGAAGAATATTAATATATTTATGCAGGATACAAACCGAATGTATGCTGGCTCTTCTATCGAAGGGGGGCGTCTTGACCTGCGCTTTTTACAAATAGGGCAGGCAGGCTGGGAGCCTGCAGGTGATGTAAACAAGCGATTGTTCACTCTATAGCAGTACACACCTGTAATTTAAAAAAAAATATAGAAATACAAACCACTGACACGACACAAACAAAAATATTCCCACAACCCTACCCAATGTACGGACAATGTGTGCAGTATCATTATGCAGCATATAACACAGTCTAGCAGTGTTTCGTATAGCTTCTTGGTGTCTACGCACTTGCAGATGCTCCACATGTCTAACAAGCCTGGAGTTCTCCAGTTACCTTCATTTACAATACAGAGTTTATAGACACATTGGTTAGATAAAAAAAAAAAAAAAAAAATAGGATTTTAGCCTTACCTGTTAAATCCTTTCCTCTTAGTCCATACAGGTTACTGGTAACTTTTGGTAGGCGATCCACCCCTTTAAGTAGGCAGGAACAATTCTGAGAAGTGAGTGCAGGGGTGCAGCCTACACTCTAACCTTAGCTGCAGCTTCCTGTTAGCTTCAGTAAATTTTGGAACAAACTACAAGTAGTCCGTGAGGAACAGAAGACTCCTGTGAGCATGAACCCAAAAGTGGTCCCCCATGTTCTGTCGCAGGAGAGCCATGCAAGGTCCCTTGACAGGGTGGAAGACCAGTAACCTGTATGGACTAAGAGAAAAGGATTTAACAAGTAAGATTAAATTCCTATTTTCTCTGTCATCCAATACAGGTTACTGGTAACTTTGGGATGTCCAACCATTAAGTTCCCCAGGGCGGGAAGAAAGGCAAGGACCAGG
This sequence comes from Rhinophrynus dorsalis, assembly GCA_037306005.1. Classification (NCBI taxonomy): domain Eukaryota; kingdom Metazoa; phylum Chordata; class Amphibia; order Anura; family Rhinophrynidae; genus Rhinophrynus; species Rhinophrynus dorsalis. The sequence continues at coordinate 162,269,084 of CM074724.1, forward strand.
CACAGGCCCCCAAAGTCACCAGAGTACCATTGAACATACAGATCATGAATAGCTCAAAACTAACCGTTAAGTGTCAGCGGACACTGAACAGGGGTTTAAAAAAAAAAAAAAACCATGAACTGTCACACAGCACACTGAACTAGAGCCAACAGGGCTCAAAAGTGAAAGAGTACTGAGAGACTAAAGAGATCTTAGACAGACAAGGCTGCCTCCAGGATCTTCCTCCCAAAACTGGTATCAGCCGATGCCAACACATCCACACGAAAGTGTTTAGAAAAAAGCGTGCACAGACAACCAAGTGGCCACATTGCACAACTGATCAGCTGAGGCCTGGTTCTTGTAGGCCCAAGAAGCCCCAATAGACCTCGCAGAATGAGCCGTAACCCAGAAGGGAACAGGCTTTTTCCTAAGTTCGTAAGTCGTACTAATTGTGGACTTGATCCAAGAAGTGATGGTAACCTTGGAAGCAGGCTTCGCTGCCCTAGGACCCTCAGGAAGGACAAAAAGAGTGTCAGACTGCCTCAAGGACTCAGTGCGATGCACACAGAACTTGAGACAATGCACAAAATCCTACAGATGAAGATCCCTCTCATCAGAAGTAGGGTTAGGACAGAAGGAAGGGATCACAATCTCCTGATTAATGTGGAACTCAGATACCACCTTCGGGAGAAACTCTTGTGAGGTGCAAAGCACCACCTTGTCCTTGAGAAAGGCCAAAAAGGGTGATCTACAAGACAGGGCATGCAGCTCCGCGACTCGGCGAACAGAAACAATCGCCAGGAGAAAGGCCATATTCTACATATGCACACATAGAGGAATGGTAGCCAAAGACTCGAAAGAAGGACGCTGAAGTACTCCCAAATCCAGGTTAAGATCCCACTGAGGAGCAGGGGACTTAAACACCGGACGGGTATGAGCAATCCCCTGGAAGAAAACCTTGAAATCAGGAATGATAGCAAGATGCCTCTGTAGAAAAAGGTCCGGAGGAGGGGGGGGGGGGGGGGGAGGGACGAGTCAAAGAGGTTCCGCCACTGAAAGGTCCAGAAGCTCTGGAAACCAAGCCTGTCGGGGCCAGTACAGAGCAATCAGAATGACTGGGCAGTGCTCTAGTCTCATGTTCCGAAGTACCCCGATCAACAGGAGGAAAGATGTATGCCAGAGGAAATGTCCAGAGGATCAACAAGGGATCCTCTGCCAGAGCCAGGGGACCCGCCCAGCCACAGCAGAACATTGGAACGTTCCTGTTGTGCCTGGTTGCCATCAGGTCGATGCAAGGAAGACCCCCACTACTGGATGAGTAGGATGAACACCTCTGGTTGTAGCTCCCACTTTCCACTGTTCACTGTGTGCTGACTGAGGAAGTCTGCCAGGACGTTGTCTACGCCAGGAATATGAACTGCGGAAATGGCAGGGATATGCTCCTCTGCCCATGACAAAATAGCCTTGACCTCTAGCCAAGCTGCAAGACTTCTTGTGCCGCCTTGCTTGTTGATATAGGCTACCGCTGTGGCGTTGTCCGACTGTACCCTGACTGGGCAATCCTCCAGTTGCCGTGTCCAGAGATGTAGGGCATGAAATATCGCCTGAAGCCCCAAGACATTGATGGGAAGGAGAGATTCCTCCTGAGACCACCGGCCCTGAACACTCCCCATCCGGAGAGGCTGGCATCCATCATCACTGTGGTCAAGAAGGGCACCATGAAGGGTCTGCTATTCAGGAGATTGTTCAGGTTGAACCACCACAAAAGGGTCTGCTCCACGTGAAGAGGGAGAGATAGTGATCTCTCTAGGAGATCTGGATGGCCCCTGCATGCAGGATTAGAAGCCTCTGAAGTCTGTTGAAGACTTGAGGTGCTGTGGTTAGGCCAAAGGGGAGGGCAGAGGACTGGAAATGCCCTCGGTCGCAGGCAAAGCGGAGATACTGCCGACTCTCTGGATGAATGGTGATGTGCAGATAGGCATCTTGAAGATCCAGAGAGGCCAGAAATTCCCCAGGAGACATGGCGGCTGTCACTGTGTGCAGAGACTCCTGGCGGTACTGAGACCTAACCACAAAGGAGTTGAAATCCTTCAGATCCAAAATGGGACGACAGCCCCCATCCTTCTTGTAAACCACAAAGAGGTTGGAGAAGAATTCCAAGCCCCTCTCCTGAGGGGAAATTGGCTCTAGGACCACCTTGTCCAGAAGGGCCTGTGTAGCTTCCTCAAAAAGGAGTCTCTTTCTGCTCCCAAGGGAGAACGAGAAACAAAGGTCCTTGGAGGAGGAAGAGAGGTGAAGGGAATCCTGTATCCTGAGGCCACCACTTGTAAAACCCATGGGTCCGCCACAAAGGCCTGCCAAGCTGAAAGGTAGTGGCATAGGTGGCCACCTACCTGCGGGTGGGGACCCGGGTTTGGTAAGTCATGCAGAAGAAGGTTTGGAAGCCTTGGGCATCATGGATGACTTGGATCTCCATTGCTGCTTAGGCTTGGATGAGGAGCGCGGAGCCTGAGGGACCGTCTGGGTCACCTGGTGAGAGTCTGCCTGAAAGGGACGAAAAAGCAGATACCTTTTGAGAGGCGCCTTCTTCCTCAGGACCACTGGCAGGTGAGTACTCTTTCCTCCAGTGGCCTCGCTGATAAGATCCTCGTGCTCAGGCCCAAACTGGGAGGAGCCCTGAAAAGGCAAAGACAGGAGAGCCTTCTTGGAGGCCATGTCAGCAGAACAGATCTTGAGCCAAAGAGTCTGTCTACCACAGACATGGCAGAAGCCCTGGCTACCACACACACAGCGTCTAACAGGGCAGCAGAGACATAATGCCGAGCCTCAGCAATGTTAGCGAGAAGTCGCAACATGTCAGAAGTAGGGGCCCCCTGACGGACAACAGAATTGAGCTGTTCAGTCCAAACAGCCACAGCCCTAATTACCCATGCAGCAGCAAAGGCAGGGCGAAGGGCAAAGCACGCTGTCGCAAAAATAGCCTTGAGAGAAGTCTCAAGCTTCTTATTAGTCCAGTCTTTGAGAGCAGAGGCATCAGCCACTGGCAAGGCAGTGGATTTAGTAAGCCTGGAAACTGGGGCATCCACTTTGGGGGCATGAGGTTTCCCTAACACACGGCTCCCAATGGATTCAACTCACCGGACGTATATTTGTTGTAAGCAGTCACAATGTCGGGCGTTACGCTAGTCTGATGGTAGTAAGGGATAGATCCATATAGAGGAGCACACAATATATAAATAAAAATGATATGTATCAGGGCTTAAAACTGGAAGTCCTTTGCTACTAGCCAGACCTGAAAAGTTACTTGCCACTGCAAGCCATAACATACCCACCAGGACTGAATTTCTACTCGCCAGGGCTAAATTTTCACTCGCCATTGGCTAGTGATGAGTGGAAATTTTGAGCCCTGTATTTATTATCTACTATCCAACACATTTTGTAAGACTTTCTTACTTCATGAGTGATTCACTGATGAAGTGAGACATAGTCTTACGAAACCTCACTTAACATACTACACTTAGAGGATTTTTCCCTTACAGTGAATGAAGTCCCCATGTCCTCATCTGACCGACCTGGGAATCATCGGCAAATGTAGCAGTTTCTCAATATATCAATGAGTGATTAGATTAAGTGGAGATCTCTACAAAGCCATATACGGACACATGTGAGTCAGAACGGAATGGAGAGACCAACATAGAGGCATATCCTGAGAGTAATTCCGGGCAACCAAACAAGAAAGTATCCGGTGAGTGTACTGGATACAAGTGGGGGAATTATTTCATTAAAATATATAAAGATTACCCTTAGAGTTTGCGTTCTGTTCTTCTGTTTTTTCCTATCTAGGGTCCTCAGCGATGACAAAATGAGAAACACACTGTTTTAAAGGATATGTGTGATTGTGCATAGTATTCAAGATATCTTACCACCTCCAACAGGTGTAGGGTCTGCTATTGCTTGGTAGAAGGATCAAGACAAAAAGATGGAAGAACAATGACCTGGTTAATGTGAAACTTCTGGACAACACTGGCCAAGAAACCACTAAGTGTACACAAAGGACCCCTTATCCTGGTTAAACTTAAAGGGATAGTATTGTTAGAAAAAAGTAATAACTATATGGTAGTACTTGCACTTATTAGTATCTTTCAAACAGTTATGGTTTGAGAGATATAGGAAAATAAAGTTCTCCGCTCCCTTTCCTTTCTGCTTGACGAGCTGTAAAGCTGTCAGAAGCAGATTCTGGTCACTTGACCAGATGCAGCTTTTCAGCAGCACTGATATAACAATATCTAAAGATAACTATTTCATCGGAATGGTCTAAAACGTGTGCTTGCAAACCATGCACACGTTGTAGACCGTTCCGATGAAGTATTTATTTATAGGTATCGCTAGGTCAGCACTGCTGAAGAGCCGGCATCTGATCCAGGAACCAGAATATGTTTCTGACAGCTTTACAGCTCGTCAAGCAGAAATGGGAGAGAACAGAGAACTTTATTTTCCTATATCTCTCAAACCTTAACGGTTTGAGAGATACGGATAAGTGCAAGTACTCTCTTTTAATTGTATCTACCATGTAGTTAATACTTTTTTTCCTGACATTATTATCGCTTTAAGAGGGAACTAATAAAAGGTCTCTGAAGAACACCAAGAAGCAGGTTCAGGTCCCACAAAGGAGTGGAATCCCTAAAGGTGGGACAGGCATGAGCCTTTGGAAGGCATCCAGTGAGGCAGATACTGCATCAGGGGCCTCGAGACCTAAAGGGTCTCCAACACTGCCCTGATGAGGCCTTCTGCCGAGGGTTAAGGGTCAGCCTCATGAGAATCCCCAAAAGGACATATAAGAATATGTCCTCTCCATCTGTATCAATTTCAGATTCCGAGAAATCTCCAGCCAAATGAGTGGCCCCTAAAGACAGGATAATTGCATCTGATAGGGGGCATGGGTCTCCAAGAATGGAAGACCCCTTTGACAGATGAAGGGATAGAAGCAACTGATGACAGTCTTAAACCAAACTAGCTCTTGTTCTGCACTGGATGGCCCCAGAAGAGTAGTAGGGGCCACGGTGCGAGAGGGACATGGGGTAACTGAATATTCTTGTGTAAGCACAGCTTGACATGATGAACAATGAGATATACTGCATAATGGGACCCCTGAATCCTTAGGTTTGGATTTCCCCATGTGTCCCTTAGGATCGGACATGTTCAGACAAAGACTCCCAAAAATAGGACAAAGAGGTCCAAAGTTATGTAAAGATAGGATAATGGGTGCAGAAATATCCCCCACCAGTTGGTCTCCGGACAGGATTCTCCTGCAGTCAGCACAGCGCTGACGTCAGAGAAAGGGGAGGAACTTTGAATACAAATATCTCTCAAACCATAGCGGTTTGAGAGACAGGATTTGTTGCATCTAGATTCATGCTAACCACTACAAAACTATAAAGATTTTTTCTGGGACATTACTGTCCCTTTAAGTTTAGCCCTTTCTGACCCTTTGACATGAAACAGATGCTGAGACATGTCCCAAAGATTTCCCATTAATCAATATGAAACAAAGATGGCCACTCCATGGGTGCCTGTTCTTAAAACTAGTCATGTACCATAAAATAAAAAAAACTTATTTTTCTATTTATTCATTACATTAAGGAAGTATAAAGAAATCGCTACATGTTAAGAAACAAAGAAAAGAAGGCTGTCCAGAATGATGACAAAGCCCAGTAACAGTGTATAAAGGGAAAGACTGGTGCTAAAAGGGTTAATAAACCCAAACAGAATAGCAACCACCTTTTATTAACATAATATGTAAGGAAATAGAAGAATTGAGTGCAGAAAAGGAAGGAATACAGCATTAAAGTGGATGCCAAGGAAGCAATCGGACATTCAAAATAGGACATGGCACTCAAATGGTTAATTCACCGGTCTTCTGTCTTCAGGCTCCCATTGTAAAATACTGTTCCTCAATACTGAGGAACAGACTTGTCATGAAGTCAATCTCCACACGGAATGGTCCATAAATACACCTATGAACTGGGCAATCCAAATGAAGGGAAGGCTGCTAATGGGAGCCCGCCTAACAGGGCATTATACAGCCCCATATCTAAAATTAAAAAAAAAAAATTAAAAAAAATAAGAAGCTGAAATCTAAGAACAGTGACAGCTTGCTCATCTTCTTTTGATGGGGCATTTGAATTTGGAAGGTGGGGGTAAAGAGGGAGGGAAATAAGGAAGTCTCTGCCTCAAAGGGTTCTGCCTTTTTTGAACTGCCCTGCCCTCTGGAGGAGGGGAGCCTTATCCATTGGTTTCTGTCTTCCATAGAGGACATAAGAGAAAAGCATTTCAGGAAGCAAATATATCATTTCATTAACCCCTTAAGGACCAGTGGTCCAGGGAAGTTACCTTCCCTTAAGGACAGATTTGATCCTTGCTGACGCGCCGGTACACGTGACCTGTTATGGTTACTGGCGCACCGCTTTGGGGCCTAAGAGAGACAGCTCCAGTCTTGGAATGGTCAATTTTAGGCCCCGTTTTTACTTACAGTGCTCTCGGTAGAGCACTGTAAGTAAAACATATGTGACGTGCTATGACCATCACCAAACCTTAAGGGTATAAGGACCGTGACTGTCATAGCATGTCATCTGGTCCTTCAAGGGTTAATGGAATCTACCTATAAAAGAGAATAACAAGGACTGCACCGCAAGTTGAATACGTATAGGTATACAAGTCTTTCAGGGAACATTCATTCTCCTGCAAGTATACACCTGGAGGCCACAGTCTCATGATCAGATGTCCAGTGTCACGCTACTGTACAATGGACAGTTAACTGGGTTAAGGTAAACAAGAAGTTCAAAGTGGTAGTATGCAAAATATAACTTACTTTTAAAATAGTTTACTTGTTTTAAAGGGGATCTACCACCCCTCAATAAGTTTACATTAATCAATTCTTCATCTGGCGACTAGCTGCTTAGTAGCGCTAGTTGCCAGAAGTATTACCTGGTTTCAAAGATATTCCAGTTTTTTGGAGGCTCACAGCAGCAGGAAGCATGGACATCTTGTCATAGTGAACTGGAATATCTCTGAAACCAGGTATTATTTCTGGCGACTAGCGCTACTAAGCAGCTAGTAGCCAGATGAAGAATTAATTAATGTGAACTTATTGTGGGGTATTAGTTCCCCCTTAAACAAAACAGGAAGTCAAAAATGTAACTATGTAGAAAGTAATTTAGCCACACATCAGAAAGATTGTTAATGCTCATTTTGGTGTGTGAAAAAAAAGTAGTAAAACCTGTTCATGTATTAAAAAAAAAAAATTTAGAAGGCACATGTTTAATCTTACATTGATGAGTGTCTAGGGCATGATCTAGCTCATCTTCAGACTCGGATGTGTCTTCAGTTCTAGAACTGCAAAATCCAAAGCAATAATTAAGTCTGGCAAAAGGAAGATTCAGAATTTTGTTTAGGAAAAAAAAATGCACATTCAGAAATTATCTAATACCATACTATTTATCTGATGCATTTTACTACAAGGATTGTATCTAATTTAATAGCTAGTTATGGAGATTGTAGAAGCATTCATAAACTCAAAAGGGTTTGTAAAGTCTTTATAAACACGCCACAAAATGTTTTACACCACACCAGCATACACCTCCATTTGGCCCCTTTCACACGAGCAACATTGCTGCAGTGACCTAAAATAAAGATAAAGGGGAGATAAAAAAAGGGGGCATTTTGCAAAACACAATATGAACGGTGACTGTCTCTGACTCAGCAAGCACACCCCTCTTGTCCTTAAAAGTGGAAAGATAATGCAGCTACAAATTGGTTTTGTTTGTTTCAGCCGAATCCCATTAAAATTTCAGATAAAATGTAGGTAACTGCAGCAGATTTTAACACTTCTGTTTCCACTGAGACCATGGAATTCTGGGAAAATCTTGCTACACTGCAGCACTAAAAACATAAGATTTTCCACAAAGTAAAAGAGCCCTTAGAGGTCAAACACCACAAATCACTGGTAACTCACTCTGCATAATATTCATTAACACATTCCTCTCTGTTTACCCTCCGAAATTCATTGATCTCTGAGAAGAATTGCTCAGACCTATTTGTTATAGGCGACTCGACTTCTAAGAGCCCTGGAAGATAAAAAAAAAAAAAAAAATTTGAAATAGAAAAAAACAAACACATACTCACCATAAACCTTCTTCCCGAATATTTTTACTACTGTGAAGCCCAATAAAAATGAAAGGCCACAAAAATTACTTTTCATAAATTAAATCTGAAGCACAGTGGGCCATATTCAACAACATAGAGGTGGAATTCTAAAGAAAAATTGATTTAAACAAGGTTTTTAACAGATTCAGTGTTAGAGGTCTCCACCGCATTGTAGTAGATTCAAACAGTTTTCTTAATTTTTAACAGTAATTACACATTAGTTGGCTCAAAAATGTTCCCTTCAGCCAGTTCTGTCAGATAAAAAAAAAAAAAAAGATGTACTTAAAATAAAAAAAAATTTGTTATCAGAAAGATTTGGAAGGAATCTTTTTTGGAAAAAGATCAGTTGAATCTGTTTGAGGGGACATACTTGAAAACAAGAACCTTGGATAGACGGTCACAGTTGACATAAGCTAAAACAACCCAAAGTAGTCAGGTAGGTCCTCCCACAGTTGGGACTAGATTTAATAAAAAACAATAATATTACGGAAATGCTTTAATTTATCCAAGGTCTTAAAAATTATACGAGGGGGGGGGGTACTAATCGATAAATCCTTTTCTCTTAGTCCATGCTACACACAGGCACCATGGGGTAAAGTATCGTCCTGCAGGAGGGCAAGGGCTCTTGCCTTAAAAGACACAGAGATTGAAATTCTGTCCCTGTTTCACTTTACCCTAGCAGTCTAACCCAACTTTAACATGTATCAAAGATCTAAGAAAAGCAGACACGAAACAGAAAAGGGAATCCCCTAAACTAGATAACTATGAGAACTCCCCTGCTCGGGACTCATACAGCTGTTTTTCTCCAGAAGGTAAGTCCAGTGTTCCACATGGACTAAGGAAAAAAATATTTATTGGCAAGTATACAAAAATTCTATTCTCTTACATCCTATGTGGAACACAGGAACCACGAAAGATTCCAAGGAGGGAAAAAAAAAAAAACCCAAACCAGTTTCAACCAAGACAAACTGGTACTACACGTGCCTCCGGTACCAAACAGTGCAAACCATGGAACAGGAAACCAAAAGGACACCTACGAAAGGCACAACCGTCTGTAGGATGGTTTCAACAAAAACTGGCTTTAGCTGAAGTTAGCACATTGACACTGTAGTGTTTGACAATTATGTGAAGAGACAACCAAGTCTCTGCCTTACACAGCTGTTCAGCAGAGGCCTGGTTCTTGTTGGACCAAGAGGCACTCACTGACCTGGTGGAATGAGTAGTGAAACAAAAGCCTAGTGAATGGCAGCCTTAATCCATGAAGTCATTGTCACTTTAGACACAGCCCTGTCCACATGAGGACCCTCAGAAATGACAACAATGAAAATCAGTTTTTATAAAAAGTGGTGCAAGATTAATGTAGCACTTAACTACATCCAAAAGATGAAGTTCCTGCTCCTGTTTGTTAGACGGCATGGGTCAAAGAGAAGGAAAAGCAATTTACTGGTTAATAAGAAACAGAGGTAGCCTTAGAAAGAAACACTATAGGCATCCACAAAACCAGCCTATCAGAGTGTAAGCCAGAAAGGGAGGCTTAAAGAGATGGTAATGTTTCTCAAAAACAGAAGCTCCAATTAATCCTCATAGTTTTTGAGCCATAGAGAGTGTTATTTCAATACTGTCAATGTTGTAGTTCAAGAGTAACTGAATGATAAAGTTTCCCCCTCCTGCCCCTTTTACCTAATGTAAATCATCTCCCTTCTGATGTGGAAACTGGTCTTGAGACCAGACAGCTCACACCAAGGGTAAATCTTCTTACTGTGAGAACAATGAAAACCCTGCCCCCTTGACCGTTTTTTTTCCCTTATGCTTACTGAAGATTGTCCCTCTCTGCAATCCACCTGGATATCACCTTGATGCTCTGATGTAAGCAGTGTTACATCAGTAAAAGGGGCGGGTGGGGGATACTTTATCATTCAATTACTCTTGAACTACAACAACACTCTCTATGGCTCAAATTCCATGAGGATTAATTAGAGCTGCTATTTTTTGTGAAATATTACTATCCATTTAAAAGAAAGCCTGAATTTTAAACCCCCTCTCCCACCAAAGACACAAAATAGCAAGCAGAAAGACTGTCTTTAACCTCAAGAGAAAATGAACACAGAGGCTCAAAATCAGTTTTCTGAAGCACTCCTAGAACTAAGTTCAAGTTGCAATGAAAACTGGATAAGCATGAGCCACCACTTGGAAAAAAATAAAGTCTGTACATATGGCAATAAGGCTATACCCCTCTAGAACTGGACAAAAAGCTAAAATATGGAAGTCTGGGAACAACCTCTTTTCAGGCAACTTCCATTAGACTATGAGTGTATGGTGAAGAGGAAAACTGGCAGCTTTTTGCACCTTTTAACAATATGAGAGGAAGAAGAACTGGAATCTAAGGCCTCAAACATTCCAGTTTCCAAGGCAGTCTGGATGAGACCAAGGACCATAGATTCCCTCGAAAGAATCCCCACTTGCAAAGGATGAATCCAAACAATCCTCAACAGATTACCCTTAATCAACTAAGGAATTTCCTATCATGGGAAAATTTCCATCTGATCATTAGAAGAGGGACAGATGAGCCATATGGGGGGGGGCATAGTACATAAAAGTACCAGAGAAATTCCTAGGAGGACCATTCTGATATGAAAAGCAATGGGTTAAAGGGGTTAAGTGGGACTGCCGAAACCTTTATTACTTGCCCAGGGCCCCCTTAATCGCAGACATCAGGAGATCCGTTAAAATATATCTTTATTGGCTGACTGAGTGGCTTTTCCCTGAAAGCTTGCATCCAACTAGGAGTCTCTTCAGGCATAATAAAAATGAAGTCTGAATGTACAATACACAACTTTAAAACTCTTGTACATCATTTTAAAATCTAATCCCCTGACTGCTTGAGGCATCCACAACACTAACACAATGTATTGGATACCTTTGTGGCAGCCAAAGGGTAAAAATCCATTAGCAGAATTATTTTCCCAGTGTGGGTAATAAATTATAATCTAGGCTCTGATATAGCTCTCTATAAAGTGGATTAGAGAATGCAAATAAAATGAATTGCATTTTTCAAGCTCCAGTGAAATGGACCAGTGATGGCTAGCTCTAAAGAATTTATGTGTTAAACCTCCAAATGCCAGAGGGGTGCATAACCAATCGTTTACAATGAGATGTGGAGCCCCCCACTGTATCCAAAGGGACCAAAAATATTATTTTGTGGGATGTGACAAATTCCTTGTCACTGTTCAAGCCACAGTTCAGTGTGTTATACTTGGCTATCAGTTTATACTCGCTGATCTTTCTGTCTCTATGTCTTAAATGTCCCATCAGAACAGTCACTTTAATCTATGATCAGTTCTGCAAAAATGTTGACCAGCTGGGGTGTCTCCTTTGTTGTTCACAACAGACCTATGAGAATTCATCCTTTTCCTCAGGGTCTGTCCCGTCTCACCCACATATAGTCCTGCTTGGTGACATTTCACACACAAGATGAGGTAAACAACATTAGATGAGCCACAGGAGAATTTGCCCTTGATATTGTAATTTTTGTGAAAATGTGGTATAGCACCTTATTTGTGCAACATATGTGTGCACAGGTTACACATGTCCTCTGTAGATATGGAGAAGTACCATTTTCTATTGCATTTGTAAGCAAGCTCTTCACCACCAATTGCTTCAGGTTGGGGGGCTGTTTATAGGAGAGGAGGACTTGTGAATATTCTTTTTCATTTGTCATCAGTATGTAGTATTGTTTGGAGTGGTTTTGAGTACTTCAAGCTGTGATTTGGGGGGGGGGGGCCGAATCTTCTGAGAGTAAAATGTTCATCTTGGTCAGAAGTCTCAGAACATATGCGGTTACACCTTAGGGCCTGCTTGTAAAGATGATTTTTTTTCCTGTGTCTGGCATAGAAAACTATCATTTCTGAGATAATTAGGCCTGTCTTAGATTATGGTACAAGATATCAAGATGGAGTTGTTAGGGATACTGATTAGAATATCCAGAAAATAGGATTTTAGTCTTACCTGTTAAATCATTTTCTCTTAGTCCATACAGGTTACTGGTAACTTTGGGTAGGCAATCAGCCCCTTTAATAGGCAGGAACAATTCTGAGAATTGACTGTTGGGTGGAGCCTACCTCCTCTCCTTAGCTTGCAGCTAGCCAATCCCCAACCAGTAAGATTTGCAGACTAACTATTGACTAGGTACTAAAAAGGTAAAGGAAGACTCCTGTGAGCATGAACCTGAAAGGACCCCCACATTCTGCTGGAGGAGAGCCAAGCATGGTGCCTTGACAGGGTGGGAGACCAGTAACCTGTATGGACTAAGAGAAAAGATTTAACTGTCGTCCAGTACAGGTTACTGGTAACTTTGGGATGTCCAACCATTAAGTTCCCCATGGCAGGAAGAAAGGCAAGGACCAGGCTCAGTCCCCAAAAAGTCACCAGAGCACCAATGAATCGACAGATCATAAATAGCTCAACACGAACCACAAAAAGTGTCAATAGACACTGAACAGGGGTAAAAACAAACCCCATGAACAGTAGCACAGCACACTGAACTAGAGCCAACAGGGCTCAAAAGTGAAAGAGTACTGAGAGACTAAGGAGATCCTAGACAGGCAAGGCTGCCTCCAGGATCCTTTCTCCCAAAACTGGCATCGGCCAATGCCACACATCCACACGATAGTGTTTAGAAAAAGTGTGCACAGATGACCAAGTGGCCGCCTTGCACAACTGATCAGCTGAGGCCTGCTTCTTGTAGGACCAAGAAGCCCCAAAAGACCTTGCAGAATGAGCCGTGACCCTGAAGGGAACAGGCTTCTTCCGAAGTACGTAAGCCTTACAAATCGTGGTCTTGATCCAAGAAGCTATGGTTACCTTGGAAGCAGGGTTCCCTGCCCTAGGACCCTCAGGAATGACAAAAAGAGTGTCAGACTGCCTCAAGGACTCAGTGAGATGCACACAGAACTTGAGACAACGCACAACATCCAACAGATCCTTCTCTTTGTCAGAAGCAGGGTTAGGACAGAAGGAAGTGACCACAATCTCCTGATTGATGTGGAATTCAGATGCCACCTTCTGGAGAAACTCTTGTGAGGTGCAAAGCACCGCCTTGTCCTTGTGAAAGACCAAAATGGGTGGTCTACTAGACAGGGCATGCAGCTCCGCAACCCGGCGAACAGAAACAAGTGCCAGGAGAAACGCCATCATCAACGTCATCATATATAGAGGAATAGTAGCCAAGGACTCAAAAGGAGGACGCTGTGGGTTAAGATTCCCACTAAGGAGCAGGTGACTTAAACACCGGACGGGTATGAGCGGCACCCTGGAAAAAAACCTTGACATCAGGAATGATAGCAAGATGCCTCTGAAAGAAGACAGACAGCGCAGAAGTCTGAACCTTCCTGGAGGAAGGAAAGAACTGTAGGAAGGTCAAAATCCTGAGGCAGGTCTTTGTCAGCATACCAAGGAAAAGAAGTAGCCAAACTCGATGGTAGGCCTTAGCGGAAACAGGCTTATGGGCACTAAGCATAGTAGCCACCACACCAGAAGAAAATCCTTTCTTCTTCAAAAATGAGGATTCAATCTCCATGCCGTCAAAGCCAGACGACATCTAGGGGCAACATACTTGAAAGTAGTGGGGGGCTTCAAAGACTGAAGAACCCCCTGGAGGGAGGACGTTGGGCCACTGTGGACAACAGTGACCCAAGCTGGCTTTTGTTTAGTGCTGGAGTGGTGTGTGCCACAGCACAGGTGGGGAAGAGAGATCCAGAGTACTAGGGAGCCCCAGTCTGACATCCAGAAAATAGAGAAAAATATTTTTGGCCCCTTTGGATGCCGGGGGGGTTACGAACGTCTCATTGTAAGCAATGGGTCGTTCACTCCTCTAGCATTTGGAGAGTTAACCCATATATTCTGTAGAGCTAGCCATATCTGGTCAATAATGAATAATGAAAAAGGTAATCTTGTTTGCAGTCTCTAATCCACTTTAGAGTGCTGTAACAGAGCCTAGAGTATACTTTATCGCACACACTGGGAAAATATTCTGCTAATGGAATTTAACCCATTGGGTGCCACAGAGATATCCAATGCATTTTGTTGCAGTGTGTCGGATGCCTCTCTCACAGCCAGGAGGTTAGATGTTAAAATTACGTTCATGAATTTTAAAAGTCATGTATTGTGGATTCAGTCTTCATTCTTATATGCCTGAAGAAGAGACCTTGTCTTTAAAGCCTGCAGCCAAACCAGTTGTAAATGTACCATTTTTACTCTACTATTCTCCTGCATTTTCTATGGCCAACACAGTACCATTCTTTAACTGTTAAAATATATATATTACAGACAGTAAAAGTACTTATCTAAAGTTAAAATGACATATCAATGGGTTGAAGTGACATGTAAGGGGGTAGAGACCAAGCTCATGAGTTCAACATTGTAGTGAAAAATGTGAGAAGGATCAGCATAGAGCCTCTTCTTACTCATGCCCTAAAGGTCAGGAAATGAGGTCAATCGCCTATACCCTCCAGCCACTGAGGAACAGCAACCCCCCACCCATAACTGAGGGGTGGGGTCCCAATGGCTACTGCTATGTGGTTAAAAGCTAGAGTAGATCAATAAGTTCCCTTACACCCACGAGTGTACAGAAAGTCCCTGACATCATGTGTCTCTATCCAATATGGCTGCCGCAAATCTGATTTTTTTTTAAAGGCACTACAGTCCACCCCAAAAGCCCTCCCTGCCCCCAAAAAAAGTAAAAAAAAAAAAAAAGTGCAGGTGAAACATCAATAAAATAAGTTCAACTTAAGTAAAATTAAAAAAATAAAGATGAATGAGCATTAATCCAAGCAAACTAAAAATAATATTAAATTAATGAAAAGGAGAAGGATAGTGGGACAGGACGGGATGCACAGAAACATACAAAGTGCCAGCCCAGTCA
This sequence comes from Rhinophrynus dorsalis, assembly GCA_037306005.1. Taxonomy (NCBI): domain Eukaryota; kingdom Metazoa; phylum Chordata; class Amphibia; order Anura; family Rhinophrynidae; genus Rhinophrynus; species Rhinophrynus dorsalis. The sequence continues at coordinate 162,284,184 of CM074724.1, forward strand.
AAGTATGAAAGAAAATGAAAATGTGGCTGTCCGGCAAACAGACAGGGACCTACTCACTGAACCAGACACTCTGAATGCAGTAAAGCTTGCAGTCTTCAGGCTATAATATACCATATAAAGTTTGCGGAGACCAGCTTAGATTAGGAAGGTGAGGGCTGATAATGCAAGAGGTCCTAAACAGAACAGGTCCCTTAAGTCTGTGTTCTCGTTCAAACAAAACAATGGAAGCTAGAGATAGGAGCCTGCCTAGTGAGGGATTACACAGCCCCAATCCTACAGACAATAATCAAACAAGAAACCTAAGTAAGAGAATCTTTGCCCATACATGTTCCATGATGGGCACTTTGAAAACAGGAATAGACTGGTGGGGTAAAGTGAAACCGAGAGGGAGCCTCTACCTCTAAGATCCTTTTAAGGCAATACCCTGCCCTCCTGCAGAGGATACTGTACTTCGTAAGGACATAAGAGAAAGGCATAAACTATACAGAAAATTAATTTCAAGAGAAAGTTTTATACAGCCTCTATACTCTTGCACTGTGGCAGCATTAGTGCAGTTGTGTAGATGCCAAATAAACTTGTATCTATGTAATAGTACCTTCCTTCTTGAATGAACATTCACTTGTCAGGATGAGCTTTTGAGAGCAATAACCTCCCTTTAGCAAATCAAAATCAATATGAATACATCAAAATTAAGTCTAAAGTTTAATCAGATAGGCAATACATGGCTTAAGAGAAGACCAGTTTAAGGATCATAAATTCCCTTACACAGTAACAGTTGATGAGGCTTAAAAAAGACATGTGTCCATCAAGTCCAGCTGATTGCAAATCACCCTGTGGATCCACAGGATGGCAAAAACATATCCAATGAAGCCATCTCAAATAAAGCCAAATGGGTAAAAAAAAAAAAAAATTCCTTCCCGATTCCAAATGGCAGTCAGACAGGCTGATGATCCAGGGAACTATCTGTGCTGAAGCCAATTGTTATTGCAAAGCATAAAATTGTAAAGAAATGTGTTGGACACCCCTCTGCACACAAAGGGACAGTGATAAACCGTTTTATTCCTTTCTTGGAGTGGGGCAGAACAAATTGCACAAGCCAACTTGTTAGAATCACCATAGGCTATACCCTCAGCAAACTTTTTATTAGCTCCTACTATTTACACACGTGGTCAATGTGAAAAGAATGTGGAGGGGAGGTGTGGATGACAGGTAAAAAGAGGGGGAGAGCGATAAATCCATAATACACAAACGTAAATGCGGTGGGGGGGGGGGGGGCGGAAGAAATACACAAGGAAGATGGGTCAACATGAACTACAACTAAATAAAGGGATGTTAAGGTAATGTATCCCAAGTCCTTATTTAGTCCAGTGTGTTTGGTGCTGAAAAAGCAGATTATCTTTATTTCAGAAGGCTTTCCTCACTGTGGATAATGAGGACTAAAAATCCCATCAGCTGTTGCTGTCTGGAGATGATTGGAGTTGTCCTCAAAAGCTGGAGGGCCTTAGTCTGCCCACCTCAGCCAAATTCTTAAGTGGCACAAATAGTGTACAGAGATATAAAATGCATAGTGGATGTAGAAAATAGAAAGAGGATGTTAATAGAATGAAAGAAAAATGCAAGTAGAAGGGGTAAACTGTAGTGTTTGAGGTGTATATATTGGGAAATGTTATTCAAACTGAAAATCTAAGCCTAACAACATAAAACCAGAGTTCCTGTGTTGGGGAAACAGCACAGATCATGGACATCTAACGTGTCACCCATGGGCCAAATGCGGCCAGCCCGACCCATGCTGCGGCCCTCCTGTGTTTTTAAAAAAAAGATTACCCATATTTATAAAAGTGAACTGGAGTTATTGTGGAGTAAACCAACTGCACCACAGAGGACAAATACAAATTCCTGTTAAATTAAATTGGGCTTTTAACCCCTTGAATGTTAGAATGTGCTGGAGACCTCCCTAGCATTACAGGGGTTAAAAAGTGCATGGGAAATAATTTTTTATTTGCCCCCTATGATGCAGTTGATTTAGTCCACAATACCTTATTTGCTTTTATAAATATGGGCCTTTTATACCGAATTAACTAGATCACGTGAACAAGTAAGGCCAGTAAGACCCAGTCCCAAGTTTGCCATTACCATACACTTAAAGAATAATGTATTTTAAATATTAGTATTGTCACTCATTTGGTCAATAAATAAATCCATTTTTTTTTTAAATTGCAGACCAGCTATGATACACCATTTTTATCAATAAAAAATATAATGCGGCCCTCATAATCATGGCTTTCTGATTATGTGGAACATGATTAAAGAGGAACTTTCACATGTTTAATGTAAATATGCTCTGAGGAGCTTTTTTTAGTGATATACACAGATTTATGCTACAAAATAAAACAAATTGCTTCATTAAAGGGATACTAATACTGTTTTATCTTTATTTTATTTTGTAGGCATTAAAAAAAACAAATAACAAGATAAGTATTATCTCTCAAACCTTTATGGTTTGAGAGATATTCACAAGCAAAGTTTCCCCTCACTGACCAAAATGGGCAAGTCTGCCATCTAACTGTCAGATTTGGAATCTGGTCCGCGACCGGCCGTGGCTCTACAGCAGAGCCGAAATCGCGAGATACAAGAAGAACTACTTCATTCGAATAGTCTACAGAGTGTGCCTGGTTTGCAAGCACACTTTTTAGACCCTTCAAAAGAAATAGTTATTTTTATATCTTGCAATCTCGGCTCTGCTGAAGAGCCACCGGTTGATCTGCGGATCAGATTCCAAATCTGACAGCTAGATGGCAGACCTGACCGTTTTGGTCAGTGAAGGGAAACTTTGCTTGTGAATATCTCTCAAACCATAAAGGTTTGAGAGATAAGACTTATATCGTTATTCATGTTTTTTTAATGCCTACAAAATAAAATAAAGATAAAACGAAGCAATACTACCCCTTTAATGAAGAAAAGAAAAAAAAAAAACGCGCCTTTTAACCAGGCAGAAACCAGCGAACAGCGCAGACATCTTGCAAAGCCGGCATCTGAGTCTGCTCTGTCCGTCCCCTTCAAATCCAGGATTGGCGGTTGACTGCCACTGAACCATATAGTAAGAGAAGGGACCTACAGCGCAGGCATAGAGAGCGCTTCCTGTAAGATCCCTGCCGGTGCCTGCCTGGTTAAAAATAGGATTTTAGTCTTACCTGTTAAATCCTTTTCACTTAGTCCATACAGGTCACTGGTACAATGGGAGGCGTCAGTCCCCTTTCAGTAGGCAGGAACATTCTCTAAATGTATGCAGGGGGGGTGGAGCCTCCCTTCCCTCTTAAGGTGACTCATCCAGTCCCGCCCCCAGAATTGTTTGAGAACGAAGTAGACTAGATAGAAGAAGGAAAGAAGACTTCTGTGAGCATGCCCCAAAGGTCTCCCACTGAATGCCACAGGAGAGCCAAGCATGGTCCCTTGACAGGGTGGGAGACCAGTGACCTGTATGGACTAAGTGAAAAGGATTTAACAGGTAAGACTAAAATCCTAGTTTCACTGTCATCCAATACAGGTCACTGGTACAATGGGATGTACAAACATTGAGCTGTCCCAGAGGCGGGAAGAAGGCAAGGACCAGGCGCAAGGCCCCCAGAGACACCAGGACCACCAAGAACCTAACGGTCAGAGGTCCCAACAACACGGGAGTGTCAACGGACACCAACTAGGGGTAAAACAGACCCCAGAAACTGGTACACAGCGTACTGAACTAGAGCCCCCAGAGCTCAACAGTAAGGAAGCACTGAGAACTACAGAAGAAGACCCAAGACAGGCGAAACTGCCTCCAGGACCTTCCTCCCAAAGCTGGCATCAGCAGAGGCCAGCACATCCGCACGGTAGTGCTCCAAAAAGGTGTGTACAGAAACCCAAGTGGCCGCCCAGCACAGCTGGTCAGCACGCGCTGGATTTTTGTAGGCCCAAGAGGCCCCAAGTGACCTAGTAGAAAGAGCAGTAACCCGAAAGGGAACACGTTTATTCCTCAATTCGTAACCTTACGAACAGTAGACCTATCCAAGATGCAATGATTACCCTGGATGCCCGTCCCCCTGCCCTAGGACCCTCAGGAATGACGAACAGAGCGTCAGATTTCCTAATGGACACAGTGCGATGAACATAAAACTTAAGACAACGCACCATTCAACAAGTGGAGATTCCACTCCGTGTCAAAGGAAGGATTAGGGCAGAAAGAGGGCACCACAAGATCCTGATTGATGTGAAACTCGAGACCACCTTAGGCAAGAACTCCGTATAAATACGAAGCACGGCTTAAGCCTTGTGGAACACTAGATAAGGTGGTTCACAAGACAGAGCTTGGAATTCCGCCACCCCACGGCGAACTGAAACAATAGCCAGAAGGAAGACCATCTTCCAAGACAAAAGTGTAAAGCAATAGTAGCCAAGGACTCGAAGGGGGGCGCTGAAGAACCCCCGAAACCAAATAAGGTCCTACGGAGGAGCTGGACTCCTAAAGGCAGGATGACCATAAGCCACACCGTGGAAGAGAATCCTGACATCAGGAAAAACAGCAAACGCTCCTGGAAAAAGACAGAGAGCACCGAAGTCTGGACTTACAGAGAACTCAGACTGAGCTCCGTATAGAGACCGTCCTGCAAAAAGGCCAGGACAGTAGGAAGAGGAAAAGCACGAGACAGATCCCTGTCAGCACACCAGGACACAAGGTCGACCAGACTCAGTGATAGATCTTGGAAGAAACGGCTGAGAAGCGCGCAGCATAGTAGCCGCCACAGCAGGAGAAAACCCCTGTCACCCCAAAATCGAGGATTCAACATATAGGCCAACAAATTGAGCCAAAGAACATAGTCGTCCACAGAGAACCCTGTAGAAGAAGAAGAGCTGGACGAGAGGAGAGCCAAAATGACTCCACCACGGATAGGGTCAAACCCCCAGATACCATGGTTGACAATGTCAATCCAGAACAATCGAAAACCTCGGACAACATACAATTACAATGTCCGTAACACCCATATTAACATAGGGAGAGAAAGAAAGATGGCCAGAGAGGACGTCCAAGGAAGGACATGCATCAACATCAGAATTAAGGAGTCTCTCAACAGAGAGCAAAACGGCTTAACCTTCCTGTTGTGTCCCATTGCCAGTAGATCCACTGGGGAATCCCCCATCTCAAACTAGGAGACGAAATATATCCTAATGCAGGTCCACGTTCAATGTCGACCGCATGACGACTGAGGAAGTCTGTCAAGACGGTGTCCACTCCTGGAATGAGAACTGCAGCATGACAGGAACAAGAACCTCTGCCTAGGACAGAATGGCCTAGACCTCTAATCAAGTGGCAAGACTTCGTGTCCCTCCCTGACTGATGAAATAAGCCACTGCCGTGGCATTGTTGGACTCGTCCACCAGGTGAAGCACACGAAGATGGAAAGAAGGGACTCCTTCATGAACCACTTCCCCTGGGTGCTAAAACGACCCAGAACAGTTCCCCAGTCCAGGAGGCTGGTATCCAATAAGACCTCGGTCCAGAGGGAAGTAGAAAAGATCTACCCAGTAGGAGATGGAAAAAGCCCAACCACCAACTCCAAGCTCAACTCGACCTGAGGAGAGAGAGCGTTAGCTTCAGAAGATCTGGTTGGACCTCCATATTACAAACCTCGAGGTTCCCTGGCGTGTACCATGGTAAATGGAACTGCCGCAATCGTGGAGATGAACCACCCCACCAGAGAATAACCTCAAGGCCAGTATCCGATCGAGGGATAGGATCATAGGATCCTTCGAGCAAGTTGATGGTTACCTAGTCCAGAAGGAAAACCATGGACCTAAAAGATCGAACAGAAGACCCAGGAGGTGAAACGGAACAGGGTCTGACTAACCCTATATCACAATCCAACCATAAAAAGAAGGAACAGAATACAGGTCTGGACCTGCTGAAGAAGAAGGCGGCCCACAGCTGATGCTTGCATAATGCAAGTGGTCCGTGAAGAAGAAGTGTGATGCCGTCCTGACAGAGGACGGATATCAAGACCTCCAGCCCCGTTGGAAACCTGGGGCTGATGACAGACCAATGGAAGGCTGAAACTGAAAATGACCTCAGGCGCAGGCAAACCCAAATACTGCCTGCTCTCTAGAAGGACTGGAAAGTGCAAAACGCATCCTAATGTCCAGAGGAGCTAGAAACTCCCCCGCAGCGAATACTGTGAGCAGGTACTCCTGACGAAAAGGAGACTGCACTACAAAGGAATTAAGATCTTTCAGATCCAAAATGAGGTGACATCCGACAACCCTTCTGTTCATTTATTAATTGTTGTTGGTCACCACAAAGAGGCTAGAATAGAATCCTGAACCCCTGACCGCAGGGGGGGACCTATTCCAGGACATCCTTGTCCAGAGAACCGGAAAAGCATCTTCAAATAGATGGCTACTCTCGTTTACCTGAGAAGAACGAGAAATTAAAGGCGAAAAGGTGGGAAGGAAAAGGGATCTAGTATCCCTCAGACACCACCAGAAAAGCTCACAAGTCCGACACTGAATAATCCCACGGTGTCAAAGGACATTCCAAAGCAGTCACGAAATCCTGGGCTTGTAAACAGCCTAGGGCTGCAATTGCCTCATGTTCTGGGAGGAACGCGGAACAGATAGAACCACCTGGTTCGTTGAACGTGACTGAAAGAAAAGGAACCAAAAGACCGTTTACGCGTAAACGGCAACCCTTATATTTATTTAGTTAGAAACCAAGGGTAGAAGAGGCACTAACCCCTAAAGCCCTTTAGTCAGTTCCTTAGTTTGGAACCAAACAAGGAAGTACCCTCAAAAGGCAAAGAAAGGAAAACTTTCCTGGAGGCAATGAGAGCAGATCAATTTTAAGTCAAAGTGCACGCCAAACCACCACAGAAGTAGTGGGGGCCCTTGCCCGGCATCAAGGGCAGGAGCAGAAAAATAGCGTTGATCTAAAGAGACAAAAGCAAGGAGACACAATGACTCCGAAGTAAGCGCATTCTGACAGACCTCCAGTGGGTTGCACAGTCCAGACTGCAACAGCCCGGTCAACCCATGCTACAGCAAAGGCTGGAATCATAGCGGACCAAAAGAAGCGAAAACGAGCCTGAGGGGGACCTCAGTTACCTGTCAGTCCAATCTTGCAGCGTCAGAAACATGTAGACAGTAAGTTGAGACAGTCTAGATATGGGTGCGTCCACGTTAAAGGAATGAACCCATGTAGCCATTTCTGTTTGAGAAAAGGGAAAAGGTTTAGCAAATATTCTAGACACTGAAGAGGACTTGTCTGGTCCGTGTTCAAGGGGCTTCACAGGCACCTGAAAAACATCAAAGGGAACAGAGTGAACCTCCTGAACCGATGGAATGTTGAGAGTGGGTAATACAGCCCTGATCAGGCCCTCAGTAGAGGGTTCAGGATCAGCTACAAATGGGTCCCTTAAGAGACCTGAAAGATTCCAAAGGAGCACCAATCCTCAACATTCGAAACTAGCAACAATTCTTCCTCACAAGAATCTAATCAGGTGCTCCCTGAGGTTGAGGCAGGGAGGATCTGATAATCGAGGGGTTCTGTCTCAACTGAAATGCCCCCTGAATCTGGGATGCAAAGAGCTGTAAAGAGGACCCAGTTGCAGTCTTAAACTCTTGCACCCAAGCTGGCTCAATAGCATGGCTGGAAGGCCCTGGGTTGCTGCCAGGATCTCCAGCCTGCTGGGCAGAAATGACCAGAGAACACTCTAGGTAGCCCTGTGTGACAGGAAGAGCAGTGAGGAATGAGAGATACTGAACCCCAGCTTCCTTAGTCATAGGTCTAGTCCCTAGCTCCAGTGGTATAGACATTCATACATTGTCAAAATAACCAACTGTACAATGAATCACCAAATTGTAGTGTGTAAGACTGATATTTCACCCCAGAAACGCTAAATATAGACTGTTCTGGCAGGCGAAGGGTCAATCTGCAGAGGAGCAAAGGATTGTCCAAGCGCTGTACAGGATACTGATTGAGAAAAGTGCCCAAGATGGCTGCCGTGACGGGAGCCAATCAGAAATTAGGCGCGAAGCGAGTGCTCATGGGAAATGTAGTTTTTCCCAAAAAGTACCCCAAAACAGCGCCCGAAGCCCCCCAAGCCCCCCAACACACTTGAACTATAAACCGGATGATAGACCAAGGGTAGACAAGAAGCATGAGCCCTCTCTGAAGTTGCTGAGTGAAGCAGTTCCAGAGATACGTCCCAAACAGTGTAAGCCCATTGAAAGTAAAGGAGCAATGGCGTCTGTGCGGTAAAGCGTGCCATAAAGGCGCAGTACATAATTTTTAATAAAATTAACCCCCAAAGGGAAAAAGGTTAAAATACATAGCAAACACATGTACTTCAGAATAAAACACTACCCTATAAAGGAAGTGTCCCAAAACCCCTTATAAAACTAGTCAAACCAGCAGAGAAAGGGTTAATATGCCATATAAACTGCTCCAATACCACAGACATACACTTATGTATACAATAAATATATATATACATAAACACCCAATGAGTGCTGGAGTACGCAATGAGAACTCCCAAATACAAGCCCAGTTAAGGGACACTGTGGGACAAGTGGACCTTCAGCACTCAAAGGGTGGCTCACCTTTTCCTGCAGATCTTCTGTCTTCAGGTCACCAGTGAAAGAGGAGTACCTCAAAGAGGAATCCCCAGGGAAGTTACTTGAAATCAAGATTATTCCCTCTTCAGAGCTTAAGGTCCACCAAAATGCTCTGGCTACTGAAACTAGCCACTTTGGAGAGGGCATTGTCAGTCCTGGTAACCTGCCTAATGGTGGTATTCCATATTTGACAGAAAATAAAAAAGAAACTAAACTTGATTGAGAGATGTTCTCCATCTGTGTGTCTTACACAGGAACAAACAATTCTGGGGGCGGGACTGGATGAGTCACCTTAAGAGGGAAGGGAGGCTCCACCCCCCCTGCATACATTTAGAGAATGTTCCTGCCTACTTAAAGGGGACTGACGCCTCCCATTGTACCAGTGACCTGTATTGGACGACAGTGAAAGGGGATTTTTTTTTTTTTTCATTAATGAAGCAATCTGTTTTATTTTGAAGCATAAATCTGCATGTATTGCTAATGTAACTAAGCTCTGAGGAGCTTTTTTAATCATGTGAAAGTTCTGCTTTAAAAAATGTGGATGCCCCTGGCACAGAGGATTAATGGTGGAGTGGTTCATTGAGCAGGTTGTTCTATGGACTCAATCAATCACATAAACTCTAATACTGTAGAGTGCAGGGCACATCTGCATTCAACAGCATGTCATCTGTGTTGCTATCCTAGATGGTCAAGTGAAAAACAAACTTCAACAATTAACATTATTTTAGCATATATGAAGTGCACACCAGAACACCTACCAGCTATCCAGTCGTAACCTAGAAAAGGGCGTGGAGACCAGTGCTCAGCATGCGTGTCTGTGTTAGTGGACAGAAAGGTTACATGCCCATTCTCTCTCTACAAAAGAAAGCAATTCTGATAATCAAAAATCTTATATATTTTACTCACTTCAATTATATTATTAAAGAACAAAAACTATTACATACATATCTAATACACATTCACACGCCTTTTGCTATATTCCCTGTCTTCTGTACTCACTGGGCCATTTTTTTTTTCTTATCCAAACATTAGCATCTCTATAATAGTTTATTATTGTTAATTATGATCTAGAAGTGGGAACTGAAAGTAATGTCTCAACATTTACAGATAACACTAAGCCGTGTAAGGAAATACATAGAGCAGGATGTTTTTTTCCTCCACAGAAAGGGAAAACTGAGTCGGAAGAGTGGCAGATGAGGTTTAAAGGGGATCTATCACCCCTACAAAAGTCAGGCTTATTATACATAATGCTGAAACCGTTATCGATTAAAAAAAAAAAACGCTATTTATGTTAAAACGATAGCTTATAGAGTGCCCTGCACCCTACTTCCACATACACATCTATTGCTGCACTGCCCCTGCTCCCTTCCCACTACCCAGCCTCCTCCGATGATGGAGGCTGTCCGTCTGTGAGCTGGAGCGATATCATTGGCTAGATATCGATATCTGCCAATCAGATCGCTCCAGCTTATGGACAGAAGCCTCCGTCATCGGAGGAGGCTGGGTAGTGGGAAGGGAGCAGGGGCAGTGCAGCAACAGATGCGTGTGCGGAAGTAGGGTGCAGGGCACTCTATAAGCTATCGTTTTAACACAAATAGTGTAAAAAAAAAAAAAAAAAAAAAAAAATTAAATAAATAAATGCAATAATGTTTTCAGCATTATGTATATATACTCTACGTAATAAGACTAAGTTTTGTAGAGGCGACAGATCCTCTTAATATACATAAATGTAAGGTTACGCATTTGAACTGCAGAAACAAACATGCATCATATATACTAAATGGGAATAACTGTGGAATCCTCTTTAAAGGGGATGTTTCACTCCTTTACAACTTTGCCTAAATAGTTTCATTATATATTATAAATAATGAAAAGTATATACATTTTTTTTTTTTTTTTTTTAAAGAAAACAGACCACTCTTGTTTGGAGAAATTAAAAGAATAAATGCAGCTCTGTACCTACTTCCGGGCAGACTGTGTGTAACTGATCTATACCGCAGTCTGACACTTCTATCCAGCCTCCTACGATGACGGTGGCCTTCTGTCTGTGTGCTGGAGCGATCTCAATGGCCAGAAATCGATCTCTGCCAATGAGAGAGCTCCAGCAGGGATTACTGCAATGGCAGTAAAGCTATGGAACGCTGTCTTGGAATGCTGTGCTTGCAGTTACTGTAGTTGCTTTCGATAAAGCAATGGATACTCTTCTAGCATTGAACAAAACTGAGAATTATAACAGTTTCAAAGTAGGATGTTGATCCAGGGAAATATAAGACTGCCATTTGGAATCACAAAGGGTTTTTTTTTTTTTTTTTTTTTTTTTTTTCTTTTTAACCCATTTGGGGATTAAGTGGATCAAAAAGGGTGTTTTGGTGTGGGTTGAACTTTATGGACACTTTTTTTAGCCTGAATTAGCCTCAACAACTATATATTATAAATATATACTTATTTCCTTTGAGAAAAGCAATTACATTTACACTGCTGCAAGAGGTTTCTTTCAAAAGTAAATCAAAGTAAAAACTGCAAGGAAAGTAAGGTTCCACCCCCCCCCCTTTGCTTTCCATGGTTTTCACAAGGTGGCACTAGTTCAAGAACACAAGTATTAGTCACAAACAAAAGACCTACAAAATTAAAGGGGATGTATCACCTTATAAATTTTTTTTTACCATAGCTTTTGTTAAAAACGTAGTAATAGGAAAGCTGCTTTTTTATTGTTTTTTTTTGTCAGGCAAAGCTCTTCTTGACTGCATTCTTCTCCTCCCAACTCCCTCCCAGCTGCCCCAGGAAGCGCGTTCATGCTTTTCTTCAGTGTGCTGTGAATGGCTTCTAACATTATATCAAGTTCTGGTTAGCATTATACTGGGGCTGCAACAGCGCAGAAGATACACTCTTTTAAAGTACTTACATTAAAAAAAACAAAAAAAAAAAAAACAAAAAAAAAAAACACACAGACAACACAGCTTTCCTATTACTACGTTATTAACAAAAGCTATGGTTAAAAAAAAAAAAAAAAAAAAAGTTATAAAGGTGAACACAAGCAAAACAAATGGAATTTGCCATCAAACTCTGATATTCTAACAACTTTTACTTTCAAAAATTATATACATTGGTCTAAATTTATTAGCGTGAGAGTTTCACAAATTTTAAAAATGTCTTACCTTGGAATCTCTGTTCTGTGGTGTCATGAGAATAGATTTGGGAGTTCTCAGTTCCTTAGTCCTGATATTCCCTTCGTCCATTAAATGGTCAGCATATTGCAGTGGTGTAAATGTAGACATCTCCTCAGTAGTATCTGGCTGGGCAATAACTTCAGGATACTGATGGCGTTTGATTGGTGAATGGATAATTACAGTGTCCTTTGACTCTAGAAGTACATTTTTTGATTTCTGATTATTCAGACATTTACCTGGAACATCTTCCTGCTGAGCTAGCACTGAACTAGAGAGATTCTCCTTGCAGAGCGGTGTGCTTTTTTTAGAAGTACACAGAGCTTTACGGGCAACTGAAGCATGGCCTTGGCTGGAAAGCATTGTTGGTCCCTCACCTCCATTCAGTCTTCTTAGTACGTTACCAGTTTCAGCATTATTAATTTCTGTGTTTGCTTTGAACTCCTAGATAACAAAAGACTAATTAAAAACCATAAATGTTTAAGATCATTTAGCAGAGCTAAAAATTCATAAGCTCCACCAAGTAACCTTTGTGAGTAAGAAAAGCTTAGTACCATACAAGGTCATATTATAAGGACAGATTTTTTTTTTGCCTGCTGTACCTTCATTGCTTGATGTTGCTGTTGCTACATCAGTCTTTGAAGAGCTATTGTCATGGATAATAACCCTCCATTGGCTGATGTAGCAAAATTATCACCTTAAGGTTTCAAGCAATGAAGGAACAGCAGAAAAAAAAAATACAAGTTTCAGCTTTAAAGGAATAGTAATACTTCATTTTATCTTTATTTTATTTTGTAGGCATTAAAAAAAACATGAAGAATGATATAAGTCTTATCTCTCATACCTTTATGGTTTAAGAGATATTCACAAGCAAAGTTTCCCCCTCCCGCCCCTTTTACCTAGTGTAAGCCATCTCTTCTCATATGTGGAATGCAGTCCATAGACCAGACAGATAACAGAAGGGGACACTCTTCTTCCTATTAGAACAATGAAAGCCCTGCCCCCCTTGACAAGCTTTTCAGGTTTTTCCCTTATCTTAATTGAAGATTGTCCCTCTCTGCAGTCTACCTGGGCACCTCCCTTCTGCTCTGGCTGAGTAGTGTTACATTAGTAAAAGGGGCAGGAGGGGGATACTTTATCATTGAATTACTCCTAAACTACAACTCTGACAGAACTGAAATAACACTCTCCATGGCCCAAATACTATGAAGATTAATTGGAGCTGCTTTTATTATGAATCATTACTATCACTTTAATATCATTTGAATAAGCCTGTCTTAACAGTTGGAGTACACTGGATATACTCTGTGAGGTAATCCCAACAATATAAGTTTTTTCACATTAAAAGGGAGGTTTAAAGGATAAAAGGCTCCTTTAAATCTGTCTGTGCCCTCATAGCTATAGAACTCATAACTTAGAGGTTATCCCCTGGTCTGATGCACATACAATAGATTTGTACACTGTAAAATCAGAGCCTTATACCACACTCATGGGAACTTCTTCCTTCCCCATAGATGCCCAATTATTTTGGATGAAGTGTCTTAATGTGGTTAACAAATGTGTTGACTTAGGAAGTTGTCTTTCATACAGCAGTTCAATATACCCATTTAGAGAAGGGGATTTTGTGCAATTACCATTAAATTCCGCTTAGTTGATGGGGAACACAAGAATCTGGGGTAAAGTAACCCCAGGCCAGAGGGCAGGGCACTTGCCTTTAAAAGTCTCTTGGAGGCAGAGACTCCTCCTTTACTTCAGTTTACCCCTACCAGACATGCCCAGATTAAACTTAAAGCAAATACAATAGAAAGCAGAAGCGAGGCAGCGAAGGGGGTCACCTAAGTTAGAGAACCCAAAGGACCCAACACACACACACACACACACACACACCTGTGCTGTACATGAAGAGAAAAGGCTTTAAATTGTTAAGTTCACAAAAATCCACTCTCTCATAGATCCTATGTGGAACACAGGAACCATGGGGGTATACCAAAGTATCCGTAAAGATTCCAGGGAGGGAAGTAGAAAAACTCCTCAAGACACAAACCAGTGCAAACCGAGACAAACTTGTACAACATGAGCCTCAGGTATCAATGGACACCAAACAAGTTACTGAGAAAAAAAGAAGAACAGGTACACAGGCACAATGGCCTGTAGGACCTTCTAACCAAAACTGGCTTCATCCAAAGCCAGCACATCAAGCTCTAACGTGTTACCATATCATCGCCTTTCAAAGTTGTTCCACAGACGCTTGATTCTTGTAGGCCCACAAGACACCCACCATGGGATGAGCGGTGACAAAAAGGGCACCAGCTTCTACTTAAGAAGATAAACCTTAATCCAAGAAGCCACTGTCTGGGACCTGGCCCAGAACCAGGAGTACCTTACAGTTCAACTGAGAGGCCATAAGGCCCAGCATTGGAGGACCCCTCAGAACAACTATGGAGATCAAAACAGTTTGGTTGTCTAGCCCCAGGATGTGAAAGGAGGAGAGAGCAGGGAGTTGAGGCTCTACCAAACCTCAGACCATACAGCCACACCTCTGGTCTGTCCCCAGGGGTTGATGTAGGCCACTGCCATTGCACTGTCAGACTGGATGCACACAGGGGATCTCTGGAGTGACTGAGACTAATGCCGCAGAGTGAAGCAAGTTTCCCAAGGTTCCAGAACACCCTCCACTTTGTTCCAAAGACCAGGGGGCTTCCTGGCCTCTCAGACTGTCATCTGTTGTGACTACCACCCAAGTCGGAAAGATGAATGGCCATCCCAACAACGGGTGGGACCTCTGAAGCCAGCACTGAAGAGCCAACCGTGTTCAGTCAGAGAGCTGACACTGATGTCTGAACCAACTCCTGAGAATTTCCAGCTGCAGCTCCTGTGAACGGAACTGGGTAAACGGTACTGCCTTCAGTGCAAAGGATAGATAACCACATTTCTTTTGAAGATTAGAGACACTTAGAAGTAACCTCAGGCAATAAAAAGGTACTCTTGCCTCCAGTGGTATGCTTTATAAAACTTTCCCCAGCTCTGGGCCAATTAATGGTTTGTCCATGAATGGAAGGGACAATAAGGACTTCTTGGAAGGCTGGTCCGCTTACCACATCTTTAGCTATAGAGTGCAACATGTGTCCACAGAAAAATAACCTGAGACCTTTCCTGTACATCTGGCAGCATCAAAGGCCACTTCTGGATGATACACATCAGCCTCAATGATCTTGGAGATGGCCACAAAAATATCCTCCTTGGGTGCCTCCGCATGGGCAGCCTCCACAATCAGATTCCAGCAGACAGCCATGGCCCTAATCGTCCAAGCAACAATCAAGTGGAACATATAGGGGCAACAGAAGCCAAAACAGAATCCAGGCCATTATCCACCTGGCCCTTAAGTGCCATTGCATCCATAAACTGCAATACTGTATTCTGAGAGTCAAGAGATTGGAGGGTCTACTCACTGGCAAAAAAGATAAACCTGGGAAAGAACAACCTAGTCACATATCTTCCATTCTTGCAGGGAGGACCTAGTCTAAGTAATGGAAGGAGGAGGAAAAATAGCAGCCTACTCTTAAACTTTTAAAAATATCAAGGGACTCCGAATCTGCTTGCATAACGCACAGAACATCCATCTTTACAGACTTTTACTTATTGAACTATACATTGACGGACACCCTCACATATCACCGGGCTGGAGACGCTGGATGGATTTGGTGCCGGGGCCCTCCTTGCTGGTCTTATTCACAGATTAAAGGCTAATTCCTCTGCATCTTTCCATGACATGCTCTATAAAATGTATCATTACTCATACATCTCTCTTGCTAGAGCTGTCTCAATGGGGATCATTACATATCCTCGCACTGTTAAAGGGATGAAAGAAAAGAAAGAAAAAAAAAAACTGTTTTGTGGTGGTTAACAAAATAAATTAAATTGCAAAAATCCTCTCTCTCAATCCTTTATGGTTTGAGAGAGATTTGCATGTAAAGTTTCCCTATTCGTGATGTCAGCAGTAAGGCTGACAGCAGCAGATCCGTGTCAACTGACACAAGGAGACTCTTCAGCAGAGCCGCAATAGCAATATTGGAAAAGAATTAATTCATTGGAACGGTCTACAATGTGTTCTTGCAAACCAGGCACACTTTGTAAACCTTTCCAATGAAGTGCAGACATCTACCATAATTTGTTGGATTGCACCCCCGTGAGACAGTTCTGGTAAATTGTGGCAAAGGAAACATCCAAAATCTTCGATACACCCCTTGCTCTTGATCCCACCACCTTCCTCCTAGGTACACTTCCTCCTGAATAACCCAACTCTAGTTACTAAAGATGCCTCTTTCATATACTAATGCAATTCGCTTTAAAAACAATGCTCCTTGAAAACCCACCTTCCAGGGACCACTGGTTTTGTAAAATCATATTTGTAGCCCATATGGAAAGGACAGCAACCTTGCAAGCCAAAGAGACAAAAGGCCTCACTTTCTGGAAGGTGTGGGAACCATTTAACATATTACCATCAGCCCAGAAAGTGACATTTACTTTGTGTTTCCAGAATACATCCTGGTCTCTGGTCAGATCTTTCATAGACACCCCTGCTACATAACCATTAGATTTCTGTTGATAATTTTGACTTCATGTCCATGTGCTTCATATCCCTGCTCTTGGAGGCCTTTCTGGGCTGCTGCTCTCCTTCCTTTCTCTTTCCCTCCTTCCCCTCTCCCCCACCTCTCTCGTCCCTCTATTTTCCACCATACTCCTTCCCTTAGTTATCCTTCCCCCAATATTATGTAAGATTTTACTCTTAGTTCATCGTCTGTTATACATATGTGAATTCACTTAGACACGTACATGCATGGACCAACTGTCATTGTGCCCTTTTTGTGTACTAGATTCTAGTTGCTGTATTGTACCTTTGAATCTGGTTTTAATACTCACTTTTACTCTGTATGTTTTAAAAAAATTCTAATAAAAAATTAATAATAATAATAGCAGGGGAAGGACAATTGGAACCTATGACCTCAGAGACCTTCAGGAGTAAGACCCTCAGCAGGAGAACCAGAGGTTTCCACAAATGGTTCCTCAATTGAAATGGACTAATTCAGATCATCCTCAACAAAGACCCCTTCCACACCTGAGGAGTCCCTACTGTGGGGAAATGTTCCTATGTAAAATATCAGTGACACCTTTTGTGTTTGGAGAGGGGGAGGGGTACAGGATGCTCCTGAGACCAAGACTCTAAAATCCCTTGAATAAATGGAAGGTATAGATTAGAACACACAGACAAAATCAAAGCCTTAACCCATACAGGCTCCTGTTCAGATGAAGAGGGTCCCTTAAGGGGGCCACAGAGCAAGAAGAACCAGGGGAATTCCTAGGAAGACCAACGTGGCATGAAGAAAAAAAGCCGTTGAAGCCTTAGCCTTGTTGTAGCTTACCTAGGCACAGACAAAGCCAGGAGATCCCTGAAAATAAAAGTACTTATATACAGTCAAGAGTACTTATGTAACTATGTGGAACTCAATGAGGTAGAGACCAGCCTCATTTGTTTTATGCTGAAGTAAAAAAAGAAGAGTACCAGTGCAGAAGCTCCTCTTCCCATCCTGGAAAAACAGGCTTACGGGTAATGTCTCTTGCATAAGCCTTTACAAAATAGAGTGCTGGTTCTCCAGCTCCCCCTGAAATTGAGAGGGAGCCCCTCTGTGCACTGTTATGCCGTATAAATGACAATCAAAATAAGTCCCTAAACATCCACCGGAATCCAACCGGTGGAAGAGAGTCATAAGCTAAGTTTCAATCCAATATTGCCGCCAAGCACACTGGTTCCAAAAAGGTACCACTGTCCTATGAACTGAAGGTGCATTAAACACCAGTAAAAGTATATAAAATAGGAAAATTAAATAAAATACCTACCGAGCAAGGAGAGGGATAGTAGGGACAGGCAGATATGAGGAGGGTGCCACTCCAGCCATTACACCACAGTCAATGTGAATATGGTTTCCAGTCAGACAGGGAAATACTGACAGGGCCTGTACTGGAGAGCTTGTCCTCTTCAGTCTATTATGAACCACAACTACCTCTGCTCAGAGAAGTGCCGATAATGCAAGCCATCCCATTTAGTCTGCACTCTGGCTCAAACGAACAATTGAGGCGAGAGATAGAAGCATGCCTAATGGGGGATTACACAGCCCCGTTTGCGCGGGGGGGGGGGGATTCTAAACTAGGAAAGTTTTTGCCTACGCACACTGCATGAAGTCACTTTGAAAACTGAGCAAGTCTGGTGGGGGTAAGATGAAAGAGCCTTTTACATCAAGTGCCCTCTTGACAGAGGATACTTTACCCCAAGGTTCTTGTGTTTTACATTGGATGTAAGAAGTTGTTTGTACTGCTGTTGCAGTTGTCCTAAATGGACACAAAGTCAATTGATTTTCACACTGTAAATAGAAACCATCTAGCAGAAGTCTATAACAGATCAATTGCAAACATGTGATGTATATAGATATGAACAACTTCTGTTTGAATAAGAGCCACTTCCTAAGGTATACTTCTTTAAATCAACAAAGTAAGATGTAGGGTAACAATTTTTCACAGCTAAAACGCACATAAAATGCTTTGCAAGGCCAAAATTTGATTTACATAAAAATATTGTAGATTACATATGTGCAACAAAAATGTTTAAATTTTTAGCAGAAAACAGTAACTGAAGGAAACGCTGGCGGCATAATTAGCGATTTCTTGCATGTTATCAAATCACC
Source organism: Rhinophrynus dorsalis (assembly GCA_037306005.1). Classification (NCBI taxonomy): domain Eukaryota; kingdom Metazoa; phylum Chordata; class Amphibia; order Anura; family Rhinophrynidae; genus Rhinophrynus; species Rhinophrynus dorsalis. Next base: position 162,302,725 of record CM074724.1, read on the forward strand.
ATTTTAATGGTGGCCTCTTTTGTAAAAATACTTCAGGATTGTTCTGTTTTCTGTGCAGTCCTGAAGAATACATTTTTCATTGTGAAGAACCAGTCTACTTAACCAATTGAGTGCCTAAGGGGTATCCAATACATTTGAAAGCAATGCACTAGAAAACTCTGATACACAAAGGGTTAAATACTTGAAACTTTATGGCTGAAGCATTAATAATAGTGTGTGTGTGTGTGTTGGGAAGATGCACTAAAGGCAAGAAACTTCCCAATTCCTGCTTTATTTTATGCCTGTGAGCTCTCAAGTTGGAGGGATCAAAGCAATGCTGGATACTACTCTAGAATTCAAGGAGTTACCCCTTTGAGTGTCAGAAGGGTACGCAACGCATTGAGTTGTGTTTATACATAAGTCCATAGTGTATTAGCATTCCATGAAACTACCTCCATTCTGTACAGATGTCTCTTAAGAGACTGCTTACCTTGTTAGGAGACCTCTCTATGGAAAGATGGGCAGTCCTAGAAGCTGATTTTGCTTCGTCTGTGGTAAATTTTCTAAATTCATCCTGTTTTTGTTGCAAGCGAAAGAGGAGACACTTATTTGCTCTGCGCAGTTCTTCAAGTTTATTTGAAACAGACATTTTAGATAGTGTGTGATCTGAATTTAAAAAACAAAAACACAGATTCTCAAAAAGGCAATGGCACGTAATATAATAAAATAAATTAATAGCTGACAGTGCATCTATATATATAAAAAAAATAATTTGAACAATAAGACCAATATCAGAAAATATCTGGAAGAGAGACTGACAATGAAAGAAGGTAAGCATCAGCCAACGGCAGATATCTTACAACCAGTGGAGTGAGGGTATGTAAAACTGGTGTTCCTGTAGTAAGTGCAGATGACTTCCATCTTGGAATTTTTATCCCAAGGGATTTAATCAGGACTTTAAAATGGGACAATGACTGGTTCACTGAACACACCAGAAAGGAAAATTAGTGTACGGTACTTATAGCTAGGATACCTGGTTTATATAATGGATTGTAGCTCGATTCTGTGAATTGTCACTATTGCCATTGGCTACTGTGAAGAATGGAGTGCTTGTATAACCAGATAACATCTCCTTTATACCAGAATATTCAAGTGATTGAGCTATCAGTGATGTCTCAATGCAGATGTGGGGGTGCTCGTATAAAACTCTGTATATGGATTTGAGTACTGGAGTTTAGAATAATTATGGACTACATTATATAGATTGCCTAGAAACCACTTAACTGACAATGCAGATGGTGGAGTTAGCTGGATCTTTTGAATATGGATGTTAGAGCCAAAAACTCTTACGTGATGACAATTGTTGGCCTTTCCCAATTAATGGGTCTGATATAGTGCTTCATGTATGCCAGTTGCCCTGTCTGAATAATATTACTAGCACTGCGCTATTGAGTGTGCAAATGTCCCCAGCAACCATTCACCATACTGGGAAAGTTTAAAATCACGTAGTGGAGTTTGGCCTGTGTTTTTACTGAAGGAGAACATCTCCTAGGGATAATTGCCTCTGAGAATTGTGAAAATAATAACCCTTTGAGTGCCAGAGGGGTACAGAATAAGCAGTGCTCAAAGGGTTAAAGATTCTATGATTTGTTTACATTTCTTAGTTTGCAAGGTCCTTCAGAAATGTTAGCAATAAGTGCTCCAATACCTAGGCTATTAAGCAAAGTATTTTCCCTTTCTAGGAGTCACTGACACTTTTACTAGGACTTACACAGTCAGGTAGCTCTATTTTATATATATATATATATATATATATATATATATATATATATATATTTTATATAAATATAAAATCATATCTACAGATGTACCTCTTTGCTAAAATCTGCCTTAATTTCACACCTCAACCATCCTGAGAGCTGGTAAATAAGCATGGAGGCTGATTTACTAATTACATTTTATAGATATTTTTAAGGGATATATGAAGAGAAAACACAAATGTAGCATTATTCTAGGGTCAGTCAGAAAGACAACATACTAAGCATAAGTTTACATTAGAAGCTCGAAGATCAACTTTTTTGTCAAAATGTTCATGGGGGGGGGGGGGGAAAGAGGGTCATCCTGAGCCTTGGGCACACTGGTTGAGAACCACTGACCTAGTTCATTCCATACTGAACAAGGACTTCACTTTTTTGGGTATCCCCTTAAAGTGGAACTTTCAGGCATATTAAAGTGCCCCTCAAATCATTTTTCACATAGTGTTAAGCAAATTAATACTTGCCTTATCCTTAGTAAGTCCGGCATTATTTAGAAATCCAATGTCTTCAGTGACTCACCAGCAGGCATCTTGACTTAGAGGAATATGTGTGCCTGCGCTGTCTCTCCCTTTCTGTACCTTGAGGTACAATGCAACCCCTCACCAATCATAGACGAGACATGGACGGACAAGGCAGGCACATTTGGCAAGATGTCTGTGGTGAGTCTCCGAAGAAATTGGATTTCTAAATAATGTCAGACTTACTTAGGATAATAAAAGTATTGATATGCTTAACGCTATTGATTTTTTTTTTTTTTTTTTGGGGGGGGGGAGTACTTTAATATGCATGAAAGTTCTGCTTTAAAGGGATAGTAATGTTTCACAAAAAACGCAGCTCCAATTATTCTTCATAGTATTTGGGACATAGAGAGTATTATTTCAAGAGTAATTGAATGATAAAGTGTCTCCCTCCTGTCCCTTTTACCTAGTGTAAGCCTCCTCTCCTCAGATGTGCAATCTAGTCCCTTGACCAGACAGATCACAGCAAGGGAAAAACATTTTACTGTGAGCAGGTTTTTCCTTATGCTCGCTAAAGATTGTCCCTCTCTGCAATCCATCCAGACAATCTTGCTGCTCTGAGCCGAGCAGTTTTTCATCAGTAAAAGGGGCAGGTGGGGAATACTTTATCATTCAATTACTCTTGAACTACAACTCTGACAGTATTGAAATAGCACGCTCCATGGCCAAAATGCTATGAAGATTAATTGGAGCTGCTTTTATTATGAAACATTACTATGCCTTTAAGGTTGGAAGCCACTATAGACAAACCCTGAAGGATGTTGGAAGTTCTAACAGTGATAGAAAATAGATGTAGTCACAGGAGTCTTGAACAGGTCAGGATTTACTGACATTGTTGCTTAAGCACAAATGGGTTAGTTTGCTATTAATTGCATTGATCGCCTATACTATTCATAGACAATCGATGCCAGGGGATCTTCAGAAGGGGGTCCTGATACCCCACACAAGGTCTGATTGGGGAAGGGGGTACAAAAATAATAACAATGTTCCATAACATATGCCACCCCCCTTGCCCACTGGTAGCCACAGTGCCCTTTACTATGACAGTCCAGTACACTCTGTAGTCATACTGTGGCTACACCCATGAGTTAGTTTTAATAACCACAGTTGGACTACACTAAACAGGCATGGGAAAACGGAGGCTATCTGGGTAGGCTCCGCAGCTGCTGCCACACTACAACTCCCATCACCCCGACACGCCAGCAGCTACAGGAAGATGATGGGAGTTGTAATGTGGCAGCAGCTGCAGAGCCTACCCACTCCTAACCCAGAATGAAAGAGCTGCAGGTTACACTCCAGTCTTAGGTCGAGGATAAGAAACAAGTAATTAACCCATCGAAGACCAGAAGAGTAGCAGCACCCCTTATACATACTTTATTGCCAAATAATGAACAAGCCTGTAAACTTGCAGCCAATTAACTTGGGATCTGAGTACCTCGTTAGAGTGGAAAACAGCAACCTGTCTGGTAAAGCCCTAAATTGTATGGTAATAATCCATTCGGGAAGATCGGGCATCCCATATTTGTTTCGCCTCACAAACTTAAATCAACCATAAGACCCATATCGCTGTTTCTCACTTCCATCGCCAGCGTACAACTCTCAACCAGTCAGCACATAGAATGGGTAACCACCTCTTTTCACCCAATAGATTCCACTTACCTGTGGTTTAACTTGGGCAGCTTTTTTTTAAAGCGGACACTGGTTAATTTAAAGTTTCACGCAGGAGTAATAAGACACACAGAATTACCACTTTAAGAGACGTCCGTTTTCGTCATCTTACGTCTCTGTTGATTGGTAGAGTTGAAACCGCGCCTTTTCCCGCGTCACAACGGTAAAAGCTTGCATTGTCGTCATAGCGACCACATGTGGCTGAATTATCAACTATTTAACCCTTTGAGTATCAGAGTTTGCAATGAGTTGTGTTCCCCACTGGCCTCAAGGGGTTAAAAAATGAGACTGAGGTCGGTTTACCCTTAAAGGAGCAACACTATCTTCAAGCCTAAACCGAGAATAAAGACAGCATGTAAAGGAACACTAAAACATGAGCATACCTCCTAAGAGTCCCTCTTTATGAGCATACCTGGGAACTCTCCGGTTTTGCCCCAGAGACTCCGGATTTCAGACTGAATTACCGGGTCTCCGGGGCAATGTGTGGATTACCGGGTGGGCAGAGTTTAAATAGAAACTCTGCCCACTTGTGCTCTGTCCCACCCGATTCCTCCCACTCCCCGCCCTCTTAGAGACTTTTTGCAGGTTTTTTTTTTTTTTTCTGTCCCGCCCCCCCTCCGCGACTAAGCCCCGCCCCTTTTATGACGCGAATCGCGTCATTTTCTTCCTATGTCGGAACTGACAGGGTTACCCTCCGGGTAACCCTGTTTCAAAAGTTCCCAAGTATGTTTATGAGGGACAGTCCCTTTTTTACACCCAAATCCCTCTGTCCCTCATTCCCACACTGATGTTCCTCTTTTTAGGAAATCAGATTGTGTGGTGTGTATATAAGTGTATCACATTGCTCCACAGCAATAAAACTCACATTAATGTTTGTTTAAACATCAGTATATGTGTTTATAAATTAGTCAGTGTAAATAAATTATTTGGTATTGTTATAAGTAATGTATTAGGTTATTATTCTTTATTTATATAGTGCCAACTAATTCTGCAGCGCTGTACAACTGGGGTTACACAAAGAAGTGTGAATAGGTCATTAAATAGCCCAAAAATTCTTGGCAATGCCCCGCCCATCATTCACACCCCCAGCAACACCTCCTAAAACACAAGTGTCCCTCTTTAACAATTTGAAATGTTGGGAGGTATGCATGAGCTATAACTTTCAATATCACATACATATAAGTTGACAAACATACCGACTAAGTGTCCCCCTCTTTAAGACCCAGATCACTCTTTCCCACGCTGGTGTCCCTCCTTATAGGAGATCACAGCATGAGGTGTGTATATAATTGTATACCCCATTGATTCACAGCAATAAAATTCACATTAATTAGGCTGACCAGACCTCACCTTTAACCAGGGACGCATAGGAAAAATACATACTGCAGGATTGCTTTGATTTCAGTGAAGTACTGAAATATGCCTATTTCCTATGTGTCCCCGGTTAAAGGTGAGGTCTGGCCAGCCTAACATTAATGTTTGTTTAAACTTCATTAGATGTGTTTATAATTAGTCAGTGTAAATAAAATACTTCAGTCTTGTTCTAAATATTTGTGTAACTGAGTAAATGAAGTGTCAATAGGTTATGAAATAACCTAAAAGTTCTCAGTAACATACCTCCAAAGTGTCCCACTGTAGGAGGAACAGTCCCTCTTTCAGATCCAAATCCCTCTTTCCCACCCCGCTGTCCCTCTTTTTGAAATCAGACTGTGTGGTGTGTGTTTATATATAAGTGTATCACATTGCTCCACAGCAATAAACCTCACATTAATGTTTGGTTACATACTTTCCTCTTTCTCTAAATAATATATTCAGTGACACAAAGAAATCTGAATAGGTCATGAAATAACCTAAAAAGTCTCAGTGCTGCAACGCCCACCAGCCACAACCCCAGCAAAACCACCTAAACCAAAAGTGTCCCTCTTTGGCCATTTGAAATGTTGGAAGGCATGGGACAATGAATTTGAACCACAGAATGGCTGTTTCCTCAGAACATTTGTAACACTAGATTTCAGGCCTGTGAAAACAAATAGAGAAAGTTTACAGGCAGATAAAGGAAGTACATGGTATTTAAGTGTATAGAACCCCTGTTCAATTATAGGTGTTAGTGTTCCTTTAAAGGGGCATTGCATCCTTGATTAAACAAAATACACTTTTGTTAATAAGTACAGCACAAAGAAGCTAATCCTTGACACCCCTAAGTCACCTAAAGATTTTTAAAAATGTAAATTTAGTTTTTATAGTTTCACCATTATTTGAATTTCTCTAAGGTCTCTAAGTTCAGCTGATCTCTTCTTCCTTTGCATACCCCCTAACATTTAAGTTTTAGAAAAAGTGACATGTATTGTGCACTGTGTGATACCAGATACATGGCAGTGGGCAAAACCTGGGATGACAGTGATGCTGGGAGTGTAATTATGTGAGTTACTGTTCATCCTCATCTTAACAGGAGTTAATGAGGTTGATGTACTAAGAAGAACTGGGGGTCATGTACCAAGATGAGATAACTTATCCAGATATATTACTTCTCCAGTTCCTATGTTATTCTATGGAGCCTATACACCAAGATCTCTCCAGCTTGAAAAATCTTAGTGCATCAACTCTAAAGAATAACAGAGGCATTGGAGAAGTGATATCACTGGATAAATTATCACACCTTAGTGCATCTTCCCCTGTAGTAATTTTCAGGCACACCAACTGTATCACAGGGAAGAAATAAGCACTGATTTAAACGGGACCTCTATAGCTCAATAAAGAGTTAAAATAAGGTCAAAGTGACAAGAAAAGGCTATCAGAGGGACACTGGTAACAAGAGTAGGCAAATTGTTGCAGCAAAGGAAATAGAGAGGCACAGGGTGGCAATAAAGAGGACAAAAGGTGGCAAAGGAGTGCCAAAAAGCAAAGTACAATGAGGAAATAGAAAGAAAAGTTGACAAGAGGGGTACAGGGCAGCAAAGGAGAGGCAATGCGTGGTTAAAAGGTGGCAGTAGGGGGGCACTGGATGATTGGCAATAGAGGATTACAGGGACATAGTCATAAGGTACAGGGAGACAAGAGGAGTACACAGGACAATAGAGAGGCAAGAGGAAGCAAGACAGAGGGACATGAGCAAGTGTGTCATAAGAGAAGGGCACAGTGGAAAGCAGATGTACAAGTCGTGACAGATGTATAGAGGGTGATAGAAGCACAGTAAGTAAGAAGCACAGAAGGATAAAAAGAGATACATCTAAGGTAAGGTGACCAGATTTTTAAAATGAAATCCGGGGACATTTTTATTTCTCCACATTCTGTCCACACCCTATCCACCTCCACACACTGCCGACACTCGGGCTGCCTCCCCATCCTGTCCACACACTGCCCACACTCTGGCTACCTCCACACCCTGCCCACACTGTGTTCACCCTCACACCCTGTCCACCCTCATCACACCCTGCCCACAATGTACACCACTGGCCATCCTTTTCTCTTTCACACACTGCTCACCCTGTCCTCCTCCCCACCCTGTCCACTTCCACACTGCCCATTGTAATGGAAGCTAAGAAGGGCCCGCGTCGCCTTCCGCCGTCATTCCCGGGTCTCTCCCTCTCAACGTCAGATAAGCGCCGTCGGATGCACCTGTTGAAGTATGCACGGTCACTGAAACAGTGGCAGGATCGTTGGAAGCAGGGAAGCATGGGCAGTAGACAGTGAGACCTCTGCTCCCAGTCTGTAACGGTTTGTTTGACACACAGGTCATACTTGGCGGGACTAACACACGGTAGCCAATGGGAGCAAGGCACAGACTAGACTGACAGAAAAAAACAAATCAAAAATAGCACGGGCACCGTGATACGGTCAAAGGATCACTGGAAGATGTCGCAGGAACACAAGAATGAGAAGATGGAGTCCACGTCACCGCCTGACAGCATACAAAGTTGAGTCGTAGGAAGCTGGCAGCAGGAGGTCAACGATTCAGAATACTTGGTGCAGATGGGTATCAGAGTGGATGCTTTAGACCATAAGCAATACAAGACACCAGGACTCCTTGTTCACTCAGAATAAGACTGACTTTATTGTACCAAACCACACATATTTATACAGATCAACTACATTGAAATACATGGGCCAACCAGATACAATAGGGTGAGGGGCAGAGATAATACAATCCAAACATAAGACAAGGGATCAACAGCAAATGGTAAGGGCTGACACAGTGGGAACATTCACAGAGGTAATCAAATCACAACATATAATACAAAGGACTGACAACAGAGTTTCAGGTTATACAATAGGTGACTCACAGACTGAGGGGCGTGAATGAATTAAAACACGGCAGGGGGTCTCAATACATCTTACTATATAAAATGCAATGGCTTGAGGGACTGCAGTACACATTGGAATAATTAACCCCTCACTGCCCATTCCCTTGGAAGCAAGCCAGCAGTCTAACACAGGGCAGTTTCGTGTAATAAAGTCCATTCACCCCATTCACATAAAGTCTATCCAAAGTCTTTTAGTGCACAACCAGGGCAAAACATCCACAGTCTCTGGGGTCCTTTGACTAACAATTCCAGGCTCAGACAAGGGCTCCAGTAACAGACTAAGTTCCGTTACACCCATCTCCACAAACTGTCCAGCCCATCCTCCTCCACACACTGCCCATCTCAGCACTGTCCATCCCTACATACCCACACTGTCCAACTTCACATTGTACACCTCCACACTGTCCTCCTCCACATATTGCTCACTTCCACACTGCCCACCCCCATACTGTCCACTCTATTCTCCTCCACACATTGCCCACTTCCACAAAGGCCACATTGTCCACCTTCACACTGCCCAACCTCATATTGTCCACCTCCACACTACCCACCCTGCCCTCCTCCACACATTGCTCACTTCCCCACTGCCCACCCCCACATTGTCCACCTCCACACTGTCCACCTTTTCCTCCTCCACACATAGCCCACTTCCACACTGCCCACATTGTCCACCCCCACATTGCCCACTCTGTCCAATTTCACATTGTCCACCTCCACACTGCCTACCCTGTCCACCTCCACACACTGCCCACTTCCACACTACCCTCATTGTCCACTTCTACACTGCCCAACTTTACATTGTCCACCTCCACACTACCCACCCTGTCTTCCTCCACACATTGGCAACTTCCACACTGCCCATTGTCCACCTCCACATTACCAACTTCAACACTGCCCTACCTTAGTTCAGACCCCTGGCATTATAGCGTGGAGGCCATGGTGAGGTGAGCCCTGCGGTCTGGCTTGCTCTGCTTGCGCTCTGAAGCAATTTATATGTGCTGTCCCTCTCTTAGTTCATCATCCCGCTCCCCATCGGCCCATGATTACATCATTGAGCATGGTACACATGTGCAGTATTCAACTAGCTTCACTTCACTGAGTCTAACAGACTCAGTGAAGAGAAGCAGAATGTCAGTGCCAGGACTGAGATCTGGGGACATTTCTGGGGACAGATTCTCTCCGGGGACAGTGAGCTGAATCCGGGGACTGTCCCCGGAAACCGAGGACGTCTGGTCACCCTACATTACTACAATTCAGACTCTATGTTAGTGGAACCAAAGAAACCGTGGCTATTTCCACCTGACATTTCTGCCTGTAGGAGATAAAAGGCAAGAGCTGTCTTATGTGATTTAACCCTATGAGTGCCAAATGGATGTACAATGCTTTGCAAAGTGCTGCACACCCCATCTGGCAAACAAACAGTTAACCTTTAAATAAATTATGGCATTATGGGAGAATGCATTGTAAAAAACAAAACAAAAACACAGGACCCTGTTTTATTCAGATTTGTTCTTTTTAATAACAATTACATCTAAGTGATAATCATCCATTACCTTTACCATGAGCATTGGAACCAGTTTCTAGGGTCTCCCTCTCTGCTGAGGCTTAAATCTATTTAAGTGGAACTTTCATCCGCTATTAAGTCACCCTGCTATAATTAAGCAGGTAGCGACTAGCTTCTCAGTATATATTTTACCTTTTAAAAGTAGCCAGATGTAAAGAAATCCATCATTGAAGGAAACCGGAACACAGGCTACAGTGCAGACATCTTGTCTGCACGCCTGCGCTGTCAATCCCGATCTCCAGTGTGTAGACTGCACTGCACCATATGGTTACAGGAAGGGACTGATGGCGCAGGCGCGCAGACTGAGCTAACCCGGCCGTCAGTCTCCTTCAGTGATGGGTTTCTTTACATCGGGCTAACGCCTGCCTTTAAATCTACCCCTTAGTGTCTTTCTTCATGCTCGCAAACCAGGAATTTCTTTCATGTCCCTTTATAATCCAAACAAGCAAATCATTGGGTTATTCAGGATGTACTATTAGGCACATTGTATCTTCATAAAAACATTGATATTTTTATTATAGCTAATGTAAAAAACACATATCGGGTTTGAGAACAGAAACATGAAAAGTTCAGAGATACAGACCGTGAGACGACATCATGAGCTAGATCGGACAGCATCCACCTACCTCATGAAGACGTCTCATGGTCTGTAACTCTGAACTTTTCATGTTTATGTTCTCAAGCCCGATATGTGTTTTTTTCGTTTGGATATAATAAAGATATCAATATTTTTATCAAGATACAACGTGTCTAATAGTACATGTTTGATGCAACCAGTGCTTTGCTTGCTTTCCTCTGTCATGCTCCCAGCATCTGCTGCCAGCCCAAGACCTGCTACCAGCCGCCTCCAGAGCACCCGGTGGAAAAGGGATCCTTCTCCTCCTCTGTTCCCTCCATCTGTCAGGGCTCAGTCTCTCCAGAGGGCGGGCTCTAGTTCTCTGCACAGGACGTTCTATTGCCACTTCGGATGCTGCTTCCTCCCCCATCCTGCCAGCACCTCTGCGCAGCTCCAGCTGGATCCTCAGCCACTCCTCCGTCCCATCTTCCTCTGCCAGTCTCTTAAGATCCACCATCAGTCTGGCAAGCTCCGCCGTGCCCATTCAGGCCAGATCACTTGCCTCTTGCTTTCCAGTCATTCCTGCTAAAAAAAGACGCTAACGTCCTGCCATTCTCCCCTTTATCCCTGAGCTAGACCCACCCTAACCTACCTCATTTCTAAACCTTCCCTTCTTCATGTCTCCCCACTCTAAGCTATCCAGGGAGCTACTTTCCCTCCTATTTGGATTCCTCTGGATGCCAGGGGAAAATAGTCCTAGATGTAAATCCACTTTTAATTTTTTAACTCTATTAGCGCCAGACTCATATCCAATGCACAGGACACATATCCAATGCACTGGGTTTCACTGCAGCGTATAAAACACATAATGGCTACTCCTGCTTAGGATGTCTTCTGTAGCGTCTGTCTTCATAACACACTTCCTTTAAAAAACATTCTATGCTTATTTAGTCGTACATACATACAACTGCATGGGACTTTTTTTTTTTAATTTGTTTTATTAACTATTTACAACTATATACAAATGGAGATGCCGCACATTTATTTGGTCTTCTTTGTCCAGTTTTTATGTTGGTACTTTGATGTTTCCTGAAAACAGATTAAAAAAATCAGTATAAGTAAACATGTAAATGTAGACAAATAAAGTAATTAATGTAAATTGTTACAGAACTCAGTATACTTTGCAGTACTTGGACTACATTTAAAATAACAGATTATTAAAATAAAAACCATAACAAAATAATTTCTGACATTTAGAATGCTCACTTATAACTGTTTTTTGTAAAGAAACTTTTTTTTGTTTTTATTTCGCTGCTTTGATTTGGTGTCCTTATATTGCATTATAGAGAATACTGTCAGTCTAGTTATTAAATGAAGACTTTTGACATGCTAATAAAGATACATTTTAGTATAATGAAGTAATAGAAAATTTCTTACTCACTAGAGTATTTTCTTACAATTTAAACTTATTGTTTATGTCTTGCCTATGGTAAATGATATTTTTATAATAACTCCACAATCCAACAGCTCGAATTGATGGCTAAAGGTTAAACAAATAATATTAAAATACAACTTGTGAGTATAAGTAGCAGTCCATCATAAGAAGCAGTCCATCATACAGCAGTCTGGTGTGTGTGTGTGTATGTATGTATATATATATATATATATATATATATATATATATATATATATAATTTTTTTTTTTTTTACTTGGAGGTCTACAGTAAATATTTAATGAATGTTTGATTACGATCCGCCAAACTGTGCAAACCATAACAATTATTACTCTGCAATCCTCACGCAGACTGCACTGAAGAACCATGCAAAATGAATTGTGAAAATGAAGTTCACCATTTAGACACTACTACAGACATACATTGTTGTGTGTTGTTTGTGTGTTTTGTATGTGTGTATTTGTGAGTAGGTGTGTAGAGTACTGCTACCGACCAAAGGAATAAGTGGATCTTAATTTGTTAAACAGAATTATTTGGTCAGGTAGAAGTCCTTCACACAGCAGTCAGCTACGTCTATATGCTTTTTTTAATTGCATTTGATCTGTAGCACACTATTATCTATTTCAATTTCCAATCTCACAAACAGTCTTAACCCTTATAAGCAATTTAGGTCATTTGAATGTTGCTGTTTGTTGGGAGAAGGTGTGACCAAGAGGCAAAGTTCTGTAGCAAAAAAGCAGGTAGATAGACAGATCAGACCCTGGGGTCATGTGGGCCCCCCATTTGGCCCCATGGGCTGCACGTTTGATGTCATGCCCTAACCTAACCAATAGTGAAATAAGATTACATTTTATTGATTACTGGTTATTGTACAAACCAGTGATCTGACGAGCCAATTCATGTCAAGAATGTTTTGCTGTCTGGAAATATGTTCAAAGTTTTCATCTCCTCTTGTTTTTAACTGAATGTTAAGCAGTACAGAAATACAATGTGCCCTTTGATATGAATACATAGTACTGCTTTGGGCAGTTTTCATGCTATTTAATTTATTATTTTACCTAATATTACTGTCACTTTCTCTTTCAGTGCCGTGATTTAGCTCCAGTTTGGGCTTACAAAGGAAAAGCCACAGAAGAGCGCTTGATTTTGTGGAGATAGCGGCATATCCTGCTCTTCTGATGCTGATACATTGTTCCCTTGACTCCTAAGCAAGTCCTCCATACGCGAAATGGTATACGTTGAATCCTACAAAAGAGATATCCATATAAAAACTTCAGAAATGTATCAATGGATTCATTCAGTTTCATGCAGATAAACACTAACAGGGGCGGATTGACAGGACCAAGGGCCCCTGGTCCAAAAAGAGGTCTGGGCCCCCTGCGGAAATCTCCACATTGCCTCTTCATCTCCACATTGCCCCTTCCACAATGCCCCCTTCATCTCCACAATGCCCCCATCTCCACATTGCCCCCTTCATCTCCACAATGCCCCTTCCACAATGCCCCCTTCATCTCCATATTTCCCCTTCCACAATGCCCCTTCATCTCCACATCACCACTTCATCTTCACATTTCTCCTTCCACAATGCCCCCATTTCCACAATTCACCTTCATCTCCACATCGCCCCTTCATCTTCACATTTCCCCTTCCTCAATGCACCTTCATCTTCACATTTCCCCTTCCACATTGCCCCCATTTCCACATTGCCCCTTCCACAATGCCCCATCTCCACATTCCCCCTTCATCTCCACATTGCCCCTTCCCCATTGCTCCTTCATCTCCATATATCCCCTTCCACAATGCCCCCATCTCCCCATTGCTCCTTCATCTCCATATTTCCCCTTCCACAATGCCCCCATCTCCCCATTGCCCCTTCATCTCCACAATGCCCCTTCCATAATGCCCCCCATCTCCACACTGCCCCTTTATCTCCCCAATGCCCCTTCCACAATGCCCCCTTCATCTCCATAATGCCCCCCCTTCATCTCCACATTTCCCCTTCCAGAATGCCCCCATCTCCGCATCGCCCCTTCTCTATGCCCCTTCATCTCCACACTGCCCCTACCTCCAGTCCCTGGTGCTCTAGCGGTGCGGCTTAACACTGTGCGAAGTCCCGCGTGCCTCTAGTAATGCAGAGACTGGGAGATGATGTCATCTCCCAGCGCTCTGTATTACTAGAATGGTGCACCGGTCGGCCGTAGTTGGAGAGCAGCTGAGCAGTGCTACAGACGGGCCCGTAAGTGGCAGGCGGACTCAACATATTAAAATTATAATTGCTGGAAGCGGCGGCGGGCCCCCTTCGGTCCCGGGCCCTCGGTCCATGACCGAATGCCCGTATGGTCAGTCCGCCCCTGAACACTAAGTCATATTTGAATAATAGAAATAACTTTTGTTTTTATAGAACAGATTTGAGCCAGAATAACTGGAGGAAAGCAGGTTCTCTGCTTTTGATTTAGATGCACATGCCCGTTTTTTGTTGTATCACAGCATTCTGACATATCTGTTCATCTCTGTATATGATATATATATTTACTAGTGTAAAAGCCTGTGTACACGGGCCAAGGTCCGGGTAATGTTAAAAGGCCGCTACCTCACTGCTCCACTTCACTTTCTTACAAATGGCCTCCTTATTATTCTCTCTGTCTCCTCTACATGACAATATTCCTAACAGTGTCAACAATACTGACACATTTATGCTGCCTGTAAATCTATTCCATCCAAATATACACCTCTCACTTTGTAACAAGCCTCCACAATATAACATTATTCATTTACAGTTAACACTATTCACACAGGTTCTCAGTCACCTACCTATAAATGTACTCTCCGCACATTTTTCTAACTACATTTCTTATGCAGCCGCTCCCCAGTCTCCTTCAAGACATACCTCTCACCTCTTTCCCTCCAATTAAGCCCATTGTTCAGGCGCACTGCTATAATTTAAACTATGAAATGCCAGGAGAGTCTCCGGTCCTTTAAGCAAGGACAGCGATGACAGTCTTGGAGTGTTACCATTCGTTTACGGGATAAAATTGCTTTACACAGCCAAAAAGTTTTTTTTTTTTTTAAACTTATAAAGCAAAGAGGACACATACATGTTTTTCATTATATTTCCCTGTTTTGCATAGGGAGATAGGGTTGATCATTGTTGAATATGCTAAGGTATCCAATATTGATTAAAGGAAAGAGGTGGCAAAGAGCACTGTAGCTGACATGCTGCTCTAATTGCCCCTTTATGAACCCTGACCAAAGTTTGGAAAGAAAAGTTTATTATACAGATCCTTTTACTTCAGTAAAAATTCTATATGCAGCAGGATTACGAGGTGGTGCATGTTATAACCCTGAATCAATGCATTCAGTGTGAGCTTCGTGTGCATGTGGGTCATTAATCACAATGAAAACAAAAAAGAATATTTACATATGTACCAGTAAAGAATCTTACACTGACTATACTGAGCCTGAGTGCCCATTTTACATAGAGGTAGGAAAATTCTTCATCAGGTAAGAAAGAAGGTGTAGTGGATATGTGTCTTGCAGACTAACACTACAATGTATCTGTCTATGGCCCCACTGTGCACTGTTCTATTTATATACTTACTGGACCGACAGGAGGAGCTGTAAGTTGAAGCTCCATATCCTCCCATTCAATGTCATCAAAGAAGGGATGGGAACGAATGTCTCTAGCCAATTCCAACCGTAGCACTGGGTCAATAGTCCATAGCTATAAAGAGACAAAGGATAATTACGTATCATGTTATGTATTTTTGTCTATGTAGGACCAACCATTCATAGGATACTTTAACAACACTGGACAGCCTGCAACCCACTAGGTCAGATATGGGCAAAAACACGACCATTTAACCCATGATGTGCCAGGAACATCATGGGTCCTTATGGGAAGTGCACCAATGAGGGTCCTGACACGTCATGGGTCTGATTGAATGTGGACATTGGGTTCGTCTAGCTTTACACAACATGAGAGCTCCTGTACTGAAAAACAAATCACTTCTGCCTTCCTCTGAGGAGAAAAAAATGGTACATTTCACTTTTGTGTTGTTTTCCACTGACTTGATGCATAAAGGAAGACCACTGTTACCAACGGGGGTGTGGGGGCATTCCCCTTTAGGATGACATGAGACACTTCACGGTAGAGAGGAAAAGGCTTTGTTTATGGTCAGAAGCTTGTTTCACAGAACAGTGCAGACTGACACATTTGAACTTGATATGAGTATGTGGAATTATTTAAAGGGGATCTAGGCCTTGGACGCATGGGTATACTCCCAAAATAGTACTTTCGTTGAACCTTTTGGGTGCTAATACATGTGTACTCCTTCAGCGCTCAGCGGGTTCATATGTAGTGGATAAAAGAATCAAGTCAAATCCACTGCAATTGCAATTTACTTCTACATTCTTATCCTCTTGGATCTAGAGAGCTCTCCCTCCCCTGATGCCCTAGGGGTTAGATTTCTAATGTTCCAAGCACCTGACAGAGGGTTATCATCCACAAATACTGTGTATGGGGCTAATACAGATCCCACAAGTAAATCTCCAATCGGTTTTTAGAGAAGTGTGAGCCTTTTTCTTTTCTTTGGATGTCAGTTTTCTGACACACAAAATGGCTGGGGCTGTTTTTAGACTCCACAGAAAAACCAGTGACCAGTAAGTCTTAATAAAATGTGATAGATGTCTTTTAAGCTTCAGTAAGAACCAGAGAGGTGTGTAGCACTTCCCTTCACACAGAAGCGTAACACAAAATGCAGGGGCCCCCCTGCAAACTGTAATATGGGGCCCCTGAGACCTGCCCCAATTATGCCCCACCCCAAATAAGCCCCACCCCAATTATGCTCCACCCTAATATTCCCTACCATAGCAATAAATAACAATACAAAGAAAAGTTAGAAAGATCCAGATTGAGACGAGTTTCCCAAATATTAGCTTTATTAGGTAATCCAGGCGTTCCATAGCATAAAATAAAAGGAATGGGGAACTAGCACATGGCCTAGATCTGCAAATTAGTCTCCTGAGGTGGGATAAAGAGAGGGAGAAAGAGACAAGAGGGTGGACAGAGGCAAAAGAGGGAGATCAAGAGGGGAAGAGGCAAAAGGGGGAGGGCTTAAGAGTTAAAAAGGGGGTGTCAAAAAGGGGAGAAAGTGGCAAGAGTGGGAGAAAGAGGTAAAAGGGGATCCTACCTAGGTTAGTGATTCTGTTACACACAGTAATTATATAGATACACCTGACTGCTGTATGATGGACTTCTACCTAGGTAAGTGCTTCAGTTACACACAGTAATTGTATAGATACACCTGACTGCTGTATGATGGACTCCTACCTAGGTAAGTGCTTATGTTACACACAGTAATTATATACATACACCTGACTGCTATATGATGGACTCCTACCTAGGTAAGTACTTCTGTTACACACAGTAATTATATAGATACACATGACTGCTGTATGATGGACTCCCACCTAGGTAAGTACTTCTGTTACACAGTAATTATATAGATACACCTGACTGCTGTATGATGGACTCCCACCTAGGTAAGTGCTTCTGTTACACACAGTAATTATATAGATACACCTGCCTGCTGTATGATGGACTCCCACCTAGGTAAGTACTTCTGTTACACACAGTAATTATATAGATACACCTGACTGCTGTATGATGGACTCCCACCTAGGTAAGTGCTTCTGTTACACACAGTAATTATATAGATACACCTGCCTGCTGTATGATGGACTCCTACCTAGGTAAGTCCTTCTGTTACACACAGTAATTATATAGATACAACTGACTGCTGTATGATGGACTCCCACCTAGGTAAGTGCTTCTGTTACACACAGTAATTATACAGATACACCTGACTGCTGTATGATGGACTCCTACCTAGGTTAGTGCTTCTGTTATACACAGTGATTATATAGATACACCTGACTGCTGTGTGATGGACTCCTACCTAGGTAAGCGCTTCTGTTACACACAGTGATTATATAGATACGCCTGACTGCTGTGTGATGGACTCCTACCTAGGTAAGTGATTCTGTTACACACAGTAATTATATAGATACACCTGACTGCTGTGTGATGGACTCCTACCTAGGTAAGTGATTCTGTTACACACAGTAATTATATAGATACACCTGACTGCTGTATGATGGACTCCTACCTAGGTAAGTACTTCTGTTACACACAGTAATTGTATAGATACACCTGACTGCTGTATGATGGACTCCTACCTAGGTAAGTACTTCTGTTACACACAGTAATTATATAGATACACATGACTGCTGTATGATGGACTCCCACCTAGGTAAGTACTTCTGTTACACAGTAATTATATAGATACACCTGACTGCTGTATGATGGACTCCTACCTAGGTAAGTGCTTCTGTTACACACAGTAATTATATAGATACACCTGACTGCTGTATGATGGACTCCTACCTAGGTAAGTGCTTCTGTTACACACAGTAATTATATAGATACACCTGCCTGCTGTATGATGGACTCCTGCCTAGGTAAGTACTTCTGTTACACACAGTAATTATATAGATACACATGACTGCTGTATGATGGACTCCCACCTAGGTAAGTGCTTCTGTTACACACAGTAATTATACAGATACACCTGACTGCTGTATGATGGACTCCTACCTAGGTTAGTGCTTCTGTTATACA
This sequence comes from Rhinophrynus dorsalis, assembly GCA_037306005.1. Lineage (NCBI taxonomy): Eukaryota > Metazoa > Chordata > Amphibia > Anura > Rhinophrynidae > Rhinophrynus > Rhinophrynus dorsalis. Next base: position 162,321,261 of record CM074724.1, read on the forward strand.
CAGTGATTATATAGATACACATGACTGCTGTGTGATGGACTCCTACCTAGGTAAGTGATTCTGTTACACACAGTAATTATACAGATACACCTGACTGCTGTATGATGGACTCCTACCTAGGTAAGTACTTCTGTTACACACAGTAATTGTATAGATACACCTGACTGCTGTATGATGTACTCCTACCTAGGTAAGTGCTTCTGTTACACACAGTAATTATACAGATACACCTGTCTGCTGTATGATGGACTCCTACCTAGGTAAGTGCTTCTGTTACACACAGTAATTATATAGATAAACCTGACTGCTGTATGATGGACTCCTACCTAGGTAAGTACTTCTGTTACACGCAGTAATTAAATAGATACACCTGACTGCTGTATGATGGACTCCTACCTAGGTAAGTACTTCTGTTACACACAGTAAATATATAAATACGCCTGACTGCTGTATGATGGACTCCTACCTAGGTAAGTGCTTCTGTTACACACAGTAATTATACAGATACGCCTGACTGCTGTATGATGGACTCCTACCTAGGTAAGTACTTATGTTACACACAGTAATTATACAGATACACATGTCTGCTGTATGATGGACTCCTACCTAGGTAAGTACTTCTGTTACACACAGTAAATATATAAATACACCTGACTGCTGTATGATGGACTCCTACCTAGGCAAGTGCTTCTGTTACAGTGATTATATAGATACACCTGACTGTGGTATCAAGGACAAATGTCCATCCTTTTAAACAGACTGAGACACAATTTAACCCTTTCAGTGCCAGAGGTATCCAAAGCTTTGCAATACAAAGCAGGGACAAGAGGGAGGATAAAGAGGCAAGAGGTGGTATAAAGCAGGGACAAGAAGGAGGCTAAAGAGGCAAAAGTGAGAGAGAAAATGGGATAAAGAGAGAAGAAAGGAGAGAGAGAAAGAGACAAGAGTGGGATAAAGAGGGGCAAGTGTGACAGAGGCATGAATGGACTAAAGAGAAAGAAGTAAGGAGTGGAAAAAGAAAAGTGGGGAGAGAAAGATAAAGGTGCAAGGGGCAAAATAGTTATGAATTGAATAAAGAGAAAAAAGCAAGGTGGAGAAAGTATTTCTCTTGATCCTTGCTCTTGCCTCTTTCTCCTACTATTGCCCCCTTGCCTCTTGATCCCCTTATTCCATCCTTTTCTCCCCCTCTTGATCCCCTTTTACCTCTTTCTCCCACTCTTGCCACTTTCTCCCCTTTTTTACACCCCCTTTTTAACTCTTAAGCCCCCCCTTTTGCCTCTTCCCCTCTTGATCTCCCTCTTTTGCCTCTGTCCACCCTCTTGTCTCTTTCTCCCCCTCTTTATCCCACCTTTTGCCTCTTTCTCCCCCTCATGATCCCCCCTTTTGCTTCTCCCTCGCTTGACCTCCCCCCTTTTCTCTCTCTCTCTCTCAATCTCTTCTGTCTCTTCCTCCCCCCTCTTGACTCTCCCCCTTTTGACTCTTGATCCCAATTTTGGCATCTTGACTTTCCCCCTCGACTCTTGACCCCCCCCTTTTGCTTCTCTTTCCCCTCTTGGTCTCTTACTCCCCTCTTGACCCGCCCTTTTGCCTATTTCTTACCCTCTTGATCATCCTTGTGCCTCTTGACTCTCCACCTCTTTACCCCCTCTTGATCCCCCATTTTTATCTTTCTCCCTCACTTAGCTCCTGATTTACCCCTTTTGTTTTTCAACTCTTTTAATCCCCCCTTTTGCCTCTTTCTCACCCACTTGCCTCTTTCTCCCCCTCTTCATCCCCCCTTTTGCCTCTTTCTCACCCACTTGCCTCTTTCTCCCCCTCTTCACCCCCCCTTGTTGGCTCTTTCTCACCCACTTGCCTCTTTCTCCCCCTCTTCACCCCCCTTGTTGGCTCTTTCTCACCCACTTGCCTCTTTCTCCCCCTCTTCACCCCCCCTTGTTGGCTCTTTCTCACCCACTTGCCTCTTTCTCCCCCTCTTCACCCCCCCTTGTTGGCTCTTTCTCACCCACTTGCCTCTTTCTCCCCCTCTTCACCCCCCCTTGTTGGCTCTCTCACCCACTTGCCTCTTTCTCCCCCTCTTCACCCCCCCTTGTTGGCTCTCTCTCACCCACTTGCCTCTTTCTCCCCCTCTTCACCCCCCCTTGTTGGCTCTTTCTCACCCACTTGCCTCTTTCTCCCCCTCTTCACCCCCCCTTGTTGGCTCTTTCTCACCCACTTGCCCCTTTCTCCCCCTCTTCACCCCCCCTTGTTGGCTCTTTCTCACCCACTTGCCTCTTTCTCCCCCTCTTCACCCCCCCTTGTTGGCTCTTTCTCTCCCACTTGCCTCTTTCTCCCCCTCTTCACCCCCCCTTGTTGGCTCTTTCTCTCCCACTTGCCTCTTTCTCCCCCTCTTCACCCCCCCCCCTTGTTGGCTCTTTCTCACCCACTTGCCTCTTTCTCCCCCTCTTCCCCCCCTTGTTGGCTCTCTCACCCACTTGCCTCTTTCTCCCCCTCTTCACCCCCCTTGTTGGCTCTTTCTCACCCTCTTCATCCCCTCTTTTTGTCTTTCCCACCCACTTGACTCTTAATTCCCCCTTTTGCCTCTTTCTCCCCCCTCTTGATCACCTGTTTGCCTCTTGACCCCCCATTTGCCTCTCTCTCTCCACCTCTTGATACCCCATTTTTGTCTCTCCCCCACTTAGCACTTGATTTACCCCCTTTTGCCTTTCTCCCCTCTTGACTCAATCCCCCATTTTGCCGCTTTCTCCCCCCTCTTGATCACCAATTTGCCTCTTGACTCTCCACCTCTTGACCCCCCTTTGTCTCTCTCTCTCTCTCCCCCCCTCTTGATACCCCATTTTTGTCTCTCCCCCACTTACCACTTGATTTATCCCCTTTTGCCTTTCTCCCCTCTTGACCCCCCTTTTGCTTCTTTCTCCCCTCTTGACTCTTATCCCCCCCTTTTTGCCTCTCCAGCTCCCCTTGTTGACTCTCTCACCCACCTGCCTCTTTCTCTCCCTCTTCATCCCCCTTTTTTGTCTCTTTCTTACCCATTTGCCTCTTGATTCCCCCTTTTGCCTCTTTCTGCCCTCTTGACTCTTAATCCCCCCTTTTACCTCTCTCCCCCTCTTGATCACCTGTTTCCCTCTTGACCCCCATTTGCCTCTCTCTCTCCCCCTCGATACCCCATTTTTTGTCTTTCTCCCCCAACTTAGCACTTGATTTACCCCCTTTTGCCTCTTTCATCTCTCTTGATCCCCCCTGTTTCCTCAAGTCTTCCACTCAAGTGGATCCCCCCTTTTGTTGCTCAATGCCTTCTTGATTTCCCCCTTTTGCCTCTTTCAGTCCTTGTTGACCCCCCTCTTTATTCTTTCTCCCCATCTTGAACCCCTCCATTTTCCCCTCTTGCCTCTGTCTGTGAGGAGGGAAGGTGCTGGCGAAGTCCTGTCCTCTTCTCAGCACTGCCGTCTCTCTGCCACCACTGCTCACATAGATGACAGACAGCCAGGACCATCTGACAAGCGGCGACACAGAAGTGGTGCATACTGGAGGTTTCTTCTTCTTTCTGGGCGCCACTTTCAAACTTGTTTTGCATACAGTGCAACTGTGCAAGTTTCAAAGTGGCGCCCAGACAAATGAAGAAAACCCCCAGCATGCGTCCGCGTCGCTGCGTGTCACGTGTCCCCGGATGAGTCGCTGTGTATCTTAGGTCCGGCTGCTGACTTCCAAGTCCATTTTTTTGCCCCCTCCCCAGGCGATGCTACTGCTTATAGGTAGACACATTCTGGAGGCCCCCATGAGTTCAGTGGGGCCTCTAATACAAGCGATTATGGCTGGGCATAACTTTTTTTGGGGCCCCTGAGACTGGCAGGGCCACAAATATTATATATGGCAAAAAAATTTCCGGGAGCCCCTGAATCTGGCGGGGCCCCCCCGCACCGCAGGGGCTGCGGGGGCCTCCGCTACGCCTCTGCCTTCACAGTGTGTGTTATACACCCCTCTGGTGCTTAAGGGGTTACAATTATAATATTAAAGTTAGGAAAGTAGAACCACAATAATTCGGCCCATCATTTCACATAAAAGCTGCGGGGGGGGAGGGGGTGATTTATTCAACATATTAAACTTTTTATAATTTGATTATGTAGTGAGGAGAGGCTTTATAAAAAGCAATAAAAGTAAAACTATGCAATATGCGTTTCATAAGAAAAAGAAAGCTGAAACTACGTTGCCCCTTTTTTAAAATAAGACAAAGTTAAAACTGTGAATACAGTTGAGCTAAGTTTGTTCCATAACTCCTCTAATTGCAGTATTCAGCTGCCTGAGAAAGGGACACCAGAGAGGAGTGCAAAGCATTGTAGAGCACTCATCCAGCATCCATCTGGCACTCAAAGGGTTAACCCTGTGGATGCTAGAGACATCTCAAATGCATTCATTTACTATGCATTAAAAACATCTATACAAAAACTTTGGCTTAATCCCCCAAATAACACCATTAAACAATAATAATCTGAAACCTTCATCTAAAAGTATTCATAAAGTGGAATCATTCTGGAGCATACCAACTGCACCATATGGAGACAAAATAAACATCAAATGAAATGGTGCATTTAACCCTTTGATTGCTAGCTATGTCTCAAATGAATTGTGATACAATGTGTTGGAGCTCCCTCTAGCAATCAAGGGGTTAAAACCCCATTAAAACAGTGGGTATTTGGGGATTTTATTTGTGTCCTCTATGCTACAGTTGTTTTGCCCCAAAATTAATTTTCATTTCTTTTGCACAATAGGCCCATAGTTTGTGCTAAATACATTATATTAACCCCTTAAGAACCCACTGGACCTGGGGTTTTACCCATAGGGAACTAAGGCTATAATGTTTGGAGAGCTCATGTACCTGTTTGCAGTGACGATGCTGAAACTGATTGTTCCGTTCTTGGACAGTCAGTTTTAGACTCCAGGCGTGATCACAGTGCAACCTCAGGCAAATTTTGATAAAAAAATTCAGGACGTTTTAGGGCTGTCACGGTCCTTAACTCCTTAAGGACCAGGGAAATCTGGGGTGGATTGCACTTAAGGGCCGGAGCAATTTTGACCATTTTGACTATGTCTGTGTTCAACAGTGTTTTTCCTTTAAGGCTTTTATTTCAGTCACACAAATTATATACCATTTTTTTTGCACACAATTAGGGCTTTCTTTCGATACCACACTTATACGGATAGCCCACCATTTATTTTATTACAATTAAAGGAAACTGTAAAAAAAATGTAAAAAAAAACACCATTTTTAGGATGGCATGAGGCAGTTCAAGGTAGGGAGGAAAAGGCTTTGTTTATGGTCAGAAGCCTGTTTCACAGAACAGTGCAGACTGACACATTTGAACTTGTGATATGAGTATGTGGAATGGTCTAAAGGGGATCCAGGCCTGGGAAGCATGGGTATATTCACAAAATTGTACTTGCGTTGAACCTTTTGAGTGCTAATAGAACATAAAGCTATACATACATACATTCCTGGGCTACTATGTGTTCCTGTCTATAGTATTATTACCCTAGGGAATTACACTGCTTACTTCATTGTGTATAAGTGTTTTTCACAGCACACACTATAACAGTCAACAGCCACAACAGCTTAGATCACGGCTGTCTGACAGAATCAAAGAACAATGGAAATAGGAAATGGAACTAGTTTAAGTTGTCTGAAATAATAGCACTACCTGAAATGTGAACAAGGTACCTTTCTGGCACTCAGTGGTTAAAAGCTATGTTAGGGGACACAATCATTTTTTTTTTTTTTTTTTTTTTTTTCAATGTGTGGCATTTAACCCTTTGAGTGCCAGACAGGTATGCGACGCATTGCATACTCCTCTTGCACTCAAAGGGTTAACCTGTCTACAACTGTGGCTCTATAAAACATCTCTATGTATCACATACTATTGCCCACTTTAACCCTTCCACTAAACTGTTACCTGATGCTATATGTATCTAACCATACTCACCTCCTGCAAGAGGTCTGTCATTTCAGAGGAGAAAAAGTCTGGGTATACAAGTTCTTCTATCTCCTGTAGCAAGGAACTGCAGTCATCGCCCCAGAATGGCATTTCTCCGGTGGCCATTTCAAACATGATAACTCCTAAGGACCACCAGTCGACTGAGGAATTGTAATAGTCACGTTGCAGCATCTGTCAGAATTAAATGAGAGGACCAGTGATTAAACTATTCACACAGGTATGAAACCATGGATACACCCAGAGATATAGATAGAACAGATATAGCAGTTATTCTAAATTCCACAATGTGGCACTCAAAGGGAAAAGGGTCTTTTTTAAAGTATCAGAGATATCTAGTAAAACCTACTTGTGATAGCCATTCAAACATTTATGAATTAAAGGCTATAAATTATTTATTTAAGCATTTTTATTTCAACATATTTACAGTGTTTTAACCCCTTGGTGTCCGCAGTCCTGAGAAGTAACCTACTCATAAGGACCGCTTTGAAGATTCTGACGTGTCGGCACACGTGACCTGTGATGCGTACCGGCACTCCGTACTGGAGACTGAAAGAGACCGCTACAGTCTTGGATCGATCAATCTCACTCTCTGTTTTTACTAACTGCGCTCCCGGAGGAGCGTTGTAAGTAAAATGTACGTGACGTGCTATGACCGTCACTGGTCCTTAATGCAAAAACTGCGTAACGGTCATAGCACGGCACACTGTCTTTAAGGGGTTCATATTTTTTTCCAGCTGACATTCTTTTAATTTAATTCTATGTACTTACCTTGTATTGGTGATTACCTTTTATCTCTTTCCCCTTTACAGTGAGTAACCAATTGTAGATTGTAAATGTGTTTATTCTAACTATTTCAGTGACAGGCAGATGTACCCCCCTTCCTTCCTGACACTCAGAGGGTAAGGCCTAAGAATGCTTCAATGCTTTGAACTCTATGGAAAAGCTTTCCCCATGGAATTCTATTTGGAGAGCTTTCCTGGGGTCAGTGATCTCTGTTTCCCTGCTCACATAATTTGGACAACAGAATTCAGTTGATGTAGTATACTTGTATTTTGCAAAAGCTTTTGATACAGTGCCTCACAATGTTACTGCATAAATTAAAAGGCTTCAGTTTGGGAGGTGATATCTGTACATGGATTGAGAACTGTTTAAATGATAGATGGCCAGAAGTTGTAAATGGAACCTTTTCAAGTTGGTCTAAAGTTTTAAGTGGGGTACCACAGGGTTCAGTCCTTGGCCCAATGCTTTTTAATTTGTTTATTAACGATCTAGAAATGGGAATTGAAAATAGTGTCTCAATCTTTGCTGCTGACATTTAGCTGTATAAGGAAATACATACTTAGCTGGATGTATTTTCTCTGCAGAAGGAAACTGACTGAATGGCCTGAAATGTGGCAGATGACATTTAATGTAGATAAGTATAGGGATATAAATTTGGGCTGTAGAAACAAACATGATATATATACTTTAAATGGGAAACAACTTGGGGAATCCTCATTAGAAATAGGTTTAAGAGTACTGATAGACAGCTGCTGCAAGAGCAAATATGGTGCTATCCTACATAAAAAGAGGTATATACTCATGGGATGCTAATATAATTCTGCTCTATATAAATCAATGGTAAGGCCTCATCTAGAATATGGAGTACAGATTTTGGCACCAGTTCTGGTTGGCATATAGAACATTGTAATGAGAAAGTTACATAGAAAAAAAGTAAATGGTGAATTGAATACAATATATTTGTAGCCACTTGATCTCCCCTGTTGTAGACATTTTCTTCTGACTGGTAAGGTCCATGGCTATTGGACATTGTAGGTTGCAAGTCACCCCACTTCAGTGAGTCACCTGCCCCAGTCCTATCAGTATTTCACTAGGTGGCGCAATCTCATACATCACAACCTTGCGTATGGTGGCAGACTTCTATTTAAGATGTTGGGAAGCCAAATATATAAGATGCATTGGGGCATTTGTAGTCAAGGTAAAAATTCCATTCATTTAAATTTGAATTTTAACCTCTTGAATGCTGGAGGGGTAGCCAGAGCAATGCACTGGAGACCTCACTAATGTTTAAGGGTATAAAAGCAACACTTAAACCAGTTGTATTTTCATTGTTCCCATTGGTGCATTCCGTTTACCCCAGAATCGCTCCCCTCTTTACTTATATATATATTCTTAAAGCGGAACTACCACCTGACAAAATCTTTAGCTTAACTAAGTCCCCTAAGATGTCCGCGCTCCGTGCTACTGTCAGCTATAGAAGAGAGCAGAAATCTATTAAATAAGGTAATTATTCTGGCACCAATGCTACTAAGCAGCTAGTGGCCAGATGGGGACTTAGTTAAGCTAAAGATTTTGTCAGGTGGTAGTTCCACTTTAAGAACATATATTTAAATGAAATTAGACTCTTGCACTGAAACAAAATGTTTGCACACAAAGGTTTTTCCAAAAAGTAGATGGAATAATAAAAAGTATGCCAATACGACTACTATTAAAGTGACTCAAATACAGCTGACTACATAACTTTGAATTACAAGATACTTCTTTCCTCTCCTCCATCTCAACATTTCTAATAAACACTGAAATGCTTAACTAAGATTTTGCAAATGCATGCTCTGTTCCTTACCTCTGGGGCAGTGTAACCAGCAGTCCCAGCAAATCCGATTGCTTCGTCATCGGCATACACGTCTTCAACGGCAAGACCAAAATCTGCAATTTTGATATGTCCATTGCAGTCCAGAAGAATGTTCTCTGTTTTCAGGTCCCTGAGAAGAGGTAGAATTTAAGCATCAGCTGTCTATGTGTTAGTTAAAGGGAAAGTAATGTCAGAAAAAAAGTATTAACTATATGGTAGATACAATTAAAAGAGAGTACTTGCACTTATTTGTATCTCTCAAACCATTATGGCTTGAGAGATATAGGAAAATAAAGTTCTCCACTCCCTGCCCTTTCTGCTTGACAAGCTGTAAAGCTGACAGAAGCAGATTCTGGTTCCTGGATCAGATGGCGACTCTTCAGCAGCACCGACATAGAGATACCTAAAAATAAATACTTCATCGGAACAGTCTTCAACGTGTGCCTGGTTTGCCAGCACACGTTGTAGACCATTTCCGATTAAGTATTTTTCTTTAGATATCATTATATAGGCTCTGCTGAAGAGCCTCGTCTGGTCAAGCGACCAGAATCTACTTCTGACAGCTTTACAGCTCTTCAAGCAGAAAGGGGAGGGAGCGGAGTGTAACGGAAGCTAGGAAGGGACCACATCGCCTTCTGCCGTCCTTCCTGGGTCTCTCCTACTCTGGACTGGCGCCGTCGGATGCTCCGGTCGAGCAGATCAACAGTCCGGTGGCAAACTCAAAGTGGCGTCGAACCCTGGAGTAGCCACCTCTACGTCGAAAGATGCGGATTGAGGAGGGGTCGACGGGCTCTCGAACTTTCGAGCGTTGTAGAACCGGAACACCAGGCAGTAGAGAGTGAGGCCTCTACTCCCGGGCTACGATGAACAGGAAAATTGTTGCCGGAACCAAGGGCAGCAGTCGCCAAGCCATTCTAGTGCTCCGTAGCTTGAATCGAAGGTTTTATTGGAACTGGAAGAAGCAAGGCAGAGTCCACGTTGCTGCCTTAGAGCATCCAAAGTTGGGTAGCAGAATACTGGCAGCAGACGGTCGAACGATGCAGGAACCTGGGCTCAGATGGGTGTCAGAGTGGCCGCTTTAATACCATAGGAACCTACAAGACTCCAGGACTCTAGTTCACTCCAAAACATAACTCACTTTATTGACCAAAACCACAGATATTTATATACATCAGGCACATTGAAACGTATGGGAAAATCAGATACAATAGGGCTTAACTCAATCATATCACAGTTGACAAAAGGCCAGCAGCAGATGGCCTAACAAATACAATGAGCCAGACGTGATTACATTAAAATACAAAAGGGGTTGATTAATACAGACACAAGATACACAGACTTGAGGGGCGGGAATACACATTCTATGAACAATGGCTAGGGGCTGAAGCACATACACACAGGTTTGAATATTCAGCTTCAATCCTGGCCAATCAAATCGTACAGTGAGTCGGCTGGTCGACCAATCCCCAAGCCATCTACTTTTGCCCATGTTAAGTCTATGGAAGACCTTTAAACCTCCTGCTCAGAGATTCGACTAGTCAGGTGTCGACTCACTGCTCCCGGTTTTCCATGCTCTATACGGTGTCGTTCTCGAACCAGAAACCTCTGACCCATAGTCGGTGAACGTGTACCCCTCGAACATACTACATACAATAACTAAAACTTTCGACATACATTAAACATAATACATGATCCAAAGTCTATGAATATACGTTGTTGCTCTTAGGTAATAGCTGGCCAGTTCGTACGACAAGGCACAGCATAGAGTCCAAACAGTATGAAATGTCCATAGGCTTTGTATGAATAGTTCGAGGGCGAGACAAGGGCTCAAGTAATGGGTAGGATCCATTACACGGAGAACTTTATTTTCCTATATCTCTCAAACCATAGCGGTATACAAATAAGTGCAAGTACTCTCTTTTAATTGTATCTACCATATAGTTAATACTTTTATTCTGACATTACTATCCCTTTAAGGTATGTGTTTAGACAATAGCTATACATAGCTCATTGCTGCTAACCAGTGAGTATACAGAGTGGGAAACCTCCACTTCAATACTACTCCAGCGCGTATTGCCCGTATCCCCACTCTGTTGGTAGAACCAGCAACCACAAGCAGTCTCTTCTTCCTTCCTCGTCTTTCCCACCAGCACACATTGAATTGTGCTATCTGCACCCTCTGTTTTTCTGTGTGTTCATATATACTGATATAAATATATTCATAGACACACAAATACATATATCCATGTGCTGAAACACACACAAACACTCCAAAAATTCTACATGACACATAAAACTATGCATAAGTACATACTTATCCATGCATATTTACATGATACACATCTACACACACACAAATAATAGACATGTATAAACTCATACACGCAAGCACACAGACACATTCATCCATATAAAGTCAAACACACACACACACGCTCCAGTATAAAACTAAATATACATATACATTCAAACAGACTTACATACAATCAGTCATTCATATTAACAGACATGAACATAAACCTGATATTACCAGACATGAACATAAACCTGTTTACACATATGCACCCTCACAGCGAAACACATCCATTCATATAGATTCACACACTCACACAAAGTCACAAAAACACATCTATATACAGACACAAACACACAGACACACCAATGTGTCTATATATATATATATATATATATATATATATATATATATATATATATGCACACATTTAATCTTTGCTTCATATAGTTATCCGTTCAGATTTACACAAATCATGCATACATTGATACATCTGCTTGCATATATATTGACCAAGTAGGAATTAAGGTAAAAGTGGTAATTAGAACTACCCCCACCCTCCTGTCTCTCATTGTCCCATGACTATCACTATGCCTGACCAGACAAATAGCATTGTGTCATTGATGGTATCCACAGTCTATGGAACATAAAAATAGATTGGGAGATTTACAAGATGAACACAGATTTTAGACACTGTTTTGAAAATTTTTATCTTCAGAGATCATGACATCCTAGGGTGTATTATCCAATTAACCTTGCATCAACATGGATTACAGTTTATAAAATACACAGACTTCAGTTAAGATATTGTAATAGAAATAGACTAAAGAGGTTAGATCATGTAGTGGAGAACAGAAAAGAGACAGCAGTGAATAGAGAGCATGAAGGAGAGCAGATAGACGGAAGGACAGAATGCAGACAACTCTGATGAGAAAACATGGAGAAGTCTGGGAAGAGGTGTAGAGGGGAAAGAGACATTACTGATAAGAGAATAGAAAGAGTTCAGGACAGAAAGGAGACAACAGTGAGCAGTAAACAGACAGAGGTAAAGGCATGAAGGAGATAGCACTGAATAGAAAACAGAAAGAGGTAAAGACAGGAAGAAGACAGCAAGGAGTCGACTGCGTGAAGAGCAAGAGAAAGGGAAGGCCAAGCATGGCTCAGTCCTGAGCAATGAAAGAAGACATCAGATTAGAAAGAATACATGATATATATAATAAGAAAACACTTATTTACCGATGGACAATGCCGTTGCGGTGCAAAAACCGAACTCCACACACAATTTCAGCTGAATAGAACCTGATGATTAAATGGAGAATGATTAAACAGCTTGAAAGGTTGAATATTTAAAAGAAAAAGTAAGACAACCCACACATTTCAACTGCAGAAAATATTAGTTTCTTACAAGTGCTAGATGGTTACAAACATTGCTTTATAATGTTCTGATCTCCCCTCGCAATCAAAAGGTTAGATCATGAAAATATTTTCAAGATCTAGGAAATATTGAAGTTGACCTGTCACACAAATATATGTTTAATTAATTTTAAAGAGAAGTCAATACTGTCTATATGTTGTACTAGTCACTTAATTTTAATATAAATCTTATTTGTTGGTGTCACCATTTGGCAATTTATGCTGAGTTTCTGTCCTGGGCCAGTATTAGCACACACACTGTGCAATGAAGGAATCTAGGCAGAGCCCACACACTGGGGCCATGTCTAATAGAACAGTGTGTAGGAAGAGTGGCCTTGAGCACAACTAATTACTACATTGTGGAGGGGATTTGCCTACAGTGCTACACTGTGCCACCAGGATGTAAAGGATAATTTATCAAATACTAATTAGTTTACAGAAAAATGGATACCATAACAGAGAGGCAGCTAGTAGTTTCTTTAAAACAAACCATAGGTGTCTTAAGGCAACAGATCAACTTTAACATCCTAAATATTATGTATATAATTTATGGGAATATATCAGTAATTGCCAAAATAATATGCCTTCTCCTTCCTCCCTGTATAATGTAAGATTTCCCCTGCTTTCTTTCTCATACTCTGTCCTCTCACACACTCTTTCTCTTCCTGTCTCTCATCCACCTTCCTGTCCCATGTCTATAACATCCATCCCTTCCCTCTCACATGTCCCTTCATACTCCTTCCTCTCCTATACAGAGACAGGACAGGAGGGAGGTACAGTGCTACTTTAGGGCCCTACTATCATATAGCAGATTTACTATGACCAAAATGCTATGGACATGTGTGTGACTTGTGTTTGAATTACTCAGGCCTAGTTCTTACATGCCTCTCTTTATGTTAATCTTTATCAGTTTACATTTGGGGACTTACTGGGTCATGCTGATGGATAAGTATTCATTCCTCTGAATAAACTGCCCCAAGGTGCCTCCAGAAACGAACTCCATAGCATATATCAGGTATTCCTAAAGATAAAACAGAGTCAAGGTTACAATCCAGAGAGAAGTACAGGTTATTCTATGGCTAAAAGCAACATTATCACCAAAAACGATAAGGGCTCAAATCTATTAAAACATTTTGCATCTTAGACAGAATTATTTTTCTTAATTATTTCATTGGTGAGAAAATTCTAAAATCTTGCAAAACAAAAGCTAAGAATGTACCTTGTTGGACACTTTTTAACACCTTAAGGACCAGATGACATGCTATGACAGTCACAGTCCTTATACCTGTGACGGTCCTAGTACTTCACATACATTTTACTTACAGCGCTCTTCTGGGAGCTTCAAGACTGGAGTGGTCTTTGTTAGAAGCCACCATGGCGCACTGTTACGTGTAGCAGGTCATGTGTACGGCGCGTTGGAAAGGATCAAAGCAGTCCTTAAAAGGTAACTTCCATGGACTGCTGGTCCTTAACAGGTTAATAAGGTCTGTTAGAAAATCTAACAAAAAGAAAAAACATAAACAGAGGTAATTGTACTGAGAGTAGAATCCTCCGAGATCAGTTCTCTGAAACACTTACCTCTTATTTCTTTACTTAAATCATGCCTTACATTGCCCTTATCATTATCCAAACAAAGAGGGCTCAATGTCTGATTTTATGCACCTAAGAAGCAAGTTTTCAATCCCTGGCTCAAAGCACAAGATGTTTAAGAGGGTATGAACCCTATTCATTTACAGTGTTTATTTCCCTCTGAGATGATCATGTCTTACTTTACACTTTACCATGGCCACTGTCCTATATTTTAGTCCCAATACTGAATGATACCTACCTATTCTTCTGATCCTCTTGTAAGTATTCATTAATGATCTTTGTTGGGGATAGATCTAGGATTCATAGGTGTTGATAACATCCCACAGCTTTTGGAAATGCATGTGTAGGAAAATCTGTTATTTTGAAGGCTATGTACCTTCAAGATACAATTTTTTTGATAATAGTTATTTATTATATGGGCACCAGATTAACTGGATATAAAATGTGAACTTCTAGATGCTGGAGAGGTGCCGTTCTGAAGCAAACCAGTGAATTAATGAGTTTATTTATATAGTGCCACAAGTGTATGCTGTACTTTTTTAATTTCAGGGTTTAGAGGATACTGGGTTACAAATGCTTTGCAAAGTGAAACACTGCATGAAAGCATACGATCTCAAGTGGTAATGGGAGACATACAGAGTACATAAGAGTCAAGTGCTGAATACAGTGCTAGAGCTCTGGTCAGGATAGGAGACACATAAATAAAGTAAATATATTGTAAGAGCCTTAGTTGTACAAGATCAGTGCCTTCAAGCATGTTTAAAGGGATAGTAATACTTTAATATTACTAATCCCCATAGTGTAGCTCTTTAAAAATTAATTCAATTGCCCCCAGGTTCATCTCTCAAACCTTTATGGTTTGAGTGAAAACCGTAAGCAAAGTCCCCCCCTCCCTCCCCCTTCCCTGACTACTACTGACTGCAGGGATATCCGGTCTTATTTTCATCAGGTGGCTCTGCAGCCTGGGGGAGGGAGGGGGTGAACTTTGCTTACAGTTTTCTCTCAAACCATAAAGGTTTGAGAGATGAACCTGGGAGCAACCAAATTATTTTTTAAAGAGCTATACTATGGGGATTAGTAATATTAAAGTATTATTGTCCCTTTAAGTTTTGTTAAGGAGGTGTAGTTTTAGCATGACATGAAGACCATAAGAGAGGTGCAGTAGAGCGTGGAGGTAGGGATAGCATTCCATAGATAAGGAGGAATGAGAGAAATATGTTTGATACGTGCGAGGGCCGTAGACACAAAAGGAGCTGAGAGAAGACTTCCACTGACTGATTGTAAGAGATGGAATGGGCTATAGCTGGTGATCAGAGTGAAAATAAAGGGAGTGGTAGAGGAGAGAAGCAGAAATTTGTAATATATCCAGTGTTTGATATGCAGCCATTGGAGAGAATTTAGGAGGAGGAGGGGAAGGGACAAACCTAGTTGAGAATTAGGTAATTTGCGCTACAGCATTCTATATGAATTGAAGTGGATGCAGTTAGGAGGCAGCAAGGCCAGAGAGAATAAGGCTACAGTAGTCCATGTTGGAAAGGATGAGAGCTTGTGTAAGTCTTTTAAATGTGAAGGAACAGAGGAAGGGACAGATTTTTGCTATGTTGTTCAAGCAAAAGCGGCAGGATTTAGTGATGGAGTTAATATGAGGAGAGAATGAGAACCGTGTCATTTATCACCCATAAGAACTGTGCTTCTGATACTGAATGTATGGTAGTGCAATTTACAGTCATCTGGAGGGCATTATTGGACCAGGCCTATGTGGGATGATCCAATCACATAATTATTGATAAATGAACACCCCTTTGATGTAAATGGGGCTTTTAAATGCTAGAGATGTCTCATACAGATCCAATGGTATAAAGTTTGGTCAGGCTCCAGCTTAGACAGCAACATGTGCTTGTTAGTGAAGGCATTATAAGTCTCTGTAGGGCGCCTTTATGTAGCTGCAGAGTCCTTCTCTGTCTCGCAGATCTGGGCTCCAAGTACTGGGAAAAAGGCCTCCTCATCTGCAAAAGGGGAATGACCCCCACACTTCCTCTTGTCCCAAACCACCCTCAATCACCTTCCATACACTCATCCAACAAGGTAACCCTTCTAATGTCATACAGCTTGAAATGAATTCCAATCAGAGGAAAATTAATTGTTCAAACATGTTGACATAGCCGTTAACCCCCTGTTGTTGGTTTGCTGGAGGGTTAAGAGCAAGTGACAGGGATGTGGGGAGGTTGTAGGGATCATTGTGGATCAGACAGGGGTCTGGGCTTAGTGGACTGGCTACTGGCTCCCTGGATTCCATTGTCTGATCAAACCAATGTGAAGCAGCAGATGTCAGCCAATATCCTTGCTCTTCTTGAGTTTCATTTCATATAATTTTGGATTTGTTTCTTTGTTTCAAAATTATTTAAAAGTTTGTTTGGTTTATTTTTAAATAAAATAGTCAGTTCTGGTACTGATGCAGGAAGTAACCACTCATTAAAGGACTAGTAAGTGGCCAATGTGTCAGTGTCCCCATAACTGATTCCCATACCTGGGAACTCTGTCTTGTGGACTCCTCAGATGGAGTCCTGTGGTGCCGCTGGGGGAGATAAATAACACAATTTACATCAAAAAATGGTGGGGCTTAACTGCGAGTGGGGGAGGAATTTAATGAATTTAAAAGGAATTTAAAAGTGTTATGAATAGTCTGGTGAAGGAGGAGAAGTGGGCTGGGAAACTGAGGAATAGACTGGGAAGGATCAGAAGTGGGTACATCACCACATCAGGAGAATCAGCCTCTGCCTCAGAGACCTGGTAGTCAACAGCAAAAACTGGAGTCTCCGGAGCAAATCCAGACATTTCCCAGCTATGCTGGTTCCATGTGCAATGGCACTCTGGTACTGAAAGGGTCAAATCTTAATGAGATGGCGTTATTATGGAATAAACCAACTGTACCATAGGGATTCAATAGAAATTCATGCTAAATTAAAGTGGCCTTTTAACCCCTTGAATGCTTCCCAATGCATTGGAGACCTCTGTTGCATTGAAGGGGTTAAAAATCTCTGTTGAAGTGCATGGGAATTTAGGAATTTTTATGTTGTCCCCTATGGTGCAGTTAGCCATTGTTCCTTATGTGTACGCAGTGTGTGGTGATTGGACTAGGACAAGTTTTCACCTCCCTGTTCATCACCATGAACTGGCTCATCCCCATGATGCTGCCCTTGCTATGTTGTGGGGGGGATTAGTAATTAAAGCAGAACTGGCCCAGTACTCTGAGGGAGGATTATGTACCTGAGTGCCATTTAGTGCAATGCTTGATCACATTGCACAGATTTGGGCTTGCTTCTGAATGGCACCCATACAAACAATTTTCATACTTTGGGAAAGTCAAGTTCCTACTCTTACCACCCAAACGAATTCACTATTTAACTAGCTTGTACTGAAGCAGGTAATTCTTAAACCCTGGCCTGCATGCAGCCCTTGAGGACTGAGCATTGACAACCCCATTTTACATAGAAGTGCAGACCTTCCTGGCTTCTCTGGTAGCTGCAGTGCTTACCTGTGTTTGGAAGGCTCCACGGGCATGCGTAAGGAAGGGGCAGTTTATAGCAAGTTCCAGGATACGGCGCTCCTTCATCACTTTCTCAGGGCACCTTATGTATCTGCATTTCTTAACCATCTTCATTGCTAGCAGGTCCCCTCTTACTGTATCCTGCGCCAGCACGACCTAAAGAAGACAGAGAGCAGAGAGAGGTCTGGAGGTTACAAGTCAAGCCAGAGATGAATTGCAGAGCTGTTGATTTGGCAATGACATTACATACACCATAGGATTTTGCTATAATAAATTGACCTTAGGCATAAAGCAAAGAAGATGAGCACTTATGGTGTGATCCAGTGGCAAAAATAATAATATGCCTTCTTATTTCCATTCATTGAGGGATTTTTAACCCCTTGAATACCAAAGGTCTCCAAAGCATTGTGAAACTGTGCTTGGGAGACATTTCCATCATTCAAAGCAGTGATTCTCATCTCCATTCTGTGGGGAATGCTGACAGGTCAGGTTTTAACCCTTTGAGTGCCATAGGGGTGCGCAACCCATTGCTTTGCATTGTGGTATGTACCCCTCTGGTACTCAAAAAGTTATGGATACCACTGATTAAGGACAGGGGGAGCAATCACAGTGATGGATCTACTGATTATCCACCTGTGGCCAATCAGGGATATCCAGAAAAACTTAGTTTGATTCAAGAAGTTAAGCCCCATTTCAATCAATGGGTAGTCCAATGTATATGCAGCTTTTCCTGTATATTAACCTCTAGAGTACCAGACACATGTGGGACACAGGGTTGGCCATGTGTACCCACATGGCTAAGTCCGTGTCCTGTATGAGACCGCTCTCCCCCCATCCCTCCCTTTCGTATAATATTATGGCTTTATTTTTGTATCAGAACTCGTTGGGTGGACATTAGGATCCGTCCAATGCCCCCCCCCAGTTATTGATCTCCCAGCTGATCATGCTGGGAATTCAATAGTGGCCATGCTTCTCTATTACCAGAACTTCTGGATGGGAGTGGGCGTGATCAGGAAAAGCCTTCCCATGTCACCAGTGACATGATTGCCAGTGATGTGAGAAGACTTTTCCCAACCCTGCCCACTCTTACCGGGTTGGGTAGCAGTGAAACAGAAGAGCCGCATGCTCTCATGTGTCTTCATTATTGACCTACCAGCACGGAGTGACTAGGAAAGTAACACACTGACAAGTACAGATGAACTTAATATAAAACATTATTAAATACAATGAATGACAGGAGATAAGGAAACAGGCTGGTGGCAACAAATGACGCAACAGTAGTATGGTAATGACAGAAAGTAGTAGTAAATAGTGGCACATCTTCACGAGACCAGGAAGGAACAGTGGAGACACTTTCCTTCCTTCACAAGGCAGGTAGTCAGAAACGGAATGGCCCTAGGACTACACGGTAGTTGTGAGGGCAGTGCAGAGCACTCCCATACACGGATAGAATGGCACACCTTCATGAGACCAGAGAGGAACAGTGTAGGCACTTTCCTCACCCTTCACTAGACAGGTGGTCAGAAACGGAAATGGCCCTTGGAGTACACGGTAGATGTGAGGGCAGTGCAGAGCACTCCTGTACCCAGATAGGATGGCACACCTTCACAAGACCAGAGAGGAACAGTGTAGGCACTTTCCTCACCCTTCACTAGACAGGTGGTCAGAAATGGAATGGCCCTTGGACTACACGGTAGATGTGAGGGCAGTGCAGAGCACTCCCATACACATAGTCGGCAGAGTTAAGGAGCAGACCAATACCTCGACCGGGTATACACTAGGCGGGTAGCCAGATGGAGGATAGGCAAGGCAGCACAAAACGGTACGGCCACGGGAGGTCAGACACACAGAGTAACCGACAAGCGCCGTTAACGGAAGCGAGCGCAGAGCGGAACACAAAGGCAGCACGGGAACCAAACCGAGGCACGGAATGGTCACGGAGCGCAACACGGAGAGAATACAAGGAGGCAGCCAATGGTCAGAATCGGATTGGGTATTCAGACGTCGCCAGTGGTCATAGCCGGAACGGGTAGTCAGTCGTAGCCAGAAGTCAGAACCGGAACGGGTAGTCAGATGTAGCCAGGAGTCAGAACTGGAACGGGTAGTCAGACGTAGCCAGGTAATAAACAGGAACGGTAATGGACCAAGACAGCAATAGGCTCAGGTACGCCATGAAAGGGCACTGGAAATGACACAGGCTGAGGTTTAAAAACCCTGACAGGTAGGTGGAGCAATGACCTCATCAGCATGGTGCCCTATAAGAATACCGAGTCAGCGAGAGTGACAGCTTGGAAGTAAATAATGTCACTCTATGGCAACATCTTGCTATAGGCAATCACGGGGTACCGTGATAGTACCCCCCACTCAATGATCTCCCCCCCGTGGAGGAGGTCATACCTTGTTAGGAAATTTCATGTGGAAACTGCGCAACAGTCTAGGAGCGTGGATATCACCCTGATCCACCCATGAACGCTCCTCTGGATCATAACCTTTCCAGTGGACAAAATATTGAAAGTATTGAATGCGCCCTCAAACCCTACAGGAATCCAGGATGCTTTGGATCTCATATTCATCCTGATTCTGAATGCGTACTGGACCTGGGGCTACCTGGGTGGAAGTATAACGGTTGTAGATCAGTGGCTTCAGGAGAGATACATGAAATACGTTGTGGATACGCATATTCCTAGGGAGGTCTAAAGCATAAGACACAGGGTTAATTCTACGGAGTACCCGGAAGGGTCCTATGTATCATGGAGCCATCTTGTGACATGGTACTTGGAGGTGCAGGTTCTTGGTGGCCAACCAGACTCTCTCCCCCACCTGAAAGACCAGAGCAGGACGCCTCCTGCGATCTGTGTGTCTCTGATAGCACTCTGAGGACCTTCGCAAAGTATTCTGAACCTGTGCCCATGTGGAGCGGAGCTGCTTCATATGCTCATCCAGAGCCAAAATTTCCTGTGCCTGAAATGTATCCGGGAGCAGAGAGGGTTGGAACCCATAATTGATCAGGAAAGGGGAGCTCCCGGACAAAGCGTTTATGGAACAATTCCTGGCAAACTCTGCCCACGGCAACAGATCAACCCAATTATCATGATGGTCAGAAGCGAAACAATGCAGGAATTGTTCCAGTCCTTGGTTGGATCTTTCCGCAGCACCATTGGTCTGGGGGTGATAGACAGATGAAAATAGCAGTTTGAAACCCATTTGGTCACAAAAGGCCCTCCAAAACCCTGATACGAACTGACTCCCACGATCAGAAACCATAACTCTGGGTACTCTGTGGAGCCTGAATACCTCTTTAGCAAATACCACAGCCAGTTCCTTAGAGGAGGGTAGTCCGGGGAGCAGAACAAAATGTGCCATCTTAGAGAATCTGTCTACTATCATTAGTATGACTGTGCAGTCCTTGGATCTAGGCAACTCTACCATAAAGTCTAATGGTATGTGTGACCATGGGAGTTCCCCATTAGGAACAGTCTGGAGTAGTCCTAGAGGTAGATGCCTAGGAGTCTTGGCACGGGCGCATACAGAACAGGCTTCCACAAAGGCTGCACAATCTGCTCTCAGACTAGGCCACCAAAATAGCTGTGAAATTGACCAAACTAGTTGGTCTCGACCAATATGCCCGGCTGCTTTGGATGAATGGTAGGTCTCTAGTACCTTAGTGCTGAGATTGTTAGCTACGAAACATTTCCCACTGGGTTTCTCAACTGGAGCATTGTTTTGTGACGCCAGGATCTCCTCACCCAGAGGAGAGGTAATGCTAGTACAAATAGTCGCTAAAATGCGATCAGGGGGGATAATTGGAACAGGTTCACTGTCAGACTCATGCTCTGGACCACACTGTCTAGACAAGGCATCAGCTTGAGTGTTCTTGGAACCAGGGAGGTACGAAACTACAAAATTAAATCTTGACAGGAATAACGCCCATCTGGCTTGTCTTGTGGACAGCCTCTTGGCCTCTGATAAGTACGTTAGATTCTTGTGATCCATTAAAATGAATACAGGAGCCTTAGTCTCTTCCAAGAGGTGACGCCACTCCCGAAGGGAAAGGATGATGGCCAGCAACTCATGGTCCCCTATGTCATATAGGCTTTGAGCCTTTGTCATCATTTTAGAAAAAAACCCGCAAGGCATCAGGGGTTTACCAGGCTCCGCTCTCTGTGATAGAACTGCCCCTACCCCTGTCTCGGAAGCGTCTACCTCAAGGTAAAGGGCAGAGCAGTTTTAGGATGCACCAATATAGGAGCCATCAACAAGGCAGACTTCAGGGCCTCAAAAGCATTGTTGGCCTCGGGGGACCATAACGATGGGTTAGCTCCCTTATGTGTCATGTCAGTCAAAGGTTTGACCAAAGATGAGAAAGTACCAATGAACTTCCTATAATAGTTTGCAAAACCGAGGAATCTTTGTATGGCCTTCAGGACCATTGGACATGGCCATTGTAATACTGCCGAAAGTTTTTCAGTATCCATAGCAATTCCGTTAGCAGAGATAACATAACCCAGGAAGGGTACCTGGTCCTTAAGAAATTCGCATTTCTCAAGTTTGCAATGTAGTTTGTTCTCCCTCAGTTTTCTCAGTACTCTAATGACATCTCTCCTATGTGTCTCGCTATCAGGAGAGTGTATCAAGATATTGTCCAGGTACACTACTACACAGGACTGTAGCAGACTTCGTAAAACATCATTAATGAACTCCTGGAAGACCGCTGGCACATTGCACAGCCCAAAAGGCATAACCAGATACTTGTAATGGCCACTACGAGTATTAAAAGCGGTCTTCCACTCATCGCCCTCCTTGATTCTAATCAAGTTGTATGCTGCATGCAAATCGAGTTTTGTGAATACGGAGGAGCCCTTTAAACGGTCAAACAATTCCGTAATTAGTGGAATGGGGTAAGCGTTTCTTACCATTAATTTGTTTAGCCCTCTATAAACGATAGAGTTCCTAAGCTCCCCATTCTTTTTCTTTACACAAAAAAATCCAGCCCCCACGGGCGAGGAAGATTTCCTTATAATGCCTCTAGATAATGCATCTGAAATGTATTCCTCCATGGCCTTGTTCTCCTCTACTGATAGAGGATATGTGCAGCCTTTGGGAGGTATTGAACCTGGCAATAGATTAATAGCACAGTCATATGGCCTATGCTCCGGCAATGTGCTAGCCTCCCCCTTGCTAAACACCTCACTGAAAGACTGGTACTCTGAGGTCAACAAGGGGAGGTACACAAAATTTTATTTGGATGCTGCAGACAGGTTCCGTTACAATATTCAGACCATGATATTATGTCACACTTCTCCCAGTCCACTCTGGGATTATGTTTCTGGAGCCATGGGAACCCCAAAATGATAGCAGGGTGTGGAGACTGGATCACCTGAAATTGTAGAGTCTCCACATGGAGAGCTCCTACTCTTAGGGTCAGCGGACAGGTCTCATGTGTGACATGGGAAGGCTCAAGAGGACGACCGGGTGTCACTGGAATATTGTGTTTATTCACAATATTACCATCAATAAAATAACCAGCCGCACCAGAATCGATCAAGACTGGGGTGGTCACTGAGGAATTGGCCCAAGAAATCTCCACCTGAAGAATGGGTTTACTCGGATCAAGCTCTGGGGACCGACTGACTCCACCTAGGATCTGTCTCCTTAGAGATCCTAGATGCGTGCGTTTCCCCGATGCACCGGACAATCTCGTAGCATATGCCCAGCCTTCCCACAATCCAGGCATAGGCCTTCTCTGCGGCGGAAAGACCATTCCTCCTGAGATAACCATGTAAAGCCAACCTGCATGGGTTCAGCCCTACTAGACTCTACACTGGGTGGCAAGGGAGGTGAGGGAGGTATGGGTCGGAGCTCCCTGTTAGGTACTGGGCGCAACTCTTGCCTTGGCCTGTTATTCTTAAATGTGGACCTTCCTCTTATACGTGTGTCAATTAGGATGACAAAAGAGATTAGTTGGTCCTAGTCACTTGGTAATTCGCGGGCTGCTATTTCATCTTTGATCGTTTAGTCCCTGCGAGAAGGCTGCCACCAGAGCCCCATTATTCCATCCCACCTCTGCCGCAAATGTGCGAAATTCGATAGCATACTCTGCTACTGTGCGGGTGCCATACTGAATTGACATGAGGGGCCAGTTCCAAACAAATTTCCGAGCCGATTAATGAACCCGCGACATAGTGTGGGATCCCCATCGTATCTTAGGGGCAGAGGAGTGGAACCAAACAAGCCCCTGTAACACATATTTTCCACCTGAGTGGTTGTCACTGATGTCGATACCGAGGAGGCCATCAGTGGTTGCCCAACTTTGTCCAAATGCACGGTTTGGTCTAGCAGTGTCTGCAACACTACTGACAACTGATCAAGCCGTTGTTCCTGGATGTCCATCCTGGACGTAATATTCAGCGACTGCCCGTGTACTGTCACTGAGTGACTAGGAAATTAACACACTGACAAGTACAGATGAACTTAATATAAAACTTTATTAAATACAATGACTGACAGGAGATAAGGCAACAGGCTGGTGGCAACAAATGACACAACAGTAGTATGGTAATGATAGAAAGTGGCAGTAAATAGTGGCACACCATCACGAGACCAGGAAGGAACAGTGGAGTCACTTTCCTTACCCTTCACAAGGCAGGCAGTCAGCAACGGAATGGCCTTGGGACTACACAGTAGATGTGAGGGAAGTGCAGAGCACTCCCATACACGGATAGAATGGCACACCTTCATGAGACCAGAGAGGAACAGTGTAGGCACTTTCCTCACCCTTCATTAGGTGGTCAGAAATGGAAATGGCCCTTGGACTACAAGGTAGATGTGAGGGCAGTGCAGAGCACTCCTGTACCCAGATAGGATGGCACACCTTCACGAGACCAGAGAGGAACAGTGTAATAATTCAGGATCACTCCACATATTTTATTAGTATATTTTTATTGTTTATGAGTAATAAAGGTTATATTTTAATATTTTCACTATAAGTTTACTATACATTTGAGATACGTTATCTAATAACACTCCACTTGAGTGCCCCAAAAATATCTTTATTTTTGTATTTTTTTTGTTAATATTATATATAGATTTAGATATGGGTGCACGGCAATATTTATATTAGATAGAAACTTGGATCGCTTTAGTGGCTAACACGGACAGTGCTCTAGTTCCAACTTTTTTTTTGTTTTTGTTTTAATGAGTATTCTTCCTACCCTTAGACTGGTGTGCACAAATGTTTCCAGAAGGTGGCTAAAGGGAAAAATAGACTTTTTTTTTTTTTACATTTCCACCCCTTCAAATGTACTAAAATCTTTGAAAACTATAGCATTTCCTACTGTATCCATTAGTTACTGATCATATGAGAAAACGACACCTCATCAGTATCAGTGGACATACCGTAGAGGGTGCTAGAAGCACAACACTACACAAACTACAATGTCTCATCTTTCATTCTTTTTATCAACTATGACATGCCTGTACTAACATGGTTATGCCAAATGCATACTTTTGGGTCTGGTAATAATTCAGGATCACTCCATATATTTTATTAGTATATTTTTATTGTTTATGAGTAATAAAAGTTATATTTTAATACTTTCACCGTAAGTTTACTATACATTTGAGATAAGTTATCTAACAACACTCCACTTGAGTGCCCCAAAAATATCTTTATTTTTGTATTTTTTTTGTTAATATTATTTAAGGGTAGGAAGAACCCTCACTTGGTGCAGTCTGCAGTGGCATATCTGCTTACAGGAAATATATAGCTTTATATCGCTAATCAGCTGTTTTAGGATAGTTTTACCATGTAACCTCTGGAATGTGCACTTTAGTTTATAAGAGTCAAAATAACACTTTGCACCCCTGGTAATTAGGGGTCTGCAAAGGCCATGCATATAGATGAAACTATACACATTTGTTATTTTTGTACTCGGGAGATCCAGGGCTTTTTTAAAATAATAGAAACTTTTACAAACAACATAAATGTTTTGATACATAGTTTGTGATTTTAGTAATTTTGTTTTTACTTTTTTGTAATTATGACATAT
Organism: Rhinophrynus dorsalis; assembly: GCA_037306005.1. NCBI lineage: Eukaryota > Metazoa > Chordata > Amphibia > Anura > Rhinophrynidae > Rhinophrynus > Rhinophrynus dorsalis. Next base: position 162,346,768 of record CM074724.1, read on the forward strand.
AGCTTGTCACATATTGCTAAATTTTCTTTATGTGCGACACCTTGCAAAATCTCAATTACGTCTAAAAAAATGATATGTGTTTTTCCATATGTAACTAGAAAGATACCTTCATGAATCATAACCAAACAGATGCCAAAAATGTGCATGGCCTGCGGAGTCATTGAAATGGCCCAAGTCTCTGGCACTGACAGGGTTAAAAATATGCAAAGGTATTACGTGTTTATTGGGAAAAAGGAGCAGAAAGATCAAAGGCAGACAAGTTTCATAAGTTAAAGAATCATCTACATTTAGCACTAAAATTCAAATAACCTGTTTGAAAAAGACATCCCTTACCTTGCCGAATGCACCTCTTCCAAGCTCTTGATAAAAGCTGAACCTCTCGATAGCCATAGAGGTTACGGCAGCAAACATGGAGAATCCTGTTTGTTCCTCTTCACATCCTGATTCTGGGGTGAAAAGAACATTACATATTCATAAGGACACTTGGGTTCCACCAGTTACTACAGACTGTTCTCATTTCCTCACAAATAAATGCACCACTTTAATAAAGGAACTGGCCCATATTTATAGAAGCAAACTGCAGTTATTCCAGAGTAAACAAATTAAATCATAGGGGACAAATAAAAATATCTCTTAAATTAAATTATCTTTTATCCCTTTGAATGTTAGAGAGGTCCCCATTCCATTGCGAAGCAATATACTGGAGTCCTCTCTAGCATCCAAGGAGTTAAAAAGCTCTGTTCAATTACATGGTAATTTGGGAATTTTTATTTGTCCCCTGTGGTGTCCTACGATCACTCCAGAATAACTCTAGTTTGCTTTTATAAACATGGACCACTGGGCCTTACATAAAAAGGCAAAGTGTGGCAATGCTAGAGCACAGCATATTGTGTGGGCTAATCCTCCTTCATCATGTACATGCAACCCATATAACCTTATGCGCAGTTGGTTTACTCTAGAATTGCCCCACTGTGCCTTTACATGTAAGGTGCCTTGTTCCTAGCAAATCACAGAAGCAGTGCCACATGGCACCAGCTGCCAGCAATTCAAAGATATTTAGTAAGAAACAGAAATGGGTGGCTCATGATGTTAGGAGCACAGCATCTTGTGTTGGTTAATCCTCCTTCATCAGGTTCATGCAACCCATATAACTTCAATGTAATGTATTTATTGTACTACAAATATTTATTTCCTTAACAAAATGTTTATTCCATTGGATGATAGAGAGGTACCTAGGGCTTTGTGAAGTAATTCTTTGGGAATTCTTCTAGCACCCAAATGGTTAAACTAACCTGCATTTTATTTTCTGAATATTAATAATGGCCATTGATTCCCTGGGCAGGGAGAGGTACACAACATTATAGATACCCTGAAGGAGATGGGCAACTACTAGAAAATCTCAGATAAAATGTTACTTGTGCCCCACAGTGTTACTACATCTGGAGGTGGCTACAGAGTCTCATTGTGTATTAAAGTTCCTAGTGCATCCTGCCTCCTTATTTCTTTTCTCTTCAATTGTTTTTGTGTAGAAGCCAATTCCTCCATTATTCTTCACCCAAAACCAGATAATAACCGAATAAAGAGGCTGCTGCACAGAACAGATGAAGAGAACCAAATGAAGAGGAAAGGGAAAGGTAAGAGTCCTAAAAAGATGTAGTTAAATCTCAGGCACCCCTAGCAAAGCACCCAAGGCTCACATGCCACTGCCCATAGCCACACCCTAACTCTTGGTGTCTAGTGGTTGGCATTGGGCTGTCTATATCCACAACTCTGGGAATTTGAGCAGCACATCTGAGGAGCCCCTCAAAATGTGTCCCTTGTATTCTACATAATGTAAAATCTGGCACATCACAAAACCCAAGGATCCATTGGAGCCCTGAAAAATATTGTCTATAGGTACTGTGTCGTCTTCAAAATAATGAACTACTGGAATACCAGGATGGTGTGTATCAAAACTGTGAATATCTGCATATCAAATAATGTCTACTCCAATCATGACAGCAATCCACATTAACTGTGACAGTTTAAACAATCATGGATAATAAATAAGTTAAAAACTTAGAAATACCATAGTCGGTTGACACATTAGAAAAATGCAGTGAAGAACCACTGAGAAAAGACGTTCTAGAATGATGCAGTGAACGTCCACTAGAAGAGGATGTTTTCATATGCCGTTGCGAATTTCCAGTGGCAGTGGGTATTTCAGTATGCACTGGAGAATTTCCATGGGAAGAGGATGTTTTGGTAGGCCTTGGTGAAGTTCCATGGACCGAGGATGTTTTAGCAAACTGTGGAGAAGTTCCACTAGTAGAGGAAGTTTGCATAACCTGACATGGAGTATCGTTGTCACATGATGGCTTCGCAATGAAGCAAAAGCACCCCAATAAAGAGTGGAAAAATCTCATAAAAATATTTCCAGAGGGTCCTGGAAGTGAAGGAAAAAGTTTCCATAGTTAATATTGGTACATCAACAACAATTTTGCACTTAATCATACACTAGAATTGATATTCAGACCCTACACCTGCCTAATGCACATTTATTAGCAGAGCTAAGCTAAAAAAAAAAATCATTCATTCACCCTATTATGTTTAAATGAAAATAAAATCAGGAGAAAAGAAAATAATAAGCTTTAGAGAAGAGATAGCCAGTTGTTAGCCCCCCAGGTTGTTGAGGACTATATCTGCCATCATCCGCAACCTTCTATTGTTTTTCATGTTTTTGCACTATTTTTCCAGTAAATCCACTTTCTAGTCATTTAAGGCATTTAACCCTTCCGTTTCTCACTGGGATCTCAATGTATTGTTTTACTATCCCTGATGGACCCCAAAGACCCCAAAGACATTTATTATCAGCTTTTCAACTACACGGACCAGGGTTCATATCTGAGAAGACTCCCAGGTTATAACAACCCTGTCTTTCATACAATATATATATATATATATATATATAACCTTTTTATTTAACCCCTTTAATGCTAGTAAAATTTCTGGTGCATTGTAAAACAATGTATTAGAGGCTTTTCGTGCATATAAGTGGTTAATTAGACTCATGTTGGGTTTCTTACAGGAATCAAAGAATGAGCTCTTGTAGGTAGCTCAGCAAGTGTATTTTTATTAATGTAAAGGTGTACAAAGTACTATGGAGTGATGATCATATTGGGGTGATGAGTTTGCCGTTTATTTTATATTTGTAATTTTTACTCCTAATGTGTATTGTTAATTAATGTCCCCATTACTCCCCCCAAAAAATTACAGTCATGACTTACAGAAACTGTTAATAACTGATGTTTATATATTGTTCAGGTGTGAGGATATTAACTAATCTGTTGCCATTAAATTGTAATGTGTCACAACCCAGTATGTTAGTGGATGTTAGCTACTGTTTTGCCTGAGCCAGACATTTCATTGCATTACAGGACATTGGCTATAGAGGGGTTAAAATATACAAAGAGAGCGACTGGGAGAGTGATGCCGTTAAGGAAGGGGTTGTCAACTGATGGACCTCCAGTGGGAGATCCAACAACTGACTATTTCATTTTACAATGGTTAAGTTCACATATGTTGCCCACTCGCCAATTGCTAGCAGCTTCCTAATGTCAGAATGTGACAGTTGTAACATGAGGCTGCAGTAACCTTGAAATATCAGTTGAAATCTACACAAAAAAATCTTACTTTTGATTCTATAATACCATAACCCTTTGAATACTAGAGGGGTATGTAATGTTTGTTACACAATGTGTTGTGAACCCCTCTGGTACTCAAAGGGTTAAAGGAACAGAGGGCTGTGCAATGCACTGAGACGCAATATATTGAACACCCCTGTGGTCCATAAAGAATTAATACATCAGAAAGAGAAAGATGGATTTACAGTCATTTCTAAAACCTAATCTAAACCTGGGAACCCCTACTTACTTGATGACTCCATGTTTTTTCCTCCTTGTGCACAAAGTGCACTCACTCTCTTGGTGTTCTCTTAGTATTCACTTGTTAATTATTTCTAAATCAATTGAATCAAATATTTAAACTGCAGTAAACTGCCTGTTCGCTTTCCTGTATCCAGGTAGCTCTGGTGATATTTCAGTTGGCTGTTAGACTTTTGAACAGCCAAATGATGTCCAACACTAGAAGGCATGTGATGTCATACTAGCCTGACTTTCCTGCTTATGTTTGAAATGTTTCTCAAGTCATTTATCTAGATTGCAGATCAAATACAAAGGAAAATGGCATTTTAGGACTAAATGGTTTTTAACCCTTTGAGTGTCAGTGAGGTAGCCAACTCATTGCAAAGCGATGTATCGGATACCCTCTGGCACTTAAAGGGTTAATTTAATTAACAGAAAAATGTACATATCTACATGTCTTTTTAAATAGCAGGCATTTATACCAATGTAGTTGAGTTGTTGAATTTGACCTCTGTTGTAGTTTACTGGTAGTTCATTTCAATTTACATTCAAATAAAGGTAATTGACAATTATGATCCATTCATGACTATTGTAGGCTATTGTTAAGCACTCAGAGGGTTAAAGAGGCAGCTGCAGACATCCACCATTACTCCTACTTGAATTGTGAACAGAGCTTCTCATTGTAAACGTCATAAAGATGGCAGTGCTCTCCATGTTGCTGCAGAGCACATATCAGGGAGATTTTAAGCAAAAAAGGAGAAGAAAATAATATTAAATAGTGTGGTTTTCAAGCTTGTTGTGGGGGAGGTAAACTGATTGGGGACAAGGAGTTGTAAAGTGATAGTTCCTCTTTAAAGACCGGGTAGTACAGTTCAGTGCTGGACAATGCATTGCACACTGCTCTGGTCTTTAAAGCGTTAACCCCATAAGAACTGGAAGATCTGTGATATTTTGCACTTAAGGACCTAAGAAATTTTGACCTTTTTGAATATTGCTTTGTTCAAAATTATTTCCCCTCTAAATCTTTTATTCCAGCCACACCAATTATATACTACTAGTGTAAAAGCACGTGTACACGGGCCAAGGTCCAGGTGATGTTAACTCTTTGAGTGCCAGAGGGGTACGCAATGCATTGTGTTGCGTACCCCTCTGGCACTCAAAGGGTTAAGAGACCGGTCCTGCTCTACGTACTGTCACCGCCTCACTGGCGGCGAACGCGATGCAGTCATGCTCTGTAGAGGCTGCCCGAACTGGTGGGCTTCTGGGAGCATTCTGTGCGTTCAGGCAGGCTCTACTGAGCATAACTGCATCTGTCAAACACTCTAGCGTTTTATTATATAGGATTTTTGTTAAGAACAAGTAGGGCTTTCTTTTGATACTGCAATTATATGGATAACTCACCATTTTTTTATTAAAAATAAAGAAAACTATTAAAAAAGTCAACCCCCCCATCTTTATTTTTTAATATTTATTGGGTAATTAGGAAAATGTAACAAGCAATAAAGTCAGTCAAACAATTAAGAACAGTATTTGACAATAGGTATATGGCTACAGCAAAGAAATTATACCCCTTATTAGACTACCATAGACATTATCTTGTAGAAAAAAAAAAAAACAGCAAAATTGTAAAAGCAGTTGCTGAGTGTAATCAAGGGGAACAGAAACATAGGTATCAACAGAAGTGTGTAATCCTGGGCCTACTTATGAGATGACTGAGGAAATAACCCCCATTTATATTAAAAACAGAATAGAAGGAGAAAAAAAAGAAGAGAAAAGAAAACAGATAGGTAGGAATTAAAAGAGAGAATGGGAGGGAGAGGAGGGGTGGGGCTCAGGATCAGTGGGTATACAGAGTAGAGTAGGGTAAATATTAACACTTGACTCAAGAGGGTCTACGCTCGTACCACTCGACTAACCATTGGTCAAGAATCGAGGGGACAAGCCCCCGTGTTGCCATGTTAGTTTGGTGAAAAGAAGTTGGGTTTCTACTTTGGATGCCCACATCGTCATGGAGAGTGGTGATGTGTTTTTCCACAACAGAGGAATCAGAGCTTTCGCAGCATTAAGCGTGGCCAGAAGGAGCGTTTTCTGAGGAGGCGGGATGGACGGTAGGTTGTTATATAGGAGGATCTGCCATGAATCATGTGTAAGTGAGATGTGTAAGATATCCTCAATATGCTCTGTACAGCAACAGCAGCTACAGGTTTGTGCAGAAGGAGGCACAGACCTCTCCTGTCGCTGGACCACCAGGGAGGTAGGAAAAGGATACGGGGGGCAAAGTGGGGGCAATGTGAAGATGATGGATGGGGCAATGTGAGGGTACGTTGGAGCTGATGGGGGCAATATGGAGCTGATGAGGGGCAATGTGAGGGCAAAATAGATATGGGAGGTAATGTAAAGATTTGGAGCATTGTGGAGGTGTCCAGTGGAGATGGCCAATAGGAGGGGCTCTTTAGATTTCTGTGCCTATAGGCTCTTGAAAGGTAAATCCGGCCCTGCTCACCATATCTATTTCCAGTCATCTATCGGGATGTTTAAGTTCAATTCCTTTTCCCATGCTACCGCATAGTAGGGTTTCACTAACTCATTTGGCGACAATAAAATTGAGTATATTTTGTTAAGGAATCTAGACACCGGAGATGAGGAGGGCATAAGACGACGTTCAAAGTCAGATACCCGGCGCGTGGTGCAAGAGACAATTTGAGGAAGAGATAAAAGATGTTTTATTCGTAAATATTTCCAGATCTCACTGGGGAGAGGAAAAACTTCATCTGCAAGTCAGGAAAAGTCCCAGGGCCTGTAGCATCTATTAGGTCTTTGAAACAGAGATCCCTATGGGAGGACCATTGCGGAAATTGAGAGGCAGGGAGGGAAAGTCTGGTAGATTCCGGGGTTAATAATTTAGAGTGAGTAGATGAGAGTGGGATCAGGATGTTCGTTTTGTTAAGCTTGTCCCATATTTCTTATATGTTTCATACAATAGGGTGAGTCATGGGAGGAGAATGTCTGTCAACCCTGGGAATCAGGGCATCCGTGAAGGGATCTCAAGAAGGGACAAAGGATCTCTCCAAGACTACCCAGTTTTTTTTTTCACGGTTGTGTTGCTAATCTTGAATAGATGCCAAGATAGCAGCATGATAGTAACTTTTGAGGTTGGGCATACTCAAACCTCCGATCAATTTATGCCACCATAATGTAACCTTATTCAATCTGGGTTTACACCTGTTCCAAGGAAAAGATGAGAAGACAGTTGTAACTGCTTTAAAAAGTTAATCAGGAATTTTTATGGGGAAAAGAGACAGGATCCCCCCCTCCACAATCTTTAAATTTTCACTTGTGATAATTCGTGCCCAATGGGTTAATTTTTTATGGAGACTGGATGAAAGGTATGAAAGGTCATTTATACCTACCAAATGTCCAGTTTTAGGGGGGCACTGTCCCTCTGGGATGAAAATACCCATGTCCCTCTTTCCCTCCCTAGTTTTCCCACTTTTTTTTAGATAAGGCTGTGTGATGTGTATAATAGGGGCAGGCGAAGAGTGGGAAAAATATCCCATATGACTTCTCGAAAAATTTACGATTTTTCTCTTTATTCACAAAAGTTTTCTCCTTTACTCCAATGCAAAATCTTCCTCATTTCCCCTATTCCAGCAAATGTTTCTCCTATTCAACACATTTTTCTTCTATCGCAACACATTTTCATCTATGTTTCCTATGGTGCAACATTTCCCAGTACAATATTACTTCTTCTGAGGGCTGTAGTGGAGAAATAAGTAGCTGAAAGTCATAATTATGAGTCATACAGCAACATATACCTTGAAAAATTTGTTAGCATGCAGAGTGCATTTGTCCCTTTCCCACAACACTAACGTCTAGTGACACTTGCATACATTCATGATAATGTCAAGTAATAAAAAAAATAAAGTACAACCTACAGATGTGGCAGATGTGTACAGTAGTCGTGGTGGGGGAATGGCATGGTGTGATTGGTGGGACCTTGACAAACTTCATTCACCCCGGGAGGAGAGGGATCATCATCATTTATTGCACATGCTGCAACAACCATTGCTGCAGTCATTTTTTGAACTACGACTTTACTCCCCCTCCCTGCACTGCTCCATCGTTCACCCTGCTCCTTGTGTGTTTGCATGACATTACTCAACTACTGTTTGTATGTTTACTCTCTGCAATACACAACTGATGAAGTGTGGTGTCTTTGTCACCCTCGCTCCCGTTCCGGTTGTTGTGTTGCTGTGCGGGGCTTACCACTGTTCCAGTTCTCTTCTGGTTCTTCCGACACGCGTCACGTGCACCGTGACATCATCCAGCAGCGCCTATTTCTTGAAGCTCCAGACAGGCACTGGTGCATTCTGATAGTGTTCCTAACGTCTCAGTTGTTGCCTGCCGTTCCAGAGCCAGTATCCCGTCTGTGTATGACCTAGCCTGCCTTTGACTACTCTCTCAGCCAGCCGTTTTTGGGACCTGTAGCCCTATCCGTGTATGACCCGGCCTGCCTCTGACTACTCTCTCGGCCACCCGTTCCTGTGCCTGTTGATCCAGTTTGTGTATGACCCGGCTTGCCTCTGACTACTCTCTGCCAGGAGATTCGGTTACATTCTTGCCAGTCTGCTTCAGACCTAATTCCGGTACTGCCCGGTGCTGTGACTATGCATCTATCTCTGGATTACGCCTTGATCTCACACCATATTTAACTCCTGGTCCAGCCATTCCAGTTCCAGGACTTTTGCTGCCGTTCTCTCTGGACAGGTCAGTTCTCTCCAGCCTTGGAAAGTAAGTGCTTTACTCTAAGTCCATTGCTCTTTGACTCTTCCTCCTAGGAGAGTTATAGCCCTCAGGTGCTCGCTCTCTATCTCTGCTCCCCACTCCTCGCTCTCAAGCATTCACTCTCCCCCGCAGGAGAGTAGGTGTTGTCTGTAGGGTACCATCCAGGGCTCACTTCCAGCTTCTCTGGGGTTTGTCATCCAGCCTTGCGGCTGGCACCTTTACCCGGCCTAGGCCGCAGCACGGTACTCGTACAGACAGCCAGCACACGCCGAGCATCACACCCAACTCCGCGCTCCCTAGAACTCCCTCTCCTGTGGGTTCCGTCCCGCCTGGTGTTACAGTTCTGACATTAATCAGAGTGCAAACACCATAACCATGTCTCTAGACCCCACTGAGGTCTCTCAGGCGGTTCTCCAGCAGGCTGCTGTCTGTGAGCAGCACGCTACACAAATCCAGCACCTGGACGAAAAACTAGATTCCATCACTGCCCTCCTGAAGCGCATGCAGCAGCATATGGAGGGTCCTGGGCCTTCAGCGATCCCACCCACGGAGCCGTCCCATTCTGTTACTGTTCCCAGAGTGACTCACGTCTCCATGCCTCCACGCCTACCCTTGCCAGACAAATATGAAGAGGATCCTAAGTTGTTGCACAGCTTCCTCAATCAGTGCAGTCTACACTTTCAAAGTCAGCCAGAGGTCTACGCCGCGCATTGGTCCCGAGTCACCTTCATTGTGTCCCTGCTCCGTGGACAAGCCCTAGCATGGATCTCGCCTTTAATGAATCATCAGTCCGCTCTTCTAGACGACTGCAACGCCTTTGTAGCTTCTTTCTGGTCCGTGTTTGACGTTCCTGGTAGACAGGACCCTTGCCTATGACACTGATTGGGGCAGCAGTGCCCTGAAGGCGGCCTTTCGTCGTGGCCTGTGTGACTGTTTGAAGGATGACCTGACCACCCGGGCCATACCAGACACGCTGGAGGGTCTAATTGCCCTCTGCTCCTGGAGAAAGACCGGGATCGCTCCAGACGCCCAGTGGTGCATCCACCTGTTCACCTCGCACCGAGGTTCAAAGCACCCCTTTCCTCTTCTGACGCCCCTGTAGAACCCATGGAAATCGGCCAGGTGACCCGGCTCTCAGAAGAAGAGAAGGCCAGATGGTGTAGCTCGGGCCTATGTCTCTACTGTGGGCGTGCAGGACATGTTGCTCGTACGTGCCCGAACAAACCGGGAAACGACCGGGCTTAGGACGCCTCGAGGGATCCGGCCTAAGTCAGCCTCCAGTTCCATCCATCTCCACCCAATGATTAACAATCCCCGTAAAGCTGTCCTGGGCCAGGACAACCATCTACCACAACGCTTTGGTCGATTCCAGAGCTTTGTGGACCAGTTGTTTGCTCACCAGCATGGGATACCTCTACTGTCTAAAAGACCACCTGTGAGCATGGTGGTAATCGACGGTTCTCCTCTTGGCGACGGTCGCATAACCTTGCAGACCATTCCTCTCCACTTACACACGAATCCCTCACGTACCGAGGTTCTGGAGTTCGACATTATTAACTCACCTCACACTCCTATTATCTTGGGCTTCCCCTGGTTGGAGAGGAATAACCCTCTGATCAATTGGAGGGAGAGGACGCTGTCCTTCCCATCGGGTTCTTCTTCACCCATGGTGGTCTCCTCTGTCTTCCTGTTGGTGGAGGAAGGATCCACCCAGATTCCTGTGCCTTATTTGGCATTCGCCGATATTTTTTCTAAAGACCGTTCGGAGGTACTGACACCGCAAGGCTCTTATGATTGCACTAACGACCTCGTTCCAGGGGCAGTCCTGCCTAAGGGCCGGACCTACCCTCTCTCGTTGCCTGAGATAGCAGCCTTGGAGACCTACATCCAGGAGAATCTCGCCAGGGGGTTTCTCAGGCCTTCCACTTCCCCCGCTGGAGCAGGTTTTTTCTTTGTGAAGAAAAAGGACGGTTCGTTGCGTCCTTGTATTGACTATAGAGGTCTGCAACAGGGAGGAGCTGCAACACAGGCTGGGGAAGATAGTATAATTGAGGGAATGGGATTAGAGAAGGGTCATGGGGGTGGAGAGGGGGAATGGGCTAGTTCAGCTAATAGGGAGTTGCCATTGTTACAGCCTGATAAAAGACAAATACATCTGAAAAAGAATGAAATCTTTAAGAATGGCAAAAAGATAAAATGTATGCATGCAAATGCTCGCAGTCTGGCTGGTAAGATGGGGGAACTAGAAATGATTGCAGTACATGAGCAGTATGATCTGATTGGAGTGTCTGAAACCTGGTTAGATGATACGTATGACTTGGCAGTCAATCTAGAGGGTTATTCACTTTTTAGGAGGGACAGGGTTAATAAAAGGGGAGGAGGGGTATGCCTATATGTAAAGCAGGCCTTAAAACCTAGTTTAAGGGAAGATATAAATGAAGGGTCCAATGAAAAGGTAGAGGCCTTGTGGGTTGAAATACACACTGGGGGCACACATAATAAAAAGATATTGGTGGGGGTTTGCTACAAGCCACCTAATGTTGGGGAGTTGGAGGAAGCCCAACTTTTACTGCAAATGGAAAAGGCTGCTAGGTCAGCAAAGGTAATTATAATGGGAGATTTCAACTACCCTGAAATTGACTGGAGCAATATGACTTCAGGCACAACAAAGGGAAATATTTTTCTAAGTATGATAAATGATAATTTTATGTCCCAACTAGTAGAGGAGCCAACTAGAAAAGAGGCTTTGCTTGACCTAGTGCTCTCAAACGATTCTGACATTGTAAACAGTGTGCAGGTAAGGGAACATTTGGGCAGCAGTGACCATAATATTGTATCCTTTGAAGTTTGTTATGAGAAACCCAATAGCAAGAGTTTAACCAAAACATTCAATTTCAAAAAGGCTAATTTTACAAAGTTAAAAGAAGCTTTAAAGGATATCCAGTGGGATGTAATTTTCAAAGCTAAAAATGCACAAGAGTCATGGAATGTATTTAAAATGCTCTTGGGCAAATATACACGTCAATATATACCATTGGGGAATAAGCACAAGAGAAGTAAAGCAAAACCAATGTGGATTAATAATGTGGTTAGCAGGGAAATGAGAAATAAAAAGCAGGCTTTTAAGGTGTTTAAGTCAAATGGGTCAGATGCATCATTTAAAAAATATAAAGAATGTAATAAAATCTGCAAACAAGCAATTAAGCTAGCTAAAATAGAAAATGAGCGAAACATTGCAAACGAGAGCAAGAAAAACCCTAAACAATTCTACAAGTATATTAACAACAAAAAAGTTAAGGTTGATATTGGTCCTCTTAGGACTGAAACAGGTGAATTGATTAGTGAGGATAAAGCTATGGCTGAGACCCTAAATACGTTCTTTGCTTCAGTATATACAAAGGAAGCAGAAATGACAAGCTATGGGCAAACAGACAAAACCATGGAATTTCCTCCAACATCTACATGGCTTACTGAGGACAAGGTCCAAAAGAGACTGGAAAGGGTTATAGTGAATAAAGTGCCTGGACCGGACGGTATACACCCAAGGGTACTTAAGGAACTTAGTTCAGTAATAGCAAAACCATTATACTTAATATTTATTGATTCGCTTTCATCAGGCATAGTGCCCTGTGATTGGAGGAAAGCTGATGTAGTTCCATTGTTTAAAAAGGGAGCAAGATCCAAACCAGGAAATTATAGACCTGTGAGCTTGACTTCCATAGTGGGTAAGATACTAGAAGGGTTATTAACTGATAGTATTCAGAACTATGTGAAGACAAACAATATCATTAGTAGGAATCAGCATGGTTTCATGAAGAACAGATCATGTCAGACTAATTTACTTGCATTTTATGAAAGAGTGAGTAGTAATTTGGACAGGGGAATTGCTGTTGATGTAGTATACTTGGATTTTGCAAAAGCCTTTGACACAGTGCCTCACAACAGGTTACTGCATAAATTAAAAGGCTTCGGTTTGGGTGGTGGTATCTGTACATGGATTGAGAACTGGTTAAATGATAGATGGCAGAGAGTTGTTGTAAATGGAACTTTTTCAAATTGGTCTAGGGTTATAAGTGGGGTACCGCAGGGTTCAGTCCTGGGCCCAATGCTTTTTAATTTGTTTATTAATGATCTAGAAGTGGGAATTGAAAGTAGCATCTCAATCTTTGCTGATGACACTAAGCTATGTAAGGAAATACATACAGAGCTCGATGTTTTTTCCCTACAGAAGGATTTAGATAAACTAAGTGAATGGGCAGAAAAGTGGCAGATGTCATTTAATGTAGATAAATGTAAGGTTATGCATTTGGGTTGTAGAAACAAACTTGCTACATATACTCTAAATGGGAAACAACTTGGGAAATCCTCATTAGAGAAAGATTTAGGTGTACTGATAGACAATAGTCTTCACAGCAGTGTGCAGAGTCACTCAGCTGCTGCAAGAGCAAATAGAGTACTAGCCTGCATAAAAAGAGGTGTAGAAGCAAGGGATGCTAATATTATCCTACCTCTGTATAAATCCTTGGTTAAGCCTCATCTAGAATATGGAGTACAATTTTGGGCGCCTGTTCTAAAAAAAGACATTACTGAACTGGAAAAGGTGCAGAGACGTGCAACAAAACTGATAAAGGGATTGGAGGATCTGAGTTACAAAGAGAGACTAGCCAAACTGGGTTTGTTTACATTAGAAAAGAGACGTCTAAGGGGTGATATGATTACCATTTACAAATACATTCAAGGCCAATACAAAGAACTATCCAATGAATTATTTATGCAAAGAGCTGAGCTAAGAACAAGAGGTCATCCATTAAGACTTGAGGAAAGGCGCTTTCGACTAAAACACAGGCAGGGATTCTTTACAGTAAGGGCGGTAAGGCTATGGAATTCTTTGCCTCGGGATGCTGTGCTTGCAGATAATGTAACTGCATTCAAAAAAGCAATGGATGCCTATCTAGCACAGAACAATATTGACAGTTATGACAGATGGCTTCAAAGCAAATAGGATATTGAGCCGGGGAACTATTTGACACACTCACACACACACCTACATTGGAAATTGCTCCAGAGGGCTTTTTTGTTGCCTTCCTCTGGATCAACAGGGGTGTTATTGGCATGGGCTGGACTTGATGGACGCATGTCTTTTTTCAGCCTTATCTACTATGTTACTATGTTACTATGAACGCCATCACTAAAAAGAACAGTTACCCGCTTCCTCTCATCTCGGAATTGCTGGAACGCCTCCGGGGATCATCCGTCTTCACCAAATTGGACCTCAGGGGAGCCTACAATTTGGTTCGCATGCGCGAGGGTGATGAGTGGCAGACCGCCTTTAACATGCGCTTTGGCCATAATGAGCATTGTGTCATGCCTTTTGTGTTACGCACGCTCCAGCAGTGTTTCAGGCGCTGGTCAATGATATTTTCCAGGATCTCCTTCTCACCTGCGTAATATATATCTAGACGATATACTCATCTACTTCTCCACCTTGGCTGAGCATCGCTGGCATGTGCGTACCGTGTTGTGCCGTCTACGTGATAATCACCTGTATGCTAAGGTAGAGAAGTGCTGCTTTGAGAAGACCTCGTTGCCATTTCTTGGCCATATCATCTCCGCAGAAGGCCTGACCATGGATCCCAGCAAGGTCCGTGCGGTATTGAACTGGAGGGTCCCACAGACCACGAAAGCCATCCAATGCATTGTGGGTTTCTCTAACTACTATAGGAGATTCATCAAGAATTTTTCTAGAGTCATCCAGCCCATCATTCACCTGACTTGCAAAGGAGCTGATCCCTCCTCTTGGTCGCAGGAGGCGCTGAATGCCTTCCGTCTGCTTAAACAAGCCTTCACCTCCGTACCATTTCTCTCTTATCCTGACCCCTCTTAACCTTTCACAGTGGAGGTAGATGCTTCCGAGCTCGCTGCAGGGGTAGTTCTGTCCCAGCGATCTAGAGACTCTGGTACGTTACACCCTTGTTCCTACTTCTCTTGCCGCTTCATCGCGGCTCAGAGCAACTATGACACCGGCAATAGGGATTTACTCGTCATCAAGCTCGCCCTTGAGGAGTGGCACTATCTGCTGGAGGGGGAGGCTCACACTATCAGTATCCTGACTGACCACCGTAACCTGGCGTACTTGGCGTCCGCCAGGCGCTTGACTCCGCAACAGGCCAGGTGGTCCTTGTTCTTCTCCAGATTTGATTTTACCATTTCTTATATCCCTGGAACCAGGAATCTCAAGGCAGACGCTCTCTCCCGTTTACATGACGAGAACTCTGCCGTACCTGTGTTTTCTGAAACTGTAGTACCTCCCGCACATGTCCTGGGGTCCCTGTCCACCCCAATCCTTGAGCACATCAGAAAGGCACAGCCACCTGGTGACCCCAGCGCTCCTCCCAATCCTTTACTGTTTGTTCCTGAGGAATGTAGAAAAGCAGTCTTGACCTGGACCCATCAATCCCGTGTAGCAGGACACCCGGAAGTGGAGCGAACACCGATGGCCTACTTCCCGTTCAGACGTCTCCCTCTGGGTTCAAACCTGTCCGGTATGTGCTAGGATGAAGACACCTCGTGTCTGCCCTGTGGGGTTACTGGTACCCCTTCTGGTTCCTACTCTGCCTTGGACTCAGTGTCCATGGATTTCGTGGTTGATTTGCCGGTGTCTGCCAGGATGACCACGATCTTGGTGGTTATCGACCGCTTCTTGAAACAGGGGCACTTTATTCCTCTACCCAAATTGCCCAGCGCTTCTGAACTCGTGGACATCTTTATCACCTACATCATACGGCTGCATGGGGTACCACTTCACATCACCTCGGATCGGGGTTCCCAATTCGTCTCCAGGTTCTGGAGGTCCTGTTGTGCCTGATTGGGAATCACCTTGCACTTCTCCTCCGCCTATCACCCGCAAACCAGCGGGCAGATGGAACGCCTAAACCAGGTTTTGGAACACTACTTGCGGTCCTACTGCAACCACCAACAGGATGATTGGGTTAGCCTCCTACCCTGGGCGGAGTTCTTCTACAACTCCCTCCATCATTCCTCGTTAGGATGTTCGCCCTTCTTTCCGGCCCTGGGGTACAACCCACGTGTACTCGTTCTGGCTCCCAGTTTCCCGTTGGCCCCAGCTGCGGAGGCCAAGGTACGGTCCATGACAGATAGTGATGATCGAGCACCCCAATGCTCGGGTGTTCGGGTGCTCTGGCCGAGCACCCCCGGAGGCTCGAGTGCTCGGCCGAGCACCCGAGCCCCATTGAAGTCAATGGGAGGACTCGAGCATTACACCAGGCACCCCCTGCTCTGATGAGGGGAGGGTGCCTGGTCCATAGGAAAAGGGCAGAAAATGATGGAAACACCACAGAAATGGTTCAGGGACAGCATAGGGAGGATGTCTGGATGCATCTTGGACTCCAACGTCGCTGCTGGGAACGATGTTTCGCCCGTAGTACGCCATTTTTACAGACTGACCGTAAAACACACAAAAAGGAAGATAAAAACGACTTTAGGCGAAAAATTGTTACCAAACAGTATTTGCTGTATATTTACTTGTATATCATCTGCAAATTCTGCAAAAAATTTCATCGATTTTTCAGAACTGGGGCCATGATTAAGAGGGAAACGTGCGCAGAGGCAAATTCTGCAAAAAATTTCCTCGATTTTTCTGAACTGGGGCCATGATTAAGAGGGAAACGTGCGCAGAGGCAAATTCTGCAAAAAATTTCCTCGATTTTTCTGAACTGGGGCCATGATTAAGAGGGAAACGTGCGCAGAGGCAAATTCTGCAAAAAATGTCCTCGATTTTTCAGAACTGGGGCCATGATTAAGAGGGAAACGTGCGCAGAGGCAAATTCTGCAAAAAATTTCCTCGATTTTTCTGAACTGGGGCCATGATTAAGAGGGAAACGTGCGCTGAGCCGACCATCTAAAACATTATGGGTGAGGGTCTGCTGCGGAGCTGACCATCCTAAACATTATATGCGAAGGCCCGCTAGTGAGCTCACGCTATAAAACATTATATGAGAGGGCCCGCTAGAGAGCTGACCCAATAAAACATTATATAAGAAGGCCCGCTGGTGAGCTGACCTATACAAAAAGTTGTCAAACAGGGCCCGCTGGTGAGCTGGCCCTATATAAAAATGATATCACAGGGCCCGCTGGTGAGCTGGCCCTATATAAAAATTATATCACAGGGTATATGGAAGAGAGTCAACCATATACCCGTTTTTTGGGTGGAAGGGGTGAATGGGAATACAGAGTATTCCCATCATTGTAAATAACATATATAAAGTCACTTTATGTTCACCCGGGGCTTTCCTCCAGTGGAGTGGAGAAGTCAGGGGAAATCCAGGCCTTGTTCATTTTTATAAGTGTCAACCTATCAGCATTTTCGGGTGGAAAGGCGGATACGCTTATCTGTTATGATGCCACCAGCAGCACTAAATACCCGCTCAGACAGAACGCTGGCGGCAGGGCAGGCCAGCACCTCCAAGGCGTAGAGTGCCAGTTCATACCACGTGTCCAGCTTGGACACCCAGTAGTTGTAAGGCACAGAGGGATCATTGAGGACGCTGACACGGTCTGCTATGTACTCCTTCACCATCTTCCAAAACTTTTCCCTCCTTGTGACACTAGGCTGCGCATCAGGGTGAGGGTGCTGGCGGGGTGTCATGAAGGTGTCCCACGCCTTGGAGAGTGTTGCCCTGCCTTTGTCGGAACTGCTGTGTGCTCCCCTTTTCTCCCCTTCTCGGTTGGCCAAGGTAGCACGTACTCTGCCGCCAGCGTTGTCAGATGGAAAATTTTGGAGCAATTTTTCGACAAGAACCTTCTGGTATTGCACCATTTTGCTTGTCCTCTCCACCGGAGGAATGAGAGATGAGAAATTCTCTTTGTAGCGGGGGTCCAGAAGGGTGAACACCCAGTAATCCGTGTTGTCTAAAATGCGTATAACGCGTGGGTCACGGGAAAGGCAGCCTAACATAAAGTCAGCCATGTGTGCCAGAGTACCAATAGGCAAGATTTCGCTGTCCTCACCAGGAGGATGACTCTCAATCTCCTCATCCTCTTCCTCCTCTTCTGCCCACCCACGCTGAAGAGATGGAACTAAAGTTCCATGGCTACCCTCTGTAGCGGAGGCAACCGTGTCTTCCTCCTCCTCCGCCTCCTCCAATTGTCGCTGAGAAGACGAAGTGAGGGTGCTCTGGCTATCACCTTGTGTAAGCTCTTCCTCCCGCATTTCCACCTCTTCCACATGAAAGCGTCAGTTTTAATTGTGAGCAGCGAGCGTTTCAGTAGACACAGAAGTGGGATGGTTACACTGATAATAGCGTTATCGCCGCTCACCATCTGTGTCGATTCCTCAAAATTGCGTAAAACCTCACAGAGGTCTGACATCCATTCCCACTCCTCACTTCTGATTAGAGGAAGTTGAACGGAGAGGCGACGACCGTGTAACAGCTGGTACTCCACTACTGCCCTCTGCTGCTCACAAAGCCGGGCCAACATGTGGAAGGTGGAGTTCCAGCGCGTGCTCACGTCACACAGCAGCCGGTGAGCTGGCAATTGTAAGCGCTGCTGCAGCTTCAACAGGCCGGCTGAAGCTGTTGATGACTTACGGAAATGTGCACACACGCGGCGCACCTTGGTCAAGAGATCATGCAAATTGGGGTAGGTTTTTAGAAATCGCTGAAACACTAAATTAAATACATGCGCTAGGCATGGTACGTGTGCGAGCTTGCCGAGCTCCAAAGCCGCCACCAAGTTACGCCCATTATCACACACAACCATGCCTGGTTGCAGGTTGAGTGGCGAGAGCCACTGCTCGGTCTGGTGACTAATCCCCTGCAACAGCTCTGAGGCCGTGTGCTGTTTGTCCCCAAGGCAGATCAGCTTCAGCACGGCCTGTTGACGCTTCCCCACTGCAGTGCTACACTGCTTCCAGCTACCGGCTGATGGGTGAGTGGCGCTGCGCGCAGAGAATTCGGAGGTGGAAACGGAGGAGGAGGAGCCAATAACGTAGGTGCTGGCGGAAACCCTGATGGAGGTAGGGCCCGCAATCCTCGGCGTGGGTAGCACCTGTGCCATCCCAGGGTCCGAGTCGCTCCCAGCCTCCACGACATTCACCCAGTGTGCCGTCAGGGAAATGTAGCGTCCCTGGCCACAAGCACTTGTCCATGTGTCAGTCGTTAAGTGGACCTTCCCAGTAACTGCGTTGGTCAGGGCACGGGTGATGTTACGGGACACATGGTGGTGTAAGGCGGGGACGGCACACCGGGAAAAGTAGTGGCGGCTGGGGACTGCGTACCGAGGGACAGCTGCTGCCATCAGGCTGCGGAAGGACTCAGTCTCCACAAGCCTAAATGGCAGCATTTCGATGGCCAGTAATTTGGAAAGGTGTGAGGTTTGTGCTATGGCCTGTGGGTGGGTGGCTGGGTATTTTCGCTTGCGCTCAAATGCCTGGGGTAACGACATTTGGATGCTGCGCTGGGACAGGGAAGTGGATGTGGTCGCTGATGGTGCTTCAGATGGTACAGGTGCAGGGCGGGAGGTATGCGGGCCTGCGCCTTCGACAGGCGATTGGCCGGCACCGAAAACAGGGGAAGAGGAGGCAGTGGTGTGGCCTGCAGACACAGATTGGCGATCCGGGCGTTCCTCCCACTTATTACGGTGCTTGGATGCCATGTGTCGGATCATGCTGGTGGTGGTGAGGTTTCTAGTGTTCATGCCTCGGCTCATTCTGGTGTAGCACAGGTTGCAAACTACAATTTTTTTGTCGTCCGCACTTTCCTTAAAAAAACGCCATACCGCGGAACACCTAGCCCTTGGCAAGGGAGATTTATGCAAGGCGGTGCTCCGTGGAACATTTGCGGGCCGGTTTGGTGCGGTCCGCCTTCTTTCTTTAGCCACACCACTGCCTCTTCCAGCCTGTTGCGGTGCTGCAGATGGCTCACCCTCAGGACTGCTGTCATCGCTCGGCTCTCCACCTTCCCAGGTGGGGTCAGTCACCTCATCGTCCACCAAGTCCTCCTCCACTTCCTCACTCTGATCATCCTCCTCATTTCTTGATCCCACCACATACTCAGTCATTGACAACTGTGTATCATCCTCCTCATCAAGGTCTTGAGACAGTAATAGTGGTTGATTTGATGGCAACTGTGTCTCATCATCATCATCCACTTCCTTTGACCTTAAATGCCGTTCCCCTCTGTCATCTTCTTGTGATTGGGTACCCTCTAGAGGTTGTGAATCAGGGCACAAGATGTCATATTCCTCTGCAAGCGTGCTTGGAGAGAGGTTCAAATTAAGGATTGGTGATGAGACGAGCTCCTCACTATATCCCAGTGTGGGATCACTTCTTTGGCCAGACCCTCTATGGTGGGAGGAAGGATGATCAGGGTGAGGATTATGTTGACCAGACTCTTGGCTACTGAGAGTGGACTTGGTGGAAGACAGGGTGGTGCTTAACCGACTGGAAGCAGTATCAGCTGAAATCCAACCGACCACCTGTTCGCAGTGGTCTGACCTCGAGAGTGATGTCCTGCGACGCCCTGTAAACTGAGACATGAAGCTAGGTATGGTGGATGTCTTTCTTTCTTGTGCTCTGGCACCAGGCACAGTTTCTACGCGTCCTGACCCGCGCCCTGAACTATCAGGATCACGTCCACTTCCCCGTCCCTTTTTACCCGCCTTCTTCATATTACACGGAATATGTGCTGCTAATCTGCAACTTTGCACACTAAACAGAATGTGCTGCTAATCTGCGGCTAGGCACAGTGAAAGGAATATGTGACGTTTATTTTTTACACTTTGCACACTAAACAGAATGTGCTGCTAATCTGCAACTTTGCACACTAAACAGAATGTGCTGCTTATCTGCGGCTAGGCACAGTGAACGGAATATGTGACTTTTATTTTTTACACTTTGCACACTAAACAGAATGTGCTGCTAATCTGCAGCTTTGCACACTAAACAGAATGTGCTGCTTATCTGCGGCTAGGCACAGTGAACGGAATATGTGACTTATTTTTTACACTTTGCACACTAAACAGAATGTGCTGCTAATCTGCAGCTTTGCACACTAAACAGAATGTGCTGCTTATCTGCGGCTAGGCACAGTGAAAGGAATATGTGACTTTTATTTTTTACACTTTGCACACTAAACAGAATGTGCTGCTAATCTGCAACTTTGCACACTAAACAGAATGTGCTGCTTATCTGCGGCTAGGCACAGTGAACGGAATATGTGACTTTTATTTTTTACACTTTGCACACTAAACAGAATGTGCTGCTAATCTGCAACTTTGCACACTAAACAGAATGTGCTGCTTATCTGCGGCTAGGCACAGTGAACGGAATATGTGACTTTTATTTTTTACACTTTCCACACTAAACAGAATGTGCTGCTAATCTGCAACTTTGCACACTAAACAGAATGTGCTGCTAATCTGCAACTTTGCACACTAAACAGAATGTGCTGCTAATCTGCGGCTAGGCACAGTGAACGGAATATGTGACTTTTATTTTTTACACTTTGCACACTAAACAGAATGTGCTGCTAATCTGCAACTTTGCACACTAAACAGAATGTGCTGCTTATCTGCGGCTAGGCACAGTGAACGGAATATGTGACTTATTTTTTACACTTTGCACACTAAACAGAATGTGCTGCTAATCTGCAACATTGCACACTAAACAGAATGTGCTGCTAATCTGCGGCTAGGCACAGTGAACGGAATATGTGACTTTTATTTTTTACACTTTGCACACTAAACAGAATGTGCTGCTAATCTGCAACTTTGCACACTAAACAGAATGTGCTGCTAATCTGCAACTTTGCACACTAAACAGAATGTGCTGCTAATCTGCGGCTAGGCACAGTGAACGGAATATGTGACTTTTATTTTTTACACTTTGCACACTAAACAGAATGTGCTGCTAATCTGCAACTTTGCACACTAAAAAGAATGTGCTGCTAATCTGCAACTTTGCACACTAAACAGAATGTGCTGCTAATCTGCAACTTTGCACACTAAAAAGAATGTGCTGCTAATCTGCAACTTTGCACACTAACCAGAATGTGCTGCTAATCTGCAACTTTGCACACTAAACAGAATGTGCTGCTAATCTGCGGCTAGGCACAGTGAACGGAATATGTGACGTTTTTTTTTTAAATCTCTGCCCCCCCAAACAAAATATAACTGCTGCCCCCACACAC
The DNA here is from genome assembly GCA_037306005.1 of Rhinophrynus dorsalis. Classification (NCBI taxonomy): domain Eukaryota; kingdom Metazoa; phylum Chordata; class Amphibia; order Anura; family Rhinophrynidae; genus Rhinophrynus; species Rhinophrynus dorsalis. Next base: position 162,368,663 of record CM074724.1, read on the forward strand.
AATAGTCCTAAAAAGGACTTTTGGGTCTTTATGTTGTTCAAACACACTTTTCTTCTCCCTACACTGACTTTCCCTTCCTATCCTCATCTCTCCCTGGCTAAGACTGAGCCGAACTCGCTGGTCAGGTGCTATACAGCACCCGATCACGGGTTCTGGCCAGCCAATCAGTGTAATGCCAGCAGCCAACATGGCTGCTGGCATTACACTGATGTCAGAGCCTCCCCGCACGTTTATTGGCTGCGCAGCAGCCGCGAAACGTGCGGGGAGGAGACCCGAACATGGCGGGCGAGCACATGCGGTACTCGTACGAGTACCGCCATGTGCCGAGCAGAGCGATGCTCGAGCCGAACCGAGCTTCGGCCGAGCATGCTCGCTCATCACTAATGACAGAACATTGGAGTGCCGTACAGGCAGCACTGTTGCAGGCACAGATCCGTCACAAAACTGCTGCTGATCGTCGGCGTACCCCGGCACCCCTGTATAAGATTGGGGACCGGGTATGGCTATCCACGAAGCATATCCACTTGGCCCAGCCTTCAGGTAAGCTGGGTCCCAAATATCTGGGCCCTTTCTGCATCCTTCGGCAACTGTCTCTGTTTCTTTTAAGTTCTCCCCTATCTTATCACAGTCAGACCAAAAATAAAACGATAACTAAAAAACAAAAACTATAACTTCTTTCCCCAGCACAGAGACAATAAAAGCAAAACCAACAAGCAATTTGGACCCCAGCTGCCTGTGTCTTTCCAGTCAGTCACCCCAAATCTTAGGGTATTTGGTGTCAACCTCCTTCCTCCCTTCTTCTCCCTCAAAGAACCCCAAGACTCCCCTAATACAGAGAACAAATGTCCTAATTAAAAGACTCCCTAAATGAATCTTCAATTTCCCTTTATTTGCCTATCTTGTCCAGCTCAAAAACATGCTACGTTCTCCTCTCACAAACACAGAACAGCATGCTGTGAGAGCCTGACACCCTTTTATATGGCTGTAGGAAACTAGATAAAACTTTCATATGGTGGGGAAAAACATTTCTTACCATTGATTTCAATGCAATGAGCTAGGCAAAAAAAGCAGGAAAATGGAAAGTGAGATTTTTCGCCGATTTTGGTTTTAGGCGAAAGTTTTTGCCCATCCCTAGTGTATAAGAGTATTACATTGGTCCACAACAATAAAACTCGCATTAATGTTTGTTTAAACATTCAGGTATGTGTTTAAAATGAGTCAGTGTAAATAAAATACTTTGGTTTTGCACTAAATCATTTTATAAATGACATGACTGGTGTCAGTATGTCATAAAGGGACCTACACTTAATCCTTCCCCCAGCAACAGCAGTGATGGGGTTAATGCCCCATCTCTGGGGTTAATGCCCCATCTCTGGTTAATTTTATTTAAAGGGGAGCTTTCACCCTCTTATGACCAGGGGAGAGCTGGCAACTTTTGGCCTGGGGGGCAAGTACAATTAAGTGGCCTATTTCTATTACCGCTCCAGCCCAATGTCCCAGCCCCAACCCTTTTGGTCATGTTATAGCTGGCATTAATGTTATGGATTAAGTCAAGTGATACCTCAGAGCTTATGGTAGTACACAACTGATATCACAGAGATGACAATTGAAATGGATCTACACTAGTGATACCACACAGCTTACAACTGAAATGGAGCAACACTAGTGATGCCACATAGCTTACAATTGAAATGGAGCTACAATACTCGTGTAGCTCCTTAAATTCTGTTTACTCCATTTACAGCAGCAAATGGGAAATTGAGTGAGGCAGTGGCCCACTAGCCCATATTTATGACCAGCCTGGGGCACAATTGCCCCCTTGCCGCCCAGGCCAGCCCTCCCCTGCTTATGACTTTATGTCACTGTATTAGTTGTTTTGAAAGGATCATCGGGATGTATATATTTTTCTTTAAATCTTTATAAAACAGAAGATATTTGACTTTAAAGTAAGCACGTGATGTCATCCAGTCACACTGTGTGGCACTAGCAGTGCAGATCAGAGCACTGTAAAATCCCTCCTCAGCATTAGATTGACTCCCCCAAGCTTGCCCAGCTAATTTCCATACCTGGTGCGTGCCATTTGCAGCCATCCTCCTCAGCGCATATTGCACTTTCACGCTTCCCTTCATGAGTATGACTAACTGCATGCACTGTGACTGCTAGAAACTTATAACCGGACTGATAGAATATGGAAGTCTTATCTATATATATATATATATATATATATATATATATATATATATATATATATATATATATATATATATATAAAAGAATAAGCCTCATTGCATAATTTATGGTACTTCACACACAGAACATAATTTATGTCTCCTCAGAAAACACAAACACACATTGCACAGAATGCCTCATTACATAATTTATGTCTCATCAGGAGACACAACTCCCATTGGGTGATTCAATGGGGACATTACTTCTCCCATTGGGTGATTCAATGGGGGCATATTTATCATACAGGGAGTTGGCCCGCCCCCTCCAGCCCGCCCACCAATATCCAACTGACAAAAAATAAATCTAGCTGCCACTCGCTCCTGAAGTAGGGGATATCAATAACTTCTCCCGGTCCACACACACTCTCACTCAGGATCATGACCTCACAAACACACTGTTTCACCACAGATAATTGTAACCCTCCATACACTCTGTTTCAGTACGAGGGTGTTATGTTTCCATAAAATACAAACTCAGGGATAAACTTAATAGCAACTCTTATTTAACTCTTTTCATCTCTTCAGTCAACCTCACTAACTGTCTGTTTTCAACTGTCACTCCTCCACTTCCTGCTTCCTGTTTCCCACCCTTTCTCCTTAAAGGGAGAGAGATGCTTTGCTGTATGTTACAGAGGGCAAGCCTCAAACACCACTTTCTATTTGTTCCCTCAGAATATTGCTACGTTGCCTCAACTGAAGAACCACCGTGTGTTATACTGCTGTTACCTCAGCTTAAGTAACAAGGAGTTACTGCTCCCATTGGGTGATTCAGTGGGGGAGTGATTTAAATCATGCAGGAAGTTGGCCTGCCCCCCACCATCCAGCCCGCCCACCACTATCTAAGTCAGGGCTCAAAATTACCACTCGCCACTAGCCAATGGCGAGTGAAAATTTAGCCCTGGCGAGTAGAAATTCAGCCCTGGTCTGGCTAGTAGCAAAGGACTTCAAGTTTTAAGGCCTGATCTAAGTGACTGAAAAACAAAATGGCTGCCCTGGCGAGTAGAAATTCAGCCCAGGTCTGGCTAGTAGCGAAGGACTTCAAGTTTTAAGGCCTGATCTAAGTGACTGAAAAAACAAAATGGCTGCCACTTGCTCCTACACCACAGACACAAACACATCAGACACAAACACACACACACACTCAAACACATACTCACACTCACACACTCACTCTCACACAGTCACACTCTCACTCACACACACTCACACTCTCACTCACTCACACTCAATCACACACACACACACTCTCTCACACTCTCTCACTCACACTCTCACTCACGTTCACACACACTCTCACTCACACTCTCACACTCTCACTCACGTTCACACACACTCACTCACACACTCACACACACAAACTCACACACACAAACTCACACTCACACACTCTCACACAATCACTCACACTCTCACTAACTCACACACTCTCACTCACACTCTCACTCACACTCATACACCCTCTCACTCACACACTCACACTCTCTCAGACTCACACACTCTCACTCACACACAATCACTCACACTCACACCCCGGGAGCCAACACGATCCACCTTCTACCATAGTCTCACTCACACTCACTCATACCCCGGGAGCCAGCACGATCCACCTTCCACCATAGTATATGCAATTACCACATGCATTCAACTATATAAATGAATGCCACAGGGGAGGCATAAGTACAAACACAAACTCATTACAACGACACATAAGTCACCCTCTTATGCCTCACTTCTGTGTGTGTGTCTCTGTGTGTGCCTGTGTGTTCCTCACTGTGTGTGTTACATGTCTGTATCACTCTATGTGTCTGCATGTTGTGCATTGCATGTGTGTGTATGACTGTGTCTCAGTGCATGCGTGTGCATTTGTGTGTGTGTCTGCGTGTGTGTGTGTGTGTGTCTTGCATCGGTGTGTGTGCATTAATTCCCTATATAGCCTGACAGGCAGCGCCGTCCCACATTGCTAGTTTGAAATAAAAGTTTATCACGTTTCTGGCACTCAAAGCGATATGAGCTCTTTTCACACAATTATATCAGTCTATCAGGATCCTGCCTTACTTCCAGCTATGGCCCGTTCTCACTCACGGTTGTCACCGCTGCTGAGTGGTGTTCTGTCAGTGTGACACTTATGAATGTGCCTCACACACACGCGAGGGTCCGGCACCCCAGTCTATGGCTGCTGCCTAGAGAAAACAAATTGTCACATTTCTGACTTTCAAAGCAATAGCAGCTCCTTTCAGACAATTGTATCAATCACAGGTGTGTAGCGTACCCCCTTTGGCACTCTAAGTGTTAAACCTCGTGCTCGGTATTCACAGTTATAGCAATCTCATGATACCCAGTTAGTCAGTGTTATTTCATATAAGACTTCCACATTCTATCAGTCCGGTTGGAAGTCTCTATATGTCACAGCCCATGCTGCATAGTGAATGCCGACCCGACATCGCCACCAGTTCTAAACTGAATGGGGAACATAAGGTGAAGATCCTCCTGCACTGGGATGTGGGGAACAACAGCAATGATGATTATGAGCTTAAAGGGATAGTAATACTTCATTTTAACTTTATTTTATTTTGTAGGCATTAAAAAAACATGAAGAATGATATAAGTCTTATCTCTGAAACCTTTATGGTTTAAGAGATATTCACAAACAAAGTATCCCCCCCCGTTCAACCAAATCAGAAGGGAGATGCCCAGGTAGACTGCAGAGAGGGACAATCTTCAATTAAGATAATGGAAAAAGCTGAAAAACTTATCAAGGGGGGAAGGGCTTTCATTGTTTTCATACAAAGAAAATTGTCCCCTTCTGTTATCTGTACTGTCATACAACCAGACTCACATCTGAGAAGAGATTGTTTACACTAGGTAAAAGGGGCGGGGAGGGGAACTTTGCTTGTGAATATCTCATACACCATAAAGGTTTGAGCGATAAGACTTATATCATTCTTCATGTTTTTTTAATGCCTACAAAATAAAATAAAGTTAAAACGAAGTGTTACTATCCCTTTAACACTTTGATTTGATGATATGACTCTTAGGGCTCGATATAAAGGTAGCCATTATTAAAAAAAATCAATAACCGGTGTGTTAAGTTTCATGTAGCAATTCAAAGATCCGTCTAAAGAACAGCTAATGGCAGTTGCAGAATCCTAACGGCCGATACACTTACGTGCATTCAGACGCATGGAACAACATACCCCAGAGCCATTCAAAGGCTTGTGGTACTGGTAACGGCTGAAAAAAAGACACACCTAACAGCAAAAAGTTAAGACCCACTTATCTCACACGTTAGACACTTAACGGGCAAAACAAAACACCCGTTACATAGGAAAATACACAAAATGCTTACCGCACAAGCATGTAAATGGTAAAATTAACCCGTGCAATGCCAAAACAACACAAAAACACGGACACACAACACAAATCACTCTCACACACAACAACAAGCAACACCACAGGGACAACGCCACCCAAAAAAACAACAACACAACATGACACGGAATAATGGGGGTTATCACACAAAGCGGACACCTGCAAATATAAGCTCACCTGTGCAACAGCAACACGCGACCTGCACCCCACAACTGCACACCCACAAATGGCACACACATAACAAGCACAACACACCACATCTTATAACACACACACACCTGCAAACACTTACCTGGACAAAAACAACTCTCCATTGGTCAGCACTCACCTCATCACCACACCTACACAACGCCCTATCAAGTACTTAAAGGGACAACTCACCACACTCACTTGTGGCTTGTTTTCCACTCAGGGAGCGAGATAGAGAGAGATAGAGAGAGCAAACAGTATGTTGGGTTACATATTGTTGCAAAGACTGCTGAGAAGGCGTGCAAGGGAGAGAGCTAGGGAACATCAGCAACCTCCAGGCACGCCTGATCAACAGCCTTCACCTGTTGCAAGTGAGGAGGCTCTGGCTCAGCAGCCACACAGGAGTCCATCCCCACTTGGAGGGCAGCACCTGCCTGCAGATGCACAGCTGCAGCAACAGGATGCTCCACAGCAGCAGAGGATGTATAGATGACCACCAAGGCCCAGGGTATACCGCCCAAGGGTCACCCTCTTTGGAATGACTGATGATGAGGTCATTGATCGCTACAGGTTGAGGCCTGACAGCATCATTGCCTTGTATGAGGTCATCAGGGATCTGGTGGATCCCATCTACATCCACAACCATGCCCTAACTGGCCTGCAGAAACTACTGTGTGCCATACACTTCATGGCAAGTGGGGCCTTCCAGTCCACTGAGGGTTACGCATCTGGCATGTCACAGGCCACATTCTCCAGGGTGCTGGCCCAGTTCCTGCCAGCCCTCAAAAGCAAGGCCAGTACCTATATACATTTTCCCACCACCGACTTGGACTGGATACACGTCAAGCAGGCCTTTTACGCAAGGGGAGGCATGCCCAGGGTCATGGGTGCTATAGATTGCACCCATGTCCGGATTAAGGCCCCAGCATGTGACGCACAGCTATTCATCAACAGGAAGAACTTCCACTCCATCAACATGCAGATGGTGTGTGACAGCAACATAAGGATCATGAATGTCTGTGCAAAATATCCTGGCAGCTCACATGATGCATACATTCTCCAAAACTCCTCAGTCCACAGAGATTTTGAGAATGGAACCTTTACAGGGGGATGGCTTTTGGGTGAGTTCACAATACAAAATCACACCACATACACAGGCGTACACACAACGCTGCTCAGCATGCACCTGACCCACAGCTAGTACGTCCACCACACAAAACATCATTCACACTACATGTGCTCCCTGTCTCACCATGTCACTCACATTACACAGGTGATGCTGGCTATGGATGCAAGTCCTGGCTACTGACCCCTGTGGCCAATCCCCAAGCCCATGCCAAGGAAAAGTACAACCAGGCTCATGCCAGAACGAGGAATGCTATTGAGCGGACTTTTGGGCTCCTCAAGTCAAGATTCAGATGTCTGGACCACTCTGGAGGAGCACTGCAGTATGCACCTGCTAAGGTGTGCGACAAAATTGTGGCGTGCGCAATACTGCACAACATTGCAGTGGACACCAGGCTGCTGAATCACATCCAGGACCCCCCCATACATGAAGTGCCCATGGACATCGGGCATGTGGAGGAGACCTTGAGAGGGGCACAGATCAGAGACAGGCTCATCACGGAACACTTCACCTGTGAGTATAACACAAGCATGCAAACAATCCATGCAAGTCCCCCATCAGTCCTGTGACACTAACCACACTGCACATTATGTTCTGTCTCACCCCACAGGAGCATTGACACAGCACTGCACTGGCAGCAGCATGGCCCCAAACATCAACCATACCATGGACGTGGCATATTGTGTGTGGGGATTCAAAAACCATCCTCCATTCCCCTCTCCATGTTGAAATACAGACCCCAAGAATATCACGCCCACCCCGAGGAGAAACAAGGTACAACATATAACCCATGTTCATCACCTTACAGGGCTTGATTGACAGCAACTAACTGGATATGCCATGATCGTAGCCTGAGCAACCATGCTAGCCCAGTAGCGAAAGAGTATTACCAATGCTATGCATTGGATAATACTCCGGCACATCAGGGGTTAAAGGGACATTGGACTCAATATGGGACCTGTACTGTGCTAGAGCTGAGAAGAGCAGCAGAGGGGTGGATGTACAGTGGTATTGTCACACAATGTAGAGGTCATGAAATGTAGATCAGATTACCAGGGACTCCATGTTGACCTGTGAGTGTGCAGACATATGTGCCCCTGACATGAATACACACATCAACAAATATGTCCTAACAGTTCCATGGAACAAATGACACTGGGCTGCCACTGTCACTTTCACAGTGGCAGCACAATGTCCTTACTTCTATGGAGCTCTCAGAACACTTGTTAATGTGTGTATACATGTCAGGGGCACATATCCATAGGGCTGGTGCACATGTCCTTAGTTCTCCACAGAATTGGTTACAGATGAGTACACAACACATTGTCAAGCAATGGTTTGTGTACTCACCTGTAATTGTGAAAATTGAGGGGATTAAAAAGACTAAATTGTTGTTGCATGATGACCAGTTCAGGTCTACTGCTCCAAATCCTGTCCTCTTGTCCCACAGGCATCCGTAACATGATCCATCCTTGAACTGAAGATCTTCCATGTGACTGGATTGATGTCTTGATAACACCTTCATGAAGATCACCCCTTGCTGTTTCTGGTGATGTTGTTGGTGATGCAATGTTTGACCTGAGGTTCACACAAACCTCTACTGGAACATTCTCATATAGACACAGAAAACACAAATTCTCGAGTGTTATAACCTGAACAGTTAGGATGCTCAGCTACAGAGTTGTCAAAGCTTGTGGACAACACATGAGCAGGGCAGCAGTGTTACTGAAGTAGTACGATTTAGTTTCAAAGTACATTTAGTGTTCTCATACAAGTGTTCAATGCATATAGGCAATACACACAGAAAACACATGTACTTTCTAATGTACTTTGAGACACAATAAAGATGAACCATCACCATTCTATCTGTGTCTGTAGGAGGATATATTTGAGAACACATTTGTCAATGTGTAACCACACCCAGGATAGAGTATCCCCCATACATGGAAAGGCATCACCCACATCACAGGAGTCCACCACTTGTTTGCCAGTGAGTGGACTCTGTGATGTACCCATGCAAACAGATGATGGTGGCAGTGATGCACTAATGTGTTGTGGGAGTGATAAAGAGGTGATACAGGGGACATACTTCCACAGTGAATTCCTGTCCACAGTATCTGTATTGCTCAGTATAATCAATGTTCTGAGATATTGCTCCACTTTGACATATCTCAGTACATGGGCTACATCAACGAACAACCAGTCTAAGTGGACATGTGTTATCACTGGTGAAGTGTGTTACACCCTTAGGGAAACAGCAACTTAACTTACTGGAGACCCCAGTGCTCACCCCAGGATATCAATGTGTGTGCTACACTTTGAAATCCTAGGTTAAAAACATTGGCTTCCCCAGTAAGTCAGTTGCACAATGAGTGTTTGAATCCCAAACGATATTGATACATGTCCCATTTATCTGTCCTGCTTGTTATGTCCCCGCTAAGTCACATAGCTGTTTGTTTGGTTATCCCATTAACCCACTGAGTGCAAGAGTGGTCCCCAACACATTTATTTGCAATGCGTTGCCTACCATTCTGGCACTCAAAGGGTTAAACACAACATATGATGTAGACGAATATTCAATGTTGTACTATTTGTTGTGCTAAGGGGTATGTTTTGTTGTTCAAATTCAACACACAACATCGCCATATAACACAGTGGTGTAATATGGCTCCAGGGATGTATTTCAAGTTGCATTTGTACAACGGTGTGTGTGTGTGAACCCATGTTGTAGCATCCCACAAACATTTCACCCAGGCAGAGGTTGTGTTCATTGCATTGTATGGCAATGCATTGGAGACAACCCTGCCACCCAAACCATAACTGAAGACTCAACAGATCAGACAGGAATCCAAAAAAAGGTTTTTTTTTTATTGAGGGGAAAGTTGACAGGTTGGGCCTTTTATTTTTTCCTTTTTGGGTGGGGGGCCTTAGCCTGGGTGCCAGAGGTCGATGCCCTTGTTGAACTCCTGGTAACCCTCTGCCCCCGAGGTGTGGCTTCAGGGGTAACACTGGAGGGGGTGGTGGTTGCAGTAGACCCCTCGGTGGAACACAAGTTCTCCCTCTCCATCCTCAGGTTCTCCCTGCGGTTTATCTCCCTCAACTCCACCAGGACCTGTGTTAACATGTCCATGAGACCAGTCCTGAGCTGGTGGAGTAGTGTGTTCCCCCTGGCCACCTCCGACTCCAGGGCTTGGATCCTGGTCTCCAATTGGGCAATGTTCCTCCTGGATTGCCTCCTGCTCCTTGTGATGTTGCTGTCAGTACTCCTGCTCGACCGGAGTAGTCTCCTCTGAAGGGCCATACACTCCGCCTCCATCCCTGTGAGGCGTGCAGTGCTTGAGGTCGATGTGCCCGGTGTCACTGGTGCTGCTGTTTCCTCTGCTGCCGAGGTTGCTGATTCTTCTGCTGCCGAGGGTGCTGTTTCCTCTGCTGCCGAGGGTGCTGTTTCCTCTGCTGCTGCCGAGGGTGCTGTTTCCTCTGCTGCTGCTGGAGGTGCTGTGGCTGCTGTGACAGCTGTTGGAGTGGCTGGTGCAGATGATGGGCATATGCCCACCACATCAAGTGATCCCGAGCTGCCCAAAGATGTGTGTGCTGGTGGAGGTGTGAATATGTCCCTGGGTAGGGGGCGCTGGGGCTCACCAGTCAGGCCGAGGTGTGGGTAGTCCAGTGGCCAAGGGTCATATGGTGGCCATTGGTAGGTGCTGGGACCTCACCTGGGATCATACCTTGGGGCATGCTGTGGAGCCATCCAGGAGGGTGTGTTGATGTGGGAGGCATATGGCCCATATTGGGTGGTGGCCACAGTCCCTGGCAGCCATTGCCTCCCTGGTGGTGGTGGTGCTGATGATGGAGGGTAGTAGCTGGTGGAGGTGGCTGGATAGGTCCACCTCTCCTCCTGTGGCATCCAGCCACTGTACTGGGGAGGTGCAGTTTGAAGGGGTGCAGCCTGTGGTGGTCCATCTTGTAAGGGTGCAGTAGGTGGTGGTGCAGCCTGTGTTGGAGGGGATGGTGATGGTGGGTTTGGTGACCACCGGCTGGTCCCCTCCTCTGTGTACTCCTCACTGGGGGGTGACATTGCCTCCTCCACTGTCTCCCACTGGGCTTGAGGGCCGTAAGCTGTGTGGAGAAATAAGATGTTGTGATTAGTGACCTTAGCCATATGTTTGCGGAGACAGTTAGACTCTGATATGTGGTGACAAAATATATATGTGTTTGGGTTAATCCCCCTGGGTAAACAAAGGTACTCCCACTGCTGAAAGGTGTTGTTTGAGTTATTACGGGTGAAGGTTTCATTCTGAGGTGCAATATCACAGTGGCCAGAAATAGTACAGTGGGGCTGTTGCAACACCCTCCCATGTAGATATCTGGTCCCTGTACCAGAGCTGTCCATATGATTGTGTAGTAACAGCACCACTGTACAATTTCAGGCCACTGGGATATTGCCCCGACATATCCATGTCTGAGCTGTGATACCTTTTGAATCAACACACATTTCAGCAGTAGGAATACCATTGTTTAACTCGGGGGGGTGAATCCAACAACATATATTTGTCTTCACAACTTGTAAGGATGGCTATCCCTCCAGGGGGATGGCAAAGGTTAAGTCCACCTTGATGTTAGATTGTAGATATTGTGAAAACAGATGTTGTTCGCTGTTAGTCCTATCCCTCCTACACTCATGGTTGTTCAGATATTGCTCTATGTGACAGATGTAGATTTCAGTCATTTGTCCACACGAGGGCTTTTCAGCAGGGCCCAAATCGCCCCATTTAGAGAACAATACTTAATTGGAATGGTGTACAGAGTGTGCATGGTTTGCAAGCACACTCTGTGGAACATTCCAAAGAGGTATTTATCTCGAAATGTTGCGACTTTAGCTCTTCTGAAGAGCCTCCGTGTGGTCAAATGACAGATATCTCCACCTGTCAAATAGAGCAATATCTGTATAACCATGAGTGTTGGTGGGATGGGACTTAGATCGAGACACATCTTTTAACGATGGCAATGATATGATATCATGATGACATTACCCATTGCTATCCCATTACAGTCACACACAAGTAGAAATGGTCATATATGTATGTGGATATGTACCCTTCATATGGATACAGTAATATCCTTCCAAGATGTGAAGCCAGAGAGCAGTTCAGTAGGTGTGATTGCCTTACTGGCTATATATGTGCACCCATCCAACAATACATTGGATTGATATGATGGATATGAACATACCTCTTATATCCCATCTATGTAGAGTGTGATATACTATGTATGTGTATTTGATGGTAGCAATGTAGGTTGGTTTGTGATGGGTGCACATATCTGGCCAGTAAGGCAATCACATCCAGTGAACTGATCTCTGTGTTCACATCGTGTTGGGACATATTTAGTAACATTTGAATCCTAAGGGCAACAATCCAGCCAGTAGTGAGGGATATCTTTGATTGAGGCCTGTTTTTTTTTCTCTGTGTATGAGCCCATCCATCCTTCTGTGTGAGGCAACCGTACTCAATCCTAGATATCCATCAGTCATGGCCTGTTGGTGACCAAGGTACAATGATGTTTGCTATTTGTTTCCCATGTGTATCCTGCAAGGAGCGGCTGGTGTACCATCCATCCATGGCATCAGGACCCCTGTGGATCCATGTGGGAATCAGATATGAGATATATAATTTCAAGTCAGAGTAAATGATTGCAGCCACAACACCAATGCCTACTTTTTCCAGCTTGAATTCTGTGTAATAGTTTTCGGCCTGTGTGTTTCACATACAAGCATTTATTCTGTGGGACACTGTGATGTGTGACCTGATGCCCCCTTTTTGTGATTCAGTAAGTGGTGATATGTTGAACTGATGAAGTGAACATGATGGTGACTTCTCCAGTGATCTCCTTTCCCCATTTCCAGTGTTTTCTATGAAGTCTGTACAATGGGACCTTATAAACTTGATTCTTGTTTTTGCATATTCTCCATGTACTAACACTGGTATTGATGAAGTGAGGGTGTGTGAGGGTTAATTTGTGTCTACCATCTCTTTGTCACCGCTTAGTGAATGTCCCCTGTGTAGCATGTGATAGTTGGCCTATTGACTTGTTCGTTGTCTGGTTAACCCCTTGAGTACCAGAGGGGTTGCCAACGCATTGTTGATCGATGCATTGATGATCCCTCTAGCACTCAAGGGGTTAGGGTGGGGGTGGGGACATGGGTGACATTGTGTGTGAACAGTGATGATATTTAACAGACGACATTTTGAACGTAACGGTTTGTGTATTGTGTGTGATGACCACAGCGACAGGAGGGTTGAAGTAGGACTTTGACAGGTTGGTCCCAAGTTGGACCTTGCCATTTGTCCAGGTGTTGTGTCCTTTTTTTAACCCTCAGGGTGCTGTGTTGGTGCAGTTGTATGGCTGAGTGATGGACATGTGTTGAGGTGTGACTGTGTGTGCAGCTGGTGTTGGTTGCTGTAGTGTGTTGTTCTGTAGTGTTGCACTTACCAATAGTGTGGAGGCTCCTCTCATCCCCAGTGTCAGTTCCTCCAACGACTCCCTCGATCAGGGTCGAGGACATGGTCTGCCGCACCATCTCCTCCCAGCCGCAGAAGGTGATAGGGACGGCTGGTCCACCTCCAGTGCCTCGGGCGTGCTTGGCAAGCTCTGTCATTTTATTCTTGACCACCCTCCGGCAGTCAACCCATCTCTTTTTGATGGACTCCACGTCCCGCCTGCATGGAGCCACCGCATTGACCCGGCTGCAGATCTGGTTCCAGGCTGCCTTCCTCCTCGCTGACAGGCCTGGGACCTTCGCCGTCGGGTGGAGAACACTCTGCCTCTCCAGGACAGCTTCCACGAGAGCCATGTTTTCCTCCTCTGTGTATTTGGGGTCCCTGATCCTGCCCTCGTCACCTCCGGCATGGGATGACTCAGAGCCGGAGTGCCCTGCCTGGTCTGACCCTGACTGTGTGTGTTGCTCCCCAGCAACTACCCCTCGTCCCACTGCAGGCTCTGTCCCTGTCCTGTGTGTGCCTGCTCTTGTGGGCCGGGTCCCCCTCCGCCCTGTGGATCTCCCTCTCCCACCCCTGCTCTGCTGAGGGATACCCTCCTGACCTTCCTCCTCTTCCACTACTCTCCCCATCCCTCTCTCCTGTCTCCTGTGTAAGGTGTTATAAAATAAAAGGACTATGTGTATGTATGTGTATGTGTTTGTATGTGTGTATGTAATATGTGCAAAAGTGTGATATGTGTATATTTAGTGCACCTCTCTCCAAACTCCAAAACTGCTCTACCTCCAATGTACGCTCCTGTCTCCCTCTCTCTAATCACTATCCTCCGCTCCTGGGTCCTGATATCTGGCTCTGAAGAACTCGATAACAGACAGTGTGTGACAGTTATTTTTGGGTATATATAGGTGTATTTGAAGTTTTTTGATACATTGTGGCTTTGTGATTGGCTGTGTGTTTGAATTTGTTTTTGCATCAATCATGGTTGCTAGACAACGGCAGCCGTTATGTCACATGTTGTTTTGAGCGCTGTTATCGTGTGATTTGGCTGCCCGTTGTGCATTAACATGAGCGACAACGGGTTTTGTGTTACGTGTTTTGTGTGTGCCTACGCTCAATAGCTATTCTCGTAGAGTACCTATTGAATCTGCCGTAACTCATGTATTATTTGCGAGCGATGTGCCTTTTTCACTTAGCGGCTGGTTTAACGGGAGCCTTTAAATCTAGCCCTTAATCTTTAGAGTGCCAGAGGGGTATGCAATGCAGTACATACCACCTGGCACTCAAAGGATTAAACACTAGTTATTCATATAATTGTGTGAAAGGAGCTCCTATTGATTTTAGTGCCAGAAATATGAAAATCTTTTATTTCAAATAAGACTTCCACATCACTGTGGGGACTTGTACATGTACACACACCAAACGGTCAGAGTTATTTCTCAGGGGTCTGCAGTATGCGTCCCCGATATAGACAAAAGTGGGGGCAGGCTTAGGGAGGAGAATCGGCAGATCCACAGAGGTAGAGCGCCGCCAATCATTCTACACGTCATCAAGATGGCAGCGCTCTCTCTCTTGAAACGCAGCACACAACAGGTGGATTTTCTTCAAATTGGGAACAATCATTTATATGACATGGGGATTTTTAAGATTGTTTGGGAGGTTTAATCCAAATGGTAGGAGGGAGTTTGAACACGATAGTTCTGCTTTAAGCTGAAGTCTATTCTTTGCTTCTCTTTTCCTTCACTATCATAGTAAGGAAGACAGAGGCAGAGAACAGATACAAAGGCAAAGTGCAGAACACATTTCCTTTGTCTTTGACCAAACAGGTATGTGACTGCTACAGCAGCGATAACAGGTACCCACAAAGTGGTGAATGGCTTATACTGACTGCTTCGGCCCTGGAGCAGTCAGTTTTGGCCTCCTCAGCATGATCGCAACATGCCCTGAGATGTTCCTGGCAGAGCCGGATTAAGACTGCACAGGGCCCTAGACAGGATCCCAAATTGTGGCCCCCTGCAAGCCTCTCAGTTTGATTTTTGTTCCTGTGGTTAGAGTTACTACCAAAATCTTAAAAGAAGAGGAAAAAAGTATGATTTAACCCCCTGAATCCCAAAGAGATCACCAAAATATTGCAAAGCTATGCCCTGGGTTAAATATAATAAAAATGTACCACAGAGCTTACAGTTGAAATGGGGTTACAGAAGTGATACCAGATAGTTTACAACTAAAAATGGGACTAGATAGGTGATTCCAAAGATCCTGCAACTGAAATTGGGCTACAAAATTATACCACAGAGCTAGAATTGAGATAGAGGAACACAAGTGATACCACAGGTCTTAGAATTGAAATGGAGGAACACAACTGATACAACAGGTCTTAGAATTGAGATGGAAGAACACAATTGATACCACAGGCCTTAGTATTGAAATGGAGGTAACAAATGATGACACAGCTCTTAGAATTGAAATGGAGGAACACAAGTGATACTGCAGGTCTTAGAATTGAAATAGAGTTATACAAACGATACCACAGATTTCAGAATGTAAATGGAGATACACAAGTGATACCACAGGTCTTAGAATTAAAATGGGGATGCACAAGTGATACCACAGAACATACAGTTTAACTGTCTCTACGCAGATGATTCCATAAAGCTTACAACTGAAACTGAGCTACATTAGTGATATACATAGTTTAAAACTGAGAGGGAGTTATAATAATTATACCACAGAACTTTACAATTAGTAATCTAATGACAAATTAAAAGCAGCCTAGTGAGCAAACCTTCCTTCAACATTAAAAATGTAACTCTGAGTCCCAGAGAGGGATTGGGACATTACGTGCCATGGTTAGTGAGGGGTGCAATGTCCTACCTTCAGACAGCAGCAGCAAGGCATTCTGAATGGCATCCAGTGCATGAGATTAAAGGGATAGTAATACTTAAAATGTAAAAAAAAATATGTTGTAGGGTTTATCCCCCTGAGTAAAACAAGAGTACTCCCACTGCTGAAAGGTGTATCATTCAAAAGTTATTATTTTTCAAAGTTGAATTTTTTTAGGTGCAATATCACAGTGACCTGAAATTGTAGAGTGACGCTGTTGCTACACCATCCTATGGAGATTTATGGTCCCGGGACCAGAGCTGTCCATAGGATCGTGTAGCAACAGCGCCACTGTACAATTTCAGGCCACTGTGATATTGCACCTAAAAAATTCAACTTTGAAAAATAATAACTTTTGAATGATACACCTTTCAGCAGTGGGAGTAACTCTTGTTTTACTCAGGGGGATAAACCCTACAACATATTTTTTTTTACATTTTAAGTATTACTATCCCTTTAAAGACACCTGTTGCCTATGATGAAACACTGGGTAACAAGGAAGCCTGCACACCACATGGCATGTGAGGGGGAGCAGGAAAATATAGTTACTGATCACTTCCTGCTCAGTGAGACTTAGCTCTGTCTACTGAGCATGCCCAGATTTCAGTAACATCACCACAATTCCTGCAATTGTAAGCGTGTTAAAGGGATAGTAATACTTGAAAATAATTGTATTTTATATTGTAGCCCTTAAAAAAACATGAAAAATTATATAAGTCTTATCTCCCAAACCTTTGTGGTTTGGAAGATATTCACTTGTAAAATATAGCAAAATTCTCTTTTCCTGGCTGTTTCAGCCAAGTCTGCCATCTAGTGGACAGATTTAGAATTCGGTCCACAGAGCAACCGGCAGCTCTTTAGCAGTGCCGAGATCACTATCTTTGAAAAGAACTACTTAATTGGAACTATCTACAAAGTGTGCCTGGCTTGAAAGCACACTTTGTAGACAATTCCAATTAAGAAATTATTTTTAAAGATGGTGATCTCAGCACTTCTGGAGAGGCACAACTGGTCCCGGGACCGGATTCCAAATCTGAAGGGTGGAGCAATGACGTCACTCCAGGGGAAACTTTACTTCTGAATATCTCCCAAACCATTAAGGTTTGGGAGATAAGACTTATATCATTTTTCATGTTTTTAAAGGGATACAATATAAAATAAACTTATTTTCAAGTATTACTATCCCTTTAAAATAGGCATTGCATTCACGAGTGATTTTCTAAATAGAAATGTACCACGTACCCCATTGTTAGTGCACAAAGTGCCAAAAATGTAGAGTTGCTAATTAAAGGTTCTGACCAGGCGTGTCCTGGCTGAAAATCCGCTCAGGTTACACTGTATCGCTATCCCCTGCTTTCACAGTCCCTGACAGCAATCTGGGAAAAGAAATTCAGGGAGCACTTTGCCAAAGATATAAAGAATAAAACAATAGGTGAAAGTGAAATAATTTTTTTTTAGAATATGTTATGCACTTGCACGATATGTACAGTCAAACAGGAGGCTGACTGTCACTTTAACGCAAATTGGCACCATTACATGCCCCCAACCAAGCAAAAAGACCCAGGAATTTAAGCATGAGACTTGGGGCATTAACCCCCTCATACAGTCTACCAACACCCTTGTGTTTATTCGCTTCACAAGGAGCCAACACCATATTGCATAGCAAAGAAATGGTTAACACAGAGACAAATTTATACACAGACACAAGCACATATGCATATACTCACACAAATAAAGCATTATTGCCTATGGCAGACTGAGACAATGAAAGAAACAAGTTTGAGGCATGATTTATAAAAGCAACAATAGATGACAAAGTGCATGGGGACAGGTAAGAGGAAATCATTACTATAAGGTGACCAGATTTTTAAAATGAAATCCGGACACATTTTTTTTTTCTCCACATTCTGTCCACACCCTATCCACCTCCACACACTGCCGACACTCGGGCTGCCTCCCCGTCCTGTCCACACACACTGCCCACACTCTGGCTATCTCCACACCCTGCCCACACTGTGTTCACCCTCACACCCTGTCCACCCTCAACACACCCTGCCCACAATGTACACAAATGCCCATCCTTTTCTCCTCCACACACTGCCCACCCTATCCTCCTCCCCACCCTGCCCATTGTAATGGAAGCTAAGAAGGGTCCGCGTCACCTTCTGCCGTCATTCCCGGGTCTCTTCCTCTCAACGCCAGATAAGCGCCGTTGGATGCACCGGTTGAAGTATGGACAGTCACTGAAACAGTCGCAGGATCACTGGAAGCAGGGAAGCATGGGCAGTAGAGAGTGAGACCTCTACTCCCGGTCTGTAACGGTTTGTTTGACACACAGACACAGTGGTTTAGGATAAAGCACATTTTTATTAAAATAAATAACCTTCACAGGTCCTGTAGTATATCAGCAGAATAGTACAGACACACGACAGGTTATAGATACATAGGCCTACACAGGTCCAGCATAAACAATAAGTCCACAATAGTCTATACGGACACAGGTCAGGCAGAGTGATGTATTCCCAGGAGCAAGGTCTTGCATGGGTTAAAGATCTTCAGTGTGTAAACAGTCCCATGTGCAGAGAGGTCAGTGATGGAACTCCCTGCATATAAACAGCTGATGAATTCGAAACGCCAAAAGCCAGATAAGCAGAACTGGCATGAGCTGTTTAGGCAATACTGGGAACAGAGATATGTGAGGTACTGCCGTAGCAGTAACGGAGACAACACTTGCACACTGCTGAAGTCTAACGGAGGCAACCGGTGGCTCAGCAGCCTGAGTGGTAACGGAGGCAGACACTTGTTCTGAGCAGAGGCAATAACGGAGACTAGGCCCAAGGTAAACTGCCGTAGCAGTAACGGAGACAACACTTGCACGCTGTATAACCGGAGGCAACCGGTGACTCAACTGCCGGAGCAGTAACGGAGACTGGCCGCTGATACTCTGCACAAGGAAATAACCCAATTGCCAGACAGTCAGAATGTCGCATAGGAGACACAGCACAGGAACGCCAACCATGCCGGGAAGATACACGGAGCAGGAACGTCAGCCAAGCCAGGTCGAATCACGGAGCAGGAACGTCAGCCAAGCCGGGTCGAATCACGGAGCAGGAACGTCAGAAGAATAGTCAGGCAATCCGGGTCGGTACACAAGGGCAGCAGACAATATGCAGAGTAGTCAGGCAGGCCAAGTTGATACACTGGGAAACACTGAGCAGAAATAAGCACTGGCTCAGGAACAGCACGAAAGGGCACAGGAGGGGTGCCCCTATCCCAGTATATAAAGGTCATACTGGGTGGGACTAACACATGGTAGCCAATGGGAGCAAGGCACAGACTAGACTGACAGAAAAAACCCCCCAAAAGAGCACGGGCACCGTGATATGGTCAAAGGATCACTGGAAGATGTTGCAGGAACACAAGGATGAGAAGATGGACTTCACGTCACCGCCTGACAGCATACGAAGTCGAGTCACAGGAATCTGGCAGCAGGCGGTCAACGATTCAGAATACTTGGTGCAGATGGGTATCAGAGTGGACGCTTTAGACCATAAGCAATACAAGACTCCAGGACTCCTTGTTCACTCAGAATAACCATACCAGAAAATGAAGAATGGACATAAAATGGCACTCACCTTCCTCACATCATAAAGAAAAATAGCACAATAAAGAAAAGTATCAAAATTAAATTTATTCATTCATAATAAAATATCAAAAATGAACCCCACAATAGGAAAAAGAGCCCATGCCCTAGAGTACCCAGATACACCCGCCCTCCTCCCATGTAAATACCTAGAACTCTAAATACCTATGCTTCAATAAAAATATAAATGACCCTAAAGATGCCGGCATCTGTAACAAAAACAAAAAAGAGAAAAATTCGCTACTAACAAAAAAATCAATAGCGAAAGTCACTCAAATATATAGAAGAGACAAAAATCTAACAATGGTGCATATAATGTTGACAAATCTTCAGCACAGTTAAAATATCAGAGGATCAAAGTGATATTCAGAGCGGGAAATCCTATGCCTAACATCCATAATCACCAGCGATACAATGTATATCTTTATAGTAGCAGCACAGGAACATAATAGACGAACAAAGTTCATCAATGAAGCATAGGTTGGAACACTCTTATGCCAAACTCAATTGAAAGTTTGCAACAGTGTAACGACGGACACACGGTTATGGATCAGGATCTGATTCTAGTGCGTCTGACTCTAGCTCTGGTAGTGATGGTGTTCAAAGAATTATACGAAGTATGGCTCAACATAGAATTGAAGGTAATTCTGAGTCTTTTTTAGAGGGATCTCAGGATGTAGGAAAAGAATTAGGAGGGGGAGGTGCACGAGGTCGAAGAAGAAAAAAGAAGAACTCCGAAGTGAAGGATCAGGCACAGTAAGCGGTGTATGTGATAATACTCAAGGGGTTAAAATAGATTCTGATAAGATTGTAGTTAACCTTACAGATTTTCAATTGAGTGAATCACATCTATCGGTACTTAAAAAGGGCCTTTCCTTCTCTCCAGCTCAGAACAATAATAGGTTTGATTTGGTGAAAGATCTGCACCTCTTTTCTAGGAAAATTTTGTTGAAATATTTGCATTACAGGCCTCAGAAAGACTTAGGTTTGGATGGTGATCTATTGAAAGATTTAGAGGATTTGTTAAAAGATAATATTGATAATAATAATGTTGAATTAGATGTAATTAATAATATGATGTATACGAATCTAAAGCCTAAGTCTAAGTGTATGCCACCTTTGAGCCTGAATGCAAATATTAAATATTTACAGATTTGGTTGAGGAAGAAATCTCTAAGTTTATATATCCAAGGAATCCCTGTCATAATTTATCAAAGGAAGAACTAAGTGCTCTGAATGATCTGAAAAATCATAGGGAATTAATAATTAAGCCATCGGATAAAGGTGGGAATGTAGTGTTGATGTCAGAAGATTATTATAAGGGAGAAATTAATAGACAACTTAGAGACAAGTCGTGTTATAAACGTTTAGAGAAAGACCCTACTGAATCAGTGCAGCTGAAGTTACAGGCCATGTTACAGTCTGCTTTGAATGATGGATTGATCAACAGCCAGGAATATAAATATATGGTGGTCACCCATCCTCGAGTGCCCACCCTATTTACTTTACCTAAGATTCATAAATCCCTTCGCTTGCCACCAGGGAGACCGGTGGTATCTGGTTGTGGAGGGATAACTGAAAATATAAGTAGATATGTGAACTGTAGGCTTAAATCATTTGTTACTGCGTTACCGTCCTATGCCCAGGATACACGGGACGTCCTACGCCGACTTGAGGGTGTGGGGGTGGGCAGTGACTCTATTCTGGTTACACTAGATGTTGAGTCGCTATACACCTCCATACCCAATGATGTCGGTTTAAGGGCGTGTGAGAGTTTCCTGGATATGAGGGGAATTGAATTTGCAGCTCAAAATAGATTTATATTAGATTTGTTGGAATTTATCCCTATGAATAATTTCTTTACTTTTGATGGACGTTTTTATCAGCAGTGTAGGGGAGTTGCAATGGGGGCCACGTGTGCCCCGACCTACGCTTGCTTGCACCTAGGTTGGTGGGAGCAGCACTGGGTGTATTGCGACCATGGGTTCGAGGCACACGTGGCCTCTGGATACGTTACATTGATGATATTTTTTGATATGGACTGGAACTATGGTACAATTGGATTTATTTGTTGATCGCTTGAATGATAACCCTTTTAACATCAAGCTGACTAAAAATAGTAGTACGAATTTTTGGATTTGTATATTTTTAAAGATCAGGATATACTTAAGACAAATACGTATAGAAAAGAAACAGCATGCAACACTTTGTTACATTATAACAGCCATCATCTGCAGTCACAGAAGAGGGGAATCCCCTGGGGGCAGTTTTTACGTCTTAGAAGAAACTGCTCCAGAGTTGAGGATTTTAAGATACAAGCTGGTGAACTTATAGAAAGGTTTATTGAAAGGGGTTATTCTAAAAAATTGTTGAAAAGGTGTTATAAGAAAGCTTTGAAATGTGACAGGGATTCTTTGGTTCTTCAGAATAATTTGGTAGGTAACAATGTAGTTGAGGGGAAAAAAAGATGCAGTATGATTTATTACTAGTTTTGGTAATCAATGGAATCAGATGAGACAAGCTTTAAGTAAGCACTGGCATGTACTCACATCAAATTAAATTTTAAAGGATATTGTAGGTGAAAGACCTATGCTAGTGGCTAGAAGATCTTGTAATATCAAGGATCGTTTAGTAAGATCTGAATTTATGAGTACTAGGAGTAATTGGTTGGATCGTTCTTTGACAGTGGGGATGTTTACGTGTGGGGCATGTAAATAAAAGTAAATATTTCTTTAATTATAATAAGAGTAAACGTTACACCATCAAACAGTTTTTTAACTGTAGATCAAAGGATGTGGTTTACCAATTGATTTGTCCATGTCAACTTATGTATATAGGTAAAACAAAGAGACAATTCAGAGTGAGATTGTTGGAGCACATAGGTGATATACTACATAAGAGGGTTGAAAGCCCTATAGCTAGGCATTTTGAACAAAAACATGGGGGTTCCCCTGTGGGTATGTCAGCTATGTGCATTTCTCAGATCAAATTGGATCAGAGAAGAGGGGACAGAGACAGGTTGTTATTACAAATGGAATCTAGATGGATTTATGATTTGGAAACATTATATCCTAAGGGGTTAAATGATGAATTGAGTTTTCATATGTTTCTGTGAAGTGCCCCCTATTTGGTTCATTTGATTATAGCTTGGGTATTTTTTCTGAGAAATGCATATTATATATATATATATATATATATATATATATATATATCCCCTTTTTTGAATATTATATACATTTATTGGGATATGAGACTTGACTGTAGAATGTAATATTGTCTGTGGGTTCTGTGAGAGGATAGATCCTGCATGTCGATTTATATGCACGAGATACGGATGGGGTTAATTTGTGTTTCCTCTGTGTGAGTGCACTGCATTGAAATATAATTGGATATTGAGGGGTTAATCTGTGTTTTTTTAGTGATAGTTGGCGGACTGACCTCAATATAGGATTCAAATAGCCGTTGGGGGAGGATGATTAACTTCCGGTTAATAGGTATTTAAGATAGAAGTTTGTTAATTTATGTTGCCTTTGACAAAGCTCCGTATTGTGGGAGCGAAACATGTTAGGTGTTTTTATTTCCCTAAGATGCCTTATTGTGACGTGGTGAAGAGAAATGGTGCAGAAGATCTACTATGGATGACTTTATTGATATTCAGCTTCCATTATGAATATGATGAGCACAGAATGGTACTTTTGTATGGAGAAGATATATATGAGGATATATATGTGATGAAGGTGTGAGCGGAGGTTCCTTGCTACCAAGATATCAGCGTCTTTATACAAGAGAGATCGCTATGAAGTCTGAGTTCGGGACGAGGAACTGGTGAGAGCGTTCCAGTATTATGTTGCGATATTATGATACATTACATTGTGGACATGTATCGATATTGAGCACATGGTGTTCCGCTCTGAGTTACACTGTTGCGAACTTTCAATTGAGTTTGGCATAAGAGTGTTCCAACCTATGCTTCATTGATGAACTTTGTTCGTCTATTATGTTCCTGTGCTGCTACTATCAAGATATACATTGTATCGCTGGTGATTATGGATGTTAGGCATAGGATTTCCCGCTCTGAATATCACTTTGATCCTCTGATATTTTAACTGTGCTGAAGATTTGTCGACATTATATGCACCATTGTTAGATTTTTGTCTCTTCTATATATTTGAGTGACTTTTGCTATTGATTTTTTTGTTAGTGGTAAATTTTTCTCTTTTTTGTTTTTGTTACAGATGCCGGCATCTTTAGAGTAATTTATATTTTTATTGAAGCATAGGTATTTAGAGTTCTAGGTATTTACATGGGAGAAGGGCGGGTGTATATGGGTACTCTAGGGCATGGGCTCTTTTTCCTATTGTGGGGTTCATTTTTGATATGTTATTATGAATGAATAAATTTAATTTTGATACTTTTCTTTATTGTGCTATTTTTCTTTATGGTGTGAGGAAGGTGAGTGCCATTTTATGTCCATTCTTTCTTTTCTGGTATGGTTTTTGTATATATGGATAATGAGCACCCTGTGTACGTGTTACACGGTTTCTTCCCTTATGTTCAATTTAGGTGTGCGGGATCGTTGATTTTTATGTTTAATTTCACTCAGAATAAGACTGACTTTATTGTACCAAACCACACATATTTATACAGATCAACTACATTGAAATACATGGGCCAACTAGATACAATAAGGTGAGGGGCAGAGATAATACAATCCAAACATAAGACAAGGGATCAACAGCAAATGGTAAGGGCTGACACAGTGGGAGCATTCACAGAGGTAATCAAATCACAACATATAATACAAAGGACTGACAATAGAGTTTCAGATTATACAATAGGTGACTCACAGACTGAGGGGCGTGAATGAATTAACACACGGCAGGGGGTCTCAATACATCTTACAATATACAATACAATGGCTTGAGGGACTGCAATACACATAGGAATAATTAACCCCTCACTGCCCATTCCCTTGGAAGCAAGACAGCAGTCTAATACAGGGCAGTTTCGTGTAATAAAGTCCATTCGCCCCATTCACATAAAGTCTATCCAAAGTCTTTTAGTGCACAACCAGGGCAAAATGTCCACAGTCTCTGGGGTCCTTTGACTAACAATTCCAGGCTCAGACAAGGGCTCCAGTAACGGACTAAGTTCCGTTATACCCATCTCCACAAACTGTCCAGCCCATCCTCCTCCACACACTGCCCATCTCAGCACTGTCCATCCCTACATACCCTCACTGTTCAGCTTCACATTGTACACCTCCACACTGTCCTTCTCCTCGAACTGTCTAACCTGTCCTCCTCCACATATTGCTCACTTCCACACTGCCCACCCCCACACTGTCCACCCTATCCTCCTCCACACATTGCCCACTTCCACAAAGGCCACATTGTCCACCTTCACACTGCCCACCCTGCCCTCCTCCACACATAGCCCACTTCCACACTGCCCACATTGTGGGGGTACATTGCCCACCCTGTCCAATTTCACATTGTCCACCTCCACACTGCCCACCCTGTCCACCTCCACACACTGCCCACTTCCACACTACCCTCATTGTCCCTCATTGTCCACCTCCACACTGCACAACTTCACATTGTCCACCTCTACACTACCCACCCTGTCTTCCTCCACACATTGCCAACTTCCACACTGCCCATTGTCCACATCCACATTACCCACTTCAACACTGCCCTACCTTAGTTCAGACCCCTGGCATTATAGCGTGGAGGCCATGGTTCATCATCCCGCTCTCCTGTGGCCCGTGATTACATCATTGAGCATGGTACACATGCGCAGTATTCAACTAGCTTCACTTCACTGAGTCTAATAGACTCAATGAAGAGAAGCAGAATGTCAGTGCCAGGACTGAGATCCGGGGACATTTCCGGGGACAGATTCTCTCCGGGGACAGTGAGCAGAATCCGGGGACTGTCCCTGGAACCCGGGGACGTCTGGTCACCCTAATCTAAGGCACAATGGTGCAAGAGGAGTGACTAATTTACATCAGAAAGGAAAAGACCAAATAAGCATAGTATTAAATGTTGCTTACTAGATTTAAGTATATGGATTCCAGGGTCAGAGTGAAGATGAATGAATTTCTTCGATGGGTGGAGCAAGTCAGGAGAGGCAAATTCCTGGCCAGCTGGATGCTGACAGCAAAGTCATTGCTGTACATCTCTCCTTTCTAGTACTCCTGCTGCGGAGCAACCAAACAGCCAATAAAATGACCAGAAGAGGCAGACCAATCACAGGCAATGATTGGTTTTACTCCCTGAAACTGAATTGCTTTTATTATGTGTGTCCAATCAGCCAGTCCAGTTCAGTTCAGATTGAGTGAGTGGCTGTCTGAGCTTAACCCCTTCGCGACAATTGACGTACATGTACGTCCTCTGTGGGTGTCACTTAGTGACAGAGGACGTACATGTACGTCCAGGAAATCCGGATCCCCGCACGGCTGCACGCCGTTCGGGGACTCCGGATTCTAATGAAGAAAAAAAAAAAAATGTTAGACGGGCGTTAAGTGACGGCCGCGTCTTCACACGGCCGTCACTAAGGGGTTAAAGGGCTGGCTGCTGTTCCTCCACCTAGGGTTTGTTTTTTGTTTTGTTTTTTTTTTTTTTGTTTTGTTTTTTATAGACCTAGGCCTGGGATTACTTTGATAGCAGCCCTAGTGTAGCAGAAGTGGTAGGTTGTCTGGATCAGTCAAAATATAAATTTTAAATAAAAATATTATTACTAAACCAGAAAGTGCTCTAGACCCTTGGCATTTATAGTTTGTATGTAATAATCACTCTATATAACATTTTATTGATATGAAAAATATATATATAGATCCTTCCAGCCCACTTACTGGTTTAGTAATATTATTTTTATTTAAGACTGATATTTGTGTTTACAATTCTGATATTTAAAAAAAGTATTTAAACTTTGGTACACATTAAGGGGATATTTTATGTTATATGGTGAATTCTATGTCTATTGATGCACCATTTAACCTATTCTTCTCATCAGTCCCGTATCACCTTTATTATATCCTTGTAACGAGGTCATTCTTTGGCCTGGGTCTCTCCACTTCTAGACCAACAGTCACCCCTTTTTGAGGCATTTGACTCCTTTGTGTCTGCCTTCCGCTCCATCTTTGATACCCCTGGGAGTCAGGCAAAGGCCGAGTCCTCTATCCTGGACTGTCAACAAGGCTCTAGGTCTCTGCTCCAGTACGCCATAGAATTTTGGACATTGGCATATTATACAGACTGGGGAGATAATGCCTCGAAGTCCACCTTACAGAGGGGTTTATCTAATTGTCTTAAGGACGATTTGACTATGCTGCCTATTCCGTATTTCCTGGAACCTCTCATCCCACTATGCTCTTCTTTGGAACATCCCATCCAGGAGAAGAGCAGAACAAGACAGAGATCAAAACCACCAGTACCTCTACTCCAAAGCTCCAGCCTCCAGTTTCTACACCTAATACCATAGGGGAACAAATGGAGGTTGGAGAGTTCTTCATCTTTGCAAAGAGAAGACTAGGAGAATGTTTCTTGGGTTGTGTCTCTGTTGTGCTCAGTCTGGACACTTGATCCTCTTTTGTCCCAACAAGCTGGGAAAATGCCAGGGCTTAGGGTCTAGTGAGGGTACTACCTAAGTCTTTCTACTGTTTCCTCTAAAGAAGACAGCAAGCTTGTCCTTTCTGCCTTGTTGACATGATCAGGTCATTCTAGATTCTACCTTCATTGACTCTTGGGCTGCAGGCCTCTTCATGGATGTCTTTGCTGCTCAGCACGAGATTTTCTCTAAGAAAAGAGAGGTGCCAGTTTGCAACATGGTTATTGATGGTTCTTGCTTAGGGGCTAGTCTCATTACCCACTCCACTGATACTCTGCTTATTCGCTCTTCTCAAACCGAGACCTTATCTACAGAGTGCTGCTCAAGTCTAGCCCCTTCTTGAACTATGACTCGAGATAACTTCGCTGGATCATTTGTCATTGCTCATCAAAATGTGATGATCTGACAGACAAAGCACCCAATATAAGATGCCTGGTTAGAGTCTGTGAAGTAGATTCCCTACAAAGAGGTTACGGACTGCTATTTGATATAATAATATGATAAGAGCACAACTGATATCATGTGTTGCACCCTGCTGGAATATCCCGTTGTTTTTCAAGGATGGTTGTACTAATGTTACTTAAGAAGGAAGTTAGTGTTGTGCACAAAGGCACTCAGCCTTCTAACAGTCTTTTCAAGGAGTGGTTGTTGTAGGACTCACAACTTTTACTTTCGGCTATTTCACCACTTCAACCCTTAGAAAACATAGGAATGTTGATCTAAGTGCCCAATGTAAGCTGCCTGGTTAGACTCTGAGAAGTAGATTCCCCACAAAGAGGTGACAGACTGCTAGTTGATATAATATGATAAGAGCACAACAGACAATACAGGTATACTGCAAGGCAGGCCCCAGTGGTCCAGCTGCTTGGGAGCAAAGACTAGAGTACGTAACTAGCTGGTGGTGGCTACTCTCTAGGTTGCCTTTCTGCGACCTAGACAGAGTTAGACATGCTGGCCGCAAGGCCAGATTAGTGCCGACTGGAGGAGACGCTCCCCGGATGACAACCCAGAGAACAGTAGCTATCCACTGAAGTCCAAGAGGATACTGAACAAATAAACCACCTGCAGTATAGTTCTACAGAAACACAGAGGCCTGGAGCTTGACTGAGAACAGGATAGTCAAAGTCTGACTGGAGGTCGAGGTGGACTATGATCGTCTGATGGTCGACGTGATAGAAATCTGCAGGGTCAAAGCAAACGGGAAGTCAGACAAGCCATGTCAGGAATAGGCAGGCAATGCAGTACAAGGCAGCAGAGAGAGGAATGGTCGAATCAATGGAGTCAAAGTCGGTAACAGGATATCAGATGAGCAGGGTACCAAATCACAAAACAGTCAGAAACAAGACAGGAAACTCAAGCCTGGAATGCTTTGATCGCACCCCACCCAATCAGAGGTTCAATAAAAACTCAGAGCAGCCACAAGGCAAGGCAGGGATCCAGGATCCGAATAACAAGGAAAACAAATGGAAAAACCAGGCAAGGAGTCACAAAAAGCAAAGAAAAAGGGGAGGAACATAACACTAGGTAAAAAAGTTCTTACAGGAAATGTATTGCAAGTGGTGACAAGGAGAACATTTTCGTATTTTCTATGAGTGGGAATTGTCACAAAAGAAAAGGAACATTTCTCTAATAATTTCAAATGGGACAAAAGACCATCCATCACAGCTTGTAATCATCGCATTGTATAGGTGTGTGTGTGTGTTACTGTCATTCAGTGGAATTGGAGTGGACAAGGGCAAAACCTCATATTTTACTAACAAGTGGTATAATATATGCTCTATACAGGGTGCATATTTGGAAAATGTGTATAGAGGACAGCAGGTCTGTTTTTGTTTTAGCTTTTTGCTTTAGGTCTTGGCCTAGCTTTAAGAAGCTTGGAAAACCCATTCATTCCTTGCGGATATCTATACTTTATTCACTTTAGTTTTTACTTTATATTTATATGTAAATGTTAGTGTGAGTTAGGCTTTTTTCTTTGCTTTTAAAAGATACCACAAACCTATATGAATCCCAATCCTAAATGTATGTGATGTGTGTGGTTCATTCCTCAGAGACCACCCCTCCATCCTGACCCCAAATGCCCAGCTACTCTGCCACAAAACAGATTCCTATGATGTGTTAAATTATCTGCAACTGTGGCCCACCTCATAGTTGTTTGCCCTGCAACTCCAGATGATGGTCCTTGATGTTCATGCAAGTTGCTGACTATCAAATGCCACTGTTGTATGTCAGGAACAATGGAAAGCAGAATCCTGGGTCAAGGAAGTTCTCGATGCATCTGGCTCCTTGTACTGGCTCTAGCTATGTAGTGTGAAAACCTGGTAGGAAAAAAAAGAAAGAATAGGAGACAGTGCCTTACCTTGTCTACGCAAGCTCTTGCTTAATACCTCTTGGAGCAGGGAAACAAATATAATAATACCACCCCAAAAAAACATGCAAAACAAAACAAAAAAGCACTATATTCCCAGGCCTGAAACTCCTCATTAGATGGGTCCATCTTCTTTTTGGTGGTATCCTGCAAAACATAACCCTAAAGGTCTGCCCCCCCCCCAGGGACCTATTCTGGCCATTATCATCCCCCAGAATCCCTGTTGTGCAGACTCACCCTTCCATCCTGTTGTCCTGATGTTCCTGGCTTCACAGCCTGCCTCCTGGATGATGAGTCAGCATTACAGGACAGTGCAGCCACTACTGCAACCACTTCTCTATCCTAGCCTGGGGGTTGGGGCCATGGCTCATAAGGTAAGGAGACAGCCACCTCTAGAGGGATGGGAATGGACTTGAACCTCTGCGTGTTGTGACAGGGAACAGGAAGGGCAGAAAAGTCCTTATATCTCACTGTACTGAGAGGGACTGACAGAGGTGGATTATGATCTGTGAGGCACTGGAGAGAAGCATGGGAAGGCACTAGAGAGGAGCAGAAAGGCGATCGGGAATCCAATAGTCCATCAAAATGCAGAAAAGGAGAGGCAGAAGTAGATGGAACACTCTGAAAATGCTGGAGCAACCACACTAATACCTGCCACAGCCAGTCCTCCTCCTGCTCTTCCAACTCTGACCACCTGGTAAACTGCTTGGCATACCACAATAAATGAACGGTGCATGTGGGCAAACTGCTGGTGTGTGTGTTTTCAAGTGGTGATTTATCTAATCTGTAGCATGTTAAAGTCTCCATGCAGATGAACTGGAGCATCTGTGGGATAGCAGAAGCACAGATATACTGTACTTTGGAAGCAGTTAATATTTCAAAGATTCAAAGGTTAGCTCATTCTTAGCTCCCAGGTAAGGTTATTACCCCCATGCCTGGGAACCTTAAAGCCCAGGCCCTACGATGTATCAAGGATGGACTGGAGTGCTCAAATTATAGATTTGCTTCATTACATGAGCGAGACTTAATCTGGATGGACAGTACTGGGATGAAGAAAACTGGAGCTGGTCATGAAATCAGCAGGGACATGAGCAGAATGGGACAGAACAGGACAGAGTAGTGGGGTTATTCGGCAATCTGCCTCTCACCCCAGAGATAATGGTGCAGATCCAGATAGTTCTCAGGTATGATTTCCTTAGTTTCTACAAACAAATTAGGTTAAATATTTTGCCTACAAACACAAGAAGCTTTCAAATTGTTTTTTTTTTTTTTTTTTTTTTTTTTAATTTTTTGTATGTAATTACAAAAATAGAATTTTAGTGTTCTAACCTGTTAAATCCTTTTCTCATTAGGTCATCTAGACACAGATACCATAGGGTTGAGATTCAGGGTCAGGACAATCTCCTGACTGATGTGGAACTCGGAGACCACCTTAAGAAGAAACTCATGAGAGGTACGAAGTACTGCCTTATTCTGGTGAAAAAAACAAACAGAGGTTTTCAAGACAAAGGTTGCAACTCAGTCATCCTCCTTACAGAGAAAATTGCCAATAGAAAACCCATCTTCATTATCAGCTGACGCAAAGAGATGGAAGCTAGAGGCTCAAAGGGGGGCCTCTGAAGAATGCCAGGACTAGATTGAGCTTCTGTGGAGGTGCGGAAGCCTTAAAAGAGATAAAGGCATGAACCCCCCCCCCACTAGAAAAACCTTCACATCTGGGATGATAGCATTTCTTTGAAATAGAACAGAGGGTGCTGAAATCTGAACCTTAAGGGAACTCAAGCTGAGACTATTGCTAACTCCATTCTGGAGAAAAGACAGCACAAAAGGGAGGTCAAAAACCTCTTGGGTCATGTCCTTGTCCACACACCACCGGTGAAAAAATGGACCAGGCTCTAAGGTATGCCTTCAAAAAGACTGTCTTCTGTGCCTCGATCAATGTGGAGATAGTGGATTAAATAATCATGCCATCAAAGCCAACATTTTCATATCTTCATACCACAAGGGACCCTGAAGTAACAGATCTGGTCTGGGTTGAAGCCAAATCAGCTCCCAAACGGACAGACTGACCAGATCCACAAACCACACCCTCCTGGGCCAGAATAGAGCAATCAGAATGAGCAGTGCCCTGTCCATTCTGATCCTCAGGATCACCCTGGGGATGAGAGGAATCAGGAGAAACACATAGGAGAGCTTCATGGGATGGAAATTGCATCCATCAAGAAGACCAGGGGGTCCTCGGTGAGAGACCAGAACATCAGAACAGTCCTGTTCTCCCTGGTTGCCATTAGGTCTATCTCTGGGACCCCACAGTATTGATGTATTACTAAAAAAGATCCTTCTCCTCTCTTCACTCAATCTCACTGCAGGTTCCCCCTTGGCAACTGATGTACACCACTGTTGTGGCATTATTCAACTGCACTTTCACTGGGATCCCTGTGAGAACCTAGTATAAATGAAGCAGAGCCGGACGAATCGCTCTGAGATCCATAATGCTGGACGTCAGAATCTACTCCACTGTCCACCTATCCTGGGAACATACATATGCACCAGGACTGCATCCCAGCCCCTTAGGTTGGCATATGTTATTACCAGGGCTCACTCTGGAATCACAAAGGTCTTCCTCTCAAGTGTGGCTGATGGAGCCACCACTGAAGGTCCTCATTGGCCTCTGGAGAAAGAGGCTTTGATTTCCTGGATCAAGACCAGAGTATATCCCTCTGAAGTTCCCTCATATGGAACTGAGAGTAAGGAACCGCTTCCAGAATGGACACCAAGTGACCCATAATGCATATAGTCCTTGATTGTGGCCTACTGCCACTGACAGAAACACTTCCTGGAACAAAATCGGAATTTTCTCCTCTGTGACACTCTCCCCTGAAGGATGTCAATCTGCGTGCCCAGGAACATCAGAACCTGGGATGGAACTGGAGAACACTTCTTGAGATGGAGAATCCAGCCTTGATGCTCCAGGATGCAGGCAAACTCTTGGATATGGTGAGACAAGAGCTCATCAGAAGAAGCCTTCATGAGGAAGTCGCCAGAATATGGAGTCATAGAAAATCCCCGGGGTATGAATGAACATGGCCAAGGCTGCCATGATCTTTGTGAAGATTCTGGGTGCCAAAGCAAGGCCAACCGGCAGAGCCGTGAAGTGGTAGTCGTTGTACTTGAAAGGAAAATGCAGTTAGTGGTTGCTGTCTGGGTGGATCAGGACATGCAGATATGTGTCCTCTAGATCCAGAGAGGCCAGGTACTCCCCTGGGCATATCACTGCAATGACAGTTCACAAAGATTCCATCTTGATGCACATAACGACCACGTACTAGCTGCGACTTTTGAGGTCCGAAATAGAGCGACAGCCACCGTCCTTCTTGGGAACAACAAAAAGGGTTGGAATAGAAATCAGAAAAGCGCTCTTGGACTGGCACCAATACCTGTTCTTCCAGTAGATTGGCTATGGCCTCATGGAAAAGGTTCTGTCTGGGTTCCTTGGATTTTAAATCTTTGAGGTACCCTTCTGATACCACCCAAAAAACGCTGGTCTGTTATGGAGGATACCCAGGCATATCTAAAAGAGGTGGAGAGGCAACATCGGACCAGGATTCCACGTGTCATGTGGAGGTTGGTTTGTCAGACTTAGATTTGCAGCTGCTCTCTTGGGCTGCCAAGACTGTCTGGGCTTTGTGGTGGGCATGTCTGAGAGGTGTGAGGGATTTGTGCCCTCTGTGCCATTGTTTGGTGGGGGAGAGGGGGGACAAAAAACAGTCACTTTCCTTGCAAGAGAAAAACATTTGGTGGAAAGTTGAGCCACCAAGATGGTCCTACCGCCCGTAGCGTCACTAATAATGTTTCAGGTCAGGCCCAAATTGAACCTTACCCTGAAAAGGGCAAGGACACCAGTGACTTTTTAAAAAGGTTATCCTCAAATATATAGCCACAAGGTGCAGTGTGCAGAAACAGGAACATCGGAGAACTTAGCAGAGAACCTGTCCCCATCAAACAAAGCCTTCGATAATGTAGGACTGGATTCCACAATATTTGCTCTCAAAGCCAGTAAGTTGTCTTTAGATAGATGGCATGCATGCTGATATAGAACAGTTGTTCACCTCAAACAGCTATGCCATGCTGACACAGGCAGAGGCAAAAGTAGGACTCAGCACCGTCATGGTAGCCGAAAAGTAGTCTTTGAGTAAGGAGTTGGGCCTGTCATCTTGTGAACTGGGAAATCCAACTCCAGGGAAGCCCAGTGATGGTAACCCACCTAATGAGGGATTATACAGCCAGATATTTAAAGAAAATAACAGGATCGCCACTGCACTCCAACTGCTTGCAGCACGTGAATTCTGGGAGTTAGTCTTTTGTGATGTGCCCTGCCCTTCAGGAGGAGGAAATCTACCCCATGGTACCTGTGTTCAGTATCGCATATTAAAACACTGTCTAGCAAGCTTATGGTGTTACGATGGAAATGGGAAAAGTTATTGTTCTTCTCCTCTGGTAATATCAGTTGCTCAGATTCCTCCCAGACCTCTCAATTCATGCTGTTCTTGAAATTTCCATTAGTGAGTTAATTTTCTTAACTTGATTTTATTTTATTTATTTCTTTTTTTAAGTTTCCAAAATGTAGAGTAGGCAACAATGAAGGGTGTATAGGGCAATATTACAAAAGAGCATCCTATGAACAAGACAACAAAAGAATACAATACAATAACACATGCATTTATACAGAGGAAATAAAACAAACAGAAAACCGGAATCACAGATCCAAGGCCATTGTCAGACTCTATACCCTAATTTCAAGGTGACTCGGCCTAGGAATTTGAGTGTATTTGAATGGAAAGGTTAAGGGAAAGCAGGGACAGTATACCTATATAGGATTCAGATTTAGAAAGGGAGATTACAGACGTGTCCTAACTAAAGAACACAAGACCAAGTATTTTAAATTTAAAACCCCATGTTTTGGAAAAAAACTCTCAAGTTGTCATTAAGTTTAAAGGACATCTAAGCAAATATTTCACAACCTCAGGCCAGGATGGAAGGTTGGGGATATCCAGGTTTTGGCAATGTAATTTTTGAGGAAAGTTTGAATGTAAACAATTAAGAGTTGAATCGGTTGCCTCAGTTTTACAAAGTTTAGTTGGAGGAAGTCTAATTCAGGTGATGAGAGATGTCAAAGTTTATGCTGGAGCTAATCGTAGTAAAGCAGTGTCTGGCTCACAGACCGTTCCTCTAGATATAGACTAAAAAGTGCATTGACCTTTTCTCATTAGTGGAAGGTAAACCATTTCAGTGCAAGAGGCTTGGGGTATTTTTTGTTACCCTGCTGACTGGACACATTTTTAGCATATTTGTTATCCATCTGTATAGGTATGGTTTTTGCTCCTAACTTTCTAGTTCTACACCTCCCCATTATTTTACATTGTTTTTTTCATCCCCTTAAATGATAGTGACACTTTCAGCACACTGCTTTTGCATTAGAGACCTCTCCAGCATTTAAGAGTTTAAAAGCCCATTTTAAACTAATGGGGATTTGGGGAATTTTCAGGTACCCCCTACAGTGCTGAATTGTTTCACTTTTGCTTTACAAGTGTTAAAGGAACACTAATTGGTAAAATAAACTGGGGTTATATACACGTAATTTTCTGGAATGTCATGCTATAAACGGTCTAAAATCAAGGAGCGGCAATTTGTGAATTACAAAAAACAAAAAGAAGACAACAACACAGAATCTTCTAAGCATAGTATTTGGTCATGGACACCTTCACCACGTGCTCGAATTAAATTCTACTCACAATTGTAGGAGGCTTCTAGTACTGCCTCTCAGTATTTAAAGCACTCCTGGAATAAACCCCAGGTCGGTTACCTCTGGCTCTTCACCACTGCTCCTTCCCAGATTTTGGCATCTCCAATTTTAGGGTTCAAGAGACCTGCAGATGGTATAACAAACCCCCTCCAACAGTCTACAACACCCAAACAGGAGCACTAACCGGATTAATAATATTTAGTAAAGGAAGAATATTCTGAGCTTGTGAAGGTTTATATATAAAAATACAAAATTTATTTTTATAAATATATCTGTTCACTAATTAAGTGACACAAACTTGCAAATAAAATTATTCCGAAATATGCATAATTAAAAAAAATGCTCAACGCGTTTCGTAACAATGTTACTTTATCAAGAGCAACTTTATAATAACATGTCCTTATTTTATTACCTTTCTTTTATGTGATGTGAGTATAACGCTCTTACAACCCCCCCCAACCATTTCCGCTATAACTTTCCCTCCAAACTTTTCTAAAATATAAACGGAAGTTAGCTATTTGCAAACTTGGAGTGGTACCTTCCCAATGTACATCTCTCTCCACACAACCGGATGTTTATGTGCCACACTGGAGGATCATCCCACCGACACTATTTCCCTCAAGGCCTCCTACCAACTCCGTTCTTACTGTTGCGCATGCGCTTTCTCACTTTTTTGAATTTCTTACCCATAGCGCATGCTTAAGAACTTCTTACGTGTATTATTTACGTTATGAGTTTCACATTTGGAACACATCTATTATTCTCAATATTTTAATATAAAATATCTCCAATATTATAAGAAATCATTATATTGTATCCGTGTTTATTTGGAGGAATCGTATTGTGTCATATTCACATACATTTACAAAAACATCACATACAGGTCTCAAAAAAATACATATATAGCGAAGTCTTAAAACATTTAATTTTATATAATACCTTTGAATTTAAATTTATATTATTTTAAATTTGAGTCCTTCATATAACTATTATTTTGACATCTATCCAGGAATCCATATATTTTTGGGTGGATGTGTCTATGTGGACTCCACATCTTGGTATCCACCCAGCCACTTCCTCCAATTTCTATAAAATGTATAGGAAAGTTAATGTGCAAATGAATGTGTTTATAATTTCCTCTTACGGGTTTTGATTTTTTTATTATTTTATTTTTCTATATAAAACTGAAATTTATATCTTCATAAAAAAAGTTAGTGTGTATTACTAATACCCTCATGTATAGTTATTTTTTATTGTTTTTAATTCTACAAAAAACTAAGATCATATCTTCATTCAACCCCCCTATATCTAATGTACGTAAGGTGCATATCCAAAATGCCTCTTGTTGGCATAACATTTTTTATCTATTAGGTTTTTTTGGGATTTATTCCAATCTCATTAC
Source organism: Rhinophrynus dorsalis (assembly GCA_037306005.1). Taxonomy (NCBI): domain Eukaryota; kingdom Metazoa; phylum Chordata; class Amphibia; order Anura; family Rhinophrynidae; genus Rhinophrynus; species Rhinophrynus dorsalis. The sequence continues at coordinate 162,405,776 of CM074724.1, forward strand.
TTGAAATCTCTTCAGCCCTCCTAACGGACATGTTACAAAATGTTCTGAAACCCCGTGATCTTTGTGACCCTTTTCAATTTCTCTTCTATGCTCCCCTAAACGTGTTCTTAAATTCCTCATAGTCTTTCCTATGTATTTGGCACCACAAGCACAGGCTATCATATTTATTACATAAGAAGTACCACATTCTATATGTTGTTTAATGTCATATACATGATTTCCAGCTATATCACTAAATTTTGTGACACTTTTCATCATATATTGACAATTAATGCATCTTTTTTCTCTACATTTGTAATTTCCTAATTTTTTGTTTTCTTCTATATCAGATTTGACTTCTTGGATCTTTTCGGCCTACTTGGCACTATATACGATCTCAAGTCTCTGTTTTTCTTATATACAATAAGTGGATTTTAGTCTTACCTGTTAAATTCTTTTCTCTTAGTCCATACAGGTTACTGGTAACTCTGGGTAGGCGATCCACCCTTTTAAGTAGGCAGGAACAATTCTAGAATTGTATGCAGGGGGTGGAGCCTACCTTCCCTCCTTTGCTGCAGCTAGCCAACCAGCTCCGGAAAGATTTGAGACACTAATTATTGACTAGATAGTAGAAGGGAAAGAATACTCCTGTGAGCATGACCCTGAAGGACCCCTACTGTCTGCCAGGAGACCCAAGCATGGTCTCGTGACAGGGTGGGAGACCAGTAACCTGTATGGACTAAGAGAAAAGGATTTAACAGGTAAGACTAAAATCCTATTTTCTCTGTTGTCCAATACAGGTTACTGGTAACTCTGGGATGTCCAACCATTGAGTTTCCCAGAGGCGGGAAGTAAGGCAAGGACCAGATGCAAAGCCCCCAAAGTCACCAGTGCAGATATGAACCCTTGGATCAGAGATAGCCCAACAAAAACAACTGAAGTGTCAACAGTCACTGAACAGGGGTAACAACACCCCAGGAACTGTTAGACAGCACACTGAACTAGAGCCAACAGGGCTCAAAAGTGAAGTAGGCACCAAGAACCAAAGGAAATCCTAGACAGGCAAAACTGCCTCCAGGATTTTCTGCCCAAAGCTGGCGTCAGCCGATGCCAGCACATCAACACGGTAGTGCTTCAAAAAGGTGTGCACAGACGGCTAAGTGGCCGCCTTGCACAACTGATCAGCAGAGGCTTGATTCTTGTAAGCCCAAGAGGCCCCAATAGATCTTGTAGAATGAGCTTCTTCCTTAGCTCATAAGCCTTCCGAATAGTGGACTTGATCCAAGAAGCAATAGCCACTTTGGATGAAGGTCTTCATGCCCTAGGACCCTCAGGAATGACTAACAGCACGTCTGATTTCCTGACAGACAGTGCGATGTACATAAAACTTGAGACAACGCACCACGTCTAAAAAGTGGAGATCCCTATCCTTCTCAGAGGTGGGGTTCGGACAGAAAGAGGGCACCACAATCCCTGATTGATGTGGAACTCAGAGACCACCTTTGGGAGAAACTCCTGAGAAGTGCGAAGCACCTAGTCCTTATGAAACACCAAATAGGGTTGTTTACAGGACAGAACATGTAACTCCGCGACATGGTAGACAGATACAATCACCAGGAGAAAGGCCATTTTCCACATCAAAAGGCGTTGAGGAATAGTAGCGAAAGACTCAAATGGGGGGTGCTAAAGGACACCCAGAATCAAATTAAGATCCCACTGAGGAGCAGGTATCTTAAAGGCAGGATGAGCATGAGCAACACCCTGGAAGAAAAACCTGACATCGTGAAGGATGGCAATGCACCACTGAAAGAAAACAGAAAGCACAGAAGTCTAAACCTTAAGGGAACTCAAACTGAGGCCCTTATCCACACTGTCCTGCAAGAAGGCCAGGACCATAGACAGATCACAATACTGAGACAGGTCCTTATCAGCACACCAAGACAGAATGGTCGACCAGACACGATGGTAGATCTTAGAAGAAACAGGTTTGCGGGCACTGAGCATAGTAGCCAACAACACCAGAAGAGAACCCCTTCTTCTTCAGTACTGAGGATTCAATTTCCAAGCCATCAAAGCTAGCTGTAGAAGAAGGTCCGGACAGTAAGGGAACCGGAATGGCTCTACCACTGACAGATCCAGAAGCTCCGTAAACCAAACCTGACGAGGCAGTCCAGACCGCAATGGCCCAGTTCACCCATGCTGCTGCGAACACTGGCCGCATAGCAGAGCCAGCAGTGGCAAAAATGGACTTGAGGGAAACCTCAAGTTTCTTGTCCGTCCAGTCCTCCAGAGCAGAGGCATCAGAGACCATCAAAGACTGGTAAGGCATCCACTTTGGGAGGATGAATCCATTGAGTAAGCGCAGCTTCAGAAAAGGGATAAAGCTTGGCAAATTTCTTGGACACAGAGGGTTTCTTATCTGGGTATTTCCACTCCTCAGGCACAAGGCGGTCAAGAGTGGGGTTAGGTGGAAAGTAAGTAAGGGGCTTTTTAGGCTCCTGGAACACATCAGAGGGGTCAGAAGGAACCTCCTGAACTAAGGGAATGTTAGGGGTAGTTAAGACAGCCCTGATCAGGCCCTCAGCGGAGGATTCAGGATCAGCCTCAAAAGGGTCCCCAAAAAACTGAGAGTACTCCAACACAGAACATTCCTCAACATCTGAATCCACCAGTAGTTACTCAGAGGAATCTGACACGTCAGGTACTCCCTGAGGTTTGGGCAGGGAGGCCTTGACTAAAGAGGGGGCCTGCCAAGACTGAAAGGCCCCCTGTAACTGGGATGGAAAGAGTTGCAATGTGGGCCTAAGGTCCCTAGTAGCAGCCTTGAACTCTTGCACCCAAGCTGGCTCTAATGCATGGCTGGAGGTCACTGGAATGCTGTCAGGGACATCAGAACATGCTGGCATAAATCACCTGAGAATTCTCTAGGTAGCCCTGAGTGACAGGAAGAGCAATGCGCAATGGGGGATACAGAGACCCCAGCCTCCTTAGTCTGAGGTCTGGCCCCAAGCTCCAGCAGTATAGACATTCTCAGTGTCAAATAACCTTACTGTATACTAAATCACCCAATTATAGTGTGTAGGATTAAAGTTTCACCCCAGAAATTGCTAAAATAAACTTATCTGGCAAGCGAAGGCTTAATCAGCAGTGGAGAGAAGGAGAGTCCAAGCCCTGCGTAGGATACTCGCTCTGGAAAGATCATAAAATGGCTGCCGCGGTGGGAGCCAATCAGAAATGAGCGCGTGAAGCAAGCACTCATGGGAAATGTAGTTTTCCCAGAAAAGCACACCAAACAGTACCCGAAGCCCCCTGAGCCCCCCAACACACTAGAAACATGAACTGGATGATAGAGTAAGAGCAGACAAGTAAAATGAGCCATCTCTGAAGTCGCTAGGTTAAACGGTTGCAGATATTTGTCCCAAACAGTACAGTCCCATAGAAGTGAATAGAGCAATGGCGTCTATGCGGTAAAGCGCGCCTTAAAGGCGCAGAACTCAAATTTTATAAAATTAAGAGTGTAATACTAAAATGTGTAAAACAGTATTAGAACATGTGAGGACACCCAAAAAACACTAAACCAGTAGGAAAAGTGTTAGAAAACACCCCAAAAAGTACCAAACCAGCATCTAAAGGGTTAAATTACAATATAAACCTGCTCCAAAACACCCAACAGACATACAGATATACCCAATGAGTGCAGAAGTGTGCAATAGGAAATCCAATGAAGACACCCCTGTGCGGAGGGGCACTGTGGGACAAGTGGACCTTCAGTACTCAAAGGGTTGCTCACCTTTCCTGCAGATCTTCTGTCTTCAGATTACCATGTATTAAGAAGTAACCTCAGCGGGTAACTCCTGGGGAAGCACTTGGAATCAAGATTTCCCCCCTCAGGGCTTAAGATCCACAAAAAGCACCTAGATACTGAGCTAGTCACACCTAAGGGCATTGTCAGTTATGGTAATCTGCCTAATGGTGGTATTCCATATCTAACAGAAAAATAAAAAAGTTTCTAAAACTATAGCAGAACTGTTCTCTTGCCTGTGTGTTATCTTCACCAAGGAACAAATCTTTCTGGAGCTGGTTCGCTACATGCAGTCAAGGAGGGAAGGTAGGCTCCACCCCCTGCATACAATTCTAGAATTGTTCCTGCCTACTTAAAGGGGCGGATCACCTACCCAGAGTTACCAGTAACCTGTATTGGGTGACAGAGAAAGTAGGATTATTAGGGAGATCTTCTTTTAGATTTGAGTTCTGTAATACAATCTACCAGTTCTTTTCTATACGTTTTTTGATCTCATTACCCTGTGCATTATATGTGGTTACCATACTAATACTATGTTTCCTGGAGAGAGTGTCTTTTGCACTTTTCTTTTTGGTTTTGATTATTTTATTCCTGTCTAATTTTTTAGCTTTCTCAAATGCTTTATTGATAATTTCCTGTTTATAACCTTTTTCTTTAAATTCTAACATCAGTTCTTCACTTTTATCCAAAAAATCTTTAGGGTCACTGCAGTTCTGTTTCAACCTATGGAACTGTCCAAAGAGTATACTGTACAACCACTTTCTATAGTGGGCACTATCTGCAGGTAGGTATCTGTTTGTTGCCACATCTTTCCTGTAGATGCTACTACCCACAGTTCCATCTTTATTACTGTTCAGGACAATATCCAAATATTCAATCTCAGTTGCTGACTTTTTGCATGTGAATTGTATCCCTAATTCATTTTTATTTAGGGAACCAATCATATTATCTAGATCTGTGAGGTTTCCTCTCCATATGAGGAGGATGTCGTCAATGAAACAGCCATAGTATACCAAGTGCCCCCTACATGCTAAACTACTGTATATGTCTAGATGTTCTAGATTCCTCATACACAGGTTGGCATAGGAGAGGGCAAACCTGGTACCCATGGCCGCCCCTCTCTTTTGTAAGTAGTATTCACCTTGGAACACAAAAATATTGTGTTCCAACATAAACTGAACACTCCTCATTAAAAATTCTTTATATGGTAAAGTTTTAGTGGTATCACCATCCAAATAGAACGCTAGTGCTTGTAACCCTAAGGAATGTTGTATATTAGTGTATAGTGATGCAACATCTAGGGTAACCCACATACATTGGTCAGTCTGTTGAATGTCTTCCATCTTCTCCAGGACATGCTGGGAATCCTGTATATAACTTGGCAGATTCATTGCATAATCCTGAAGGAAATGGTCAACATACTGTGATAGATGTGATGTAATGGAATTAATCCCCGCTATTATAGGTCATCCTGGGGGAATAAATTAATTAGGAATACAATTTGCATGCAATAAGTCAACAACTGAGAATGAATATTTGGATATTGTCCTGAAGGGTAATAAAGATGGAACTGTGGGTAGAAGCATCTACAGAAAAGATGTGGCAACAAACAGATACCTACCCGCAGATAGTGCCCACTATAGAAAGCGGTTGTACAATATACCCTTATGACAGTTCCATAGGTTGAAACGGAACTTCAGTGACCCTAAAGATTTTTTGGATAAAAGTGAAGAACTGTTGTTAGAATTTAAAGAAAGAGGTTATAAAAAGGAAATTATCAATAAAGCGTTTGAGAAAGCAAAAAAAGTAGAAAGCAATAAAATAATCAAAACCAAAAAGAAAAATGCAAGAGACACTCTCTCAAGGATACATAATATTAGTATGGTAACCACATATAATGCACAGAAAATGAGATCAAACAACTTATAGAAAAGGACTGGAAGATTGTATTACAGGACCCAAATCTAAAAGAAGATCTCCCTAAAAATCCTACTATTGTATATAAGAAAAACAGAGACTTGAGATCTTATATAGCGTCAAGTAGGCCGAAAATGATCCAAGAACTCAAATCTAATATAGAAGAAAAGAAAAAATTAAGAAATTACAAGTGTAGAGAAAAAAGATGCATTAATTGTCAATATATGATGGAAGGTGTCACAAAATTTAGTGATATAACTGGAAATCATGTATATGACACTAAACAACATATAGAATGTGGTACTTCTTATGTAATATATATGAAAGCCTGTGCTTGTGGGGCCAAATACATAGGAAGGACTATGAGGAATTTAAGAACACGCTTAGGGGAGCATAGAGGAGGAATTGAAAAGGGTCACTGTAAGCGGTTGCTTATTTCCAAGCCAGCCGCCAGACACTATGGGCAGCCGGTTTCTGCGTCCTCGCGGCTTACCGGATCTGTCAGGAGTACCGGTGCGCCCTGTTGTTCATCCAGGCAACTGGCCTTCGTCCAGCCACATCGGAACTCGGGCCGCGTCACAGGGATTCCCTGATGACGTTGTGACCCAGTTCTTAATGGGACATCAAATTTATTGCTCCACCTCTTGGGGGTGGAACAATTTGTATATAAACTGCCTGGACACCACTTCAGTTGCCCTTTTGTGGTGTTCCAGTACAGATGTGTGTCTGTTTGACCCTGTGTATTACCTGGTTTTGTCTGGCTACCGGATCTGGTGTTGACCTGTGGCTCTGTCTGACTACACACTCCGTGTATGACCCTTGGCTTGTCTGACATCCAAACTGGTGCAAACCTGCGGCTCTGGAAGACTAATCTCTCCGCGTATGACCAGTTAAGTTTGACCATCCCATCTGGTGCTGTCCTGTGGCTCTGTCTGGCTAGTCTCAGTCTTGCCTCCCTCCTGCGGTCATCCACCTGGTGCAGACCTGGGGTCCTGGTAGACTATATCGACTGCAGGCATGAGTCTGGTATTAGATCCCAGTGGTCCCGACTGCAGGTGTGAGTCAGCGATTGACTCCTACTAAGTTGACGTCAGGTTTGAGTCAGCTTTCCTCCTAGCTAGACTGACAGCAGGCGTGTGTCAGTGTTTTCCGTGGTTCCTGGTCACAGTCTCCTGTCTAGTTCCAGTCCCTGTTCCTGAAGAAGACCTTCCGTGGCTGATCTAGTTCCTGTTCCAGTTCCAGTCACAGATTATCCACGGGGGTTCCCATTTCTGCTCCTGCCTTAGCTCCTGTAGAGACTTCCAGTGGCTACGGCCTAGTCTCAGCGGTTTGGTCCATTCTAGGCGTCCTACTATTCCTGATAGTAGTGCAAGCTAGTCTGCCGACTGTCACGGTTTGTTATGACTCTCAGACACAAGTTTTAGGTAAAAATCAATTTTATTGAAATATTAAATTGATAACGTAGAATGGCAAACACATACATACAGATACATACAGAATATAACAAGACAGAATGCAGACTCTACCGGTCCTGTCAATATACCGGACAGGACAGTCTGAAGAAGCAGAATGTTAGGCTCTACCGGCCTTGCCAATACCGGGTAAGGCAACCTGCAGATGGAATAGCATAACGGTTCTACCGGCCTTACCAAATTACCGGGCAAGGCAGCCTCAACAGATTCACAATGTAGGCTCTACCGGCCCTGCCAATACCGGGTAAGGCAACCTCAGATGGAATATGGCAATAAGGTTCTACCGGCCTTACCAATACCGGGCAGGGCAGCCCAGAGAATAGAAGCAGTCAGATGGTAATGGCAATCTGACAGGATCGTAAGCAACCCAGTGTAAATATACTGAGACCAACAGGGAGTAGTAAAGTCGCAAGACTTTGGAGCAAACCAGCGTCCGCACGCTGTGACCAACACAGGATTGTATAGCCGATAGGCTTTGGAGCAAACCAGTGACCGCACACCGGTGTAACAAGCAAGTTTGTATAGCCGCAAGGCTTTGGAGTAAACCAGCGTCCGCACGCTGGGACCAACTCAGGATAGTATAGCCGATAGGCTTTGGAGCAAACCAGTGACCGCACACTGGTGTAACAAACAAGTAGTATAACCGCAAGGCTTTGGAGCAAACCAGTGACCGCACACTGGTGTAACAAGCGAGTTTGTATAGCCGCAAGGCTTTGGAGCAAACCAGTGACCGCACACTGGTGTAACAAGCGAGTTTGTATAGCCGCAAGGCTTTGGAGCAAACCAGCGTCCGCACACTGGGACCAACTCAGGAAAGTACAGCCGATAGGCTTTGGAGCAAACCAGTGACCGCACACTGGTGTAACAAACAAGTAGTATAGCCGCAAGGCTCTGGAGCAAACCAGTGACCGCACACTGGTGTAACAAGCGAGTTTGTATAGCCGCAAGGCTTAGGAGCAAACCAGCGTCCGCACGCTGGACCCAACACAGGATTGTACAGCCGATAGGCTTTGGAGCAAACCAGTGACCGCACACTGGAGTAACTAACAATGTCGCCGACGCGACCGAGCAAGAGGTCGCCAGGATACAGGAGACAGGCGATGAGATGACAGGAACCAGCAACGATCAGTCAGGTCAGGAAACAGCAGAGTTGAAGAACCGCAGGAACTGCAACACCAGAGACTAGGCCGGAACCAGTACTGGAACAACTCAGCAGGCAGGAAACACTGGAACAGTAGCGAACAGGTACTCAGGAACACATGAGATCAGGTACTCAGGAACACAGGCCCAGCTATCACCAGCATAGTGATAGCAGGAAGGTCAGAAACAACACGAAAGGGCACCCAAAGGGTGCCCAATCCAGGTTTAAATAGGCAATGAAAGGCGGGCTATCTGCAGACAGCCAATAGCAGCCCCCTGCTGGTGACAGACAAGGAACTGCAGCAATCACGGGCACCGTGATAGTACCCCCCCTTCAAAGACCCCCTCTCCTAGAATAGGGTCTAGGTTTCTGTGGGTAATTGGCATGAAAGGCCCTAGTTAGCCTAGGTGCATGAAGGTCCGTACTATCCACCCATGATCGATCCTCAGGACCATACCCTTTCCAATGTACCAGGTACTGTACCCCTCCTCTAAGCCTACGGGAATCAATAATGCTCTGAACCTCGTACTCCTCCTGGCCCTCCACCTCAACAGGTCCTGGCACCACAGGTGTGGTAGTATAGCGATTGCAAACCAGAGGCTTAAGAAGGGACACATGGAACACATTATGGATACGCATGGAAGCAGGTAGGTCTAGTGCATAGGAGACAGGGTTAATTTTACGAATAACTCTGTATGGACCAATAAACCGGGGAGCCAACTTATTAGACGGAACCTGCAGCTTGAGATTTCTGGAGGAAAGCCATACTCTATCCCCAACCTGAAAAGAAACCGCTGGAAGCCTTCTGCGATTAGCATGGCGCTGATGACGCTGAAATGACTGACCAAGTGCCCTCTGAACTTGTGCCCATGTGGAACGGAGTTGCTCGATATGCTCATCCAGAGCTGGAATCTGTTGCGCCTGAAATGAATCTGGAAGCAAACAGGGCTGGAACCCATAATTAATCAGAAACGGAGAGCTCCCAGATGAAGAATTGACCGCACAGTTCCTGGCGAACTCTACCCAAGGCAACAAGTCGGACCAATTATCGTGATGGTCAGTCACGAAACAACGGAGAAATTGTTCCAAGCCCTGATTAGCTCGTTCAGCGGCTCCATTGGTCTGGGGATGGTAGGCAGAAGAGAAGGACAGCTGTATGCCCATCTGTTGGCAAAATGCCCTCCAAAATCTAGACACAAACTGGCTCCCCCTGTCAGACACCAGTACCCTAGGCACTCCATGCAACCGGAATACTTCTCTGGCGAACACCATTGCCAATTCCTTAGCTGAAGGAAGACCACGGAGGGGCACGAAATGAGCCATTTTAGAAAACCTGTCCACCACCATGAATATAAAGGAGTACCCCTTGGACATAGGCGACTCTCCCATAAAATCAATGGAAACATGAGACCAGGGGCGATCGCCATTAGGCACCGGTTGAAGCAAGCCCACAGGGAGATGTCTCGGGGTCTTAGCGCGGGCACAGGTGGCACAGGCATTCGTAAATTCGGCACAATCGTTTCTCATGGAAGGCCACCAAAATAACTGAGAAAGGGACCATAACAATTGGTCTCTACCAATATGTCCCGCAGCCTTAGAGGAATGGTAGGTTTCAAGCAGCCTAGTACGAAATGGTTCAGCGACAAAACATTTGCCCACTGGAGTTTCATGGGGAGCGGACCCCTGAGAGGCCAGGATCTCCTCCCCTAAAGGAGAAGTGATACTCGTGCGTATAGTAGCCAGTATTCTATCAGGTTGGATGATAGGTGCTGGTGCTTCCACTCTGTCACTGTCGGCCTCAAATTGTCTTGACAGTGCATCAGCCCTGATATTCTTTGACCCCGGTAAGTATGATACAATGAAATTAAATCGAGACAGGAACAGTGCCCACCTGGCCTGACGGGAGGACAATCTCTTGGCCTCCGAGAGATAAGTCAGATTTTTATGATCTGTTAGGATTAATACAGGATTCTTAGTACCTTCAAGCAAATGACACCACTCCTTAAGAGCGAGGATAATGGCCAATAATTCTTTGTCACCTATCTCATAGTGGCTTTGAGTGACAGTCAACTTCTTAGAGAAAAACCCACAAGGTCTGAGAGTACCACCTTTATCGTGTCGTTGCGAAAGTACTGCCCCGACCCAAATATCTGAGGCATCAACCTCTAACGTAAATGGAAGTAGAGGATTGGGGTGGGATAACACAGGAGCCGCAGCAAATGCCAGCTTCAAATTCTCAAAGGCATTCTCAGCAGATACCGGCCAACAAGAAGGATTAGCACCCTTGTGCGTAAGATCGGACAAAGGTTTGACAATGGAAGAAAAGTTCTTAATAAACCTCCTATAATAATTAGCGAAACCCAGGAAACGCTGTATGGCTTTAAGACCCTTGGGTTTTGGCCATTGTAAGACAGCTGACAACTTATCCTTGTCCATGGCAATGCCATCATTGCCAATTATGAACCCCAAGAATGGCACACTGGTTCTATGAAAGTCACATTTTTCCAGTTTACAAAATAATTTGTTCTCACGGAGTCGTAGCAATACTGCGGATACATCTTTGACGTGCTGTGCCATGTCTTGAGAGTAAATCAATATATCGTCCAGATAAACCACAACACATGTCTGTAACATCTCTCAGAACATCGTTTATCAGTTCCTGGAAAACTGCGGGGGCATTACACAGCCCAAATGGCATTACTAGATACTCGTAGTGCCCAGCTCGAGTATTAAAGGCAGTTTTCTACTCATCATCTGCTCGAATGCGCACCAGATTGTAAGCGGCCCGTAGGTCCAATTTGGTAAAAATCGAAGCGCCCTTAAGCCTGTCAAAAAGCTCGGTGATGAGTGGTATTGGGTATGCGTTTTTTGCCATTAGTTTATTCAAGCCCCGGTAGGCAATGCATGGTCTTAATTCGCCATTTTTCTTTTTTACAAAAAAGAACCCAGCCCCAGCTGGAGAGGTAGATTTTCGTATGATCCCTCTAGCAAGGGCATCAGAAATGTAATCCTCCATAGCCTTATTTTCCTCACAAGATAATGGATAAGTGCGTCCTTTCGGAGGTACTGCCCCAGGCTGCAATTCAATGCAACAATCATAAGGTCTATGCTGAGGTAGCAAACTGGCCTCTCCTTTGCTAAAAACGTCGCCAAACTGTTGGTACACATCCGGTATAGCCGAGGAGGTGCACAGGACCCCAATAGTCTGAATGACGCACTTGTCCATACAAAACTGGGACCAAGCAGCAATTTCACACTTTTTCCAATCAAATTGTGGGTTATGTAACTGTCACCACAGAAAACCCAATATTACCGCATGGTGCGGAGAATTAATCAGTTGAAACTGCTGCTCTTCTCTGTGAAGTGCCCCAATAGTCATAGACAGTGGCATAGTTTCAAATATAACCTGAGGCGGTTCTAAGGGTCTGCCATCAATCGCTTCAATAGTCAAGGGATTTTCTCTTTCAATGCGTGGGACTCCGTGCAATTCAGCAAAGGTATTATCCATAAAATACCCTGCTGCACCAGAGTCAACCAAGGCCAAAACCTCCACAGAGCGTTGTGCCTAAGATAATACCACCTGTATGGTGGGTTTCATTGTGCCCGACACTGGGGACGATTGTACACCACCTAGGGCCTGTCCCCCAAGGTACCCTAGGTGTGTGCGTTTCCCGGACGTACCGGACAGGAATTTAGCAAATGCCCTTTTTTACCGCAGTATAAACACAACCCTTGTCTTTTGCGATAAAGTCTTTCAGCCTTGGTTAGTCTAGTGAAGCCTATTTGCATAGGTTCGCTCGTCTCCCGTACAGGTTCACTAGACTTCAATGCCAGGGGAGGGATGGGTGGGCAAAACATGCTACTAGGCTCATTATTCTTTGACCGTATCTTACGATCTCTGGCAATTGATCTCTCACGTATTCTGGAGTCAATTATCATAACATATTCAATGTAGTCATCTAGATCAATAGGTAGATCTTTAGCAGCGATTTCGTCCTTAATGTGGTCATTCAGGCCTTGAGAAAAAGCTGCCAATAATGCCTCGTTATTCCAACCTACCTCTGCTGCCAATGTGCGGAATTCGATGGCGTAGTCGCCTACTGTACGCCTGCCCTGATGTATATCCATAAGGCGTTTGGCAGCAGAGGTGGTTCTACCAGGAGGCTCAAACACTCTTCGAAAGGAATGCACAAATTCTCTAAAGTTCCTAGTACAAGGTTTAGCATTCTCCCACAAGGGGTTAGCCCAAGCCAAAGCTCTGCCAGTGAGCAAAGATATTGTAAACCCCACTTTACTACGATCATTGGGAAATGCGTGTGCCGTCAATTCCATAAAGATTTCGAGTTGGTTGATGAACCCTCTGCAGAGACTAGGGTCACCATCGTGCAGAAGCCGTTAACCCTTTAACAGTACCCCCTAGGGGTCTGGTATCACTCTCCAGTGTCTGACTTGGCGAGACCACCGGGCTAGAGCTAGATTTGTCAGCAAGTACCGTGCGTTCAAGGATCGTTTGAATTGCAACTGCCAACTGATCCAAACGTTGCTCGTGCACATCCATCCTCCAATGGATATTCTGTGCATTACCTTCACCCTTGCTGTCTGAGGTCATGGCCCTTTCGTACTGTCACGGTTTGTTATGACTCTCAGACACAAGTTTTAGGTAAAAATCAATTTTATTGAAATATTAAATTGATAACGTAGAATGGCAAACACATACATACAGATACATACAGAATATAACAAGACAGAATGCAGACTCTACCGGTCCTGTCAATATACCGGACAGGACAGTCTGAAGAAGCAGAATGTTAGGCTCTACCGGCCTTGCCAATACCGGGTAAGGCAACCTGCAGATGGAATAGCATAACGGTTCTACCGGCCTTACCAAATTACCGGGTAAGGCAGCCTCAACAGATTCACAATGTAGGCTCTACCGGCCCTGCCAATACCGGGTAAGGCAACCTCAGATGGAATATGGCAATAAGGTTCTACCGGCCTTACCAATACCGGGCAGGGCAGCCCAGAGAGAATAGCAGCAGTCAGATGGTAATGGCAATCTGACAGGATCGTAAGCAACCCAGTGTAAATATACTGAGACCAACAGGGAGTAGTAAAGTCGCAAGACTTTGGAGCAAACCAGCGTCCGCACGCTGTGACCAACACAGGATTGTATAGCCGATAGGCTTTGGAGCAAACCAGTGACCGCACACCGGTGTAACAAGCAAGTTTGTATAGCCGCAAGGCTTTGGAGTAAACCAGCGTCCGCACGCTGGGACCAACTCAGGATAGTATAGCCGATAGGCTTTGGAGCAAACCAGTGACCGCACACTGGTGTAACAAACAAGTAGTATAGCCGCAAGGCTTTGGAGCAAACCAGTGAGAAAGCGCATGCGCAACTGTAAGAACGGAGTTGGTAGGAGGCCTTGAGGGAAATAGTGTCGGTGGGATGGTCCTCCAGTATGGCACACAAACATCCGGTTGTGTGGAGAGAGATGTACATTGGGAAGGTACCGTTTATATTTTAGAAAAGTTTGGAGGGAAAGTTATAGCGGAAATGGTTGGGGGGGGGGGGTTGTAAGAGCGTCACATCACATAAAAGAAAGGTAATAAAATAAGGACATGTTATTATAAAGTTGCTCTTTATAAAGTAACATTGTTACAAAACATGTTGAGCATTTTTTTAATTATATGCATATTTTGGAATAATTTTATTTGCAAGTTTGTGTCACTTAATTAGTGAACAGATACATTTATAAAAATAAATTTTGTATTTTTATATATAAATCTTCACAAGCTCAGAATATTCTTCTTTTACTAAATAATATTAATCCGGTTAGTGCTCTTGTTTGGGTGTTGTAGACTGTTGGAGGGGGCCTGTTATACCCTCTGCAGGTCTCCTGAACCCTAAAATTGGCGATACCAAAATCTGAGAAGGACCAGTGGTGAAGAGCCAGAGGTAACATTCCTGGTATAAACCCCAGGTCGGTTTTAAATACTGAGAGGCAGTACTGGAAGCCTTCTGCGAATGTGAGTAAAATTTAATTCTAGCACGTGGTGAAGGTGTCCATGACCAAATACTACCCTTAGAAGATTCTGCGCTGTTGCCTTCTTTTTGGTTTTTTTTTTTGTAGTTCGAAAATGGGGGTCCCCTACCAAATTGCAACAAGCTGCAAAGATCTGCTTACCCAGGAATTTCTTTATTGTGGACTCTAGTGCTAATTTCTATAGAATATTATTGTTTAATTGTATTGTGTGGTGCTGTTTTTGGTTAACCCCAGTTAGGGGGGCTTGGGTGGAAATCATTTTTGTGTGTACAGCAGCAATTAATTAATTTTATTGTTCAGGAAAATCTTTAAATGGGCTGAGAAATGTTAACAGCTTTTCTGTACAAATGGGCAATGGGCACTAAACAAAGTTAAATGGAAATGAAATGGTGCTGTCAATGGAAGGGACTAGGGAGAAAATGTAATGTAGAGGAAGCTCAAATAAAAGTCATTTCACCCACAGACTAAGAGACCAAACCACTGTCCAGAGAAATGGAAAAAAATGTATATTGGAGTGCTAAAACATACACCATATTCTAAGTCCAAAATATAAAATTGATATCACCAACATATGTGCAATATCATAGAGGTAAACAATTATTAAAAATTAGTGGATGAATCAAACTGCAAAATATATTGTTTGTCCTGATGTACTTCAACACCAGAACACACATGTTAATAGATGTACCAGAAAAACCCTAGTGCAACGCTGAGACAAATTCACAGAAATAAACAAGAGTAGGCACATAAAGCTAAATTAGCAATAAAACCTCAACAATTCCACCTGCCCTGTCACACCCAGAACCCACAGGATACATGTACCATAAAGGGTCAGCTGGAATACAATATCATATAGATAAGCTAAATTACTAAATGACGTAAATGCTATATCTCCAACACACTAGTGGGTAGCAGTGTCTTACAGAATGAAAATGAGCAGAATAAAAAAAAAATAAAAGTGAAAGTAGTATAAAAGAATAAATATAAAAATAAACCTTACATATTTATACATTTGGTAGTGGTGAGTATAAGATTATATGACAATCTGTGTCATGGCTGTGTATACAAGACAGAAACACTAAGAATGGCACATAGAATTATATATTAAAATACCCAGCAATAGTATGTAAAAAAAAGATGACTACTATCCAATATAATGGATGGAAAAATAGTGACAATGTTCCACCTGAAATAGACAGGAATGTATAAAAATTGTCTTTTACAGTCAGACAAATAAAGGAGAAAGCACAATAGTCTGATACCAAAAAAATATATAGTACTTCAATGATTATAAGAGTATATTCTTTATATCATCATATTCCTTGTATGCAGACATTCAGTTAGATATTGTCCAATGTTTTTAACCTATGCACTATTTTTTAAAGTAGAGATGTATGGTAATGCTAACTGTGCATGGGATATTTTCTTATCAATTAGACAGCTTGGCTACAATGTAATATATAATCCTCCATTCATGGCTTATATGTCTGCATGTTCCTACAGTCATCTGCCATGGAACACGTTACAGCTCAATCATTAAAGCAAGTAGTGGTAGTCTTGTAGGTCAAAAGTAGCCCCTTAGCTGTATCCATCCCACTCTTTAAGCGAACCGCCCTGACATCACAAAGCTTTTCTCTGCATCTTATATTGGTAAAAGATAAAATTAGGGCTGTCCACCTTAATCTCCAATGCATTTCATCAAGTGTTATGTTTCTTCTCACTTCCCCCTTTCTTGTCACCCAGGCATATTATTATTTGATCATTATCATATAATTTTTTAATTGTGGTTCTATCACAAATACTTAAATTGTCATACTGAATATTTTTATTTCTAATCTTTTTGTACCAAGTTTCGAAAGGTGACTGCACGATCACTTATCTCAGAACATGGAAATAAACCTCGATTTGAGTTTCATATTGGCATGTGTGAATTGTGATCCACAAAATTTTATTTACAAAAGGCTTTTATCAAATTTAATTGTCTAGTGAATTTTTGTATACTTATATATGCTTCAAATTTGTTAAATGGTTTAGATGGTGCAAATTTCAGACACTTTGATGGGACTTTTCATTTAATTTCTACTTAAATCATGATCACCTTGATATACCTTGATAGTTCATGGCCTCTATATTTTGTTTACGTGTTGTAGATCTGTGTCTTTCTGCTCTTATTCCTCTTTTCTTCCTCTTACCATGTGTTTATTTGTCCCCATGTATTGGGATATTGTTTGGCGTTGGTTCCGGTACATCTTTCTTTGAAATTTCCATTTCTGTGTCCTGTAAGGACCCCTCTGAAATCTCCGATTGAGTGTTACATTTTTATATTCCTTGCCCCAAGGCTTCTGATGAAAACATGGGTTGTGTATCCAATTGGAATGGAATGATCTTATATGATGTATGGCCTTTATAATACTGGCCTTTAATGACTAGGCCTCAAACCTGTCTTAGTGAGCATGCTCCCTGTCTGTTTGAAATGGATTACTCCTCACATGATCTGTGGGGAGTTGCTTAATCCAAGGAGAGGGCTGCTGGATCCACAGTCCCCTTATTCTCACATAATGCAGGCCTTTTAGGGTTTGCTGCATCAGGTAAGTCCCCTATGTACACTATTTACTATATGTATGTCCTATGTTTTTAATTGCACTACATTGGGACCCACAAATACTATAAAGAGCACATTTAAAGGGTCCCCCGCTCGCCTACGCGTTCATTATAACATCTCCTCAGGGCTTTTTTATTTAAGTTTTATTTAGATAGGGCTTTATAGGTGTATTAGAGTAGGACTTGCCTGCAAGTGAAATAATACAGTGGTGGGGTGGCAAGCTTACCCACAATTTGGCCAATCTGTGACACTAAAATTTCACTTATTTACTAAGAATTATTATATTAGACCAATACAGGGCACACATTTGTTCTTTATTTAGCGTAGCGCAGGTTTGTCACTGTCAGGTCCCTCGCCCTCGCCGTCCTTGCCAGTAGCTCTACTGGCTTCAGGACGGCTGGGCGCATGCGCGCGTCCTCGCGCATGCGCAGTAGCGAGGCCTGACGTCGGTCGTCGCACCGACGTCATTCCTTGGGCGCCCGGCGTTCTTTTTAAAACTGGCGGCAACCGGGACTCGGCGCTCAGTTGTCGCTTGAGTCCCGGGCGGTTTACCTGCCGCAGTTTCGCTCCCCAGCTCTTCCTGCTTGCAGGCTCTGCATTCTTCAGCCCAGCCTTCTCCTGCAGTCCTCCAGGCCAGTCAGCTTCTTCCTGGGGTCTTCCAGCTCAGCCTTCTCCTGCAGTCCTCCAGGCCAGCCAGCTTCTTCCTGGGGTCTTCCAGCTCAGCCTTCTCCTGCAGTCCTCCAGGCCAGCCAGCTTCTTCCTGGGGTCTTCCAGCTCAGCCTTCTCCTGCAGTCCTCCAGGCCAGTCAGCTTCTTCCTGGGGTCTTCCAGCTCAGCCTTCTCCTGCAGTCCTCCAGGCCAGCCAGCTTCTTCCTGGGGTCTTCCAGCTCAGCCTTCTCCTGCAGTCCTCCAGGCCAGCCAGCTTTTCTCCTGGGGTCTTCCAACCAACCTCCTCTGGCTTGTTACACTGGACTTGCATTATCTCAGGTACTGACCTCTGGCTTGCTACACTGGACTTGCATTATCTCAACCTGTACTGACCTCTGGCTTGCTACACTGGACTTGCATTATCTCAACCTGTACTGACCTCTGGCTTGCTACGCTGGACTTGTATAATCTCAGGTACTGACCTCTGGCTTGCTACACTGGACTTGCATCATCTCAGCCTGCCCTGACCTCTGGCTTGTTACCCTGGACTTGCATTATCTCAGCCTGCCCTGACCTCTGGCTTGTTACCCTGGACTTGCATTATCTCAGCCTGCCCTGACCTCTGGCTTGTTACCCTGGACTTGCATTATCTCAGCCTGCCCTGACCTCTGGCTTGTTACACTGGACTTGCATTATCTTAATAAAGCTACCCTTGGCCTATCTACTGTTTCCCTGCATTCTGGGTTCCTTATTCGCTGATCTTAGAGTATATAGCTTCCTGCTAATCTCTGGGTGGCTCCTCCCACCCAGAGATAGGCTTCAGTAAGCTTACATCCTTACAGTAACAACTGAGCCCCAAAATTGTTATGGAACCCGCGGGGTTGCTCGAAGCCTTAAATACCTTGGGTAGTCGGATAGCTGCTCTCACTGCTTCTGTTCAGGAATTACAGGCCAACCAAACACATCTCCAACAGCAACTACAGGACCTTCAACCAAGTTTAACCCAAGCAGCAGGTGGTTCTACACCACCCCTTTCTAGCCTTGAGATGAACTCCGCTCCAGAACCTCGTGTTCCCCTGCCTGAAAGATTTTATGGGGATAGAGCCCGGTACAGGTCCTTCATCACGGCTTGTGAGTTACTGTTCTCAATCAACCCACGTACCTATGCCTCTGACTTCACCAAAGTACGTACTACCATCACATTGTTAGGAGGAGAACCACAGGGCTGGTCCCATCACCTCTTACAGACCAACAGTCCTGTATTAACTACATGGCAGGCTTTCCGGCAGGCTATGGATTCATTATATGATGACCCTTTTAAAACGGCCTCAGCTCAAGTAGCACTAAGGTCCCTAACTCAAGGGAGACGCCCAGTTGAGGACTACGTTGCTGACTTTCGTCGTCTGTCAATTGATTCAAAGTGGAATGAAGCTGCGCTCATGGATCAATTTCGTCTAGGCCTATCTGAAAGCCTGAAGGACGAACTGGTTAGAGTACCTATACCAGTTACACTAGACGAGATCACTCATCTCTCCATACAAATTGACCGCCGCTTGAGAGAACGGCAGCGTGAACGCTCTGCTACTTCTTCTCCTCCCCATCGTACTCCAGCTTCATCTCAACCACCTGCTACTGTCACCACCACAGAGGAGCCTATGCAGCTGGGTGTTCTACGGGGACCTCTATCTAAAGCCGAACGAGACCGTAGACGCCTTCTAAATCTTTGCCTCTATTGCGGAAAAGGGGGTCACCATCTCAGGACCTGTGATACCAGACCACGGCCTTCCCAAGGTAGGCATTTTTTACCTGCAACATCATCCGCTCCTATTCTGTTGCCCACTTCTTCTTACATATCCCTCTCTGTTATTCTACAGTGGAACACACAGCAGAGTGAGGTGTCGGCCATCATAGATTCCAGAGCCAGTAGTTGTTTCCTGAGCCAGGAGACAGCTTTATCCTTGGGCATACCCATCAAACGCAAAACCCAACCGTTCACACTTCAGATGGCGGATGCAAGCTACCTACAGTCAGGTCCCATTCTTTATGAGACTTTACCTCTGTATCTTCTCACTGCTGTAAATCATAGAGAAGAGATTAAATTTGAAGTTGTTCCATCTCTTTTGTTTCCTCTTATTTTGGGTCTTCCATGGCTACAAATTCACGACCCCCATATTGAGTGGTCTTCCAAGACGGTAACCTTTCTTTCCACCCACTGTAGAGAAAAATGTCTTATCAAAACAGAGCCTAAACTGTTGACCTGTGTTACAACGTCAACCATACCCATGGTCTATCAGGACTTCTCAGATGTGTTTGATAAAAAAGGGGCTGACCTTCTTCCACCTCATAGACCATATGATTGTCCTATCGAACTTCTCTCTGGATCTACTATCCCCTATGGACATATATATCCTCTATCCGGACCAGAACTGCAACATCTTAGAGAGTACATCTCTGAAAATCTGGAGAAAGGATTTATTCGACCTTCCACTTCTCCAGCTGGAGCCGGGATTTTCTTTGTACCCAAGAAAGACGGTGGTCTACACCCCTGCGTAGACTATCGGGAACTCAATGCCATTACCATTAAAAATCGCTATCCGTTACCACTGATCCCAGAATTGTTTGAACGCATGTCAACCGCAAAGATCTTCTCAAAAATCGACCTGCGAGGAGCATATAACCTGGTTCGCATCCGCAAGGGAGACGAATGGAAGACCGCCTTCCGAACCAGATATGGACACTTTGAATACACCGTGATGCCCTTCGGGTTATGTAACGCTCCTGCAACGTTTCAGCATTTTGTAAATGATGTTTTTCGGGATCTTCTGGATCAGTTTGTTGTCATTTACTTAGACGACATTCTTGTCTTCTCACATTCACTACAGGAACATCGCAGTCATGTCAGGAGAGTGTTAACTAGGCTTCGTACACATGGTTTGTACGCTAAATTGGAGAAATGTTCTTTTGAAGTGTCTAAGATCGAATTCCTAGGTTTCCTTGTCTCCCCAGGGCAGTTAGAGATGGATCCTCGTAAGATAACAGCTATACTGAAGTGGCCCATACCATCTGACAAGAAGGCAATTCAGAGGTTCATTGGTTTTGCCAACTTCTACCGACGCTTTATCCGGGATTTCTCAAAATGTATTTCACCACTCACATGTTTAACCAAGAAGGATGCCAGTTTTCAGTGGACTCCTGAAGCTCAACAGGCTTTTGACCGTTTAAAACTTCACTTTACGCAAGCACCTATTCTTCAACAACCTGATGTCAATAAACCTTTCTTTTTAGAAGTTGATGCTTCTAATATCGCTACAGGGGCAGTACTGTCGCAACATATGGGCATTAAAGATCGTTTACATCCAGTAGCCTTCTACTCCAGGCGTCTCACACCTGCCGAACAAAATTATGATGTGGGAGACAAGGAATTGCTCTCTATTAAATGCGCCTTGGAGGAATGGAGACACTTATTAGAGGGTTCAGAGTACCCTATTACAATATATACAGATCACAGAAATCTAGAATATCTCCAATCAGCCCGCAGATTACGACCTCGTCAAGTCAGATGGGCAATGTTCTTTGCACGATTCCAACTACACATCACCTACAGACCGGGCTCAAAAAATTTGAAAGCAGATGCTTTGTCCAGGATGTATACGGTACCTTCCAATACTACTGCACTTCCTGATACAATTTTGCAACCACGTCAATTCCTCCTTGTCACCACCAACTTACTGGAACGTATCAAACAAGCCACCACTCCTTCTCCTCGTTTGATACAACTATACGCCTTAACCTTCACTGATGGCCTATTGTATAAGAAAGATACAGTTTTTGTCCCTGAATCTGTCCGACAAGAGACTCTTCACCAGTTTCACGATCTTCCTGTTGCAGGCCACGGGGGAATCCAAAAGACCTTAGAAGCCATTCAGCGGTATTTCTGGTGGCCAAACTTAAAGCAGGACGTCAATCACTACGTATCCTCTTGTGACACTTGTGCCAGAGCTAAAAGCCAACACACCAAACCATCCGGTTTGCTCCATCCTTTACCCATACCTTCTGGTCCTTGGAGAGATGTAACAATTGATTTCATTGTGGATTTACCAGGTTCAAACCAACATAATACCATTATGGTCGTAGTAGACCGATTTACCAAGATGGCTCATTTTATCCCAAGCAAAGGTCTACCTTCAGCCAGCCGAACCGCTTCTTTGTATCTGCAGGAAATCTTCCGTCTTCATGGAGTACCACAATCCATTACTTCAGACAGAGGTTCCCAATTCACATCAAAATTCTGGAGAGCATTTTGTGCCGGTCTTCAAATTACCAGTAACCTATCTTCAGGATATCACCCACAAACAAATGGGCAGACAGAAAGGACCAATCAGACTTTGGAACAGTACTTACGTTGCTTCTCTTCTCACTTACAAGATAATTGGTATCACCTACTCCCCATGGCAGAATTTGCTTATAATAATCATTATCACAGTACCTTAAAAAACTCTCCTTTCTTGGCCAACTATGGATACCACCCGGCAGCTCTACCAGGACTCACTCCCATCACTCCAGTCCCAGAGGCTAATCAACGAATACAACAATTACAGCAGTCTCATCATGTGTTAAGTCAAATTCTGAGATCTGCACAGCAAGACTATAAACGTTATGCTGATAAACACCGACAGAGAGGACCTGAACTACAAATTGGGGATAAAGTATGGCTGTCCTCTTCACATGTTCGCCTTTCTTGTCCCACCAAAAAATTGGGACCTCGCTTCTTGGGACCTTTTTCTATCACTCAAGTCATTAATCCAGTAGCATATCGCCTGGCACTACCTTCCTCATTCCGGATCCACCCAACGTTCCACATCTCTCAATTGAAGAAATGGATTCCCAGCCCGTTTCCTGGTCGAGAACCTTCTAGACCTCCTCCTGTTGCTATTACAGATCCTGATGAGTTCGAGGTCAAGGAGATTCTAGACTCTCGTTTTCGTCGGGGCCGTTTGGAATACCTGGTACATTGGAAGGGGTACGGCCCAGAAGACCGCTCCTGGGAACCCGCAGGCAACTTCAACACCATGGCCTGTATTCGTAACTTTCATCAGAAGCATCCAGACCGACCTGCTGACCTGACCACCCGGAGGTTGGTCGTAAAGGGGGGGAACTGTCAGGTCCCTCGCCCTCGCCGTCCTTGCCAGTAGCTCTACTGGCTTCAGGACGGCTGGGCGCATGCGCGCGTCCTCGCGCATGCGCAGTAGCGAGGCCTGACGTCGGTCGTCGCACCGACGTCATTCCTTGGGCGCCCGGCGTTCTTTTTAAAACTGGCGGCAACCGGGACTCGGCGCTCAGTTGTCGCTTGAGTCCCGGGCGGTTTACCTGCCGCAGTTTCGCTCTCCAGCTCTTCCTGCTTGCAGGCTCTGCATTCTTCAGCCCAGCCTTCTCCTGCAGTCCTCCAGGCCAGTCAGCTTCTTCCTGGGGTCTTCCAGCTCAGCCTTCTCCTGCAGTCCTCCAGGCCAGCCAGCTTCTTCCTGGGGTCTTCCAGCTCAGCCTTCTCCTGCAGTCCTCCAGGCCAGCCAGCTTTCTTCCAGCCAGCCTTTCTCCTGGGGTCTTCCAACCAACCTCCTCTGGCTTGTTACACTGGACTTGCATTATCTCAGGTACTGACCTCTGGCTTGCTACACTGGACTTGCATTATCTCAACCTGTACTGACCTCTGGCTTGCTACACTGGACTTGCATTATCTCAACCTGTACTGACCTCTGGCTTGCTACGCTGGACTTGTATAATCTCAGGTACTGACCTCTGGCTTGCTACACTGGACTTGCTATATCTCAGCCTGTACTGACCTCTGGCTTGTTACACTGGACTTGCATCATCTCAGCCTGCCCTGACCTCTGGCTTGTTACACTGGACTTGCATCATCTCAGCCTGCCCTGACCTCTGGCTTGTTACCCTGGACTTGCATTATCTCAGCCTGCCCTGACCTCTGGCTTGTTACCCTGGACTTGCATTATCTCAGCCTGCCCTGACCTCTGGCTTGTTACCCTGGACTTGCATTATCTCAGCCTGCCCTGACCTCTGGCTTGTTACACTGGACTTGCATTATCTTAATAAAGCTACCCTTGGCCTATCTACTGTTTCCCTGCATTCTGGGTTCCTTATTCGCTGATCTTAGAGTATATAGCTTCCTGCTAATCTCTGGGTGGCTCCTCCCACCCAGAGATAGGCTTCAGTAAGCTTACATCCTTACAGTCTTTATATATATATATATATATATATATATATATATATATATATATATATATATATATATATATTAGCACTCCAATATAAATTTTTTTCATTTGTTTTGACAATGGTTTCATTTCTTTTAGTCTGAAGGTGAATGGACTTTTATTCTGTATTAGCATTCTAATATATATTTTTTTCATTAATCACAATAAAACATCAGTAAATATTCAATACTTCTCTCTGAAAGGGACAATTTATATGAAACATTAATTACAGCATAGATGAAAGGCCAAAAAAAAAACCTAAGAAAAAAAGTGGTAAGGATAACTTATTTTATTTGTGAAGTGGCACAAATGACATGCAGTTTTACAATAAATTAAATACAGCGCAGAAAATTAACCAATGTCTCAATTTATCCATGTCCAGACAAATCCAGACTAAGTACTACAATCTAGAAAATAAAGTGCATTTTACCTAGCTATGCCAAAGAGCTTTAGAAGATCTGTTTACTTGCTCCTTTAAAGTCACTATAATATCTAGTCAGTTTTCCTTTCCATAGCACAGAGGGTGCGTCACACTGCAATATAATTTGTGGTTCCCTCTGGCAAAAACTGATAAAACACATACTGCAATTGGCAAAGCATACAAAAAGGTGTAAATATCATTTGATTTACCACAGCATTTTCTGATACAAGGTGCTTTAACCCTTTAAGGACAAGAGAGTTGTGCGATATATGTTTTGCAATACTTTGCACACCACTCTGGTTCTTAAAGACTTAATTATACCAAAGAAAGGCAATTTTGATGCAAACTACCCCAACAGGTGAAAAATATCTACACAAAAGACTTTTGAACCTCTTGAATGATAAATAGCAATGTGCTGGAGACCTCTAGCATTCAAAGGGTTAAAAACACCATTTAAAATCAATGGGAATTTGTATTACACTGCAGCTGGTTAGCCCAAAATATCTTCACTTTGGATTTATACATATATACACTCAGATCTTTAGGATACCATCAAGTATAATAATGTAAATTAAAGGGCGGGTAATCCCATTTTATCTTACTATGGCCAAATAATCCTAATCAATGCTGGTTATCACATCCATGGACATAGCATCCAAGGCACAAGAGCAAAATTATTAGGGACCATTAGGATTCACTGACCATAGTAAGATAAGTGATGTGTTACTATTTTAAGTAATTGTCTAAAACAGGAATGGGCAACCAAACGCCTTTCAGTTGTTCAGGACTACAAGTCCCATCATCCCTATCAAGCCTTTCCCTGGCTGGTGAGGATGGAAATTTCAGTCCTAATCTGCTAAAGGGCCTCTGATTGCCCACCCCTAGTCTAAAGTAAGTGCTGTGTGGAACACAGAATTAAACACAGAATGTAATAACCAGGTCATGTCTGCTTTGCGTATCTATATTAGTATGTACATACAAATTGCACATTTGGGACTCCCATTGATTTCAACGGGACCTTTAACCTCCTGAGTGCAAAAGAGGTATCCAAAGCATTGTTTTCCATTGCCATGGAGACCTCCGTAAGATTCAAGGGGGTAAAAGCCCCATTCACTTAAAGCAAAACTATCCCTCCATATAAAGTGCCCCCCAAATAATTATTGATATAGCGATAAGCATATAAATAATAGGATTATACAGATTAAGTTCAGCGTTATTAAGAAATCCTACTTGATCCAAAACGGTCTCCTCCAGGATTGGTGAGAAGCAGCACTGTACCTTAAGGTAACAGGAAGCGACTGACAGCGCATGTGCTTAGATGCCTCTAAAACATAAAGCCTGCCCGTCAGTCTCAGATCAGGTAGGATTTCTTAATAACACAGGACTTATTATGTATATTACTATTTCTATGCATATTGCTCTATCAATAATTATTTGGGGCACTTTATTTGGAGGGACAGTTCCGCATTAAATGGGAATTTTATTTGTTCCCAGTTGTGCATGTGTTTGCAGCAGTACATCAGCTTTACTGTGTCCTGGTTTAAAGGGGAACTAGACCTTGAAGAACTTAGATCTGTTTACTTCACGCAGCAGTCAGTTATTTCTATACACAACTTTTAAGGGTGTCTTTTTTTTTTGCATTCACTTGTCGTCTCTGCTCATTACATGTACGTTTAAAATGCAACAATTTGTATCCCTTAAAAGTCATTCAGGTCTATTGAAGTCTACTGCTTTTTGCAAGGTGGTATGAAGTATAGGCAGACTTCAACAGAGATCACTATACACAGAAAACTGTTCAAGCAATGCAAAAAGTATATAGACAGATGCACCCGACTGCTGTTTGAAAAACATATACGTAGATAAATTAATCTATTAAGAAACATTTATTCTTAACCCCTTAAGGACGGGCCGCACACACGTGGCTGGCACTTAAAGACCACAGAGCATTTTTTTTTTTGTTTATACGATTCTGGGCTCTCCAAATGGAGTGCAGCCAGGAGGGGAGCCCTGAAATCCATGACTGTCCTGGCACATCATGGTTCCTTATTGCATATTGGACCCATGACTTGCCAGGATCGTCATGGGTCCTTAAGCCTTTAAGGACCCTTGAAGGTCCTGGCACATCATGGGTCGGCAAGCCATAAGAATCCATGATGTGCTAAGACCGTAATGGAATTCAGGGCTCCCCGCGCCTTTGGAGAGCCCTGAAATGGAATCGCGAAAAAAAAAGGCCTGTGGTCCTTAAGTGCCGTCCGGATGGGCAATCGGCCGGTCTTTAAGGGGTTAAAGTATAATTCTCATTTAAAGTATACATTTCCTTAAAGGGTTAGTAATGTCAGAGTATAATGTAATGTTATATTGCAGATATTAAAAAAGTAAATTATCTGGAGCAAGTCTCATCTCTCAAACCTTTATAGTTTGAGAGATATGTTTTAAAGTTCCCCCTCCCTCCCCTTGCACTGATATCACCTGTATAGCTGACAGAAGGAGATCCTGGTTGCGGGACCAGCTACAGTCTCTTCAGCAGAGCCGAAAAGCAAGCTAAAAAGAATTACTTCATTGGAGCAGTCTACAAAGTGTGCCTGGGATGCAAGCACACTTTGTAGACTGTTCCAATGAAGTATTTCTTTTTAAATTGCAGTATTACAGCTCTACTGAAGAGACACTGTTGAGTTGCACAACTCAAATCTACTTCTGTCATCTTTACAGCTGACATCAGTGCAAGGGGAGGGGGGCTTTAAAACATTATAGCTCGCAAACTATAAAGATTTGAGAGAAGGGACTTGCTCCAGATAATTAATTTTTTTAAATATCTACAATATAACATTACATTATACGCAGACATTACTAACCCTTAAAGCATTTAAGCCAATATCACTTTCTATATGATACCAGAATACCTTCAATACATAAGTACTTAACTGCAGATAGAAAATTATATAGTCAAGTTATCTGCCTTGAAAATATTCTAGTAATTAACTTAAAGTAGACATGTCACCTTGAATCTCTTTTGCATATTTGAAAACTTCATTCAAAACTGCCTATGTTTCATGTTAGACAAAAGTCCAGCAGATGTCTAGTTTAGGAAATATTCACACTTATTTCTGGAAAAAGTGAAAGTCACTTCGTGCAGGACAGAACTTAATTAGCACATGAAACCGCACATGAAACTGCACACAAAGCTCTATTATTATACATTAGCATACGTTACCAAGTATGAATATTTCCTTAGCTATACATTTGCTTGTCTTTTGGGCAACATGACACATAAGCAGTTTTTAAATGAAGTCAGATGTGCAAATGAATAAAGGTGACAGGTGCACTTTAACTCTGAATGTCAGAAGGTGAGCAATGTACTGCAAAGCAATGAGTTGCACACAACTTCTGGTGCTTAACGAGTTAATATTTCTTTAAAGAAAATTTCAGAATCCATTTATCATTTTACAGTAAATGGGTTTAACCACCAGAGTACATAAAACAGCCACATCATCATAGCATCTAAGGAACATTTCATGCCATGTTAAAGATTTCGCTTTTCAATCTGAGTAATTATTTTTGGTCACGCAAAGTTGTCACTAGCAAAGAAAAAGCTTTTCTCGGGATACAATCTAAGGTGATAAACACAAATGAAATGGAAGCATAGCCATTGTACGCTACAGATCTTCCGATACTCTCCACCATGAAGCCTGCTATGTCCTTGACTAACAGTCCCTGTAGACTTGGGCCTTCTGTAGCTTTCCTAGCTAGTCAAGACACAAAACAAAATATCTTCTTGCAGCACATATAAAGTTTTATGATGTACAAATCAGAGATTACGCAGCATTGTCATTTAACACAAAGAGGGCTGGGATGCTAATGAATGTCACCCTTTAGTCCCTTAACCCTCTGAGTGCCAGAGGGGTACACAATGCATTGTTTTGCAATGAGTTGCGTACCCTGTGGCTCTCAAAGAGTTAAGGGTCATCTTTTCTACTGCAACCAAGCAAAAGCTGTAGCTTTAATTCATAGTGATTACAAGATGCAAGTGTGATTTTCTATAGCCTATTACTGCACAGATTACACAAATTCACCATAAAGGAAAAACCATCACTTAATGGGCCTTAGGCATAAAGGCAAAGTGGGGAAATTCCAGGGCAAACCAACTGAGAAGCAATGAGTTGGAAAACCCTTTACTGACCCATTTAATTTAAAGGGTATTTTCATTTAGTCGCTATGAAGCAGTGCCACTGAACTTTTGCGGATCACAAATAACATTTCGGTATTTAAGAAACTTACTCCATAACCCCTTGCAAAGACATTTCTTGATTAATGCTTTGTAATGTTTCTGAGAAGCATTTAGCAACAAACAGGTTATCTGCCTCCACTAGCACTTCCTAAATAAGCCCACGACAGAGATATGGAGTACACAAATTTGATATACCGATAGAAGTAATTATGGCCTACATACTTACAACAAACAGAGAGTGAACTGAACTCTACTTCCGGATTCCAACTGGAGCCATTCAACAGGAGCTGCATATATGAATTTCTAATAAATGTAATGCAGTGCACACTCATTAACTGTAGGGCTGGTGGCCACTTTCTGAAACAGCACTCAATAAACCGTTCTCCAGCTAGCGTTTAGATTTGTACGGGACAGCAGGACCACCTCACTAATCTGAACTGATCAATATGGTGACCAGATCACTAAATTAATGCAGAAAAGTTATGAAAAACGCACTTTGTGGTATTGCCCTGGTTTCTGTGCAATTCTTACAGTGTGAATTTTTCATAAGCAACACACATTAAAATGATGATCCATCCATATAAATATTAAAAAAAAAATTATTTTAGGATTCGGAGTTTAATTTTCATTTTCTTACAAACGTTTGACCTATTTTTTTACTTGTTGCCTCTAAACCAAAGTACATGTCTATACTCTCATTGTGTTTTTGGAAAGCAGTGGGTTGGGCCTCTGGGATACCAAAAGGAGTAAGTCTCAGCAGCTCTTTATAAAAACACTGGCTGATCTGCCACTATGACACTAAGTTATCCACTTGTATCTTCCAATAGTTATTTGCAGCAACATAGCTTGACACAAGACTGCATTAAACAATGCATAGAGTGGTCAAATTCAAGAGCCTGAAGAGTTAAGAAATCTCTGATTTGGTGTAAACTAAAGTGTACCTCAGCTATTACTATTGAGTGAGGTAACAGGGAAACCCTTTGGAAAGCAGAAGATTTACACAGTATATGCAATAGAGAAATTGTCTTTCCATCCCTTGTAGCTTATACAGGCAATGATATCAGCTCTGTTGTAAGTACTGATGTGTGAACATATTCAGTTCGCTGTCCAGCCAGCCAGCTTTATTCCTGAGAAGAAAAAAAAAACACATCGGAATGACTGTATGTCAAACAGCATCTGAATTAGTGTGTGTCAAACAGGACACCCAAACATTACATTGAATGGATAGTGTACAAGGAAGCATATGCATCTCCTCTCGCTCTCTCTATCAGTCTATCTATACAGTACTGTGCAAATGTCTTAGGCAGGTGTGAAAAAATGCTGTAAAGTAAGAATGCTTTCAAAAGTAGACATGTTAATAGTTTTTTTTTTTTTTCAATTAACAAAACAATAGCGAGTGAACAGAAGATAAACCTAAATCAAAACAAAATTTGCTATGACTACCCTTTTGCCTTCAAAACAGCATCACTTCTTCTAATACAATTGCACACAGTTTGCTAAGGAACACAGCAGGTAGACTGTTCCAAACATCTTGAAGAACGAACCACAGTTCTTCTGTGGATTTAGGCAGCCTCAGTTGCTTCTCTCTCTTCATGTATTCCCAGACAGACTCTATGTTGAGAGATCAGGGCTCTGTGAGGGACATACCATCACTTCCATGAATTCTTGTTCTTCTTTACACTGAAGATAGCTCATAACCCTTTGAGTGCCAGAGGGGTATGCAACGCATTGCAAAGCAATGCGCTGTGTGCCCCTCTGGCACTCAAAGGGTTAATGACTGTGTATGTTTGAGGTTGTTTTCATGCTGTATAATACATTTGGGGCCAATCAGATGCCTTCCCGATGGTATTGCATGATGGATAAGTATCTGCCTGTACTTCTCGGCATTGAGGACACCATTAATTCTGACCAAAATCCCAACTCCATTTTCAGAAAAGCAGTCCCAAACTTGCCAGGAACCTCCACTACACTTCCCTGGTGCCTGCAGACACTCGTACTGCTGTCCAGACATTTGGCAAACAAACTGCCTTCTGCTAAAGCCAAACATTTAAAATTTTGACTCATCAGTCCAGAGCACCTGCTGCTATTTTTCTGCACTCCAGTTCCTGTGTTTTCGTGCATAGTTGAGTCACTTGACTTTGTTTCCACGTTGGAGGTATGGCTTTTTGGCTGCAAGTCTTCCACGTTTTTCTGCCAGTTCTGAGCTGATGGCACTGTTGGACATCTTCCGATTGCGAAGGGAAATAAGCATGATGCTTCTCATCTGCTGCACTAAGTTTCCTTGGCCGACCACTGCGTTTATGGTGCTAACCGTTGCCTGTTTCTTTGTGCCTCTTTAAAAGATCTTGGACAGCAGATCTGGTAACCCCTGTCTGCCTTTAAATTTCTCCCTGGGAGAGACCTTGTTGGTGCAGTATAACTACCTTGTGTCTTGTTGCTGTGCTCAGTCTTGCCATGGTGTATGGCTTTTGACATTAAACGGTCTTCAGCAACCTCACCTTGTTAGCAGAGTTTTGCTGTTGCTCACCCGGTTTTATTCCTCCTACACAGCAGTTTTTGTTTCAGCCCACATATTAAATTGATGATCATTAGCAACTGTTTGGTTTGGTTTATTCATAAACCTGACTATGGGCTAGATTCTATTGCAGAAGATAAATGTTAACACATATTTTATCAACATTTCCTACTGAAGTCTATGGGGAAACCTGGAGATAAAAGAAGTGATAAAATTAGCACCTGTAATAGAATCTAGCGCTATATGCCTACAAAAACCTGACTTTGTGCAAATGTACCAAGAAGAACTGATGCTGTTTTGAAGGCAAAGGGTGGCCACACCAAATATTGATTTGATTTAGATTTGTCTTCTGTTCACTTACTATTTTTGAAAGCATTCTTACTTTACAGCATTTTTTAAACACCCGCTTAAGACTTTTGCACAGTACTATTATATAAAATTATATGAGAGAGAGAGAGTGTGTGTTTGCTCCTAACATTCATTAGTGGTATATGGTTATACCAGGTGAATAAGAAACTGGCATTAACCCATTTATGCCTCCTTGTTGGAAAAAGGGGAAATTTACTCACCAACATTTCTATTTCTTCTGTGTCCCTCCACGGCAATAGAGTGGGCATTGTCGCCACCCACCAGCTGGCAGAACCAACCAAATAGCTTTAAGTGTCCCCCCCCCCCTGTGGACTCAATCGTCAGTTATTTGTTAAAGCTGAAAAATAGAATAACAATATTAGTACAAAATTAGAGTCAGGTATGCCGTGGAGGGACACAGAAGAAATAGAAATGTCAGTGAGTAAATTTCCCCTTTTCTTCTGTGTCCACTCCACAGCAACCAAGCTTGGCGAGGCCAGTACGGAGCAATAAGAATGACTGGACAGCGCTCCAGTCGTAATTTCCATAACGCCCTGTGCAACTTTGGGATGGGAGGAAAGATGTAGGCCAGAGGAAAATAACCAAGGAATGGACATGGCATCCACGGCCAGAGCTAGAGAGTCCCTCTATCGAGAGCAGAACCTCGGAACCTTCCTGTTGTGTCTTGTAGCCATCAGGTCGATGTAAGGAAGACCCCACTTCTGAACAATGAGGGTGAACACCTCAGAGTGCAGTCCCCACTCTCCGCTGTCCACTGTGTGCTGACTGAGGAAGTCTGCCATGACGTTGTAAACGCCGGGAACGTGCACTGTGGATATGGCAGGACCATGTTCTTTTGCCAGGGACAAAATAGCCTTGACCTCTAACCAAACGGCGAGACTTCTTGTTCCGCCCTGCTTGTTGATGTAAACCACGGCCGTGGCGTTGTCGGACTTTGGACAGTCTTCCAGCTGAGATGTCCAATGACGAAGGGCATGGAATATTGCCCGAAGCTCCAATACGTTGATGGGAAGGAGAGATTCCTCTGGAGACCATCGACCCTGAGCACTCAAGTGACCCAGGACCGCTCCCCAGCCGGAGAGGCTGGCATCTGTCGTCACCATGGTCCAGAAGGATACCAGGAAGGACTTGCCCTTCAGCAGATTGGAGAGATCTAGCCACCACAACAAACTCAGTTCCAAATGAAGAGGGAGGGACACAGACATCTTCAGAAGGTCCGGCTGACCCCTGCACACCTGGATCACAAACCGCTGGAGTTCCCTGGTGTGCACCATGGCAAACGGTACCTCTTCTATGGTGGAAATGAATTTCCCCACTAGAGAGGACAGCTTCTTGGCTGGAACTGGATCCTGAGTCAGGACCGCAGAAACTCTGTGGGCGATCTGGTGAGCCACCTCGTCCATGAGAAACACTATGCTCGTCTGGGTGTCGAAGAGGAGGCCCAGGAAGACCGGACTCTGGAATGGAACAAGATCTGATTTGTCCAAGTTGATGATCCACCCTTGGGTGAGAGCATGAATGCATTGCTGAACATGCTGATGAAGAAGTTCCACAGAGGGGGCCTTCAGAAACAGGTCGTCCATGTATGGAGTAACTCTGATGCCATCCCGGTGGAGGAAGGACACTAAGGCTCCCAGGACATGGTTGAAGACTTGAGGAGCTGTTGTCAGACCAAATGGAAGAGCTGAAAACTGAAAATGCCCCCAGTCGCAGACCAATCAGAGATACTGCCGACTCTCTGGATGAATGGCGATGTGTAAATACGCATCCTGAAGATCCAGCGAAGCAAGGAATTCTCTCGGGGACATGGCAGCAATCACCGTACGTAGAGACTCCTGGTGATAAGGAGTCCGGATCACAAAGAAATTGAGATCCTTTAAGTCCAAAATGAGACGACAACCACTGTCCTTCTTGGAAACCACAAAGAGGTTTGAGTAAAAACCCATACCTCTGTTCTGAACTGGAACTGGCTCTAGAACATCCATGTACAGAAGAGCCTGAATAGCTCCGTCGAACAGATGCAGTTTCTCTGCGCCCTGAGGCGTATGGGAAGGAAAGAGGCGAAAGGGAGGAAGAGAGATGAAAGGGATCCTGTACCCTTCCGTCACCACCTGTAAAACCCATGGGTCCGCCACTGAATCCTCCCAAGTGCTGTGATAATGACGCAGACGACCACCCACAGCAGAGTGCGGACCTGGGTTCAGTGAGTCATGCCGAAGAAGGCTTGGAGGAGACCTTGGGCTTCCATTGCTGTTTGGGCTTGGAGGAGGTATGTGGAGCTGAAGGAACTATCTGGGTCGCCAGATGCGTTGCATTCTGAAAGGAATGAAAATACTGGTTACGCTTAAGCAGCGTTTTCTTCCTAGTGACCAAGGGTAGAAGGGTACTCTTACCCCCTGTGGCCTCATTGTTCAGATCCTTAAGATCTGGCCCAAACAAAGAAGTGCCTTGAAAAGGTAAGGAGAGCAATGCTTTCATGGAAGCAGTGTCAGCAGACCAGATCTTGAGCCAAAGGGCCTGTCTGGCAACCACAGAAATGGTGGAAACCCTAGCCACTAAACGTATGGCATCAAATAAGGCAGCAGAAACATAGTGCTGACCCTCAGAAATGTTTGTAAGGAGGCACAACATATCCAAAGTAGGAGCACCCTGACGAACAGCAAGGGTGAGCTGTTCAGTCCAGACCGCAATGGCCCGGTTCGCCAATGCTGCAGCGAATGCTGGACACATGGATGGACTTGAGGGAGACCTCCAGTTTCTTGTCAGTCCAGTCCTTTAGAGCAGACGCATCAGACACTGGCACGGCAGTAGACTTAGATAGCCTGCAGATAGGAGCATCCACTTTGGGGAGATGAACCCACTGAGCAAGCGCAGCCTCAGAGAAGGGATAAAGCTTGGCAAATTTCTTGGAGACAGACGGTTTTCTGTCCGGAGACTTCCTCTCTTCAGACACAAGGCGGTCAAGAGTGGTGTTAGGTGGAAAGCAAGTAAGGGGCTTTTTAGGCTCCTGAAATACATCAGAAGTGTCAGAAGGAACCTCCTGCACTAAGGGAATGTTTAGGGTATTTAAAACAGCCCTGATTAGGCCCCTCAGCCGAGGGCTCAGGATCAGCCTCAAAAGGATCCCCAAAAAACTGAGAGGAGCCCACCGCAGAACATTCCTCAACATCTGAATCCACCAGCAGTTCCTCCTCAGAGGAATCTGACACGTCAGTTACACCCTGAGGTTTTGGCAGGGAAGACATGACGGAGGAGGTAGTCTGCTAAGAATGAAAGGCCCCTGTAACTGGGATGGAAAGAGTTGCAATGTGGACCTAAGGTCCCTAGTAGCAGCCTTGAATTCTTACACCCAAACTGGCTCTAATGCATGGCTGGAGGTCCCTGTAAGACTCTCAGGGACATCAGAACATGCTGGGCATAAATGACCAGAGAATTCTCTAGGTAACAGTGAATGACAGGAAGAGCAATAAGCAATAGGGGACACAGAGACCCCAGCATCCTTAGTCTTAGGTCTGGCCCCAAGCTCCAATGATATAGACATTCTGACAGTGTCAATAACCTTACAGTAAAATAAATCACCCAATTACAGTGTGTAGGATAAAAGTTTCACCCCAGAAATTGCTAATTTATACTTATCTGGCAGGTGAAGGGTTAATCAGCAGAGGAGAGAAGGAGAGTCCAAGCCCTGCATAGGATACTTGTTCTGGAAATAGGACAAAATGGCTGCCACTGCGGGAGTCAATCAGAAACGAGCGCGCGAAGCAAGCGCTCATGGGAAATGTAGTTTTCCCAGAAAAAGTACCCCAACAGTGATTGAAGCCCCCTGAGCCCCCCAACACACTGTAAACTTGAACCGGATGATAGAGCAAGGGCAGATAAGAAGAATGAGACATCTCTGAAGTCGCTAGGTTAAACGGTTGCAGAGATATGTCCTAAACTGTACAGTCCCATAGGAGTGAATGGAACAATGGCGCCTATGCAGTAAAGCGCGTGGAACTCAAATTTTACAAAATTGAAGGTGTAATATTAAAAGACATGAAACATCACTAGAACATGTTAGGATAGCCAAAAAACACTGAACCAGTAGGAAAAG
This sequence comes from Rhinophrynus dorsalis, assembly GCA_037306005.1. Lineage (NCBI taxonomy): Eukaryota > Metazoa > Chordata > Amphibia > Anura > Rhinophrynidae > Rhinophrynus > Rhinophrynus dorsalis. The sequence goes on from CM074724.1 coordinate 162,441,269, forward strand.
TGTCAGAACCCCCCCCCCCCCAAATGAATGCCAAACCAGCGGCTAAAGGGTTAAGTACCACATAAACCTGCTCCAAAACACCCAACAGACATACAGATAGACCCAATGAGTGCAGGAGTGTGCAATAGGAACTCCAAGGAAAAACCTCTGTGCGGAGGGGCAGTGTGGGACATGTGGACATGCAGCACTCAAAGGGTTGCTCACCTTTCCTTCAGATCTTCTGTCTTCAGATTACCATGTTTAAAGAAGAAGCCTCGGTGGGCAACTCCTGGGGAAAGAACTTGTAGCCAAGATCCCCCCCCAGGGCTTAAGGTCCACAAAAAGCACCTGGTTACTGAGCTAGCCACATCTAAGGGCATTGTCCGTTATGGTAATAAAAAAAAAACAAAAAAAACTAAATAAAATAAAATAAAAATAAACTTCTAAAGCTATAGCAGAACTGTTCTCTTGGCCTGTGTTATCTTCACCAAGGAACACATCTTTCTGTAGCTGGTTGGCTAGCTGCAGCCAAGGAGGGAAGGTAGGCTCCACCCCCTGCATACAATTCTAGAATTGTTCCTGCCTACAATTAAAGGGGCAGATCGCCTACCCAAAGTTACCAGTAACCTGTATTGGACGACAGAGAAATTTCCTTTCCTTCTCTGAAGAGGGGTTAGGACAGAATGAGGGCAGAACCATTTCCTGGTTGATGTAGACACCAAATTCTAAAAGTTTTCCAAGTGAGGTAATAAATCTTTGAAGTAGATGGTTTTCTCCTACTTATGATTGTATTAATGACTTTGTTTGATAGCCCCTTTAAGCGTAACGACTTCCTCTCAGCTGCCAGGCCGTCAGTTTCCAAAAGGCTGGATTGGGGTGAAGAACTGTCCCTTGTGACAAAAGAGTGTGTACTACTGGGATCGGCCACGGAGGAGCTATTAGCATTCAAATTAGGTTAGAATACCAGACCCTTCTTGGCCAATCTGGCGCAATCATTACTACTTCTGCCTTTTCTATTCTTATTTTCCTGAGGACATCTGAGATGACTGGAATATGTAAGCCAACTTGTATGCCCATTTCTCTTTTAGGGCATCCTGTCCCAGGGCTTTTGTGTCTTTCCAACGTGAGAAGTACTGATTGCATTTTGTGTTGGCTGCTGTGGCCATGAGATCTACTTCTGGAGATCCACATTTTGCTGAGATTTTCTGAATATTGAGGGTTTCAGAGACCATTCCCCCTGGTCTATGAATGTCCTGCTGAGATAATCTGCTTGGACATTTAGGTGTCCTGATATGTGGGATGCTAATATGAATGGAATATTTTGTTTTGCCCAGGTCAGGACTTTTGCTGTTTGCCTCATCAGGTTTCTGTTTCTTGTGCCCCCTTGATTTCTTAAGTATATTACCGTGGCTTGATTGTCTGACCTTACAAATACTGCTTTTCCCTGTAGATGATCTTTTAGCTGTATTAGTGCTCTTCTGACTGCTCTCATATCTAGGAGATTGATGTGCAGCTTATGCTCTACTGGAGACCGTGTCCCCTGAACTGATACAGACTTCCATGCTGCTCCCCATCCGGTCAGACTGACATCTGTGGTCAGTATTTGCCATTTTGGTTCTAGTAGTGGACGTCCTTCTCTTAAATTCTGTGTGTTTGACCACCACAAGAGTTCCCTCTTTGTTGCTGGTAACACTGGTATATTTTGTAATTTGTTGTGATGGTCTTTGTTCCAGAAGGTCAGAATGGATCTTAGATGGAAACAAGACCAGGGCAGGATCTGAGTAGTAGAGGTCATTTTCCCTATTAGAACAATAAAGTCCTGAGCATTGGGGTTCTTTAAAAGTCTGAAGGATTTGACATGATTTGAGATCGTCATGATTCTGTCCTCTGATAAAAAGGCTTGCATCTCGTGTGTGTTGAAGCAAATTCCTAGAAAAACAATCTGTTGTTCTGGATTTAGGTGACTTTTTCTGATTTATCATCCAGCCTAGGTTGGATAAATGTTGTAGGGTTCGAGTGGTATGCTTCTGGGCCACTTGATAAGAAGGGGCCATTATCAGGATGTCGTTGAAATAGGGGATATCTGTTATACCCTCCTTTCTTAAAATCTGAAGATATACGGCCAAGACTTTCGTGAAGACCCTTGGAGCGGAGGAGAGACCAAAAAGCATGGCTCTGAATTGGAAATGTTCTTTCCCGATTGCGAATCTTAGAAATTTCCTGTGGCTGGGTCTGATGAGAATGTGGTGGTAAGCATCCTGAAGATCGATGGATGACAGAAAGCTTTCCCTGTGTATGGCCTTCATCACTGAGGCAGTAGTTTCCATCTTGAATGAGGAGGTCTTTATAAAACCGTTTACGAACAAATCCAGAAGATTTTGGAACTAAGAACAGGATTGACTAAATCCCCTGTCTTTGCTGGCAGTGAGGTACCCTCTGGATCACTCTGCCCTCAATAAATCTTCTACTGATCTGGTCATGGCCATTGCCTTGATTGTGGCTGAGGGAATCTTGGATCTGATAAAGATTCTTTTGTATGGGACAGTTGAAAATCCTAGCGGATACCCCATTTCTCCACTGTCTGTAGAACCCATTGGTCTGGACATAGATGTGTCCAGGCTGTTGAGAATAGAGTTAGTCTGCCCCTGACTAACTGTGGAGTTGGGGCCCACTGAATTTCACTGATATTCCTTCTTGAACTGGACTTTGAGAGCAAAGTCCTTCCTGTATCCTCCTGATCCAGAGAGCGTTGAGACTGGAATTTTCTGGAGTCACGAAAGGAAGTCTTCCTGGAGCGAAAAGATATGTTCCTAAAATGTTTGGGAGATCTTCTTTCTTGAGGTAAAAAGGAACTCTTACCTCCAGATGACTTTTTGATTAAGTCTTCTAATTGCAGACCAAAAAGTAGGTTGCCTGAAAAAGGTAGAGTGACCAATTCTGATTTAGATATCCGCACCCCAGGACCTAATCCACAGGGCCCTGTGCGCAACTACAGACACAGCTGATGATTTTACCAATAACTTAATTATATCTAAGGATGAATCGCAGGTATAGCTAGTAGCTTCCTTAATAAAAGCTACTTCCTTAAGCAATTTATTCCTGGACATGGGAGAATAAATTTTGTCTTCCAGATCCGATAGCCATATCCTCACTGCTCTGGAAAGACAAGACATGGCTGTGGCTGCCTTTAAATTTTGGCCCAGGAGGACAAACTGCCTCTTAAAGGGATAGTAAACCACCAAAAAAAAAAACTGTAAGCGAAATCATAGGAATATTAAAAAAATACTTAACGGCCTCATTCCCATCTCTCAAACCATTATGGTTTGAGAAATGTAAGAAAATAAAGACCTCCGCTCCCTCCCCTTTCTGCCTGATGAGCTGTAAAGCTGTCAGGGGCAGAATCTGGTCGACCAAGTTTAGGCGGCTCTTCAGGAGTGATGACATCGGGATATTCAACTATCATTACTTCATCGGTATGGTCTACAACGTGTGCCTGGCTTGCAAGCACACATTGTAGACCATTCCGATGAAGTAATTATAGTTAGATATCTCGATGACAGCGCTCCTGAAGAGCAGCCATCTGGTCCCGGAAGCAGGATCTCATAACGTCCGCTATACAGTGGACGCATGAGAAGGAGGAGGGAGCAGAGGTCTTTATTTTCTTACATCTCTCAAAAAAAAAAACGGTTTGAGAGATGGGAATGAGGGCGTTAAGTATTTTTTAAATATTCCTATGATTTCGCTTACAGTTTTTTTGGGGGGTTTACTATCCCTTTAAGGACGGTCTCCATTTTCCTGTCCATTGGGTCTCTGAAGGAGGACCCATCTTCCATGGGCAATGTGTTCTTCCTGGCCAACTGGGCAACCGCTATGTCAATTTTTGGTGGGGATACCCAGGGTAATATCTCTGAATCATCAAAAGGGTACATTTTCAGAAAACGTTTAGACGGAAAATCTTCTGTCAACTTTATCCCATTCTGCTTTAACCAATGAATGGAGGAATGAATAGGGAAAACAGGGGTCTCTTTTTTGTTACCAATGAATGCAGTATCCATAGTATCTAATTGTTTTTGTGTATCGTTAAGACCTAAAGATTTATGCATAAGCTTTAATAGAATATGAATTTTATCAATATTAAAAGAGGTTGGTTCCTCTGAGACTTCTCCTTCCTCCTCAGAAGAATAGACTGAGTCTAATTCTTGAATAATAAAAACATCTTCCTGTGTTCCTGAACGAACAGAGGGACCTTCATCTGCGTTATCAACCCGGGCCTTTTCCTTGAAGCTGGACATTGTTGGATAGATGGATTTCATCCATGATAGAAAATCCTTAAAATGTGAGGCTATATCCTGACCTGCTGCTTGTCTGAGGCATTCTGTGAAAAGTTTAGTGTTGTCATCAGGGGAAAGGGGAGCATCACATCTAGAACAAACTAATTATTTGGCCTTGATACTCACCAGGGGAAGCAATTTTATCTTTCCTTCCAGATTTAGACATAGCAAGAAATAGGTACAATAATGCAGCAAAACAAAGTAACAAATGAGAAAAGGTTAATATAAGAATATATAAATAAAGTATCCGTCAGGATATTACTCACAGACCTGTTTCAGACGTCTTCCCCCATGGAGACCTTATATGCTATGGCTGCAGATAGTGTGCGTTCCAATGCTGGAACGCGTTAGTGACGTCATTATTTGGCGCCTCCACGACCAAGGTATTATAGGGCTTGTTGTAGAACGCCACCGGAGCACGATGCGGCTACGAAGAGGAATCGGCTGCGGGCTTGCAATAACCTCCCAAGCTCCACCACCGTAATCGGTAGCGTTGGGAGTAGTGCAAATCGGTAGAAGGGGAAGACGCTTGCCCTTGGAACGACTTTAAAAAGCGGACGAAGGAACAAGGAAGGGAAAAATGCTGCAAAAATATAAAAATAAAGGGAGAGGAAGATACAGCCATCCTTCAGCTTGTAGGACCAACAAAATAACTGACGATTGAGTCCACAGTGGGGACACTTAAAGCGGATGGTTGGTCCTACCAGCTAGGGGGTGGAGACAATGCCCACTCTATTGCCGTGGAGTGGACACAGAAGAAATGGAGACTCTTCCCTTTTCAACAAGGGTACTCCTGTCATGATAGGAGTTGGGGTGGCTCTAAAACAGAGGTACCCCCATAAGCTCAAAACTAACAAAAATACATGTGTATAAAATTAGACATGTATAGGATTACTTAATCACCTGGTATTAACCCTTTATGTGCACAATATATTGTGGAGAAATGCGCTGTGTATCCCTCTGGCACTCAAAGTGTTAACCCAATTCCTGTCATACCTTGTTGGAACAAGGTATGCGAGCTGATATGCTCTTGTATTCAAAGATTTTTCTTTTCATTTTATTAAATAACACAGTGCCACTGCCAGCCGGCTGCGGGGCAGTCATGCGCAGTAGAGACTGCCCGCACCGCGGCTGATACAGAGCTGGATGCTCCGACTCTGTATTAGCCGCAGCGCAAGCAGTCTCTACTGCACATGACTGCAGCACGCGCAGCAGTCTCTATTGCGCATGACTGAAGCACGCGCAGCAGTCTCTACTGCGCATGACTGGTCGTTACACACGTTTTAGCAAATTATTATATACGATTCCAGTTAATCACCATTCATTAATCCCTTCACATTACCTCCTTCTGGAAAGGGAATAATCTGCCCTTTTCAACAAGGGTGCCCCTAAGTTTCTGTGAGGCAGAGTGGTACAGATATGAGCTCCATGCACTGACCTGTAATGTGAAAGGCCTTTGTGTGTTGTCACCGAGGTCAGTAGACCCCGCCAGGTCCATAGCCACTGGATCCAGTAAGTAACCATGTGCCTCCCAGATGTCTCTTAACCTTTTCAGTGCCAGAGGGGAATGCAACCCCTTTGGCACTGAAAGGGTTAAATAATACCTTCTATTTATGAAACATGAATACTTCATGTCTGTGTTGGAAACACTGCAGCAGGGTTAGCCATTCTTTCACCTTCAACTATTGTTGGACTACAACTCTCACTCTCCTCATCTAAACACCACTAGATAGCCAAAGATGGTCTACTTCAACCTCTGGGCTGTAATGATCCCTATAATATGAATATTTCATAAGTAGGTAGTATTTAAGTGATGAGGTAGCCAACCTACTGGCTGCGCACACTCAGAGGCACTCTTCATACTGAAGTGACAGGGGGATATTGGAGCAAGTAATTAATACTGTCAGGGTAAAAGGCTGCAAAGTTATTTATCTAGAACTGTATACAAATGTGTCAAATACCAAAAACTAAATAAGAGGAAAAAAACTGTCAAATCCAAGCCAACTGATAATAAATAAATAGGGCACAGACATCAGGTCAAAAGTAGAATGATTCTGGGGAAAACAAAGTGTTCCAAAGGGGACAAACAATTTTCCATTGAGTTAACTGGGGCTTTTAACCTCTTGAATACTGGAGTGCTCTCCAATCTCTCTAGAATTCAAGGGGCTAAAAAAACAGTTAAATCAATGGAAACTTTAGTCTCCTATGATGCAGTTGGTTTTCCCAGAATTGCTCCATCTTTGATTTTGTCTATGCAGCCTACCAGTTTTACCTTAAAAGTTTTGCTTTGCTCTGGAGACCATCCAGAATTTCAATCTTCTTGTTCAGAGCAGCAATATCTTGCTCCAGGTTTTCCCGAGTCACGTCCACCTGCTGACACAAGTGAGCAAAGGTCCCGGAGAGTTCCCTGCACAAAAATAGGGAGAAAATTTTAGGGAGAAAACAGACAATTTGGGCTGCATGCAGAGAGATTAAGATGTGTAATTCTGGAGCAAGTCAACTGCACCCCAGCAGACACATGGAAGTTCCACAAATTGCCATTAACTTAAAATTTGTGTTCCTTGAGTTGCAGTTTGATGTAGATCTAGTCTTCTAAAGCTATCAGCATAAGGTCAGTTGTGCTTTAGACAGGTTACTATCTAGAACCACTGATCTGCCTCAAAAGGGAACTATGAGCCTGAAATAAAAAAGTTCGTCCATCAAGTCCAGCCCATGCCAAATCATCACTGTTGATCAAGAGGAAGGTAACCCCCCCTCCAAAACAAAACATTGAAGCCATTTCCAATTAAGCACCAAGGGGTAAAAAAACATCCTTCCTGACTCCAAAAGGCAGTCAGACAGTTCCCTGTATCAGCATCCTATCTGCTTTGAAGCAAGTCATAATTCTCAATATTATTCTGTCCTAGATAGGTATCCATTACTTTTTTGAAAGCAGTTACAGTATCTGCAAGCACAGCATCCCACGGCAAAGAATTCCATAATTTTATCACCCTTGCTGTTAAAAATCTCTGCCTTTGTTTTAGTTGAACGTGCTTTCCTCTAGTCTTAATGGATGACCTCTCATTCATACCTCACCTTTTTGAATAAATAATTAGTTGAAGAGTTCCTTGCATTGACTTTGAATATACCTGTAAATGGTAATCATGTCCCACCTTAAAATCTCTTCTCTAATGTAAACAAACCCAGATTGGCTAGTCTCTATTTATAACTCAGATCCTCCAAACCCTCTATCGGTTTTGTTGCACGTCTCTGCACTATTTCCAGTTCAATAATATATTTTTTAAGAAGTAGTTTCCCATGTAGTGTATATGTAGCAAGTTTGTTTATACAGTTCAAATGTATAACCTTACATTTATCTGCATTAAATGCCATCTGCCACTTTTTCTGCCCTACTCAATTTATCTAAATCCTTCTGAAGAGAAACACATCCATCTCTGTATGTATTTCCTTACACAGCTTAGTGACATCAGCAAAGATAGCGACACTACTTTAAATTCCCACATCTATATCATTAACAAATTAAAAAACATTGGGCCCAGGACTGAACCCGTGGCACCCCACTTACAACTTTAAATCAACTTGATAAGGTTCCATTTATAACAACTCTCTTCCATCTATCATTCAATCAACTCTATCCATGCACAGATAACACCCCCTCAAATAGAAGCTTTTTAATTTATGCAGTAACCTGTTGCAAGGCACTGTATAAAAGGCTTTTGCAAAATCCAAGTATACGAATTCAACTGCTATTCCCTTGTCCAATTACTACTTTTCCTTTCAGAAAACGCAAGTAAATTAGTCTGACATGATCTATCCTTCATAAAACCATGCTGAATATTGTCAGTTAGGAAACCTTCTATAACTTGCCCACTATGAAAGTCAAGCTCACAGGTCTATAATTTCCTGCTTTGGATCCTGCCCCCCCTTTTGAACAATGGTACTACATCAGCTCTCCTCCAATCAAGGGGCACTATGCCTGATGAAAGCGAATCAATAAATACATTATCCCTTTGTTCAATCCATTCAGACAGTCTTGCTGCACAGTGTTAGGTAGGTAAAAGGGGAGGGAGGGAGATACTTTATAATTCAATTACTCTTGAACTACACCTCAGACAGTATTGAAATAACACTCTACATGGGCCAAAAACTGAAGATTAATCGGAGCGCCACTTATTTTGAAATATTACTATTGCTTTAAATTGGTAAGTATGCAATTCTCAGTTTCAGTTATGTTCTACCTGGAACACAGGAACCATGGCGATATACCAAAGCAGCTACAAAGATTCCAGGAAGGGAAAGGAAAAAAAACTCTCAAAACAGAGCCCAGTTCCAACAGAGACAAACTGGAACAACATAAACCTCAAGTATCAATGGACACCTACATAGCATATTGAGGAACAAGAAATTAAACAGATAACTGGAATAATAGCCTAAGAAGGACACCTACACAAGCATAACGCCCTGTCTGACCTGACAGAAACTGGCTTCATCCGATGCCAAACCATATAGGTAGTGTTTGATAAATATGTGAAGAGACAACCATGTCTCCACCTTACACAGCTGTTCCACATATGCCTGGATCTTGTAGGCCCAAGAGGCAGACACCGATCTGGTTGAATGAGCCATGACCCGAAAGGGTAAATGTTTCTTCCTGAGAACATATGGCAAATGTCTGGCAGATGAATGCCTGAAACAAAGAAACCAAAGTCACTTTGGATGCAGTCAGGCCCAAATTAGGGCCCCTCAGGATTCATGAAATTAAATGTATTTATTTTTTTTCCCAAAAAGGCTGCCCACGATTAACATAGTCCTTCAAGCAACTCCTGCTCCTGTCTATTAGATGGCACAGGACAGATAGAAGGAAGACAATTTCCGGGTTAATATGAAACACAGAAACAACCTAAAGGGAGAAACCCTATAGGAGTCCACAAAACCACCCTGTCAGAGAGGAAAACTAGAAAGCGAGGCTTACAAGGCAAAGTCAGCCATCAGCCAAACAGATACAATAGTAGAAAGGCTGTCTTGAGTGCCCAGTATCACAGAGAAATTGAAGACAGAAGCTCAAAAGGAGTCTTCTGAAGCACTCACAGTACAAAAAAATCAAATCCCACGAAAAAGTGAGATCCCAAAGAGCAGACAGGCATGAGCCACCCTTTGCACAAAATTCTACCTATTTAGCAATAAGCCTCTGGAAAAGCACAGAAAAGACTGAAATCTGGACTAGAGGTAAGACCAAGCCCTTTCAGAAGTCCATCCTGAGTTAAGTCCAAGATAGCTGGAAGACAAAGGTAACAATGAGACTCCAAGCCTTCACACCACCAATAAAAAAGGAAACATACCCTATGGTGCACTTTGGAGTATACAGCGCGGTAGCAATGACAGAGTCAGAAAAAACCCTTCTTCCTCAGGATGCTGGCTTCAAGAGCCAAGCTGTCAAAGCCAGCTTCTCCACCACTGGATGACACAGTAGACCTAGTGCCAAGAGGTCTGAAACAACTGGGGGCCAAACAGCTTTCCCATAGATAGACTGAGAAGATCTGAAAACCAGTTCCAAACAGAGTGGTCAGAGGAAACGTGTTGCCAAGGGTAAATGCCACATTATGACCATCGCATTCACTGAGGAAGCTAGAAGATCCTGGGATCTGGCATGGAACTGAAGAACCAGAAGGTCCACAGAAGGAGGACCCATAGAAGAACTATGTAATCAACAACAGTCTTGTTGAGCTCCCAATTCCAGGTATACAGAAGACTGAGAAAGTCTGCCACTTTGTTGTCCACCTCTGGATATGAACAGTGGAGAGAGCTGGCATGCGAGTCTCCACCCATGTGGGGATCAGCCGAACACTGGACAATGCGACCAACTGAACTTCTGGTTCCTCCCTGGCAGCTGATGTAGAGCACTGCAGTCGCACTGTCTGATTGTCACTCCAGGGATACACTGTGCAGATCCTAAGACCAATGCTGCAAAGCTACACATATCTCCTGAAGTTCCAGAACATTGACAGAAGACTCTCTGCTCTGGTCCAAAGAACCTGAGCTGTTTCAAAGCTTAAGGTTGCACCCCTCCCTATCAGGCTCCTATCCATTGTGACCATCACACAATTTTAAAATGGCCAATGGCCATCCTGGCAGCAGATGGAATCTCTGTAGTAACCAACAAAGGCTCGTCTTCTTCCTGTCACACAGAAACATGACACAGGAGAGAGAACATGGATGCCTGGACCAATTCCTGAGAATTCCCTGCTGCAACTCCAGTGTATGGAATTGGGCCAGTGTGACTGGCTCCTACATAGATCACATAACTCAGAACTTTCATGTATTTCCGCAAAGTCAGAGATGGCCCAGGACAGAGATGAAGCTCTTTCAAAGAAAGAAGTACCTGGGATGGAACAAGAGAAAATTTCTTGAAATTGAGAAGCCAGCCTAACTTGAATCTGGAGGCAAAGTGTCTACTCTGAAGGAGCATTCAGCAAAAGGTTGACTAGACAGGGAGTGGGGTATCTTAAAAAAAAAAAAAAAAAAAATAGAAGAGGTGGACTTCTGAGCTATGTGCTTCTGAGTAGACTTTTTGACTGTTCAAGCCTGTCTGGGTTTTGGGGTAGGGCTCTTTCATGAAATAAAGAACTCTTAAGAGTAACTTAAGGCAATAAGGCACTTTTACCTCCACTGGCATTACATAACTTTCTCCAGCTCTGGGCCAAATGCTGCTTGTACATGAATGGAAGGGACACCAAGGTCTTCTTGGAAGAAAAAAGCTAAGGCCTTCCCAGTAAATCTGCTAGCATCAGCATCTGTAAGATATTGATTAGCCTCAAGCATCTTAGTGTTAGATCCAACAATATTCTCCTTAGGTGCATCTGAATAAACAGCCTCCAAAAGCTATTCCCTCAAACAACCAAGGCCCTAGTCACCCAAGCAACAGGTGGTAAGTAAAGCAGCAAGGTTGTCTTCAAGAGAGAAAACCTGGTCCTTATGTGCCAACGCATCTTTCAAAAGGTTAGAGAACTAGAAGACCCTCAGCAGCAGAATCAATGTCTTCCTCATAAGAATCCCAGCCAGATTGTCCACTACTGTGGAAAATTTATCCTCTGCAAAGTGTCTAACGCTTTTTTTTTGGGGGGGTGGGGGGGATGGGACAGCAAGACTCTAAAACCCTTGAATAGAAAAAGGAATGGAACTCATAGAATAAATTAAAGCCTTACATCCATCCATCCTGATCATTAGAAGTGGGCCCTGGGAGCTTTGTGGGGGCCACAGAGCAAAAGGAACAGAAGGTACAAGATAAATCCCTAGGAAGGTGATATGACCAGCACAGGGTTGAGGGGGGTCAAGTTGGAGAACCCTGAAATATTTGTATCCTTGGCCTTGCCCTTCAGGGCATATATAGCCAGAAGCCCTTAAAATATAATAGAGTGCAGTAAAAGCAAGAGTATAGGTGCATGCCTATAGGAGGCAAGGCACTCTAGATGAAACTCCTCCCACTTCCATGTGCCTTTACCCCTCCTTCAATCATATTTCTGTCACTTTTCATCTAGCAAAATCAGGAAGGTAATAGACACTAAAACAGAGCAGCCAAGAACTTCAGGACATCCCAACCCAAATTAGCATTTATATGTGAGTAAAGAAAATTCCTTCTGAGGGAATAAGGAACCATCAAGACATCCCAAAGCAGTCTCAAAAATTTAGAGGGAAGGAAAGGAAACTAAAACAGAATGTAAAACACTGCAGCCAAGACTAACATCTTGAGAAGCAAAAATATTAACTTTGTGAACAGATGACCATGTTGCTGTGTTGCAGAGTTGGTCAACAGTAGCATCATTTTTCAAGGCCCATGAAGTAATGATGGAATGAGTAGAATGGGCTGTTATTTGGAAAGGAGCTGAATATACCATAGTATGTAGGCTAGTCTTATATCTCTCCAAACTATAAGTTGTCTTTGAAGTTGGTCTGCCTTTCTTTAGGCCTTCAGGAATGACAAACTAAGTTTATGTTTGTATAAATGACCAAGTTACTCAAATATACTTATGAAGACATGAGTTGCGGAGATGTGCATGATAAGGCACTGCGTTTTGAAACTCTTCTTGCTGACACAATAGCAATTAGGAAGACTGTTTTCTATTTCAGATCTCTAATAGAAGCTGATGCTAGTGGTTCAAAGGGAGAGTACTGAAGATCCCCAAATACTAGACTTAGCCCTGTATGGATGGAGAATCCTATTTACTCCTTGAATAAATGTTTAAATCTCAGTAATGTTAAGATATTTTCTTTTGAAAAAGAACTGATAATGCAGGGACTATCGGAATAGTTTGAATGACAGAATCACTCAACCCCTTGTTCTTCAAGATTTCAGTTTCAAGTTCCACTCCGTCAAAGCAAGACTGTGTAAGTTGTGGTGAAAACAAGAAAAACAAATCTGCGCTTCTACATACAATTTACCCAAATGTGAACCTTAAATATAGCATATATTATACCAATGTCCTTGAAATAGGTCTTGTATTGGAGGAAAAAGCCAGCATTCATTTTCAACATGTCTTATAGATGGTGAAAACAAACCTTTGCTGGCCAAAATAGGGTGATGATAATTCTGTGAAGGTTTTCTCTCATTATTTTGAGTGGAATCCTGGAAATCATGGCTAGCGGAGGGAAGACCTACACTAAAACTGTACTTCTGTTTAATCTTTCGAGCATCTACTGCTAACGCCTGTGGATCTCTTATTCTGGCATTTTACACTGGAAGTTTCTCTGAGATTCCATCATGTCTAATTCTGGGAGGCTCCATTGTTCTACAACTTAAAGAAAGATGTCTTGATTCAGCTCCCATTCTCCTGGGTCTATGGTTTGTTTGCTCAGGTAGTCCGCTTCTCAATTGCCACTCCTGGGATGTATGTGGTGGCTAATGCCGTAACATGATTTTCTGCCCAAATAAGGATTCTTTCTACTTCCTTCCAAGCTGCTCTGCTCTTTGTTCCCCCTTGGTGGTTGATGTAAGCCACTGCTGTGGCACTGTATGACTGAATCCGAATTGGAAGGTTCTGTAGTAGATCTGTCCATGTCAATAGTCTGTTGTAAATGTCACGCAACTCCAGAATATTTATGGGAAGCCGTGATTTGGTTAGAGACCAGCAGCCCTGAATGGAGTGAAGACCATACACCGCTCGCTGTCTGAACAGACTGGCATCTGTCATGATTACATTCCACACCGTTATTGAGGCCTATCTTCCAGTCAACATATTTTTATGTTATAGGCACACTGTGCTTGATTGTGTTTGATCCATGGGTGATCATTTGATGTAGAGGTGCTGGATGTCTGGACCAATGACGAAGTAGTTCCAATTGTAAGAAACATATGTGAAATTTTGGAAATGGTACTGCTAGTGGATACCATTGTCCCGACCAGTTGCATGCACCTTCTGATCAAGATTTCTGAATCTGATAGTCTTTCAATTCCTGATCTGTAGGTCTGAGAGATGTACTGGGGAAGTATAATATTTTGATTTACTGAATCAAATATCATGCCCCAAAAGTGAAGTCTTACTTTTGGTTTTAGATTAGATTTGTTCGGATTGAATTTGAAACATGTTGTTTCAGTATCTCCATAGTGATACGAAGATTTCCTGTAGTAGCTATTGCAAAGGAGCTTTTATTAATAGATAGTCTAGATAAGGGGACAAATTGACTGCAACTGACTGAAAATAAGCTGCCAGAGGCACTACCACTCTGGTCAATACCCCTGCTGCTGCGGCTAGACTGAATGGAAGAGCCACAAACAATCCCCAACTCCATTTGCAGAAGTTCAGTCCCAAACTTGCAAGGAACCTCCACCATGCTTCACTGCTGCCTGCAGACACTCATTCTTGTAACACTCTCTAGCCCTTTGGCGAAAAAAACGTATTCTGCTACAGCCAAATATTTAAAATTTACTCATCAGTCCAGAGCAACTGCTGCCATTTTTCTGCATCCTAGTTCCTGTGTTTTCATGCATAGATGAGCTGCTTGGCCTTGTTTACAAGTCAGAGGTATGGCCTTTTGGCCGCAAATCTTATATGAAGACCACGTCTGACCAGACTTCTCCAGATAGTAGATGGGTGTACCAGGATCCCACTGTTTCCTGCCAATTCCGTGCTGATGGCACTGCTGGACATCTTCCGATTGAGAAAGGAAGCAAGCATGATGTATCCTTCATCTGCTGTACCAGGTTTCATTGGCCAACTACTGCATCTATGGTCCTCAAGGTTGCCGGTTTCTTTGTTCTTCTTCAAAAGAGCTTGGACAGCACACATGGAAACCCCGTCTGCATTGAAATTTCTGCCTGGGAGAGACCTTGCTGATGCAGTATAACTACCTTGTGTCAGCAACCTCACCTTGTTAGCTAAGTTTGGCTGTTCCTCACCCAGTTTTATTCCTCCAACACAGCGGTTTATGTTTCAGTTAATGATTGTGTTTCAACCTACATATTAAATTGACGATCATTAGCCCCTATTTGGTATAATTGTTTAATCATACATCTGACTATATGCCTATAAAATACTTGATTGCAAGTATACCTAGTAGAATTGCTGCCGTTTTGAGGCAAAGGGTGGTCACAGCAAATATTGATTTGATTTAGATTTTTCTTCTGTTCACTCACTATCACAGTGCCCGTGATTGTGGCGCTGTGCTTGCCTGTTCTCTTTCTTGTGATTGCCTAGCGGCAGAATGGCGGGTGTCTACTTCCTGGTTACTCACATGTCATTCTGAGCTCGTGCTATTTTATAGTTCCACCTTAACTGACCTATCTGGACTCCTCCTCCCAGAGAGGCCTTATATGCTGCGTCCTATCATTGCCTCAATGCCCTTTCGTGGTGTACCTGAGCGCATTCTGAGTCTCCCGTTGTGATCCGTTCCTGGCTGCTGAATCTGTTTTGTGTATGACCCTGGCTCTGTCGTACTAACGATTTGTGCCTGAACCTTTGGCCTGGCTGACTGAGCGCTCCGTGCCGACTTTGGCTGTGTCTGACTACCCACTCTGTGTATGAACTTTGGCCTGGATGACTAACTGATCCGTGCCGACTTTGGCTTGTCCGACTACCTGCTCCGTGTATGACCTTTGGCCTGGCTGACTACCCGCTCCGGGCCAAGTACTTTGGCTTGTCTGACTACTCAAATCGTTTTGAACATTTGCTGGTTTGTCGCACTCTCGCCCCCTGAGGCCTGACACCCTCCTTGCAGGTTCTCAGTCTCATTCCTTGGTTGGGTAGGTCCTGTCCCTAATACAGCAGCGCCTAGTCCTACCGGGGATTGTTGTGCCCTTAGAGTTCTAGGTTTCATGGTAGTTTCGGTACCGTACAGTCCTAGGGTATTTCGTTTGTGACCCTAGCATTCTAGTTTGTGGGCCTCCAGTTTCCGCTCCGCTGTAGAGCACACTTACCACTATCGCTACCTCTGTGGTTCTGCTCTCTCTACTGGTTCGCTCCAAACTTGTTCGTCAGTCTGACTAGGTTCAGTGTCAGCTTCTGGTAGTGGACTGCATACTGTCCCCATGCCTGACCCCAGGAGGGTTGGGGAAGTGTATCTTCAGCTTTTCTTGTGTTTGATTCTTTATAAAGTGGAACTGATTTTTGTACACCCGTCTGAGTCGTTATTTGCAAGTCTCCCATGACACTATCATTTTGTTAACTGATAAAAAAAAAACAAAAAAAAAAAAACTATTAACGTCTATTTTTGAAAGCATCCTTACTTTACAGCAAATTAATCTAAACACCTATTTTTATTTGTGAGGTATACAATATATTTGGGGGTTTCCTGGGAACCCTTTCCTCACGTATACCCTTGACACGCTCGAGCCCTTCCAAACATGTTGGTCGTCAGCCAAGAATTGTATTATTGTACTGCATTAATAAGGCAAGGCATTACTTTGGCTCATCAGGCGCCTGATGCCAGAGTTTAAACTTGAGATTAAGCCAAACTACGGTTCCTATTATATACACTCCTTGTTCTACTAATTCCATCTGCACAAGGAGCACTTACATGCTGTTGCGGTGCTGCAGTCCCTTGGACTGCAAAATGGTTGCTTTAGTCTCTGTCATTCGTTGCTCATCCATATCCAGCCAGCCATTCTTCCACCTCCAATGGAGTAGTGGGATATATACAAATGTATGTTGTTTTACTCACAGTCCCAATATCACTGCAGTACAGTTCAGCAGCTCACAGCTGACGCCAGGAGCTCTCATCATAATGTGAAGGCTCCAGCACATTCACAATAGTGGAATTGCCTTGTTAATTAAATAAAAAGAAGTAAAAAGAAATAAAAAATAATTTTCTGTTTCCAAATAGGGAACTAATCTGTACTCGATTGAGAGCACTCTCAAAAAAACTCACAGTAATGTTAATGGAATAGGGGTATAACCACATTTAAGTGGGAGGTGTTTCATCTAGAGTGCTCCAGTGCCCCATGGTCCCTGCATCCCTCAAGGATGTTATATAAATACTTATATGGAGTTAAAAGTACTTATCTGCTTCAAAGGTTTAAAGCGGTGTGCAACTAATCTCATGAGTTTCACATTTAAGTGAAAATGATCACTCTAGAACCTCCTCCTCCCATGCCCTAAAGCCAAGGGAAAACAGGCTTATGGGTAGGGTAATAACTTACCAATATGCACTGTAGAACTCCAGTTGCCGTGCAATAGCCCCCTCAACCCAATAATCGGTGGTGTTGGGAGGGGGCTCCAGGGCAGGGATGCCACTGGTGGAACAGAAACTGCATAACACCATTGGTGTCTCAATATGGCCACCATGCATGCACTTTCTAAAAATCACTGTGGCCCAAAAATACCTAAGACGCATTAAACACGAGCCAAAAAGATAAAAACATGACAAAATAAAACTGAATCAAATGAAAGAAGTTGACTCTACTTGAGTTAAAATTAACTAAGAATTAAACTTAAAATGTATGACAATGTATTAAAGTGATAGTAATACTTAAAATTCATTGTTTTTTATATTGTAGCCATGAAAAAAATATTAAAAACGATATTAAGTGTTATCTGTCAAACCTTTATGGTTTGAGAGATATTCGCAAGTAAAGTTTCCCCCTGAGTGACGTCAGTGCTCTAGCTGACAGATTTGGAATCAAGTCCGAAGACCGGACGCGGCTCTTCAGCAGAGCAGAGATCGCAAGATATAAAAATAACTACTTAATTGGAATAGTATACAAAGTGTGCCTGGTTTGCAAGCACACTTTGTAGACCCTTCCAATGAAATAGTTTTTTTTTATATCTAGAGATCTCGGCTCTGCTGAAGAGCCGCCAGCTGATCTGTAGACCAGATTCAAAGTCTGTCAGCTAGATGGCAGACTTGGCTGAAACAGCCAGTGAGGTGGAAATTTACTTGCCAATATCTCTCAAACCACTTTTTTTTTTTGTTTTTAATGTTTTTTTCATAGCTACAATATAAAATAAAATAAATTTTAAGCATTACTAACACTTTAAGCATCCTATAATATAAAGGCCAGATGTAGGTTTGTCCGATGCAGTCATGAACAGTAGAGACTGCCCGAAATTGTCTGATGCAGTCACGCGCAGTAGAGACTGCCCGAATGCAGCCCGAAATTGTCTGATGCAGTCATGCGCAGTAGAGACTGCCCGAAATTGCCTGATGCAGTCATGCGCAGTACAGACTGCATGAACGCAGGCACTCTGGCCCGTGTAAATGGGCTTTTACACTAGTTAATAATAATTGAAATGAATTAAAATTAAAGCAAAATTAATTTAAATTGAACTCAGAGGAATTAAAATCCCCCTCTGGTAAATGAGAGGGATAGGGCAGAAATGCACAGAGTGCCAATATAGCCAAATCAGCACATATAATGTACATGTGTCTGCAAGACAAAATTACAGGGAGATAATCATAGAATCTGTGCACTCACAAAAACATTCTCTCCAGTCTTCAGGCTTTTATGTGCCATAGAAAGTTCAGCTCAGACCAGCTAAGCAGAACTGAGAGAAGAGGGCTGGTAATGCAAGCCATCCTCTAACATCCCTTTTAGACTGCACTCTGGTTCAAACTCCCAGTGGAGGCCAGAAATAGGAGCCTGCCTAACGGGGGATTACACAATCCCATCCTACAGGCAAAAAACAAATAAGAAGGCTAACTGAAAGAGAATCTTTTCCCATGCACACTCCATGAGGATTACTTTAAAGTCAAACATATCTGACAGGGGTGGAGTGAAGCAGGAAGGCAGCCTCCCTTTTTGAGAGCCTTTTACACCAAGTACCCCGTGCTCACGCAGGAGGATACTTTACCTCATGAAACTGAATATATAAAAAACATATATATAATATTATTTATTTTATGTCTCATGGGGTAAAATATACTCCAGCAGGGGGACGGGGTGCTTGCTTTATACACAGACAGAGAGTAATGACAGCTTGAAGGAGGTAAGTACTTCAAGCTAAGAGCTACTTATTTCTAGGATTTAGTTCCCCTTTAAGAACTCTGTTTCCTGCCCCACACCTCACTTTGTTGTCAGTATACAGTATTCTACACGCACCTCTGCTGTTGATGGGCAACCTGCGAGCACAGAATGTGGGCATTATTAATGAAATTCTGTATGCTGCCTTGGCTTCCCTTTACCACTGGACAATGTGATAATATCTGGAATGCAATTTAGGGACATCAGAAAAATATGACTGCATTCTATTCAAAGACTGAAATAAATAATGCAGAAAACAACCACAACATAAGGAAGTAGCAGACTGAAAATGTACAATACCAAACCTGCTTCTACTGGAGGAGGAATCATAAAAGACTGGGTCTGCTTTGTACAGCTCAAAAAGTGCTGCGGTCAGCCATTATTTTGGTGCCAGAAACACATGAGTGTGACACACACAAAAAAAAAAACAAAACAAAAAAAAGTCTCACAGTTCTCTAACAGGAAAACACACACAAATTACTCTGGAGCAAACTCATCTTTGAAGGAGAAGCAACACCTCCATATTATAGTCCACCACTTACTTTACAAGGACCAGAAAATCCTAATGGCCCCTCTGAATTTTTCCATGCTCCTTGATTCAAGAGATATCATCATCAGTCCTGGAGTCATGTCCATGGAGGTGACAGTTGTTACTACGACCTCAGAACACTCCATCCACTGCACATGGAATCTTAGAAAGAGAGTAATGATTCATTGTAACGTGAGGTTCAATCATTTCTTGTAGTATGTACTACACTATTAGCAATGTTCATATCATTCTAGTTCCTATGTAATTATATTATAAAGTTTCCCCCTCCCGCCCCTTTTTTCCCATATGTCAAGCAGCCTCCCATCAGATATGAAATCTTGTCACTTGCACAGACAGATCACAACAAGGGGGAATCTTCTGTCCATCAATATAGAAAAACCCTGACCCCCTTGACTAAGGAGGGTAGGTTTTTCCTTATAGTGACAGAAGACTGTCCCTCCTCGCGATACGTCCGGACCGGCTTTCTGATATAAAGACAGATTATTGATGTATGGAAAAGGGGAGGGAGGGGGACTTAATATAATAACATAGAAACTTGGGCGATATGAACATTGCCAACGGTGGAAACATTAGTACAAACAATAAGGAATGATTGAACCTTACATTATAATGAACCATCTATCTATTTAACCCTTTAAGGACCAGAGTGCTGTGCAAAGAATTTGCTTTGCATGCATCTCCCTGCTTCTGTCTGAAAAATCATCCGGCAAATGTAATGCCCATCTCTATGGACAACTGTCAAGAATTGATTGAAGATATTTTCTCTTGAACAAAAGTACATGGACAAAATAGGGGCTGTAGAGGCTTATTATTAGGTGAAGTTACTTCTCCTTTAAGATATGGAAAATGAAAACTTATTAAAGTCCAAAATGATTACACAGTTCAGTACAATAGGGAAAAGACATACTGAGAAGTAAAACAGTACCATCAGAACATTGAAAACAAATGGAGGGCTGCCTACAGGAAGATAGGCTGGGACACACAAAGTGTAAATCCCTGTAGCAGGTCTGCTGAGAGAAAAAAGCTCTATGTAAGCAATGAGGTCCTGATGGGATTATGGGTGGGGGAGTGATATAGAAAGGGCTGCTGATCTGGCCTTGCTAATAATGGTTATGGGGCAACTGATAGGCTTCCCTGAAGAGTTCAGGTATCAGGAAGCATCTAAAGATTGGGAGGAGTGTAATGGGAGAGGGGATGGAATTCCAGGGTTACATGTGCAGCACGGGAGAAATCCTGCAGGCAGGAAAGGGAGCACGTCATGAGAGATGCAGAGGTAAAATTCTGTGCAGCTCAAAGACAGCGAGTGAAAGTGTATTTGGAAATAGGTGAGATGTAGGAGGGAGCAATGTTAGTAACGGCTCTATTTTGAATTTAATTTAAAAAGATAAGTAGATCCTGTCTAAGGAGTAGCAGAGAGGAGCAGTAATGTGTGAGGTAGATTAACTTGGGGGCAGAATTCATTAGGAACTGTAGTGGGGTTAGTAGTCTGCAAAGAATGTCAATTAGTAGTGAGCGCCAGTAGTTGAGACAGGACATAATGAGTGTTTGGATTGAAGTTTTAGCAGTCTCTTGGATAAGAAAAGGCCAGATTCTAGAGATATTATGTAGTTGAAGGCAGCATGAATTGGAGATTGATGTATATTGATAACTGAAGAACAGGGCAGTCAAAGCTGATCCACAAGCAGCGTGCTCTGGAGTTTGGTGGTGTTGACAGTGAGGGAAGTATCAAGAGAAAGGCTAGATGGAGAGGAAGGGCATATTTTTAGTGCTATAGGAGTTTTAGATGGTGGGAGGGCACGCAAGAATTAGATACATGGGACAAGAAAGAAGGGAAAGAGATCTAGGGAGGAAATATATATTTGGGTGTCATAAGCATAGTGATCATAGTAAATGGTCAATACACGGGCCTATTATTGGAAAATTAAAGCAATGTGTTGGACACCCTGCTGGTCATTAAAAAGATAATGTGACTTTCTTAAGAAGATCATAACATTTGCCGAACCCTTTTACAAGACATGAGGTGACTGGATAACTTACTGCTGCACCTGATGGCTACAGTTGGAGCCTGTATAGCTGACTATAAGCTGTAGTTTCTCTGCAGCATATTCCACAAACTGACGTTTAAAGGCTCTTTCTTTTGCTTTTGTAGTCCAGGTCAGACGCTCATATACATACAGAAGCCCATAAAGGCCAAGAGACAGAGCAATGAGCCGCCAGCCAACAGCTTTCCAGACCTGAAATCCAACCAGAAAGTGTGAGCATATCCTTATTCAATAGGCAATGTGAACAGATAAAATTAATGAACTTTAGACTAATCAATGTCGTATGGAGAATCCGTGCACTGATGCTTATCAGACAGCCAAACTGAGAAATAATGAATACTTACTACTCCTCCCACCACTATTATGCCCATTGATGTTCGTGACGTCAATGAGGCCAATCCAGTTACCATGGAAACCATGAGTTCTTCCTGCGTCATAGAACCCTGTGGCATTGGAGGCATACTGGGGTTTACTGGGGTCAATGGCATTGCACGAGGGGCCTGAAAACAAATCACAGCAGTCAGGGAACAATACATCAATTCTAGAGAAGAGCAAATAGAAAAAACACATACCATAAGGTTGTCTGAAAGGTGTAGTACATCTTAACGTCAAAGTATCTACTGTGTAAATTAACTACTACAGACTGTTCACTTTAAAGTATTCCTTGTACAATGGAGATAAAGTCAAATTCAGTAAGCTACAGATGATCAGTCCCAGACCAATCCAACTGCACTGCCATGTGTTGGTATGCTCCAGCATTGCTCATCTTTAGTTTTCTGAAGAGGACTAAGCGCAATATACACAATGGCAGAAGTGAAGAATTTGACAAACCAGCTGTAACACAGGAAACAATAATAATTGCTTTTGGATTAAATGGGCATTCAGGGGGTTAAAAAGACATCTTTAAAGGGGAACTACCACCCCGCAATAACTTAACATGCATTCATTCTTCATCTGGCGACTAGCTGCTTAGTAGTGCTAGTCGCCAGAAATATTACCTGGTTCCAAAGATTTTGCCGATTTACTGATACTCACAGGAGCAGGAAGCACAGACATCTCGTCACAGTGACATCTGTGCGCCTGCGCTGTCAGTCCCTTTTGGAGCCAAGTGAGCATCTGTAAATCGGCAAAATCTTTGGAACCAGGTAATATTTCTGGCGACTAGCGCTACTAAGCAGCTAGTCGCCAGATGAAGAATGAATGCATGTTAAGTTATTGCGGGGTGGTAGTTCCCCTTTAAATTAATGACAATTTGGGAATATTTTATTTGTGCCCTATGGGGCAGACACTTTGCTAGTTTTGCCTTTGTACATATAGCACACAGAATTAACCCTTTGAGTGCCAAAGGGATATGCAACGCATTGCTTTGCAATGTGTTGTGTACCCCTCTGGCACTCAAAGGATTAAGGCCAGAGCTGCTGGGCATTTATGTAGTTTTTTTCACGTCCAGAAATTGTGATATAATATTGAAAAATGCCAATTGCAATGTTAAATGGTCTTTTTTTTCTTAAATTGGCATTTTGATACGTAAACGGGTATAAAAAAAAAGTACAAACGATTGCTCGATACGTACCTGATCACCATAAGCCATCAAAGCCCTACGACCATTTTTGGGTCCCAAGAACCTGTTGACGAGCATTGTCCATCCAAGAGAGAAATGGAATTCTACATCTTCCTGAAAATCTGCACACAGTTTATCACAGCTCAGGTCATAGCTGAGATTAAAGCACTGGCGGGGAACCAATAAATCTATCTGGGCTCGTGCACCAAGTGGAAGGAGAGGCATCAGCCCATCTGCAAAATCAGTGAGGAGGGTAGAGTCAATGCAAAATCCTTACATGCAAATGTAAAATGTAGATGTTCAGGGAAAAAGGCAACTGCATCATAAGGACTTTTAACTCATTACATGCTAGAGGTCTCAGACATTCCTTCACAACGCATTGTAGGCCTCTCTAGAACTAAAGGGGTTAAGATCCCCCTTTATAATCAATGGGGAATGTTATTTTTCCTTAAACTGCATAGCCGGTTTACCCTGGAACTGCACATTTTTTCGCCTTATGCATAAGACTCTTAGAATTCAATCAGTGATGGTCATAATACTCCTGAAACACATGTTGATCCTATATTAAACACTTTGTGGCTAAAGCATTGACTCTGGCATCCTAAATATAAAAAAATTCTAACATTCATAATGCTTAATCGGCAGTCTTCATTTTTCTGGGGCACTATTATCACAGCCTCTTTGCAATAATCCTGCCATCTCAGAGGAGTTTGGAGCAGTATTAAAGAACCTGTTCATGCACTAAAAATTACTTGTTTTCAGATAACCCCATTTGGTTCACTCTGGATGAGGAAAGCAGGATCATGGGGGGAGTATAGCAAATTGAGACTAACAGGGCCTCAGGCACCACAGTTCTCTGCGTAGACTCTGCAAAATAGAGTCTGTAAACAGCAAGAAATATAAAGGATACGGTTAAAGTAAAGCCATCGTCTTGAGATTTTTTTTTTTGGGGGGGGGGGGGTGGAAGGTACTTAACTTGCTATGCACTGATGGTCCTCCTTTGTCTTGGATGCTATCTTAGAATGTCACAAGACGGGGGCTTCCCATTGGACTACAAGGGACATGTTACAAGTAGGAGCTGGGTAGACAGATATCTGAGACCAATTCCGCCCCCAGGTACCCACACAGATGATTTATGTATTGCTGGAAAGATAATACAATCCCCTTTCGAGTGATTCCTCATATGTCAAATGTTCATGAACATTTACTATTTTTAAAGAGATACAGAAGCACAGGGGAACAACCTCTTTAAGAACCCATGTCTTAGTTCCTATACACATAAATCTGATATCAACGGAAAGGGAGAATATCACCTTTCCAATCATATCCAACTTAAGGGAGTACACCGGCCACGTGATCACGTGAACATCAGGAAGGAGTAGGTACATATATATTTTTTTTTTTTTTAAAGTTGGCTGGAATATAGAGGGGCACATCACAAACTTCCCTTCACCCATGGACACAAAAGTACCTTTATTTGAAAGAGGAGAGTATAATTTTTAAACAAGGGTACTCAGAATAGCTATGCCAGTTGTTCAACTGGCAATAGGTATATAAAAAAAAACATAGAATAGCAGCATTTCTAGAGGGGGATGTAAAGGACCTCATATTGCCCCTTTTGCTTAATGATAAAAAAAGAATGGCATTTGAAATGGTTAATACCCCTATTTTAATGAAGGGTATTCTTGAGGGTACTTTAGTATTTGGGGTACATTTACATGGTAAAGGGTAATGAAAAATGCAACAGAGTCCCTATCTCACCCTTAAGCATTTGGAGTGACCACTATAGCCTAACTTGAAATAGGGGTGAACCCTCCATCAGATGAGTATAGTCCTGAGATGGCCTCCTGACTTTAGTAATCTCCCAACATTAATAACTGCTGAGTGTGACAAGAATAATTGAACTCCAATCTCACACCTCAGCTCCCTACCCTAGAAGGACAAAAAAAACCTCATTTGAAAGAGTTGCCCCTCTTTCATACTAGGGCACATATCTGTTTTCAATCCATTTGAATGTTGGTAAGTAAACAAAAAAAAAAAAAAATTCTATGTGACTGGTATAATTGTGTGTTGCTGGCACCCCCTACACCAGTGCTTCTCAATCTGTTGTTGTTCAGTGCACCCTTAACACACAATCTGGGATTCTCCAGGCACCCTTAGCATTTCCAGAAATACAGTAATAATTAAGTCTCATAATCATAACGACAGAAATTAGCATATTGTGCACAGTCACTTCTGTCATAAAATTAAAAAGCAGCATTGTAAAGCTGGTGCCTAAAGGCATGCCAAAGTGCCATGGCACCCTGGTTGAGATACAGTACCCTACTGCTATGACAGCCCATATTGATAGGGTAATGTTTTTGACTGGCTTGCACTAGCTCCTTAATAGAAATATGGTTTTCAAAATATATTGGTATATTTAAAGTAGTTGAATTATTGAAAAACTTTATATAGCACCACATTAGGAAAACATTTGTGCACACCAGCCTCAGGATAAAAATACAAGTGATGCAGCTGGTTGTGTAGATTACAAAATAGTATATCGGCTTACCTTCAAATTTGCAATTATATACTTTTTCATGCAGGTATGTCCCATTTCAAAAAATGTATGAAAAATTGTGATAGGTGAAGTTTAGTGATTTGGGAACAACCTATGGTATGTCAACTCAAAGCAATAAGTTTTTATTTTTCTGGGATGGACAGTAGCTACTGAATACAGCAGGACATTCCTTTGTTTTCAAATATTTTAAAAAAAGTGGTATAAATGCAAATAGATATATATTTTAATACAATACCATCTTCTGGAAACATCTGAGCACACAAATCTTGTGACAGAAATAAAAGTGTCTACCTTTTCAAGTCTGTGGTTATTACAAAACATTTTAGGCAGGCAGGTCCCATTTCAAAACAAATGTATGAAAACAGAAATATTTGTGAATAATAGTGCAGGGGTCATACTACTATGGAAACTAGACAAATGGCTACTTACAGTGACAAGTCACTACTCTCTAAGATAAAGTGCATATATGTTTCCAGGGGTGACACCCAGAAAGAATTGTACACCCCTGACATAAGTTGACATACAGTATGGGGTGCAAGGAACACTAAACTGCACCTGTCACAATATTTCTGATTCCATACATAATTTTGAAATGATACATGCCTGCATGGAAATGTTTAGAACAACTGCACACCTGAAGGAACCCTCACTGGAACAGAGAGGCAGATTACAGTCCATACCCTCAGCTTGCTGGGGAGACTTTCATCCTGCAGTGAATTGACAATGGCCACAGCTTTATCGTTCTATCATGCCCACCACTTCAGAGATACTAAAAATCAGTAAATATAACCTATCTTTCATTGAAAAAGGGTACACCATTGTTATGGCTCTCCAATATTTACAGTCCCAAAACGTGCCTAACCGCAACGAGGCAGTTATTATCTATTATTTTAATAGATATTAATTACAGGTATGAAGCAAAGGGTCAACAAGTCATACCTCTGTGCAAACTAACTAGTTGCCTCAAATACATATGAAACTTTTTCAAACTTTTTCAAAAAGATAGAGCATTGTAGGGTTCCTTGTTTCTTTCCCACTTATTTTGTGACCAAAATGTAGAATGATGGAAACATTTTTTGTTTTTTTTAATCAAAAATTTGCCTTCTATTTTTTCAGTTTGTTAAGCCCTTCATTTTGAAAGGGTAACAGAAAAAACATGCTTTTGGTGTTTACTAAACATGAGAAGGTAACAAATGTAGAGATATATGCATTTGCCTATCATTCACTCTATTAAAATTTCAAAAAGCTGTTTTGGATTCTGGGTACGTTTTCTCTGCCATGGTAGATGGCACTAACAAACCATTGACAACTTCTAAAAGTGCAAATTCTGCAGAAAAAATTATGTATACGCAAAAATGTCATAGAAATGTATAATTCATGATAAACCACATGCAAACAAATGCAACACTGGGAGGTTTCATGTGGCAACAAAGGGGGTAAACCTTTTGGAGTGCTAGAGAGATATGCTTTTCGTTGCTCAGGTGTGTAATGCATTGATTTCGTCTGCATTGTGGTACTGATGGGGCATGTGACATAATCCGGGGGCAGGGCCTTATTACAGACAGACACCAGTGATGGTACAGGGGCTGTCTCCTCACTGGTGTTAAAAGTCTGACATAGAGGTGGGGAAATTAAGCTTCTCCATTTCTAGGGAGTAGCATAATATAAAGTGTTATTGAAATTTCAAAGACCACTCTGCTGGCTATCAGACAGGCATGGTATTAAAACAAACAGTGTGTGCGTTAATACTTGCACATTGTACAGAGATGGGTCTCCTTAAAAAGTACTGTGGGGTAAAAGTTCCCTCCACCCAGAGGCAGGGCACTTTAAACAGTTAACCAAACTGAAAACATAACTCTTCCTCCTCTCCAGTGCTAGTTTACACAGCCCCTCCAGATGCCCCCCCTACCATTCAGTTTACATATAAACAAGAATAGGAAGGCAAAGTTACCATTCCAGAGAAGCACTCCACACACTTCTAACAGAAAAATGGCAAATTGGCAAGTAAAAATGAAATAACAAAAAATAAAAAATAAATAATCTTTTCACTTGGTTCCAGTGGGGACACAGGGACCATGGGCATGTCCCAAACAGGGTATGAGAGAAAAAGGGGTTTCATACAATTGCAGCTTGCAATCGTTTTCTTCGAAAACTGGCATCTGCTTTAGAAATGACATTAAGTTTATAGTACTTAGCGAATGTGTGAAGGAAAACCAAGCCGCTTCTTACATATTTGCTCTACACATGTTTGAGGTTTAAAGGCCCAGAAAGTACTTATGGAATGCGTGGAGTGGGTTGTAATTAAGAATGTAAGCATTTGATCCAATTTGCAATGGTTGTCTTACAAGCTATGTCCTTTATTGGGCCTTCAAGGACAATTAACAAGTTGTCCGATTGTTGAAATAAATTTGTAGTTTTATTGTGGATATAGCATTCAAGACACACATCTAATGAATGTAGGAGTTCCTCTGTCTTGATTTGTGGCTTAGGCAATAACAATGGTAAATTTTCTTGACTTATGTGGAATGAAGAAATCACCGGGGGTTGAAGGGTAGGGATTGTCCTCAACGCTGATATCTTCATGGAAAATAAGATAAAGTGATTTACAATGCATTCAGATCTCTGCTAGCCGTGGAAAAAGCTGTCAGAAACAAGTGTAAGAAGTTGCTGCATACTCAAATTTCTGATATTGCAATAAGATACATGTACCACCCTTTGTAGAACAGTAGGTTTTTCTGAAATGCCAACCAGTTTTCTCTGAAACATTACAATGAGAGTGCAAACATGTATTTTGAGTGACAAAAGTTCCATGCCTTTTAACAATCTTGTTCGTATAAAAATGAGGAGACATGAAAAATTGAAGCAATTAGGATTCCACTCCTGCTGTTCATGAAATAAACGTATTTTCCATACCTTGCGACAGATTTGAGCTGCATCTTTCTTTATGGCCTCGAGCATGAGTTCTATGACATTCGAAACCTTTTTTTCCTTCAGTATGGAGGCTTCGAGTTCCATGCCATTAAAGCTAGACTGATAAGGCTAGGGTAGCAGAAGGGACGCTGCTTGAGTAGATCTAATTACATTGGTAGTCGCCCTGGTTCTGCTGGGGATAGCTCCATTAGTGAGTGGCAACAAGCTCGTGTCACTTATTCTGATGCTATGAGAATAAAGTGCTTTTTCTGGTTTGATTTTTGCTGGGACTACTGGAGTTATTGCTAGCAGTGTAAATATATATGCTAGATTTTAATTCATTGGTATTTACATTGCATCTACTGATACTGCTCACAGATCTCTCATCTTTGCACAGTAACTGGGAAGTTTAGAAACAAGATGAGACACCATCAGAACCCTCTCTCTGGTTTGCCCCATCCAAATGATATCATTTGACATGCTTCAGCTCCCATTCCAGTTCTGTTCTGAGATCTGCTTCGCAATTTCCACACTTGGAAAAAAAAAAAAAAGGCCAACATAAAATGTCTTTCTGCCCATGGAAATATTTTCTTTTTACTTCCAGCCAAGCTGACTTGCTCCTGTTTCCTCCTTGGAGCTTTATGTGGATGACTGCAGTCACATTGTCTCATTTTATTTTGACAGGATTGTCCATCAAGATGATTGTCCATGTGGTAAGCTTCATTGTAAATCACCCTTATTTCCAGTACATTGTTCAAAAGTATAGATTCCATTTTTGTTCAATGACCCAGAGCTTTGAGACAATTGTGAGCACCTCCCAATCTGTACAGACTTGTATTTGTTGTGACTACTGCCTTTGATGGAAGATACAATGAGTCTCTCTTTTTGAGAGCCTATGGTTCTACCACAAATTAAATGATTCATAAGCTGCTGGAGATAACTGCATGTGTTTCTTTGGGCATTGTTGCCATTTGATACATTTCTGTTGAATATGTCTCAGATAAATTGCGAATGACACTAGTGTCCTTCACATAGTACCCACTACTTTCATACCATCTTGAATTGTCCGGCACCTTCTTTTTGTCAGACTGGAAATCTTGTTATACTTTGATTGACATGTGGCTGTAAAATTTTACAAGATTTGCCCTTGACTGATAAAATCATCCATATAAATCTGTTATACTGATTCCTCTTGTTCAAAAAGCTGCTGTTAAGGGGGCCAACACCTTTGTAAAAAAACCTTTGTGCCATGGCCAGTCCAAAAGGCAAATTCACAAACAGAATTTTGGAAAGCAAATCAGGGAAAACAACGATAATCTGGGATTGTGTAGCTAAGCATCAAGGAGGTCCAGTGATACAAGGAATTCATCCAGGTCTATAACACATCTTATGGACTCCATCGTGAACGTAAGAAAAATTTGTTCAGTGTCCTCATCCAACCCAGGGTCCAGTAATGTCCATCCTTTTTGGAGACTATAAAAAGCTTTGAATAGAATCATTTGAATCTTTGATGGTCCAGAACCAGTACCATAACCCCCCAAGAGAGGAGCAATAGCTTGGTGGAATGCAATTGCCTTGTTTTGTTTTTTGAAACTGTAGACATGTAAAACTTGCTTGGAGGAAAGGCTTTGAAGTATATTCAAAACCCTCATTAACATTCCAGAACTCCGTTACCTGCAATGGAGTTACTCCACTGAATATGAAATTGTTTGAGTCTCCCCCCAAAAAGAGATTCAAGCGTCAAGCAGCCTCAGCAAGCCATTGTGGACAGAATGTGACAAGGGATAATCTTCTTTCAGCATAAGGAAACACCCACCCTCCTTCAACAAGTGGGCAGGGTTTTCCTTATACTAAAAGAACAAAGTTTGTCCCTTGCTTCAATCTGTCCAATCCGATGGCAGAATTCCAGTTCTGAGGGGAGGCTGTTTGAGGTATGTAAAAGGGGCATGGGGTAGAAACTTTATTATAGACTAAAAGGAAAACAGCAAAGTTATGGATGCTTATAAAGTTACACATCGTTATACAAATGTATATAGCAGACTATTTTACTGTATTACCTAAACATTACCATCCTTTAAAGTATTCTGGACATAGGTAATTGGATCATCAGTCCAAGAGAAGGCCACACAGGGATCTTTGCCCCACTATCAAAAATTACTGAATTCACTGGCACCTTTTTGCTTGATATATGTGCTACGGATGTTGTGAAGCAAAATGCTTAGAACCTGAATACATGTAGTGCAAGAAAGCAGATTGTGATTCTCGTGGTGTGGTGGAAGTGGACTGTGTGCCCCATAAAACACAGTTGCCCTTAAGTGGGTGTCCATTCCCTGGGGGAATGCTATAGCTCTGGGGTGTCAAGGGGGCTTGTGCATTTTTATACATTTTTTTTGTTCATCTACATTGAGCCACATACAAGTTCTATCCATGTTGTTCTAAATTGATTAACTTTATGTTTTTGTTTCAATCTTAATGAATAACTTTTCAGATTCACTTGTTTTAATCAACTTGTGCCCTATACAGATATTTTGATTTTGCTACACTCAGAGGACCTTTTTGTTGCAGGTTTTTTTTTTTTCTTTTTTTGTGAAATGCAGAGCCTTCAACAGCGGCAGATCACAACAGGATGGATACATCAATCTACATGTAGTTTTAGGGCAAGATTGTTATATATGGTTTATCCATATTATCATTCTCATCTCATTTAAATCCACTTTGTACCGCAACATTCTATGTTGATTTCACACAGGGGAGTGGCATGGGTTTATATAGATAAAATATATGCAGACTCAATTTTCTATAAAACAAAGTAAACTAAAGTATTCTTAGGGTGAAAGGTCAACAGATCGTCGTTTCTCTTGAAACACTTTCACATACTGTCACACTAGACGGAATGACTACACTGTCAGATCACACCACTTGTTTCAATTATCTCTCTCCTTTCTCCATTCCGCTGGTATCAGTTTATTGTACATACTGTACAAGTCTAACCTGAACTTATCCCCTATTCTACAGTTACAACACAATATTTCATATGTAAGGGGTCAGAATATCTTAAAGTGATTTCAAGACGTTTCCAAACAGTCTGCATAAACAAATGTTAACATTTCCCCTATAAATCTTGGTGGTTCTAAGAGACCATGGCCATTTGCCCTATAATCATTTCTAAACAAGTCATAGTAGTATCTGACCTATCATTTCCTGCTGCGTGTTCTGCAGAGACACAGAAATCACACTGGAGCAGCGATCTGAAAGGTTCCTTCCAAGTCCTTCTTCTATGTGTCGATGGAGCTCCTAAAAGAACATAAGGACATGTTTTTGTTTTAGACAACACAAGGGTATGTATGAACTATGTTTAGTTTTTTTTTTTTTTTTTTTTTTTTTGCAGAAACCTAATGAGGTGTAATTCTAGGGCAAAACAACCGCCATATAAGAGGGAAATAAAATTTAACACTGTTGTAAATGGACAGTAATGCATAGTATGAAAAAAAAAAATGTATTGCACAGTTTATCCTGCTGAGTACAACAAGGGTACTGCAGCTGCTGAGAGATGTTTTATTCAAAAGGCATTGCAGTTCATACTTACATTTTTTCTGGGAGTTCTGCAGTACCGCAATGGCATGAAAATTTACAGTGGCACTACTGCTACATCATCCTATGTAGGGTTACTATCAACTGACTACAACTGTACATAGACTGATGTAGAAACAGTGCCACCATAAAATGCCATGCTACGGAGGCACTGCACCAAGTTTGAAGAGCAATAATTTTTGAATAAAACATCTCTAAGCAGGGGCGGAGCCGAGACACTGACTTGAATGGACGTGTAAATTGTTTGCTCCATGGCGTCCTGGGGTTTTCTCTGGTTTTTATACACTTTTTAGCCACTCTTCATCCCACAACTTTTTGCTGATGACTTCCCTGAGCAGTCGGAAAGGGAAGAAGAAACAATCTTGAACCTCTGGAGAAATAGCTAAATATCTGCCTAAAGTGCCGGACTGCGCAGTGGAGTTGTGGGGGAACTCAGTGAGGCCTAGTGAAAGCAGCTCGGCTCAGGCTCCTGGGACTTATGTTCTGCTGGGCAATGGCTTCTCTGATCAGCCAACAAATCGACTTGTCTTAGTAAAGATAACATCCAGCATCATTCCACCAAAGCTGATATTAAAGCGGAACTACCACTGCTAAGCAACTTTGTTTCTAATAATTCCCTATTACCAAATTATGGAGAAATATGCATTTATCCTCGGCTGACAGGCAGGACGGAGCGCGGACATCTTGCCCTAGTGACGTCCGCGCGCCTGCACTGTCAGTCACTTCTGGCTCCTAGCAATGCCTCCTACAGCCGGTTGGGACTGACAGCGCAGCCGCGCGGACATCACTAGGGCAAGATGTCTGCACTCCGTCCTGCCTGTCAGCCGAGGATGAATGCACATTTCTCCATAACCAGGTAATAATTCTGGTGACTAGCGCTACTAAGCAGCTAGTCGCCAGATAGGGAATTATTAGAAACAAAGTTGCTTAGCGGTGGTAATTCCGCTTTAAGGATTTATTGGGTGACCTTAAAAGAGCTATGAAGGCCGAAATGTCGGAATTACGCAAGACCATCACACACACTTGGGGACCAGGATTAATGACTTGGGGAGTCACAAGTCTCCTTTGCATAACAATCTTTTGCTTCTAGACATTTGGTGGAGCTGCCCTGCTGGATGCCCAACCTTTTTCCAAGGGGATATATCACCCTAAATTTCTATCCCTTTTAGGAGTTACAAACACTTTGTTATGAACACAGATGTTAGACCTTGTTTATCGTTAGATATGAGGGACCATGTTTTGGACACAGACTGGACAGGGTGGGAATGCTCTCCCTGATATGTTGAATGCACAGCCCAAGTGTAATAATATTCTTGCTGATTGTATTATGTATATCCATACTGAACCAGTACTGTATGTATTTCTTAATAATCCTTTTAACAAAAAAAAAAAAAAAAAAAAAAAAAAACACTCTCTCAGCAGTAACATATTACACAACATGATAAACCCTGCAATATGTATGTACGTCCATATTAAGCTTTACTATCACTTTAAATTGTGGATTTTAACCCCTTGAATACAACAGAGGTCTCCACTAAATTGCCATCTTGCTTTTAAAGGGTAAAAGCACAATTTAAATCAAAGATAATTTTTACTTCCGCCTTATGGTGCAGTTGATTTGCTCCAGAATTAAACTTCTTTATCTTCCTGTATAAGGCCCATACAGTGTGGTCACTTACATTCTTGTACACTTTAAGAACTACTTGGGAAGGATGGAAGTCCAGCTGAAACTCATCTACCAGAACAGAAAGGCGGCGGATCTCTTCAGCCATGGCATTCGACACCTGCAAAATCATCACATACAAACAGGTATTCATTATTGTTACTGCCAATTGCCACTACAGCTCAAGTAGTGGTGAAATAAAATGTTTGTGATCTATGAGATCAATTAGGGCTTTAAACCCTTTGAATGCAAGAGCGGTATGTAATGCATTGCTCTGCAGATCTCTCTGGCACTCAAAGGGTTAAGTTTAAAATACTGTTAATCAAAGTAGCAGCAATTATCTATCAAAATATAGTGCTTTAACATGTTTTTTACTTTTATATTTTTTTTTCACCATGTTGATTACCCTTTAATAAAAAAATTAATAATAATATCAGTGGTTTCCACTGGTAAACAAACCAACACTTACCTTTTTAACAGAAATGTTACGGTTTTACAATAAAAGTAATAGCACAATTTTTATCTATATACACTATATTTGAGATTTAGTAATGGGACAGCTGCCCTTGACCAGAGATAAAAATGGTGAAGGAAGAAAATATAGATCATACCTCTCTCACAGGATTTACAAAGCTGCCCATGTATCACGTTTGGCAAAAAAAAAAAATCAGCAGATGCAAAGTTAAGTTAACCCCTTAAGGACCGACCGCGCACGCACGGTGTGGTCACTTAAGGACCAGGGACCATTTTTTTTTCGGATTCCGGACTCTCCGAACGGCGTGCAGCCGCGCAGGGAGCCCGGAATTCCAGGACAGTCATGGGTCCTTAAGGGGTTAAGGACATGTTCATAACTTTATTTTTGGAAAATGTGATTATCTCTTTGCTGCACTGAGACTAATAAGCATACAAACAGCTTAATTACTAAATTGTACTGCACTCATAACATTCACCATACAGAAATAAGTGTGTGAATAAATCTTAAATGTTACAGTTTCTGGTCCTTTGGCTAGCATGATACATACACAGTTTTTAGTAAAGTTTACAGATATGCAAACTTGAATAAAGGCGACAGGTTCACTTTAAATCAACTGGAATATGTGGTTTCTTTATTTCCTACTGGTGTAAAAGCCCGTGTACACAGGCCAAGGTCTGGATAATGTTAACCCTTTGAGTGCCAGAGGAGTAGGCAACGCATTGCTTTGCAATGCAGTGCATACCTCTCTGGCACTCAAAGGGTTAAGCGGCGGCTTCATGCGTAGTAGAGACTGCCTGAACGCACGTAGTCTCTACTGAGCATGAGGGCTGTCATGCGCAGATTATTACATAGGATGGTGTAACTGGTTTGTGTTTGACATTGTCAGAACACAGAAATACATTCAAACTATATTTCGCTGCTACATATGACAATGCATCAAAATCATATTAGGGGAGAGATTTCCTGCCACAAATGTGGTTTTTCTTCTCTCACCTGTCGTTCCACCTCATCTGTGATCTGCTTGATTTTCAGTCTGTAATCCTCAGTCAGCAACTCCAGTTGCTTTTCAATAAATTCCAAACGGTCTCTGAACTCCTCACGCTTTTCCAGACACAAACATCTGAATAGAGAGGGAAAGGAATCATGTTGGAATAATAAGGATTCAATAACATTCTGAAACAAGTTGCAATAATATTTAAAACACATTTGTTAGAATCTTAAAAACAAAGGGTAAGGAAAAAACATGGTCATTCTGAAAGGGAAAAACAAAAATAAAAAAAATACCTCTGCTCCTGGGCTGCAACATGCACAGACTCCATTATGTGGCGCAAAACATCAGCGATATGCTTGGCTCTTTTTGTATGCTGCTCAAACTTTGTCTTCACAGCTGACTGAGAAATACATTCCTAAAAATAATAATAAAAAGTCCTAGTAACCTAACTGAAAACACTCAGGGACACATGGCAATTAATATTGGTTAAATGTGCATAATCACCATCCAGTTCGCACCTCAAATCGTCTCTCAAAATTCTGGAACTCAAACATCCTCACTTGAAAGCCTTCGGCTAAAGCTCCACCTAAAATAGCAAAATTATAATGAATAAAACAGCTCTGCGATTTATACTGTAAACAGTATTACCCAAAATTCTAATTCAGTGACAGGCAGCCAGATTTCGCTCAGTGACTGGACATGTCCCTTAAGTCCGCCAAATTGCAGCACATTAGGGTTCCAAATTCTAAATCTGTGTTAGGAAAGGGACAGAAAGAGAAAGGAAAGAAGGAAAGAAGAGAAGAATGCTGGATGCTAGCAAGGTCTCCAGTGCATTGCTTCACATAACAGGTTAAGGTGGAACAGCAGATTTTATAGGGAATGATGATCAGAAGCAAAATAAAGAGGATGTGAGCTTTTGGGGCTAAAGTCTGTACATGTGTGGTATTAGAGGGAAACTGTCTTCTCTTCCTACAACACCAGGGATTAGACTGTAGGGTGCAGAAACCTTGAGGATCCCATGTGGCCCTATGGATATCTGTTGACTACCAATGAAAACAAGCAAGTACTTAAGAGCATATAAGTTTTCGAAATCCAGTGATATTCTATGTAGCCCCACAATGGCTCCTATCAAACTTTTGTGGGTCACAAAACTGAATCCAGGAGATATGTGGGTGGGGCAGCTGGGCTCCACAAAAGAAGTTTGAAGCTTATGCCACAGACTTCAAATAGCTGTAAAGCTATTTACACAGCCAAAACTAGACAGACATGTCCAAGAATTCAGATCCATCTCCAAAATGCCTAGACAGGTGTAGGAGTCAATATTCTGACAAATGAATTTGTTGTAAGGCTGATCAGTTACTCTGTACACCACACATCCCCAGTTAGGACAGATCTGAACCCAAAGATTAAGAGCTGGTGATGGGTTGCTACTGATTGCTGGTTCCCCTTAAAATACCCTGTATTCCAAGGCTAAGACCTTGTCTTAAATATGCTCTGTGCCCCCCCTTGACCCATTCAGCATAAGAAAGATGAATAGTGACCTCAATGGCATTACTAGACCTTGGATCCTATAAGGTCAGACATTACAGGTTACAGATGTACTTAAGTAGACCACTGGCCTGCCAAGTGTGCTAAACGAAAATAAAACACAGCTAGATTAAAAAGTAAAAAAAAGTTTTTACCTCCTTCTGGCATTCCTTGGGCTTTTTGTATTCTGGCATTCAAAACTTCCTTTGCAGAAACAAAAAATATTCGATCTCCCGCCTGGGTTCGATCTAGTACCCCAAGCTCGTCCACCAAGAAACTGGTGCAGCGCTCCATGTGCTGCCTGCGGACCTGCAGGTAAAGAAGTTTCATGGGGAAGTTACTGGATGCAATGCACTAGTATTTCATTAGATAGAGTCAACATCAGTTACTGTAATTACAGTATTTGGTTGTGTTATCAGTGATATATAAATCCGCTGCATTGTGAGGTAAAATTCCTACAGTGGCAGAGCAAGAGAAATTAACACCACTAATCATGAAGAAATAACTTCTGGAGTGTTGCTAGGTACTGGATGAGGGGGCTAAGTCTCCATGAAATAGAGAAATTTTGCTTACCGTTATTTCCTTTTCTTCTGTGTATCTCCACGTCACTGAAACAATGGGATTACTTCCTGCCTCCAGCTGGTAGGACCATAGAAAGTTTAAAATGGACTCCTCCCCCAACCTCCTCAGTTATACCTTTGTCCAAGCTGAAACGGTACATAAGCACATATTGAGGTTAAGGGTGGGTGTGACGTGGAGATACACAGAAGAAAAGGAAATAACGGTAAGCAAAATTTCTCTATTTCTTCTGTGTACTCCCCGTCACTGAAACAATGGGAACTTCCCAAGCAAAAAAACATAAGGGGGGGGGGGAATCCACATAAATATAAGCAGCATTATCACATAACATCAGAGGATAATAATAATAAAAATAAGAGAAAAGATGGGGAGAATCTTACCCTTTTATTGAGGGATCACTGCTTGCAGGATTCCTCTTCCAAATTTTGCATCCGCAGAAGCCTCTATATCCAACCTGTAGTGCTTAATAAAGGTTGAGATAGAGGACCATGTAGCTGCCTTACATAAGTCTTCGGCAGAGGCGTTGGCTCTTATAGCCCACGAAGTGGCTACAGCTCTGGTAGAGTGAGCTTTTAATTTAAGTGGCGGCTCCAATTTTGCCTCTACGTAAGCAGAGATAATGCACTGTCTAATGCATCTAGC
Source organism: Rhinophrynus dorsalis (assembly GCA_037306005.1). Lineage (NCBI taxonomy): Eukaryota > Metazoa > Chordata > Amphibia > Anura > Rhinophrynidae > Rhinophrynus > Rhinophrynus dorsalis. Next base: position 162,479,119 of record CM074724.1, read on the forward strand.
AATAGATTGTTTGGATGCAGAATAACCCTTTCTTTTCCCATAGTACTGAACAAAAAGGGAGTCTGATTTTCTAAAATCTGCTGTTCTCTGAAGGTAAGTGGAAAGACACCTGACTAAATCTAGAGAATGCAGTCTTACCTCTTTTACACCCTTTGGGGAAGAACAAAAGGAGGGAAGAACTATTTCTTGATTCTGACTGAGCTCCGAAACTACCTTTCCCCTAAAGGATGGCTTCATCCTGAGAACTACTTTATCCAGGTGAAAAGATAGATAAGGAGCCTGGCAGGAAAGGGACTGTAACTCATTAACTCTTTTGGCAGAGGTTATGGCTGTAAGAAAAATTGTTTTCCAGGTTAAATGTTTTAAGGATACAGCGTCAATTGGTTCGAATAATGGGGAATCCACCAGTTGTGTCAGGACCACATTTAAATCCCAGGACGGGATTATTTCTCTGAGTCTTGGACGAATCTTCTCTATTGCTCTGACAAATCTCCTTATTAGGGCATCCTCAGCCCAGTGTTTTGTCATAACTGCTGAAATGGCGGAGATCTGGACTTTCAAAGAGGCTGGGCTTAGCCCCATATCAAAACCCCTTTGTAAGAAATCCAAAATTATTGGGGCAGTAACCTGATCCTTACTGATCTTATTCTTGATGCACCAGGCTCTAAACACTTTCCAGACTCTGTCATAGATCTTAAGAGTGGATTTCTTTCTGCCTGAAAGAATCGTATCTGCTACCCTGTCTGATATTCCCTGGGCTAATAGAGCTTGCCGCTCAATCTCCAAGCTGTTAGACGGAAAAATTTTGGATGCGGATGACATAGAGGTCCCTGTGGTAACAGATCTGCTCTCTCTGGCAGAGTCCATGGATCCTGACTTGACATCCTGACCAGGTCTGAGTACCAAGTGCGCCTTGGCCATTTCGGGGCTATCAATATGACCTCTGCTTGCTCCAATCTCACTTTCCTCAGAACCTCTCTGATTAGAGGAATTGGCGGAAAGATGTAGGCTAGGGAGAATTTCCAGGAATGCCTCAAGGCATCCTGGCCTAGGGCCGAGTTTGTTTTCCATCTTGTGAAAAACTGCTGACATTTGCAATTCTCTGGGCTTGCCATAAGATCTATTACAGGGGCTCCCATCCTTCTGGTAATCTGGATAAATACTTCCTGATTTAAGGACCATTCTCCTGGGTGAATTTTCTTTCTGCTCAAGTAATCTGCCTGAACATTCTGAGACCCTGAAATGTGGGAAGCCGTGATTGCTACCAGGTTTTCTTCTGCCCACTTGAACATGCTGGTCAGCTCTTTGTTTAGAGCTGCACTCCTTGTTCCCCCTTGATTTTTTACATACAGGACTGCTGACATGTTGTCTGACCTGATGTGAACCGCTGAGTTTTTTAAGAGATGCTTGAACTTTAGTAGAGCGTATCTTATTGCTCTGAGCTCCAATACATTTATGTGCAGGGATCTCTCTTCTTTTGACCATAACCCCTGAGTTGATCTTGATGCCCAGACGGCTCCCCAGCCTAGAGAACTGGCGTCTGTGGAAATGATGTTCCATGCTGGCTCTGTTAGAGATGTGCCCTTTCTTAGGTTTTTTTCCCTTGTCCACCATAACAATTCGTGGCGAACTTCTGGTGTTAGTTTTATTCTCTGCAGAGGGTTCTGATGATGCTTGTCCCAATGATTCAGGAAATAGCACTGAAGATGCCTCGCATGAAACCTGGCCCAGGGTACCACCTGAATGGCTGACATCATGATACCCAGACACCTCATGAAAATGTGGGCAATATGGCTTTTCTTTTTTCTGAAATTTTTTACATTTTTCACAATATTCCTGATCCTGTCTTCTGTTAGTGATATAAGAGGTACTAGGGTCCTGAATCTCATACCTATGAAGACCAGATCTTGAGTTGGGGACAGATGGCTCTTCTGTTTGTTTATTACCCAACCCAGGTTTGACAGATGTTCCAACACTATTTTTGTGTTGATAGTTGCCTGGTTTTTTGACTGGGACACTAACAGAAGGTCGTCTAGGTAAGGAATGACCAGGATCCCCTTTTTTCTTATTGGTTCCAGGGCTGCAGCTAAAACTTTTGTAAACACCCTTGGGGCCGTGGAGAGCCCGAAAGGGAGAACCCGAAACTGAAAATGCTGATCCCCCAAGGCGAATCTTAGATACTTTCGATAATGTTTTCTTATCTGAATATGAAAGTAGGCATCTTGAAGGTCTATTTTGGAGAGGAAACTGCCAGGGGGAACTGATCTTATTACTGAATTTACTGATTCCATCTTGAACCTTTTCTTTTCCAGGCATGAATTGACTGCTTTCAGGTCCAGGATGGTTCTGATTGAGCCTGAGGGTTTTGGAACTGTGAACAGGACGGAATAAATTCCCTTGAACCTCTGATCTGCTGGAACCTGTTGAATGGCTCTCTTTTCTAAAAGGGACTGGATCTCCAGGAACAGAAGCTTTTTCTTCCTGGGACTGGAGGGAATCTTTGAATTTAAAAATCTGTGAGCTCTCGGGGTCTGAATGAAGGGGAGCGGGTATCCCATTTCCAGAATTTGGTGGACCCAACGGTCTGAAGACTCCCATTGGGCCTGAAAAAAATGCAGGCGACCCCCTACCTGCTCTGGAAATGGCCTCCGCTGACCTTCAGAACTCCTTTTTAAACTGCTTCTTGGGGAAATCCTTCCTGTAAGTTCCCCTGGATGACTGATAAGAGGATTGTCTCCTTTGGTCAAATTGCCGACCTTGATACCTTTTGGAGTCACGAAAGGAATATGACTTATTCCTATAAGACGAAGATCTAGGAGGAGATCTCTTCTTTCTCTCCTGAGGGAGAAAAGCACTCTTTCCTCCTGATAGTTTTTTAACTATCTCCTCAAGTTGTTCACCAAACAACATTTCTCCCTTAAAAGGGAGGTTGACTAATTTGCTTCCTTAATAGCAGCTACTTCCCTGGCTAGTTTAGATCTTGACACCCCTGATTCAATATTTTCTTCCAGGTTGGTAAGCCAAATCCTCATGGCCCTAGAAACACAGGCCAGGGCGGTAGCAACCTGCATGTTGCTCCCAATGAGGGTAAACTGCCTCTTAAGGGAAGACTCCAGCTTTCTGTCCATGGCATCCTTAAGGGATGAACCATCTTCTAGAGGAATGGTGGTATGCTTGGCTAATCTAGATACCGCTGCATCTACCTTAGGAGGAGACGTCCAGCTCTTGATTTGGGCTTGATCAAAAGGATACATCTTTCCAAATCTTTTAGTGACAGAAGATCTTTTGTCTATCTTCTGCCATTCGTCTGTAACAATATCTGTGATAGACTGATGAACTGGAAAAGTTAGGGCTGGTTTCTTGGAACCCACAAAAGCCGCATCCATGATGCCTAACTCCTTTTGTTCATCTACTAAACCCAGTGATTTACGCATAGATTTTAGAAAAGCCTCAATTTTATCCAGGGCAAATTCACCTGAATTCTCTGTAATCTCTCCTTCTTCTTCCTCAGAGACTGAGTCCGAATCTGCTTGACTATTCTTATCCTCATTATACAAGGCCCCAGGGGAAGAGGGACCTTCACCCGGATCCTCTAACCTTTGTCTATTTTTGGGGTTTAAGGAATCCTGCATAGCTGAGAGAAGGTCTCTTGCATTGAGACCTTCATCCAGGAGAGGAAATCCTGAAATTGTCCTGGCATATCCTGCAAGGCCATTTTTTTCATACAATCCTGGCAAACTTTAGAAGAGTCAGCAACTGGAAGTTTTTTATCACAGTTGGCACAAGATTTCATTTTTTGGGATTTTTCCTCCTTAGGGGGGCCTGCCTCAGCCTTGTCCTTACTAGAAGAGGGCTACTAGAAGACATGGTCTAAAACTTAACTTTTAATCCTAATAACTCTAAAACATGTAAAGAAAAATATTAATCCTACCTGCAAGGTGCAGCCTGCTTCTTTTATCCGGCGTGCGTTCCACAGCTGAACCGCTCATGTGACTCAGTGGAGACAGAAGACTCCGTCCACAGCTAGCACTTCCCCTCCCGTTCTGTGCGCACAGCGTGCGACTCACGCTGGAACGCAGCATGCATGCAGCCCTTCCTGCCAACAACGTGTTTTGCTCTTTCCCAGGCGTCGCTCCTGTGCTGGCTGAGCAAACAGGAGGAAGATCGCCTGAACGAAGGGGAACCCTTGTCTGATCTGGACAACATCACTTTCCTCTGCTGGGGCATAACCGAAGAGCACTCCGGTGCTTGTGCGGCGTGGAGCAAGATCAACCCGGCCGCATATGAAGAAACGGTACGCTTTTTTTTTTTTTTTAACAAAACGGAGGCTCGCGCCTCCTGTCCATCCAGCTGCTAGGACCAGAAAAAACTGAGGAGGTTGGGGGAGGAGTCCATTTTAAACTTTCTATGGTCCTACCAGCTGGAGGCAGGAAGTAATCCCATTGTTTCAGTGACGGGGAGTACACAGAAGAAATTATGTTAATCTCCATACTATCATACCTGGGAACTCTCTGCATCTGCCCCAGAGACTCCAGTTTTCAGACTGATTAAAGTGTCTCCGGGAACAGGGGCCAATTCTCCAGTGGTGGGGAGTTTCTTCTCTTTCCCACCCCGTCCCTGACACCTCCCCTCCTTCCCACCCTCTTCTGCCCACTTCCCACCCACTTTATGACACACAGACTAGTAAGCCCTGGTCACCGGTTAAGCTCTGTTCCTTTTATGAAGAGAACTGCATCACTGACATCCCCTGGTCAGCAGAAGATGAGCCTTCTCTGGGGGCTCAGTGGAAAGAAGTTCCCAATGTGTGTATACTAGCAAATGTGTAACTGGGCTGCAGTTTGAATTAGTAATGCATTAGATTGTTTGAAGTCCCAGGTCCAATGTGAACCTTCACAACCCCTGAATCAAAATTCTTTCTTCCATTCTGTTTTCCATTTACTTGGACAATTACTGTCACAGCACATTTTGCTTCAAAGATGCAGTTAAAAGGCTAATATCAAGAGTGATATCACCATCCATCTGAGCCACCTGGTCATTTAAACATTTTAGTTCCTCCTCAAAAAGGGGCAGTAAAGTCACAATAATATATGTTGAACTAAACTAGTGCTTCTCAGAATGCATGTGTTAGGGGTGCTTCAAGAAAAGAACGATTGAGAACCACTGTACAAAACATTCAACTGAAGTTCTACAGTTTTGAGAGATATAGGGATTCAAAGTTTCCCCCTCCCTCCCCTTCTCCTGATGTCAGCGTCTAGCTGACAGTAGGAGATCCCGGTCCGAGAACCAGCAGGAGGCTCTGCAGCAGAGCAGAAAACGCGGTACTTAAAAAGAATTCATTCATTGGAAAGGTCTACAAAGTGTGCTTGCAAACCAGACACACTTTGTAGACAGTTCAAATGAATGAATTATTTTTAAGTACAGCGATTTCTGCTCTGCTGCAGAGCCTCCTTGAGTCATATGACTCGAATCTCCTGCTGTAAGCTTTACAGCTGACACCAGAAGGGGAGGGAGGGGGGAACTTTGAATCCCTATATCTCTCAAATCATAGCAGTTTGAGAAATAGGGTTTGTTGCAAATAGTTTATTTCCTCTGTGTCCAATCCACGGCATAGACTTGGGCTATTGGCTACGCCTTCTAGCTGGTAGGACCAATCCAAATCTTTTAAAAGTCTTCCTCTTCCTCCCTGGGTCAGTTATATTGGTCCTACCTAGCTGGAGGACGGAGAACCTGCTTCTTAAAAAATAATTTTTTTTACCTTCAGGAATTTTTTTATTTTAATACATGCGGCTGCCTTAATCCAGTCGATCAATGTTGGTTGAATCCTCTGCTCATCATTTCTAAGCTCAACAAGATTAATTCCTTGCTTAATTTCAGTCTGCCCCTGTTGAAACCTGGCCTAGCGTTCTTAGCAGTGCCAGCAATCCAGGACGCCTTCAGCCTGCTAGCGTTCTAGAAGTGTGCGGGTAAATGATGCCTCATAACTAACCGGAAACAGGAAGTGCTCACCAGTGGAACGCACGCGAATGCACATGGCAAGCAGTACAGAGGGATAAAAGGAGGCTATGAAGTGGTGTCCGGATGGATAGGGGTAAGATATTATTTAATAAGCTTGAATTTACTTTACAAGTATTATTGTTTTTGCTGTTACTGAAAGCCTGCTAATATGGCTGCTCCCAAAGAAGTAAAACCTGTGGATAAGCCTAAAACAGATTACCCTAAAGAAGATAAAACAACCCCTAGAAGTAAAACATGTGCTGGCTGTGATCAGTCCTTATCTAGCAGTGTCCCAGCAAAATTGTGTGATGATTGCCTGAAAAAAGCTGCAGGTCAAGAGGTGCCCCTTCAGTTTCAGAGTTTTATCAACTGGATGAAAAACTCCATGCAAGAGACTTTTTCTGCCATGCAGGAGACTGCCAGAAAGCACCCCAGGACATCTGATCCTGAGTACTTCTAGACATAGAGAAGAAGAAGATAAAAGTTTTCTTGACTTAGATTCAGGAGCCTCATCAGTAGAAGAAGGTGAGATTCCTGAAGAAACTGGAAGTTTTTCAGTAGATAAAATGGACAGATTAGTTAAAGCCATGAGGAATTCATTGGGCTTAACTGAAGGTCAAAAAGAGCTGACCATTATGGATACGGCTTTTGTGGGATTTAAAAAAGCAAGCCCACAAATGTCTATACATTAGTTCTATTCAGGATATTATTAAGACCGAATGGAAACAGGGAGATAAGCGTTGTTCTGTCCCCAGGTGCTTTCATAAGACATCAAAAAAAAACACTATCCTTTTAGAGGATGGTACATCTCTTCGTGACTCAACGGATAGAAGGGCAGATAGTGCTTTGAAGAAATAGTTCAGCACCACTGGAAATATTTAAAAACAGCGACAGCTATGGCATCTATTTTTAGTACGCTGCGCATCTGGATTTTGGAAATAGAAGAAAAGATTGAATCTTCAGTCTCCAGGAACCGTATTCTTAAGGATTTGGGTATTGTCAAGGATGCTATCAATTATTTGTGTGATGCATCCTTGGACAACATCCGTCTTCTCTCTAGAGCTTCAGAACTATCGATAACTTCTAGAAGAGCATTATGGCTCAGATCCTGGGAAACGGATCCCAAAAAAATCGTTTGGTGTCCTTACCATTTGCGGGTTCTAAGCCATTTGGGGATTCCCCAGAAGAAATCATTACACGATCTTCAGGTGGCAAAAGTCCTGTTCTGGCGCAAGAGAAAAAATATCGCCGATCACCGCTTACAGCCTGTCAGTTCAGACGTCAATCCTTTCTAATGACCAAGAAGTATCAACCAGGCAGAAGATTTGATCCCAAGAACAGAGGTTCCCAGGCCCTCTGTGATTTCCAGGGAAAAGGGCAATACCCTCAATGAAGCCAGTTTGTCCCCTTCTCCTCCAGTAGGGAGCAGACTGTAGGAGTTTCAGAGATCCTGGGGTCAGATTCATCATGACCAGTGGACTCTGGACATCATTCAACAGGGATATTCATTGGAGTTCCAGATTGCCCCCACGATTCCGAGATTCAGGACATGGAATATCAAAAACAGAGTAAGGGCCCAGCAGATGAGGATTGCACTCTCTTTATTACTCCAGAGCAGGGTAATAGAGGAAGTGCCTCAGTCTCAGAAATTTTGGGGCTTTTACTCAATGCTCTTCTATGTTATAAAACCTTCAAGAGACATGAGACTTATACTATATCTCAAAGACCTGAACTCACTATTGAAGATCAGACACTTCAAGATGGAAACTGTTGTCCACCTTGAAGACAACTCCTCCCCAGGCATATCACACGAGACTGGATCTACAAGATGCGTATTATCATCTTCTAATCCGAGAAGATCACAGAAAGTATGTTCGCTTTCACATATTTCATTAACATTACCAATTCAGAGTCCTAACATTTGGGCTAGCTACTGCCCCTCGGATCTTTACCAAAGTATTGGCCATAGCAATGGTGGAACTCAGACACCGATACAGAATCAGAGTCATCCCTTACCTGGACGACATTCTCATTGTGGAGGCATCCAGTCTGAGTTCTCAAGCCAGCACCAACATTTGCAGGGACTTTCCTATCCAGACTGGGATGGCTAACAAATTTACAGGAGAGCTTGCTTTCTCCCAGTCAACAGACACTATTCCTGGGAATAAAGTTTGACACCAATGAGCCATAGTATCCCCTTCTGCAGACAGGAAGTCCACTGGGCCATCTAGCTTCCACCTATCAGATCCTACCTTGGGCCAAGGCTCACTCATGCATAACCCAGAAGAATTACCTTACCTTTTACAAAAGACATCATCACAGCCTCTTGTATCAGATACCAGTCTTCAAATCAACCAAATAGGAACTACTTTAGTGGTCTCAGCCTCGGAACCTAGCAAAAGGACGCCAGTTGGTAGACCCAGACTGGGTAATCCTATACACGGATGCAAGCAGCTCCAGATGGGGCGGCATTTGGGACAAATGGACAGTACAAGGCACTTGGTCCAGCAAAGAATCCCAACTGCACATCAACCTAAAAGAACTGCTAGCAGTCTAGAAAATGCTCAAGCAGTTCATTCTAAAGGGCAGAGCAGTACTAATCAGGTAGGACAATGTGTCTGCTGTCCACTACCTATTACATCAGGGCGTCACCAGCTTTCAACTGAACAGACTGGCGTTACAGATTTTCACACGGGCAGAAAATTACCTGTTGGTGCTAACAGCATAATTTCTCTTGGGACATCTAAGACCCCATCAGCCTTCAAGATGTTCCAGATCTCCTGATGCAGGGTCCTCTTCTTCATCTAGACCCTCGCTACTTCCAGCTCAGGGCCCGGAGGCTGAGCGGGAATCCTTGAGGTTACAGGGCCCGGAGGCTGAGTGGGAATCCTTGAGGTTACAGGGTTCTTCGGATGAGGTTATTGATACAATCCTCAGAGGCAGGAAGTCATCAACATCTAAAATATATTACAGGGTTTGGGATAATTTTCATAAATGGTGTATGGCTCAGAACCTCGACAGAGCTTCCAATTCGGCCCCCAGGATTCTGGACTTCCTACAGGTTGGATTTCAGAAAGGTCTTAAACCAGCATCTCTTAAAGTTCAGCTATCCGCCATATCAGCAGTTCTGGCTACTCCATTTTCTGAGCATTATCTCATTAAGAGATATATCCAGTCTGTCACCAAGATCAAACCCACCATTAGGGAACTTATCCCCCCTTGGGACCTTAACCTCGTGCTCCACCACCTGGCATCCCAGCCATTCTTTGAGCCTCTGGAGTCTGTTTCCTTAAAACATCTCACCCTCAAGGCCTCATTTCTTACAGCTATCACTTCGGATAGACGAGTCAGCAAACTGCAAGCCTTAGTTGCCGCTCCTCCATTTATGGTATTTCATAAGGATAAGGTAGTCCTTAGACCAAAACTATCCTTTAGATCTAAGGTAGTCTCCAAGTTTCACCCAAATCAGGAAATAGTTCTTCCGTCCTTCTGTCCAGAACCCTCTCATGAAGTGGAACACAGGCTTCATAATCTAGATCTCATCCGCTGTCTGCAGACCTATCTTACTAGAACTAAATTGTTCTGTAAAACGGATTCTTTATTCATTCACTTCTGTGGAAAATTCAAGGGCTCTGCAGCATCCATTACTAGATGGCTAAGAGACTGCATAAAACTGGCCTACGAATCTGTGGACCTCTATCCTCCACAGGGAATCAGGGCTCATTCTACCAGAGCTATCGCCACCTCATGGGCCCAGAAGGCACTGGCATCTCCGAAAGATATTTGCAAAGCTGCCACCTGGTTGTCAGTCTCTACGTTCATTAAACACTACAGACTGGACGTTCAGGCACTGGAAGATGCAAAATTCAGACGAAGGTGCTGGAGGCAGCCATCTCCATCTAACATAATGACTATGGCCCTCCCTTACCGAGGTACTGCTCTGGTAAGTCCCACAGTCTATGCCATGGATTGGACACAGAGGAAAAGGTGAAATTTACTCACCAATATTTGTTTTTCCTCTGTGTCCTTCAATGGAAACCTCCCTTTGGTTTATGCTAGTATGGTATCGGTCCTAGGTGACTATGATATCTAGCATTACTATATGTATACATTCCTGGCTGTATCTAACGATCTCTCTTTTACAGCTTTGACAAACGTATAACTGACCCAGGGAGGAAGCGGAAGACTTTGGATTCTTCCTACCAGATAGAAGGCGGAGCCAATAGCCCACAGTCTATGCCGTGGAAGGACACAGAGGAAAAACAAATATCGGTAAGTAAATTTCAAATTTTTTTCAATATCTACCTAAATGTAAATATTTTTTATGGGACATTACGGTCCCTTTAACCAAATGGTTTCCTTGGTTATGTCCTAAAAACAACTTATTTGCATTTAAACACTTTAAATAATATTCTTCTTAAGAATCTTTTAAATTCAATTGCATACTAAGAAAAGAACACTATATGAAAGCAAATTAAAGCCTAAATTCCACTGTAGTTGAGATGCCTTATCACTGGTTTTATGACCAGATTCCATATGAAATCTGTGAGTAAATTTGTACATAAAACCCTTGATAAAGTGGTCAGTTGCATATTGCAATTAATCCAGACCTAAAATCAACTGACTAACTCATTACAGGCAGTAGAGGAAGTAATGCACCAGTGCTTCACTGTACTGGTTATGAAAGGTTTTCCTTTTTGCCACAAGGGAATGGATTGTAGCAATAACAAACAAAATATTATATGTAAGTAAAAAAGTGTTAATTATTGGAATATCTGCCTAGACAGAGTACTATGACTCACTCTCCTTAACAAGGCATTAGATCACAATTATATAAACTGTTGTTGCAGAATCCTCAATGGTACATTACAAACTGTTCTACTTAGAGCAATTACATGGCAATTGGTGACAAGGACAATCCAAACCCTCAAATTCAACAGCAGCACAATTACAGAACAAATTAGTGTTGCTCGAGCCCCAATGCTGGTGGGTAGAGTTGCATTAACCCTTTGAGTGACAGAAAGTTTTGCAAACTAATTTGTTTCACAACTCTCAAACCACCAAATGAAAAAAGAAAGGGCCTCCTATTGTTTAAAGGCTACCAATGACTCACAGCCCCACAAGAGGTTTGGCAGTTTGTACTTTTGTTGGCAGCAAATAAGACTGTCAAGCTTTGACCATTACTGCCTATGGAAACTACCAGCCACAGTTTTATTGTGAATCCCAAACCCCCTGCCAGCACCAGTGGACAGAAAACAAACCAATATAGTTGATAAAATGGCTGCATAGCTCATCCCAAGGTGTTATCCAAGTCTGTCCTCAGAGCAGCAATTTAAGTAAAACTGTATTTTTGCCCTTTGAGGGCATGTTATGCTGGAGATTTGCATGGAGAGCACTTAAATATGATGTCCTACATTCCTGTCTCTGGGGGGACCTGATATGGATGCGATAGTTGACCCACTTCTGGTTAGATAATACCTGGGTGTTGAAATACAACTTCTAAAAAGCCCAATGTAAATGATGTGCATTGTGACCCCATATACTGCAACAGAGATCAATCCTGCAGCAACTTGTTTGTGCTCTGTATTGAAGCCAGGAAAGTTGTCGGACGCTATAATAGGCCGAGTTCACGAGAAGTGGTAGTCTATACCGCAAATAGACTGCTTACACGATAGTGTTATTTTCTATATGGGTGATATCAGAGTTGTCCTGATGTTGCCCATTTGAACACACCCTTACTCCATGGGCCGGACAACTCAGACAAATGCAGCAATGATTCCTCTAGCACAGAAGACAACCTACTATGTGCATGCAGGATTGTTGGATGGCAATTCTAGCACTCCTAACATGTGCAAACTTTTTTTAATTCTCACCACTCCATTATCATCTCCTGCATTTTTTTCCCTCTCCCCCCACTCCAATCCTTACAAAAGGTATTTACGACCTTCTACAAGTAGAGTGTAGATGCTCTGATCTTATCTGCTGCTATGTTTTCTTAAACCTACACACAGCCAAACTTGAATTTTATGTATCACTGTGAATTCTGTGTCCTTTTAGTCAGAAATGCTTTAGACTTGAGAAAGGGAGGTTCTCCCGAAAGCTTGTCAATCCAAAATTCTGTTAGTCCAATAAAAAAGGTATTACAAGATACTTATTTTGTTTGTTATTTTACATCTGCATCACTGGACTAATACGGCTACAATCTCCACTCTAATAAAAGGATAGACATTTTGACTTAACATGAAATATTCTACAGGTGCATAATATGTTGTTCTCCTTTTAACCCTTTCAGTACCACAGCGGTGTGCAAAGTATTGCAGAGTAATGCTCTGCATATGATGTTCAAAGGGTTAAAGCAATGGGCATTTTTTTTTTTTTTTTTTTTTTTTTTTTAAAGATGCCTATGGTGCGCACTTCATTTCCCCCTGAATAAACAAACTGGGCCTCACTAATCAGGCTACATAAAGCAATTTTGGAGCAAACTAACTACACCATGGAGGGGGGGGGGGGAATAACAGTTCTGCAGATTCCACATCCTATGTTGAATTATGTAGAGATACCAAAGCATCCACCAAGATTCCAGGGAAGGAAAGAGAAAAACCCATCCAAACACAGATCAGTTACAACTGAAATGAACTGGTACCACATGCAATGCTACAAACCAAAGAAAAAGAACTAATAGGTCACACACTACTATATATTTTGTCTCTCTCTTTATTTTATATATATTGTCTCTCTTTATTGTGTATATATATATATATATATATATATATATATATATATATATATATATATATATCCTATATAATAATTTGCTAAATCGTGTGTAACGCGCGACATGCGCAGTACACACTGCTGCGCGTGCTGCGGTCATGAGCAGTAGAGACTGCCCGAGCCGCAGCCGATACAGAGCTGGGTGCTCCGAAGTGGCAGTGACACTGTGGCCCGTGTAACTGGCTGTTCAACTAGTATATATATATATATATATATATATATATATTTTATATATATATATATATATATATATATATATATATATATATATATATATATATATATATATACACACACACACACACACACACACACACACACACACACACACAGTTGTGTTCAAAAGTTTGCATACCCTGGCAGAAATTTTGCCATTGATTTTGAAAATATGACTTATGATCAATAAAATAGTTTTTTTTTTCTTAGGACAGTGATCATATGAAGCCATTTATTATCACACAGTTGTTTGGCTCCTTTTTAAATGATGATAACAGAAATCACCCAAATGGCCCTGATCAAAAGTTTACATGGCAATTAAAGGTTAACTTCCCACACCTGTGGCCTTTTAAACTACAATTAGTGTCTTTGTATAAATAGTCAATTTGTTTGTTAGCTCTCACGTGGATGCACTTAGCAGGCTAGATTCTGAGCCATGGGGAGCAGAAAAGAACTGCCAAGAGACCTGCGTAACAAGGTTATGGAACTTTATAAAGATGGAAAAGGATTTAAAAAGATATCTTCAGCCTTGAAAATGCCAGTCAGTACTGTTCAATCACTTATTAAGAAGTGGAAATTTCGGGGATCTCTTGATACCAAGCCAAGGTCAGATAGACCAAGAAAGATTTCGACCATAACTGCCAGAAGAATTGTTCGGGATACAAAGAAAAACCCACATGTAACCTAACGAGAAATACAGGCTGCTCTGTAAAAAGACGGTGTGGTTGTTTCAAGGAGCACAATACGACGATACTTGAACAAAAATGAGCTGCATGGTCGAGTTGCCAGAAAGAAGCCTTTAGTGTGCCAATGCCACAAAAAAGCCCGGTTACAATATGCCTGACAACACCTTGACACGCCTCACAGCTTCTGGCACACTTTAATTTGAAGTGACAAGACCAAAATAGAGCTTTATGGTCACAACCATAAGCGCTATATGTTTAGAGAGGGGTCAACAAGGCCTATAGCAAAAAGGATATCATCCTCACTGTGAAGCATGGTGGTGGCTCACTGATGTGATGGGGGGGGGGTGAGCTCTAAAGGCAATTGAAAAATTGAAAATTGATGGCAAGGTGAATGCAGAATGTTATCAGAAAATACTTGCAGACAATCTGCATTCTTCTGCACAAAAGCTGGAAATGGCACGCTCTTGGACTTTCCAGCACGACAAGCACAAGGCCAAGTTGACCCTCCAGTGGTTACAGCACAAAAAGGTGAAGGTTCTGGAGTGGTCATCACAGTCTCCTGACCTTAATATTATCGAGCCATTCTGGGGAGATCTCAATCATGAGGTTCATGCAAAACAACCAAAGACTATGAATGACCTGGGGGCGTTTTGCACAGACGAATGGGCAGCTATACCACCTGCAAGAATTCGGGGTCTCACAGGCAACTATTACAAAAGACAAAAAACTAAACACTGTCATTGATGCTAAAGGGGGCAATACATAGTACTGAGAACTAAGGGTATGCAGAATTTTTGAACAAGGGTCATTTCATTTTTTTAATTGTTGCCATGTTTTGTTTTATGATTGCTATTGGGTTATAACCTACAGCCGAATATGAATCCCATCCCATAAGAAATAAAAGAAATGTGTTTTTTGCGTACTCACACGTTTTCTTTAAAAATGGTACATTTATTACCATTTCTCCAAGGGTATGCAAACTTTTGAGCACAACTGTATATATGTGTGTCTACATATATCTATTTATATCTATCTATACATCTATTTATATTTCAAGAAGAATACCAATACAGACACAACAGCATGTAGAACCTTCTGGCCCCAACTGGATTCAGCAGAAGCCAGCAAATTAACAGGGTAGTGTTTAACAAATGAGTGGAGCGGCTACCACATCGTCGCCTTACTCAACTGCTAAGCAGAGGCCTGATTCTCATAAGCATAATATGTGCCCACCAGCCTGTTGGAATGCACCATAACCCAAAAGTACAAAGTCTTCTTCTTGAGAAACTATGCCTGGTGAATGATTGCATTAATCTAAGAGGTCATTGTTACCTTAGCTAACCCGTAAAAGGATCCTCGGGGATGACAAAAAAGCAAATCATATTTCTGAAAAGGCTGCATGCAATGAGCATAGTACTTCAAGCACCTAACCACATCCAAGAGATGAAGCTCCTGCTCTTGTCTATTAGATAAAGCTGGACAAGGAGAAAGAAGAACAATTTCATGGTTGATGTGAAACAGAAACAATCTTAGGGAAGAACCATTCTGGTTCAAAATCCATGGATTTGTGGTATCCAGAATGACAGGATAGGCAAGAACCACCCCTTAGACAAAATGCTGACTATCTGGTATTAAGGCATTACTCCTCTGGAATGTGATAGAAAGAGCTGAAACCTGAACTTTAATACAACTAAGTCCAAGCACTTTCTGAAGGTCACCTGGAAGAAAAACCAAGATAACCAGACGCTAAAAAGGTAAAGACTGCAGCTGCCGGTTTTCATACCACTTACAGAGCAGGGACCATACACTGATATGCCTTGGATGAAACTGGCTTCTAACCCTGTGGCATAGTGGTAATGGCAGAGTCCGAAAAAAAAGAGGATTTTAGTCTTACCTGTTAAACCCTTTTCTCTTAGTCCATACAGGTTACTGGTAACTTTAGGTAGGTGATCCGCCCCTTCAAGTAGGCAGGAACAATTCTAGAAGTTAATGCATGGGGTGGAGCCTACCTTCCCTCCTTGACTGCAGCTAGCCAATCAGCTCCAGTAAGATCTGAGACACTAACTATTGACTAGATAGTAGAAGGGAAAGAAGACTCCTGTGAGCATGACCACGATGGACCCCCACTGTCAGCCACAGGAGAGCCAAGCATGGTCCCTTGACAGGGTGAGAGACAGTAACCTGTATGGACTAAGAGAAAAGGATTTAACAGGTAAGACTAAAATCCTCTTTTCTCTGTCGTCCAATACAGGTTACTGGTAACTTTGGGGATGTCCAACCATTGAGTTTCCCACAGGCGGGAAGTAAGGCAAGGACCAGGCGCAAGGCCCCCAATGTCACCAGAGCAGATATGAACCATCAGATCAGAGATAGCCCAACAAAACAATGAAGTGTCAACGGACACTAAACAGGGGTAACAACACCCCAGGAACTGTTACTCAGCACACTGAACTAGAGCCAACAGGGCTCAAAAGTGAAGGAAGCACCAAAGAACCGAAGAAGATCCAAGACAAGCAAGACTACCTACAGGATCTTCCTCCCAAACGGTCGTCACCTGATGCCAGCACGTCAGCCGTTGCCAACACATCAACACGGTAGTGCTTCGAAAAGGTGTGCACAGACGACCAAGTGGCAGCCTTGCACAACTGATCAGCAGAGGCCTGATTCTTGTAAGCCCAAGAAGCACCAACAGACCTAGTAGAATGAGCAGTGACCCGAAAGGGAACAGGCTTCTTCCTTAGCTCGTAAGCCTTACTAATAGTGGACTTGATCCAAGAAGCAATAGTCATTTGGATGCAGGTCTCCCTGCCCTGGGGTCCTCAGGAATAACGGACAGCGTGTCTGCAATGTACATAAAACTTGAGACAACGCACCACATCTAAAAAATGGAGATCCCTCTCCTTGTCAGAGGTAGGATCAGGGCAGAAAGAAGGCACCACAATCTCCTGATTAATGTGGAACTCCGAAACCACCTTCGGGAGAAACTCCTGAGAAGTGTGAAGCAGTGCCTTGTGTTTGTGAAACACCAAAAAGGGTGGCCTACAAGACAGAGCATGTAACTCCGCGACACTGCAAACAGACATGATAGCCAGGAGAAAGGCCATTTTCCATGTCAGCAGGCATAGAGGAATAGCAGCCAATGACTCAAAGGGAGGGCGCTGAAGGATGCCCAAAACCAAGTTAAGATCCCACTGAGGAGCAGGAGTCTTGAAAACAGGACGAGTATGAGCAACGCCCTGGAAGAAAACCTTGACATCAGGAAGAATAGCAATGCGCCTCTGAAAGAAAACTGAAACTGAGGCCCTTATCCACACCGTCCTGCAAGAAAGCCAAAACTGTACGAAGATCAAAATCCTGATAAAGTTCCCCATCAGCACACCATGACACAATGGTAGGCCTTAGGTTTGCGGGCACTAAGCATAGTAGCCACCACACCAGAAGAAAAACTTTTCTTCAGTATTGAGGATTCAATTTCCAAGCCGTCAAAGATAGACGATGAACATCCTCCTTCCACAGGTAACCCTGTAGAAGATCTGGACGGCAAGGGAGCCGGAATGGCTACACCACTGACAGATCCAGAAGCTCCAGAAACCAAGCCTGTTGAGGCCAGCACGGAGCAATCAGAATAACTGGTCAGTGCTCCAGTCTCAATTTCCGTAACACCCTGTGCAACATGGGAAGGGGAGGAAAGATGTAAGCCAGAGGAAATAACCAAGGAGTGGACATGGCATCCACCTCTAGAGCTAGAGGATCCCTCCAGTGAGAGCAGAACCTTCCGGTTGTGTCTTGTCGCCATCAGGTCGATGCAAGGAAGACCCCACTTCTGAACAATGTGGGTGAACACCTCTGGGTGCAGTTCCCACTTTCTGCTGTCCACTGTGTGTCGACTGAGGAAGTCTGCTATGACGTTGTCTACACCAGGAATGTGCACTGCGGATATGGCAGGAACATGTTCTTCTGCCAAGGACAAAATAGCCTTGACCTCTAACCAAGCAGCGAGACTTCTTGTTCCGCCCTGCTTGTTGATGTAAGCCATGGCCGTGGCATTGTCGGACTGGACTCTGACTGGGCATTCTTCCAGCTGGGGTGTCCAATGACGAAGGGCATGAAATATCGTCAGAAGCTCCAACATGCTGATGGGGAGGAGAGATTCCTCCAGAGACCACCGACGATGAGCACTCAGGCGACCCAGGACCGCTCCCCAGCCGGAGAGGCTGGCATCCGTCATCAACGTGGTCCAGAAGGATAACAGGAAGGACTTGCCCTTCAGCAGATTGGAGAGGTCGAGCCACCATGACAAACTCAGTTCCACACGAAGAGGGAGGGATACTGATGACTTCAGAAGGTCCGGCTGACCGCTGCACACCTGGATCACAAACCTTTGGAGTTCCCTGGTGTGAGCCATGGCAAATGGGACCGCTTCTATGGTGGAGATGAATTTCCCCACTAGAGAAGACTGCTTCTTGGCTGGAACTGGATCTTGAGCCAGAACAGCAGAAACCCTGTGGCCGATCTGGTGAGCCACCTCATCAGTGAGAAATACCATGCTCTGCTAATTGTCGAAGAGAAGGACCAGGAAGACCAGACGCTGGAATGGGACAAAATCTGACTTGTCCATGTTGATGATCCACCCATGATGGGTGAGAGCATGAATGCAGTCCTGAACCTGCTGATGAAGAAGTTCCACAGAAGGGGCTTTCAGAAGCAGGTTGTCCATGTATGGAGTAACTCTGATGCCGTCCCAACGGAGGACGGATAATAAACCTCCCAGGACACAGTTGAAGACTTGAGGAGCTGTAGTCAGACCAAACGGAAGAGCTGAAAACTGAAAGTGCCCTTGGTCGCAGGCAAATCTGAGATACTGATATTGATATTGAGATACTGATATTGAACAGACGGCGTTTCTCTACGCCTTGGGGCGTATGAGAAGGGAAAAATCGAAAGGGAGGAAGAGAAGCAAAAGGGATTCTGTACCCTTCAGCTACCACCTGTAAAACCCAGACGCTGTGGTAGTGACGCAGACGGCCACCCACAGCCGAGTGGGGACCTGGGTTTGGCGAGTCATGCCGAAGTAGGCTTGGAAGCCTTAGGTTTGGAGGAGACCTTGGGCTTCCATTGCTGTTTGGGCTTGGAGGAGGAATGTGGAGCTGAGGGAACCACCTGGTTCACCAGACGTGTCTCAGTCTGGAAGGAATGAAAAAGCCGATTACGCTTGAGAGGCATCCTCGTCCTGGAGGCCATAGGCAGAAGGGTACTCTTGCCCCCTGTGGCCTCACTAATCTGATCCTTAAGAGCTGGCCCAAACAAAGAAAAGGCAATGAGAGCAAAGCTTTCTTGGAAGCAGTGTCAACAGACCAGATCGTGAGCCAAAGAGCTCGTCTGGCAACCACAGACATGGTGGAAACCCTTGCCACCAAACGGATGGCATCAAATAAGGCAGCAGAAACATAGTGCTGGGCTTCAGAAATGTTGGCAAGAAACAGCAACATATCAGAAGTAGAAACACCTTGACGGACAGCCAGGGAGAGCTGTTCAGTCCACAACGCAATGGCCCGGTTCACCCATGTCGCAGATAACGCTGGACACATGGCAGTACCAGCAATGGCAAAAATGGACTTGAGGGAGACCTCAAGTTTCTTGTCAGTCCAGTCTTTCACAGTGGATGCATCAGCAACTGGCAAAGCAGTGAACTTAGATAGCCTGGACACAGGAGCATCCACTTTGGGGGGGGATAACCCACTGAGCAAGCGCCGCCTCAGAGAAGGGGTAAAGCTTGGCAAATTTCTTGGAAACAGAAGGTTTCCTGTCTGGAAACTTCCACTCATCAGACACAAGGTGGTCAAGAGTGAGGTTAGGTGCAAAACAAGTATAAGGCCTTTTAGGCTCCTGAAATACATCAGAGGGATCCGAAGAAACCTCCTGAACTAAAGAATGTTTAGGGTAGTTAAGACGGCTCTGATAAAGCCCTCAGCCGATGGGTCAGGATCAGCCTCAAAAGGATCCCCAAAAAACTGAGAGGAGCACACAGCAGAACATTCCTCAACATCCGAATCCACTAACATTTCCTCCTCAGAAGACTCTGATACTTCAGGTACTCCCTGCAGTTTCGGCAGGGAAGATCTGACAGAAGTAGGGGTCTGCCAGGAGTGGAAGACCCCCTGTAACTGGGATGGAAAGAGTTGCAATGTAGACCGGAGGTCTCTGGTAGTAGCCTTGAACTTTTGTACCCAAACTGGCTCTAATGCATGGCTGGAGGTCCCTGGGAGAGACTCAGGGACATCAGAACATGCTGGGCATAAATGACCTGAGAATTCTCTAGGTAACCCTGAATGACATGAGGAGCCTTGTGCAATAGGGGACACAGAGACCCCAGCCTCCTTAGTCTTAGGCCTGGCCCCAAGCTCTAATGGATTAGACATTTTCACAGTGTCAGAAAAGTATAAGGAATCACCCAAATACAGTGTGTAAGATTAAAATTTCACCCCATAAATCGATAAAATGCAATTATCTGGCAGGCGCAGGGTTAATCTGCAGAGGAGAGAAGGAGTGTCCAAGCCTTGCGTAGGATATTCCTTCAGGAAAAGGCACAAAATGGCACAAAGCAGGAGCCAATGAGAAACGAGCACACGAAGCAAGCGCTCATGGGAAATGTAGTTCTCCCAGGAAAAGTATCCCAACAGTGCCTGAAGCCTCCTGAGCCCCCCAACACACAAAAATGTTAACCAGATGACAGAGCAAGGGCAGACAATTAAAAGGAGCCATCTCTGAAGTCGCTACATTGAGCGGTTGCAGAGATATGTCCCAAACTGTACAGTCCCATAGAAGTGAATGGAGCAATGGCATCTATGCTGTAAAAGCGCGCCTTGCAAAGTTGAAACTATGAATTAAAATTACATGAAACATCACTAGAACATGTTAGCAGACCCAAAAAACAATGAACCCACTAGAGAAAGTGCCAATAAACCCCAAAAAGATGCAAAACCAGCAGCTAAAGGGTTAAGTTACCACAGAAACTTGCTCCAAAACACCCAACAGACATACAGATAAACCCAGTGACTGCAGGAGTGTGCAATAGGAACTCCAAAAGAAAACCTCTGTGTGGAGGGGCACTGTGGGATATGTGGACCTGCAGCACTCATAGAGTTGCTCACCTTTCCTGAAGATCTTCGGTCTTCAGGTTACCATGTATTAAGAAGAAGCCTCAGTGGGCAACTCCTGAGGAAAGAACTTGAACCCAAGATTTTCCCCCTCAGGGCTTAAGGTCCACAAAAAGCACCTGGATACTGAGCTAGCCACATCTAAGGGCATTGTCAGTTAAGGTAATCCGCCTAATGGTGGTATTCCATATCTAACAGAAAAATAAAAAATTAGCTAAAACTATACCAGAACTCTCTTCTCTTGCCTGTGTCTTCACCAAGGAACACATATTACTGGGGCTGACTGGCTAGCTGCAGCCAAGGAGGGAAGGTAGGCTCCACCTCCTGCATTCACTTCTAGAATTGTTCCTGCCTACTTAAAAGGGCAGATCGCCTACCCAAAGTTACCAGTAACCTGTATTGGATGACAGAGAAACCCTTCTTTCTCAAGATGTTGACTCCAAGAGCCAAGCCGTTAAAGCCAACTTCTCCACCTGTGGATGACATAGCAGATCCCGAGTCAACAGGTCCGGGCACAGAGGAAGCGGACACTGCACTGCTACGGCACCAGAACGGGGCAATCAGAGTGACACGAGCCTGCTCAATCCTGATTTTTCTTTCCATCCTGGGAATCAAGGGAATTGGAGGAAACATACGCCAGAGCAAAATGCAATGGAATGACCAGTGGGTCTACCACAAGAGCTAGATTATCCTAAGATGTGGCATGGAACGGAGAAACCTTATGGTTCAGTCAAGAGGCCATTAGGTCCACTATAAGAAGATTACACAGTTCAGCCAACAAGCCAAATACTCTGACTGAGCTCCCAATTTCCAGGATCCAGAAGCTGGTGGCTGACAAATTCTGCAATTCATCTGTCTACTCCTGGAATATGAACCACAGAAAAAGAGCAGGCATGCAAGCCTCCAACCATTTGATTATCCAAGCTCCTATATTAATATTTATAAGTACAGAAATTCAATATCAGTATTTGTATACCAAAAAAATAAAATAAAATAAAACAACAAGATGGGATTTTTCAGGAGCAAAAACCTGAACAAGTGGCCTGTAGTGCCATGAAACGAGTAGAGCTATCTATGGCTTTCTGAAGTGGTTGGGGTATGCAGTTTTTCTTTAAATTTTTAAATGCTGTTTTGTTATTTTATTTTATTGGTATACAAATATTGGTACTGTATGTCTATACTTATAAATATTAATATAGGAGCTTGGATAACGCCAATAAAGCTCTGTTTTAAAACCTCACCCTTTAATCGAGTCTTTTTAGACTGTCGCAATCCTGGAAACCAGTGCCCATTCATACTGAGTGGTAGGGGGTTAATGTGGTTGACACTTTGGGGTTGTTATCTCTAAGGTGAGACCACAGTGGTACCCCAGACACCAAACAGGTGACCGGAGGCCAGAGGAGAACCAGGTGGAAAAGAATACCGATCCCAGGGTATATACTGGGAAGGCGTTATATATTTTTAGAGGCAGAAAAAAAGCCTCTGGAAAATGCGAGTACCAAACTGATGTGAGCACAAGGGTGAAGTTAAAGGAACAGAAAAAATATTGTAAAATACTACACTTAGAGGATCTTCTGCTCTGGCTGTTTCAGCGCAGATATAGTCTAAGGACTTTGTTTTATTGAGTGAAATATATCAAATGTATGTATCATTTTATTAAATACTATTGTTATTATTTTCTGTTGGTTAATTCAAAATCCATTCTGGATCAGTATTTCCAGTGTTTGGTCGGATGATTAAGTTTTTGAGCGGATCTTTTTTGGGCAGATCAATTAAGAGGCACACCCTTGGTGTGACTGAAGATTGTTTGGGCACAAACAGAACAGTGTGGGGTCCCGCTGGGAGTGCTACTGTAGGGGTTGCACAACGCTGCTGTATTCAATTATTTGATGTGTAGTGTTTTGCTCTCCTTGCGAGGGGGGGGGGGGGTAACCTAGAGGTGGACTCCCAACAGTAACTATATATTGTTTTTATTCTCCTATACCTTATGCATCTCTATGACAGTCTAAATAGGAGCTGCAGGGGAAGAAGTGAGGGTCTTCCGCATAAGAGTCCAAACAGTAAAGGACAAGTCTAGGTTGACCGTATCAGTTTCTCCTTCCTCAGCACAGATATCCACAATATTGGGGGCATCACCCTCTATGACATGAGAGGTGTTTTTTGGGTGGTGGATGGTGTCCCATTGACCAAGTGTCTAAAATAAAAAAGGCAGCTACCTAAGAGAGGCTTTGCCCTTGCATCCTCCTGTAATTAGGTCACTTTTAAAACCGAGCATGTCCAAGTGGGGGTAAAGCAGATAGGAGTGTCCTCCTCAGAGGCCTTTTTGTAAGTGCTCTATCCTCCTGAAGGAGGGGAATTTACCCCATGGTTCCTGAGTTTCACATAGGACAAAAGAGAAAAAGATGTAGAAATTTCTGACTGGGTAGTGGGAGACTGTCCTGGGTGGAGGAGTTAGAGATATGTGTGGAGGAAGGGCACTTTAGGTCAATCTTTGTCACCCGCTTGCGAGTAGGGGGAGACTTGGCTGAGAGGAAAGCCCAAGTCTGAAAACTGGAAACCCGGTGGAACAACAATGGGATGTCTCATTGTACAAAACACAGTAGGTCAAAGCAAAGGTGTCAGGCAGTGTATGTGTGCTTCTTTGGATAATGGAACAAGGCTGATGTGTCAGACAGTGTACCATAAATCCCAATGTTCACAGATATACATATATTCACACAGAATGTGGACCCTAGCAGCCAGTGTTGTGGCCCTCCTTGATTGGGAAATGATGAATGTGTGACCCTCGATTGTATTGGAGTGTGAAATGTCAGCTATAAACAGACCCATGAAGGCACCACTTTTTAATTTTATGGTTTCATCCATCACCAGAAGTATGACAAAAGCGAGCACATAATAGGATTTTAATATATCACCAGAAATGGGCACTAGAATGTCATTCTGTTCCATAGATCAGCATGTGCTTACATACATATACACACACGCACACACACACAAATGCAATGATATATAGAGCAAAATTACTGTATATATAATGTCATACTCACCTCATCCATATATTCCGGCTCTGAGGCAGATGCATCCCAGCGATTATTTAAGATGAAGATGTTTGGTCGGGACAAACGTTCGTTTACCTTGTGGAAAAACTGCTTTTCCTAAGAAACAAGAAGCCATGTTTGAGTCCACAGAGGAATAAATAAAATGACCCTGCAAATGTAAAGATTACTCCAAACTTACAGTCTGCATGAGAGTGGACTCAGAGTTCGCTACCAAAACAAACACATCAGCATCGAGACAGAACTTGTCTATCCAGCTGTCCAGCTCCGTTGTTACATCGATTCCAGGGCTGTAGGTAAGAAGGAAACAAAAACAGTTAAAGAGCAATACAACTTAAACATTGAAAATAAAAAAGTTCCTCTAATGTAAAGAACTGAAGCAACGTTGTTCAAAACAAACTCCACTATAGAGCACAAATACACAATTCCATTGATTTAAATAGGGATTTTAACACACAAATATTAAATGTCACAAACACATTGCATTCAGTGGTTAAAATCCCCATTTAAATCAATGGGACTTTGAGGACTTATTATTTATCTACCATGGTGCTGTTGGCTAGCAAAACTTCTATATCGTATATGAAGAAACACACAAGAATCTAACCTACCCTTTATCTGACATGCATGAAGCCCACATTATGGGTTATTAAACATAGTGTATGGTATTATAATGGGTGTAGAACAGCTCTCAGGCACTCATAGGGTTAATGTGGTAGCTAGAGTATGAACATGAGCTAAAACCTATGATTCAACCCTTTGAGAATCAATGGGGTGTGAAACTTAAAAGGGTTACCATAAGTTCTCACACATACAACCAAAAGTAAGGAAATCCTCCATTACACTTTTACTGACATTATTTATGCGCCTCATCTGTGGTATGCCAATAACATCTCATTTAAAAGATTATTAATGACCTCTCAATTGACAAAATTAATGACTTCTATAATTACACCAAAAAAAAAAATAAAAAAAAAATCACAGAGCATAGTTCGTTTCTTTGAGGTTTGTTATAAAAAAAAAAAAAAAAAAGTTTTTGCCTTTAACGACAAGAAGGGTGCACAATGTAGATGTGAGCAACATGTGGCTGTCAAGCTCATGTTGAACTAAACCTCCTAAAAAAGTAGGTACACTCCTCTGCACACCCAAACCTCAAATTGCCCATCAACACACATATAACGATAGCTAGATCTATTCAACGTTTGAACAGGAAAACAGATACCCCTTCATCAGATACATCTCCTAAAGCAGGGCTCCAAATTTCCACTCGTCACTAGCCAGTGGGGAGTGAAAATTTAGCCCTGGCGAGTAGAAATTCAGCCGTGGTGGGTATGTTTTGGCTTGCAGTGACGAGTAACTTTTCAGGTCTGGCTAGTAGCAAAGTACTTAAAATTATAAGCCCTGTCCTAAAGTATCTCGGAAAATTATGTTGGCAAGCTATAGGAAAAAAACACATACTTTATTTCCAAATAATACAAAGAGGAAAAGGAGACACATTTTGAAAATTCATATTACTTTGAGACTAGACCTCACTGCATTCTTACACCGCTACAAGCTATTTTTTTTTTACTTGCCTTACTGCATCTCAAACAAAACAAGCAAACTCCCACTCTAGTAATCCTCATAATTCCTCCATGAAGCGAACAGAGAAAAAATTTGCCCAACAGTTCATTATAGCACCTGTCACTTTTATTTTGTCACAACCAATGGTTGGACAACTCAACAACTCCAAACACTTTCTGCAGTAATCTCTCATTTCCTGTACAATAGTCCCTCCACTCATCCATCTCAAATATATTTTAACCTGATAGTTAATATCATTGCATCCCATTGGTTCCCAAACCTCTTGTCAGGATCACCTAACAGGTCATGTATTTAGAATTTCCCAGTCATTTATTTAACTCACCTAAAGACATGGGCCTGTTAGGAGCTTAACATCTTGTAGGGAATTCTCCTGAAGCGTAAAACAAGTATACGCCTACTACTAGTAGATTCACATTTTGAAATTATTACAGTTTAAACTTGATTTTTTGCTCTTTTAACATTTACATTGCGTTTAGGCTGACAGATTTCAGTGATTCTGTTAGTCTGTGGTTGAAGTGGGTCACTGAGTGACAGGAGGGGACGCAAAGCAATGAGTTGCATACCCCTCTGGCACTCAAAGGGTTAACAAACTGGATAACAATGTATAGTAACTGACTCTTGCCAGTTTAAACTAACTGGAAGTTAGACCCCTGGAACCCAGGTTCCAGAGAGTCTAACAGGTTTTAAAAGTTATAACTTTTGAATGGTCAGCAGTGGGATAACCTTTGTTTCACATGATGAAAAATCCCTATAAACAGATAAGTTTTCATAAATAAATAAAACAGTTTCCTGCTTATTTAATTATCACAGCACTTCATACATTTAATATTTAAGACACCTGCCCTATTTAAATGTCCCTGACCAACTTAAATGTTTGCAACTTATATTTGGGAAGTCCTCAAAAGTTCTCATTTGCAAAAAGGGGCTATCAAAACATCAAAATTAAACTTTCAACACAGCAGAGGTCAACAAACAGGGTGTGTTCATATATATCGTGGAGAGAGGGGAAAAGAAAAAAGGATGAATGTGAAGGTCAAAGTAACAAGATAGAAGAAATCAATCTAAAATTCTCACCTGTCCATTAATACAAGGTCATCCTTTAATAAAGGACATTTGGAATTAGGCCACATAACACTGACCAGGGAGCCAGAATCCAAGAGCTCATCCTGATGAAGAGCGTGAGCAAGCTGATTTACAGTCTGAAATAAAACAGGTACATGTCGATCAGCATAAGGAGACTTTTCCTTCTGAAACCCTCATTTATATTGGGCCTGTCACTTTACAACAACTGTTCAGATCAAATACATGTTGAGATAGCAGTTATTTATGGATTACGATTTCAGGCACTAGATGAGTTCTCTAAACGCACTGCTTTGTAATACACCAAAGTATCCTCTAGCATCCAAGAGGTTAAAATAATCAGATACTTGCCTGTTTGTGACGTGTGAAGTAACCAGACACATGTCGAAATTACTTCCAGTATCAGCCTCTCACACTGTGTGCATTCACTAGGGCAATTTTGAGCCTTTATGTTTTATTTGTGCTTGCCAGTAAAAATACAAACAAACAACCAGTACTGTACGGTTTGACACTAAAATGGTTAAAGTGATAGTAATGTTTCACAAAAACAGAAGCTCTAATTACTCCTCATAGTATTTAGGCCATGGAGAGTGTTATTTCAATACTGTCAGAGTTGTAGTTCAAGAGTAATTGAATGATAAAGTATCCCACTTCTGCCCCTTGTACCTACTAGTGCAAGCCACCTCCCCTCAGATGTGAAATCTGGTCTTGAGACCAGGGAGCTCACAGCAAGGGACAATCTTCTTACTGTGAACATTAGGAAAACCCTGCCCCTTGACAGGTTTTTCCCTTATGCTAATTGAAGGTTGTCAATCTCTGCATTCCATCTGGTCAGTCTTGCTGCTCTGAGGTGAGCAGTGTTACATCAGTAAAAGGGGCAGGAGATGGATACTTTATCATTCAATTACTCTTGAACTACAACTCTGACAGTATTGAAATAACACTCTCCATGGCCCAAATACTAAGGTGCAGCACCAAACGTGTGTTTTCTCCAAGTCACTAGTTACCAAGACAGCTAAGGATGCATGATAAATAGTGGCAGTGGAGTGGGGAGCTGGAGATTGCTACCAACATGTTAATGAACATGAGGCTTTAGGCCATGCATATATTCAGAAGTGGGATTCTGACTTGAGAAATCTGGACCCTTTTTATCACCAGCAATTCCTTAATCTATCCTCTACAGAATGCTAAAAATTGTTTTGCGTTGGATTTTTGCATCAGCCTATTTGTTAGTGAACTGAATTTAAGCTAAAATATAGAGTGTCAATAGTTTGCCTGTAAACACAAACAATAAATTTTCATATTAACAGTGCACATTTCTAACATTAAATACTAACTTGAATAGGTACTGCCGCATTTACCTTAACACTCCTTTTTTCTTCTGATCCATCAGTAAGTAGATATGCCTCATTCCCATCTGTCCCTTCCACTCGCAGGAAGCAGTTGGTAGTATGACCGATGCCAGACGGGAGGACTTTGTCCCATAACATGGCATTTATCACTGTGCTTTTCCCATTGCTAGTCCTAATACAAATTAAAATAAATATACATTGTGAGCAACTGAAAGGCAAGTTTGCGTTTCAGATTTTCAATATATGTAGGTTTTCACTCTCACTCTCTCTCTCTCTCTCTCTCTCTCTCTTTACCATGGGGTAAAGACCTGCTACTAGGATGCAGGGCACAATACAGATAACCGGTTCTGACTCCTCCCATCTTTTCCTTTACCTCTCTGTAGATCTGCAAGCACTTCAGTTTACACATAGTACAGCAACAAGGAGAAAACACAGACACAAAGTGGACAAATTAAATGAATTGCAGTAGGACTTGCGCCATTTCCAGCTAAAATGTTTTTTTTTGTCCCCAAATGGACTAGAAAAAGAAATGATCATGGAGTATAAAAATCCCATTTTCTCTGCTCTTGAGGATCAAAATGATGAAGGCAGACAAATGAGACATCACTTGTCTTTCTATCCCTAGTTTAGTGCCACAAATATTTCCAGAATTTGTTGCTACAGGGAAAAGAAAAATAGAAACACACATGTCACGGCAGTCCAAATTCAGTCTTCAAGGGCCACCAAAAGGCCAGGATGTAAGGATTTCCCTGATGAAGCACAGGTGAGTCAGTCAAAACGAATGAGCCACTGATCAACACACCTGTGCTTCATCAGGGAAATCCTTACATCCTGGCCTGTTGGTGGCCCTTGAAGACTAAACCTGGACAGCCCTGTACTACGGGATCAGACATAAAAGGAACCATAACAGCTCCTAATAATAAACACACACTTGCCTTAATCTCCACAAAATTCAGATGCCCACTATGAATCAATTCTATGCGAATGGGTACTGGATATAGTAACATAGTAAATTAGGCTGAAAAATGACACAAGTTCAACCTTTGCCTCATAACCCAGAGACATGAGAATTATATAGCTTTCCTGCTACCAAATAAGTTAGTCTTTATTAGACCATACTGATTTGCCTACTAATACACAGTATAACCCTGTGGGTGTATTTAAAAAAAAAAAAAATTGCATACAAGTGCAGATATTAGCCCATCAAAATCGGGCACTTCCACGTTCTGCGGGACTGAATGTCCCGCTTGACTTCCCAGCTTCCCCAGGGAGCGCGTTCACACTCCCCTTCGAAGCTGGGTTTCTGTGCTGTAGCATTACAGCAAACTCCGTGTACAATGCTACTGGGGTTGCAATTTTTTTTTTTTTTTAAATACA
Organism: Rhinophrynus dorsalis; assembly: GCA_037306005.1. Classification (NCBI taxonomy): domain Eukaryota; kingdom Metazoa; phylum Chordata; class Amphibia; order Anura; family Rhinophrynidae; genus Rhinophrynus; species Rhinophrynus dorsalis. The sequence continues at coordinate 162,508,395 of CM074724.1, forward strand.
CCCAGCTCTAATCTAAGGTTAACTATTAAAACTCACTAGAAAAGTTTGAATGTAGTTGATAGTTCCGCTTTAAATGTATCCATTGTATCTGCCATAACTACATCCTTGGGCAAGGAATTCCATAATTTACCAGACCTTACTGTAAAAAAAACCCTTCCTCTACTGGTCTAAACCTCCTTTACGCCAATCTCAAGGGGTTTCCCCTGGTAATTTGATCAGGCCTTGGGATAATTAGCTCACCACAGAGATCCTTGTATTGACCTCTCATATACTTGTACAATGTGATAAGATCTCTTTTCGTCTTTTGTATAGAGTAAATAAACCAAGTTTGTTCAGGCAGGCAGGCATGGTCCTTTCAGCAGGACTCATGGATTCCATACTCTCCCCAATGAAGGTAGCTTAGGAGATATTTTTGGAGTCCAGGAGTCCTGCGCGCCAAAAAAGAACATGCAATTCCACTGGCATGATATAAAAGAATATTAACGGTTACATTTTGAAAGACCAATCCACACAGAATGGATACATACGAGGGCTTTTTTTTATTATTATTTTAACACGGAGGACAAGAGCAAGTTTGCCCCTTTTTAGTATGTGTTTGTTAAAGTGGGAGCAATACTTTGGTTTAAAAAAATGTTAATAGTGTAGATATTAACAATAGAAGTAGCATAACCTACCTCCCGTCTCCCAAAAATGTATAGTTTGTGAGTTTGTAGCATTTCAAGTCACCCCCCGCCCCTTTCAGAGACGTCAGCGCTCTATAGGACAGAAGTGGATCCTGGTCATTTGATAGGCAGGCGGCTCTTCACCAGAGCCAAGACAGAGCTATTCAGAATGAAATACTTCATTGGAATGGACTCCAAAGTGTTCTTGCAAACCAGTATTTCATTCTAAATAGCGCTATCTCGGCTCTGCTGAAGAGCCGCATGCCGGTAAAATGACCAGGATCCACTTATGTCCCATAGAGCTCTGATGTCTCTGAAAGGGGCGGGGGGGGGGGGCTTTAAATGCTGAGAACTATAAAGATTTGAGAGATGGGAGGTAAGTTATTCTACTTCTATTGTTAATTTCTACAATATTAGAAAATTTTAAACCAAAGTATTACTATCCCTTTAAACTATATTTTACCTCCAGTTAGTTTAGTATACCCACACAAGTTATATACAGTTTCAGTTTTTTTTTTTTTTTTTTTTTTTTTTTTTTTTAAGGATAAGTAGGGATTTTCTTTGATGACATAGTTGTATGTATAACCCAATCATTTAGTTTGACAATAGAAACAATTATTTTTTTTTAATTTTCAGTGCAAGTATATAAATATGCTGATCTTGCTCTACAGTTACACAAAAATGTGTCAGTAGCTCATAAAATAAACTAATGTTTTGTGCTCTCCCTAGCAGTCCTCCTCCCAGCACAACAAAAATGTCCTATGTTTAACCATCTGCAGAGTAAGGAGCTCTATTCTCCACTCTATTAATGCCTCATGACCACAATGAGGAGGAGAGAGGCAGAGAATTAAAAAGGCAATGTTTGTTTACTTACAGTGCTTTTTGTCAGAGCTCAGAAAGCCTAGAATAACCTACCCAAAACAGTCTCCAAGTGTAGAATCCATAAAAAAAAACTGATTTGTTGTATTTAAAAACAAGATGTAGCTATAGATGAAATGTGTGTATATATATATATGTATATATATATATATATAATCCTCTAAGCTCTTCAGGACAAACTTGAAAATGAGGAAAATGGTAAAATACTTTCCTCTGTGTCCTCTCCAAGGCATAATAATATGGTATTAGTTCAGCCTCCCAGCTGGTATGACCAATCAGCACATCCATAAAAGGACCTCTCTATGAACGATATGCAGTTATTATTGTTCCTGCCAAGCTGGTGGAAGGAGCTATGAGTTACCTCTTTCTAGTATAAGTTTGATTTTATTTTGTTGCAAGCCTTAATGGGAACATTTTATTATGCACTCTGTCAACAGATGCAGAGTGCTTGTTGGGGTTGAGTGCTGTCCATATATCCTGATACACAGGGTCACAGGGTACCAAGTGTGATGTTGGGTTGAGCAGGGCAATTCGCTCATCCAAGACGGGAGGATATAGCGTTTCGTGTTCATTCAATGGAATGCTGGCTGTTGCAGGTTCCTGGGACTCGCCAGGAAGTGAGCAGCCTCTTTATAATATTAAAAAAGGAAGTTCGGTTGCGTGAGCTCCACGGCCCAGTTTTATTAACCCCAGTAGGGATTTTAAAAGCAGAATGGTGACAGGATGCAGAAGTTTATAAGTAAACTTATCTACATATATGCACATTTATATTTTTATTAATTGCAGCTATCATAAATTGCATGGTGCAATGTTCTCCACTGGAAAAATGCTCAAGAAGAAAGAGCCTAAACAACCTGCTGATGCAGTGCCTCCTAAGCAAGACATAAGTGCCCAAAAGACCAGATTATGTGCTGGTTGTGATAGCAAGCTATCCCAAGCAGATGCCTCAAAACTCTGTATAGACTGTATTATGAAGGTGGCAGGAAATGAGATTCCTTCCCAGTTCAAGTAATTTTTAGGTTGGCTGACAGCATTTATGCAGAAAATCTTTTCCGTCATGCAAGTAACAACCAGGAAAAGGAGTGTCAGTCCCAGATGAGGGTCCATCTACAATTCCAGAAGGGGAATGAAGGCTCATGAAATTAGAATCTGCAGTCTCATCCATCGAGGAAGGAGAGCTGGTGGAAGAGTTAAAGAATTATATAAGTCTTATCTCCCAAACCTTTATGGTTTAAGAGATATTCACAAGCAAAGTGTCCCCCTCCCGCCCCTTTTACTGATGTAACACTTTTCAGCCAGGGCAGAAGGGAGCTGCCCAGGTAGACTGCAGAGGGACAATCTTCAATTAAGAGAAGGGAAAAACCTGAAAAGCTTGTCAAGGGGGGCAGGGATTTCATTGTATTTAAAGGAATAAGAGTGTCCCCTTCTGTTATCTGTCCAGTCTATGGACTGCATTCCACATCTGAGAAGAGATTGTTTACAGTAGGTAAAAGGGGCGGGAGGGGGAAACTTTGCTTGTGAATATCTCATAAACCATAAAGGTTTGAGAGATAAGACTTATATCATTCTTCATGTTTTTTTAATGCCTACAAAATAAAATAAAGTTAAAACGAAGTATTACTATCCCTTTAAGACTAAAATCCTCTTTTCTCTGTCGTCCAATACAGGTTACTGGTAACTTTGGGATGTGCAACCATTGAGTTTCCCAGAGGCGGGAAGTAAGGCAAGGACCAGGCGCAAGGCCCCCAAAGGCACCAGAGCAGATATGAACCACAGATCAGAGATAGCCCAACAAAAACAAACAAATGAAGTGTCAATGGACACTGAACAGGGGTAACACCCCAGGAACTGTCACACAGCACACTGAACTAGAGCCAGCAGGGCTCAAAAGTGAAGGAAGCACCAAAGTACCGAAGAAGATCCTAGACAGGCAAGACTGCCTGCAGGATCTTCCTCCCAAAATTGGCATCAGCTGATGCCAGCACACCAACACAGTAGTGCTTCGAAAAGGTGTGCACAGATGACCAAGTGGCAGCCTTACACAACTGATCAGCAGAGGCCTGATTCTTGTAAGCCCAAGAATCCCCAATAGATCTAGTAGAATGAGCTGTAACCCGAAAGGGAACAGGCTTCTTCCTTAGCTCGTAAGCCTTACGAATAGTGGACTTGATCCAAGATGCAAGTCACTTTGGATGCAAGTCACTTTGGATGCAAGTCTCTCTGCCCTGGGGCCCTCAGGAATGAAAAACAGCACGTCAGACTGTCTAATGGGACTGTCTTATGCGATGTACACAAAACTTGAGGCAAAGCACCACATCTAATAAGCAAAGATCCCTCTCCTTGCCACAGGTAGGGTCAGGGCAGAAAGAAGGCACCACAATCTCCTGATTAATGTGGAACTCAGAGAACATCTTTGGGAGAAACTCCTGAGAAGTGCGAAGCACCACCTTGTCTTTGTGAAACACCAAAAAGGGTGGTCTACTAGACAGAGCATGTAACTCAGCTACACGGCGAACAGACGCGATAGCTAGGAGAAAGGCAATTTTCCACATCAGCAGGCGTAGATGAATAGTACCCAAGGACTCAAAGGGAGGGAACCGAAGGACACCCAAGACCAAATTAAGATCCCACTGAGGAGCGGGAGTCTTGAAAACAGGCAGAGTATGAGCAATGCCCTGGAAGAAAACCTTGACATCAGGAAGAATAGCAATGCGCCTCTGAAAGAAAACAGAGAGAGCAGAAGTCTGAACCTTAAGGGAACTCAAATTGAGGCCCTTATCCACACCGTCCTGCAAGAGGGCTAGGACCGTAGGCAGACCAGAAGAAAAACCCTTTATTCAGTACTGATGATTCAATTTCCAAGCCGTCAAAGCTAGATGATGAACATGCTCCTTCCACACGTAATCCTGTAGAAGAAGATCGGACAGCAAGGGAGCCTGAATGGCTCCACCACTGACAGATCCAGAAGCTCCAGAAACCAAGCCTGTCGAGGCCAGTAAGGAGCAATCAGAATGACTGGACAGTGCTCCAGCCTCAATTTCCGTAACACCTGTGCAACATGGGGAGGGGAGGAAAGATGTAAACCAGAGGGAATAACCAAGGAATGGACATGGCATCCACCGACCCAGGGCCGCTCCCCAGGCAGAGAGGTTGGCATCCATCGTCACCATGGTCCAGAAGGTCACCAGGAAGGGCTTGCCCTTCAGCAGATTGGAAAGGTCGAGTCACCACTACAAACTCAGTTCCACATGAAGAGGGAGGGACACTGACATCTTCAGAAGGTCCGGCTGACCCCTGCACACCTGCATCACAAACCTCTGGAGTTTACTGGTGTGAGACATGGCAAACGTGACCACTTCTATTGTGGACATGAATTTCTCCACTAGAGAGGACAACTTCTTGGCTGGAATTGGATAGTGAGCCAGAACAGCAGAAACCCTGTGGCCGATCCGGTGAGCCACCATGCTCTGCTGAGTGTCGAAGAGAAGGCCCAGGAAGACCAGACACTGGAATGGGACAAGATCTGACTTGTCCATGTTGATGATCCACCCGTGATGGGTGAGAGCATGAATGCAGTCCTGAACCTGCTGATGAAGAAGTTCCGCAGAAGGGGCTTTCAGAAGCAGGTCGTCCATGTATGGAGTATGCCATCCCAACGGAGGACGGATACTAAAGCTCCCAGGACACGGTTGAAGACTTCAGGAGCTGTAGTCAGACCAAAGGGAAGAGATGAAAACTGAATGTGCCCTTGGTCGCAGGCAAATCTGAGATACTGCCGACTCTCTGGATGAATAGCGATGTGTAGATACGTGTCCTGAAGATCCAGAGAGGCAAGGAATTCTCCCGGGGGCATAGCAGCAAGCACCGTCCTTAGGGACTCCTGGTGATAATGAGTCTTGATCACAATGGAATTGAGATCCTTCAAATCCAAAATAGGACGACAGCTGCCGTCCTTCTTGGAGACCACGAAGAGGTTTGAGTAAAAACCCATACCTCTGTCCTGAATTGGAAAAGGTTCCAGAACATCCTTGTCCAGAAGGGCCTGGATAGCTCCATTGAACAGACAGCGTTTCCCTATGCCCTGGGGCGTATGAGAAGGGAAAAACCGAAAGGGAGGAAGAGAGGCAAGGGATCCTGTACCCTTCCGCCACCACCTGTAAAACCCATGGGTCCGCCAATGAATCCTCCCAGACCCTGTGGTAGTGACGCAGACGGCCACCCACAGCCGAGTGGGGACCTGGAGGAGGAACGTGGAGCTGAGGGAACCTCATGGGTCACCAGACATGTCTCAGTCTGGAAGGAATCAAAAATCTGATTACGCTTGAGAGACATCTTCTTCCTGAGGACCATAGGCAGAAGGGTACTCCTGCCCCCTGTGGCCTCACTAATCAGATCCTTAAGATCTGGCCCAAACAAAGAGGTGCCTTGAAAAGGCAATGAGAGCAAAGCTTTCTTGGAAGCAGGGTCAGCAGACCATATCTTGAGCCAAACAGCTCGTCTGGCAACCACAGACATGGTGGAAACCCTGGCCACCAAACGGATGGCATCAAATAAGGCAGCAGAAACATAGTGCTGGGCCCCAGAAATGTTGGCAAGAAGCCACAACAAATCCGAAGAAGAAGCACCCTGACGGACAGCCAGGGAGAGTTGTTCAGTCCAGACTGCAATGGCACAGTTCACCCATGTCGCAGATAATGCTGGACACATGGCAGTACCAGCAATGGCAAAAATGGACTTGAGGGAGACCTCAAGTTTCTTGTCAGTCCAGTCTTTCACTGTGGATGCATCAGCAACTGGCAAAGCAGTGAACTTAGATAGCCTGGACACAGGAGCATCCACTTTGGGGGGGATAACCCACTGAGCAAGCGCCGCCTCAGAGAAGGGGTAAAGCTTGGCAAATTTCTTGGAAACAGAAGGTTTCCTTTCCAGAGACTTCCACTCATCAGACACAAGGCGGTCAAGAGTGGGGTTAGGTGGAAAACAAGTATAGGGCCTTTTAGGCTCCTGAAATACATCAGAGGGATCCGAAGAAACCTCATGAACTAAGGGAATGTTAGGGTGGTTAAGACAACTCTGATCAAGCCCTCAGCCGAGGGATCAGGATCAGCCTCAAATGGGTCCCCAAAAAACTGAGAGGAGCCCACAGCAGAACATTCCTCAACATCCGAATCCACTAACAGTTCCTCCTCAGAGGAATCTGATACGTCAGGTACTTCCTACGGTTTTGGCAGGGAAGATCTGATGAAAGAAGGGGTCTTCCAGGAGTGGAAGACCCCCTGTAACTGGGATGGAAATAGTTGCAATGTAGACCGGAGGTCTCTAGTAGCAGCTTTGAACTCTTACACCCAAACTGGCTCTAATGCATGGCTGGAGGTCCCTGGGAGAGACTCAGGGACATCAGAACATGTTGGGCATAAATGACCTGAGAATTCTCTAGGTAACCCTGAATGACATGAGGAGCAGTGTGCAATAGGGGACACAGAGACCCCAGCGTCCTTAGCCTTAGGCCTGGCCCCAGCTCTAACAGATTAGACATTCTCACAACGTTTAAAGTAGAAGGAATCACCCAAATATAGTGTGTGAGATTAAAATTTCACTCCAAAAATCGCTAAAATGCACTTATCTGGCAGGCGAAGGGTTAATCTGCAGAGGAGAGTCCAAGCCCTGCGTAAGATACTCGTACAGGAAAAAGCACAAAATGGCTGCCACAGCGGGAGCCAATCAGAAACGAGCGCATGAAGCAAGCGTTCATGGTAAATGTAGTTTTCCCACAGAAAGTACCCCAACAGTGCCCGAAGCCCCCTGAGCCCCCCAACACATAAAATGTTCACCGGATAACAGAGCAAGGGCAGACAAACAAAATGAGCCATCTCTGAAGTCACTACGATGAGCAGTTGCAGAGATAGGTCACAAACTGTACAGTCTCATAGAAGTGAATGGAGTAATGGCGTCTAGCGGTAAAAGTGCGCCCAAACACAAATTTTGCAAAGTTTTAACTGATAAGTGAATGTGCACTGGACATCACTAAAACATGTCACTAGACCCAATAAACCCTGAACCCAGTAGGAAAAGTGCCAATAACCCCCCAAAATATGCTAAACCAGCAGCTAAAGGGTTAAGTTACCACAGAAACTTGCTCCAAACCATCCAACAGACATACAGATAAACCCAGTGAGTGCAGGAGTGTGCAATTAGAACTCCAAAGGAAAACCCCTGTGCGACATGTGGACCTGCAGCACTCAAAGGGTTGCTCACCTTTCCTGCAGATCTTCTGTCTTCAGATTACCGTTTATTAAGAAGAAGCCTCAGTGGGCAACTCCTGAGGAAAGAACTTGAACCCAAGATTTTCCCCCAGGGCTTAAGGTAATCCACCTAATGGTAGTATTCAGTTTCTAACAGAAAAATTAAAAAATAGGTAAAACTATAGCAGAACTGTTCTCTTGCCTGTATCTTCACCAAGGAACAAATCTTACTGGAGCTGATTGGCTAGCTGCAGCCAAGGAGGGAAGGTAGGCTCCATCCTCTGCATTCACTTCTAGAATTGTTCCTGCCTAGGTAAAGTGGCGGATCATCTACCCAAAGTTACCATTAACCTGTATTGGACGACAGAGAAATATTTCTTTGGAACGGTCTAAAAAGTGTGCTTACAAACCAAGACAGTTCCAATTAAGTATTTCTTTTTCATTTGCGATATTTCGGCTCTGCTGAACAGCCACCTGTCTGTCCCCGGACCAGGATCTCCTGTTGTCAGCTTACAGCCGACGTCAGGGGAAGGGGAGGGAGGAACTTTAGAATGATCTATCTCTCAAACCATGAAGGTTTGAGAGTTAGGAATAGCACCAATGGATTTCTTGTTTTCTGCACTACAATACTACTTTATTAGAACATTAAGACATTACTAACACTTTAACAGCATGAAAAAAACACTGGGTTTGACGGAGGCAAAGAAGGATTTGGACATTATGGGGGCAGCCTTTGTGGGACATAAAGCCTTTCCAGTGCATTAGTCCATTTAGAAAATCATCAAGACTGAATAGAGTTATGGGGACAAGATCAGCAATCTCAAGATGCTTCCTGAAAATGTATCCTGTTTCATATGAAGCAACTGCAGCCTGGGTCTCCCCACCTAAGGTGGATGCTGCTGAGGCCCAAATTTCCCAGAACAACAACAATCCTTCTAAAGGATGGTACCACCATAAACGGATAGTAATAGTTCGTTTTATCTTTATTTTATTTTGTAGACATTAAAAAAAAAAAACATGAAGAACGATATAAGTTTTATCTCTCAAACCTTTATGGCTTGAGAGATATTCACAAGCAAAGTTTCCCCTCCTGTCCCTTTTACCTAGTGTAAGCCATCTCTTCTCAGATGTGGAGTGCAGTCCATAGACCAGACAGATAACAGAAGGGGACAATCTTCTTCCTGTTAGAACAATGAAAGCCCTGCCCCCCTTGACAAGTTTTTCAGGTTTTTCCCTTATCTGAATTGAAGATTGTCCCTCTCTGCAGTCTACCTGGGCACCTCCCTCCTGATCTGGCTGAACAGTGTTACATCAGTAAAAGGGGCGGGAGGAGGATACTTTATCATTCCATTACTCTTGAACTACAACTCTGACAGAATTGAAATAACACTCTCCAAAATCCAAATACTATGATGATTAATTAGAACTGCTTTCATTATGAAACATTGCTATCCCTTTAAGTGACCCAATGAATAAAAGGGCAGACATTAAGTCAAACAGGTCAGATGCATCATTTAAAAAATATAAAGAATGTAATAAAATCTGCAAACAAGCAATTAAGCTAGCCTAAATTGATAATGAGAGAAATATTGCTATTGAAAACAAGAAAAACCCTAAACACTTCTACAAGTAGATTAATAACAAAAAAAGTTAAGGTTATATTGGCTATGGCTGACAGCCTAAATACATTCTTTGCTTCAGTATATAAAAAGGAAACAGCAATGACAGGTTATGGGCAAACAGACACAACAACAGAATTTCCTCCATTATTTGCATGGCTTACTGAGTGTCACAGGACACCAGGATAATAAATCACACAACACAGGTAAATTCAACCAGTTTATTAAGAGAAATCATAAATCAGCAAAACACTTCCCCAACCTTCCCATGGCAGATGTAAGGACAGTGCATAGTCTACTACCCAGCAGCTGACACTGAGCGACCACCTGTAACTACGGACCACAATAGCAGCAAGGAGGGTAGAACCTAGCCTATGGTTCTACAGAGAGGAACTTGCAGAAACCTAGAGTGCTAGGAATCCAAGTACTAGGAGCAAGACCGGAATCACAGTGCAAGGAATCGCCACGGAGGTTCATGGCTAGTCCAAGGATATACAGAGCATGGACAGCCAGAGTGATACCTGGAAGGAGACTATCCGGAGACTCATGAAGCGAAAGGCAGCAGCAACAATATCAGGGAGGTATGGATAACTTGTAGGCTGGATGGAACGAGAGCAGTAATGCCGGTGAGACAAGGTGGAAAGTCAGACAGTACCGGAGTCAAGCATGGAGCGGGTAGTCAGACAAAGCCACAGGTCAAAACCGTATCAGATAGTCAGCCAGAGCCATAGAAACACGGAGAGGGTAGTCAGCCAGAAACTGGGTCAGATCGATACGGGTAGTCAGACATGGCCTAGGTTAATCAGACAGAGCCCTGGTCAAGACTGGAGCAGATAGTCAGACAAAGCCAAGGATCGAACACGGAGGATAATCAGAAGCCAAGCAAGGGTCAAACTAGCAATGCACAGGTACACCACGAAAGGGCAACTAAGCCCAGTATCCCGCTGTATATAAGGCCAAAGAAGAAGGTAGGACCCAATCGGTCAATAGTGCTGAAGGCTACAAAACAACGAGTGCGACGTCAGTAAAGTGCGCTCGCAACAGAGGCGACACAAGGCAGCAGAGGCCGGCCACTCTGATGGCTGTCTGACCGAGAGGACAGGACAGGTACACAAGTCAGGCAAGCCATAAATCACAGGCACCGTGATAATGAGGACAAGGTCCAAAAGAGACTGGTACGGGTTATGGTGAATAAAGCACCTGGTCCTGAAGGCATACACCCAAGGGTACTTAAGGAACTTAATTCAGTAATAGCAAGACCATTATACTTAATATCTATTGATTCACTTTCATCTGGCATAGTGACCTGTGATTGGAGTAAAGCTGATGTAGTTCCATTGTTTAAAAAGGGAGCAAGATCCAAACCAGGAAATTATAGACCTGTGAGCTTGACATTCATAGTGGGTAAGATGCTAGAAGTGTTACTGACACTATTCAGAACTATGTGAAGACAAACAATATTATTAGTAGAAATCAGCATGGTTTCATGAAGAACAGATCATGTCAGACTAATTTACTTGCATTTTATGAAAGAGTAAGTAGTAATTTGGACAGGGGAATTGCTGTAGATGTAGTATACTTGAATTTTGCAAAAGCCTTTGATACAGTGCCTCACAACAGGTTATTGCATAAATTAAAAAGCTTCAGTGTGGGCGGTGTTATCTGTACATGGATTAAGAACTGGTTAAAATGATAGATGGCAGAGAGTTGTTGTAAATGGAACCTTTTCAAATTGGTCTAAAGTTATAAGTGGGGTGCCACAGGGTTTAGTCCTGGGCCCAATGCTTTTTAATTTGTTTATTAATGATCTAGAAGTGGGAATTGAAAGTAGCATCTCAATCTTTGCTGATGACACTAAGCTATGTAAGGAAATAAGTACAGAGCTGGATGTTTTGTCTGTGCAGAAGGATTTAGATAAACTGAGTGAATGGGCAGTAAAGTGGCAGATGACATTTAATGTACATAAATGTAAGGTTATGCATTTGAGCTGTAGAATCAAACTTGCTACATATACTGTAAATGGGAAAGAACTTGGGGAACCCTCATTAGAGAAAGTTTTAGGAGTGCGGATAGACGATAGAATTCACAGCAGTGTGCAGAGACACTAAGCTACTGCAAGAGCAAATAGGGTACTAGCCTGCATAAAAAGAGGTATAGACGCAAGGGATGCTAATATTATCCTACCTCTGTATAAATCCTCGGTTAGGCCTCATCTAGAATATGGAGAACAATTTTGGGTGCCAGTTCTTGAAACGTCTCAAGAACTGGGTGCCAGTTCTTGAGACGTGCAACAAAACTGATAAAGGGATTGGAGGATCTGAGTTATAAAGAGAAACTAGCCAAACTGGGTTTGTTTACATTAGAGAAGAGAGGTCTAGGGGGTGATATGATTACGATTTACAAATACATTCAAGGTCAATACAAAGAACTAGCCAATGAATTATTTATGCAAAGAGCTGAGCTAAGAACAAGAGTTAATCCATTAAGACTTGAGGAAAGGTGCTTTCGACTAAAACAAAGTAAGGGCAGTTAAGCTATGGAATTCTTTGCCTCTGCATGTTGTACTTGCAGATAATGCAACTGCTTTCAAAAAAGCAATGGATGCCTATCTAGCACAAAACAATATTGAAAATTATGACAGATGGCTTCAAATCAGATAGGATGTTGATCCAGGGAAATATCTGACTGCCATTTGGAGTCAGGAAGGATTTTTTTTACCCACTTGGGGCTAAATTAGAAATTGCTCCAGTGTTGTTTTTTTTTTTTTTTTTTTTTTGTGCCTTCCTCTTGATCAACAGGGGTGTTTTTGGCATGGGCTGGACTTGATGGACACATCTTTTTTCAGCCTCATCATCTATGTTTCTATGCTTTATAAATCAATTTTCCACAATGGGTCACAATCTGATATCGGTTACAGCATTGGCATGCATTTTCCCTACCCTTATGATCTGGATTTCTGAATTAAGAGGAAAGATCTCCAGTCACCAGATCAAGACTTTGCAGGGACATTGCTTCAATTATAGAAGCCATCAATTTCTCAACTGATGCCTCCTTAGATACCATAAAGCTGCTTGCTATGGCCTCTCTTATCTTTTACAGCCAGAAGGGCTTTACGGACTAAAGCCTGTAAAAATGATGCATCCTCCAAAAACAAGCTGGTACCTCTGCACTTTCTGGGTACTATGCTATTTGGAGACCAATTAGATCTAATTTGCAAATCCTCAGTAGATAGGAGTGCTTTTCTACCTTAGGAAAGAAGAAGCAGAGGGTCATCACCAAGATCTTCAGTATAAAGGAGGCAATACTTTTGGGAAGCCAGGAGATGTAGACCAGGCCAGAACTTTGACCAAAAGAAGAGAGGTCCAGACCAGGGTGCCAGAGGGGGAGCTAGGAAAGAGTTTCATAGGAAGAACTTCCAATGAAGAAAGGTGGACCCAATCTCCTTTTCCAGGGGGCAGGCTGGAAAATGTCCAGGAGACCTGGAGAGTAACACAGACAAATAGGCACAACAGGTTGTGGAGATGGTGTACCCCATCTCTTTCAGAAGAAAGGAGAACCAGGCTACTAGAAAGAGTTTGCACATTTGTATGAAGAAGACAACATACGGCCCTAGAGTTCTCAAAACTTCTGGGTAATCTGTCCTCAGCAGTCAATATAGTATCTTGGGCAAGGCCTCACATAAGGCAGATCCAGCACAATTTTCTGCACTTCTGGAAGAAGAATTCATTGTCTTTCTCTCAGAAAAATCCAACAAGACCCTCAAAAAGAATCGAATTGTCATGGTGGATGAAGAATTCAAACATCTCAAAGGGGAAACCCTTAAAAGATCCAGAATGGCAGATAACTAAAGATCCAAGCAAAACAAGCTGGGGAGGCATTTGGAACCAGGTGTGTGCAGTGGCTCTGGTCCTGTCAGGAATTAGCACTGCACGGCAACCTATTGGAATTGAGGGCAATGTGGAAATGTTGCTACTCAAAAAAGAACTAGCAGGAAAAGCTGTGTTAGTAAGCTCCAACAAGATTACAGCAGTAACATCTATCCTGAACCAAGGAGAAACAAGAAGTCAGTCCCTCAACAGGTTGGCATTGAGGATCCTAATCTGGGTGGAAGAAAATTTGTTGGCGTTATCAGTGTCGCACATTACAGGGGAACTGAACAACAGCTGATAAACACTGGATCCAGAGGACCGGTCATTAAAGAGATGTTTACAAAGTCATAATTGCGGTTTTGGACAGATCACTGGTGGACTTGATGACCTTTGAACAGAATGATGTCACCTTTTTCTGTCCAGATAGAAGAACAGCAGATCTATGGGACAGGATGCTCTGAAGATGAGATTTTCATATGGCATATATATTTTCCCCCTATTCCTCTGTTACTGGAAGTAGTTTGGAAGATCAAGCAGGACAGAGTGAATGTAAGACTGAGAGGCCTAGGCTAGCTGAGGAAAATCTGGTGAGAATGTACATTAAACCTCCATATCAACAAACTTTTACGTAACAGGACAGATGAACCAATATACCCCAGGACTGATGTTTGTGAACGAGGAATAGAGAACGATGCTTGGGAGAGTAGAAGCCGTTTGGAGTGTTCTTGCAGCAGCCGAGGCTTGATTACAGTTGCTGGCCATGAAGAGGTCTGATTCTGGTCAAGCCGGATCCTGGACCAGGATAAACACTCCTTCCAACTTAGTAACATTGGGAGTATACTGATACAATAAGGACCCCAGAGGCAGATACTAAAAAATAAGGAAGAGATCAAACAGCTGCTTACCAGGAAATAGACAATGCCCAGAAGGATGAAGGCTAAGGGTCCAAGGGACAGACTGCCCTAGCAAAACAAATCACCACTGAAGAGCCCAGGAGTGGTCCACTATAAACAAAAATAGTGGGACAGGTAAAGTCAATTGTGATAGGGGAGAAGGGGAGGGGAAAAAAAAAAAAAAAAAAAAAAAAAAAAAACAGAACAAAAAACAGAACACACTCAGCAGAATATGCAGAAGGCAGATTCACAAAATGGAGCCAGAGAGTCAAAAACAGAGAGACAAAAGACCAAGTCGATTACCGGAGGCAGAGCTGTGGAGCAATGTGCTGGAACACTGCCAGAAAATCAATCAGTTAGCACAAAGTACAAGAGGGAGATCCATGGAGCGATGTCAGAAGCCGGTAAACAAAAATTTATGAGGTAGGAGGGAGATCCAAAGTGTAGAGTCAGGAACAGCAGACAGGTCTGCAACAGGCAAGCTAAGCATAGAGAGAACCAAAACTTCAAGAATCAGGCACTAAGAACAAGCACCTCTTCCAAAAATTCCGGATTTACTAACTAAGGGTCCCATTCTTCACTCCAGCCTGACATTCTTGAATTTGATGGCTTGGAGGTTGAGCTGCGCTATTTAAGATTGAGGAGTCTATCAGAAGAGGTTGCAAATACTATCATATCAGGAAGACCCTCCTCAAAAATATATTACAGAGCATGGCTGGTTTTTTCACACGTGTTAGAAAATAAATCTATCCTGAAGGGACGTTTCATTTGGTAAGATTTTGGACTTTCTTCAAGAAAGTTTCAAAAAGGGTTTAAAGCCGCCTTCTCTAAGAGTTCAGCTGCCAGCTTTAACAGCAGTCCTGGCGACTCCATTCTCAGATAACTATATGGTAAAAAGATACGTTAAGGAGATATCCAAAATCAAACCAACTATAAGAGACATTATTCTTGCATGGAATCTCAAATTCTGTTGAGTCAAAGTGCTTCTCCTGAAGCAGTTTATGCCTTTACAGCCCATTCCCTAGTATTTCACCACAGCAAAGTCGTTCTGAGGACCAAGGCATCTTTCAGGTCTAAGGTGGTATAAAAATGTTATTTTAGCCAAGAGATTGTTCTCCTCTCATTTTGTGTGAACCCTCAAAACGATATAGAAAAGGAACTACATAACCTGGACTTTGTGCGATACAGTTCAACCTATCTAGACACAACAAAAGACTTTAAGAATTAGGATGCTTTCTTTGTGCACTATTTTTGGAAATCGAAAGGTATATCGCCCTCTAAAGTAAGATGGATAAAAGACTGTATCATGTTGGCATAAATATCAGCTAATAAGAACCCTCCTATATGTATTAAGGGCAATTTCTACTTCCTGGGCTCAGGAAGCAGTGGCCACACCAGAGGTAATCTGAAAAACAGCAACTTCGACTTCTGTTTCAACATTCACTAAACACTGCAGACTGGATGTCCAGCCATCAGCAGATGCAAAATTCAGAAGGAAGGTGTTCCAGGTGGTGATCTTTGATTAAGGGTAGGACCTTGCCTTTTCTTACCATATTTCACCTTCCCTTTTTATGGTACTGCTTTGGAAAATCACATATTATTATGCCGTGGAAAGAACACAGAGGAAAAGGTGACATTTACTAACAGATATTTTGTTTTCCTTTGTGTCCTTCCACGGCAATCCCTAGTCACTGCTCACAGCATCACATTTTAGCTCTCTAGTGCCATTACAGAGGAGAAATTTAAAATGTACATATTAGCATAATCCCACCCAAAATGGCAGTCTAGTTCCAAAATGATGGGCAAGTCCCCTCTTCATGGGAAATACACATTTTGCATGTATATTTTGAAAACTCTTAAGGGGTTCCGCAAAAGCGATGGGTAATCCAGACGTGGACCTCTTGCTCTCAGTGCCTAGGAAATCAAGCTGCACCTTACTGACGAGGCCCAACACTGCCGAAAAGTATGTCTGGTGTTAGCTGGTGTTCCCATGAGGGGGTGGACCACCATTTTGCGGGATTAGTCCAATATATATGTGGAAATTTATCCTCTGTAATCGCACTAGAGAGCTAAAATGTGATACTTCTGAGTGGTGACTAGCGGTAGAACAGGCCATTGTGCTTTTTTTTCGTCCTCAGAAGCATCTAACATTTTGTATGTATAAGATTTATAGCTCAAGTCTGTGACCTACAATTGTTTATATTATGAGACCAATACAGGCTCTCTTTTACAGCTTGGATAATTGTAGAATTGCATGTCTTTCTCAGAGTGGTCCTTTTATGGTTTTGCTGATTGGTCCTAACAGATGGGCGGAGGCGCTAATACCATGTTATTATGCCATGGGAGGACACAGTGGAAAACAAAATAACAGTGAGTAAATTTAATCTTTTTTAAATAATTATAGTAGAGGAATGTATGAAACTAGGGCACAGCCATAGCCTGCACCTATATATAAGCAAACTAAATGTGTACTTGCCTTTAGAACATATTTGCTCTGGACTTCATCTAAGAACCCAACCCACTTATGCACCCCCGATAAGAGGTGGAAGTTCATTGCTAGACTACTCCTTGTAGGACAGGAATAGTATTCCTCAAAAAGCCCATACACTACAAGTCCGCTTACCCCATATTATATTTAAAAGCCCAAAGATCCATAAAAGCAAAGTGTGCACAGAACCGGTTTAGTGGTTAGAATTTTAAAACCTATGATTTGTGCTGCTAACCTAATATATTACCGGAAGACTCATTCAGCTTGCTGCCATTGTGAGAATACACTTATAAGAATTAACAGGCACTGAAGAATCATCTTACCTTCCAAAAAAGGCCACTTTCATGTGCCGTCTGGCTAGTACTTCACTGATGCCAGCAACATTTAACAGGTAGCCTTTAACTTCAAGTACCTGCTCTTCTGAGGCAACTGGATCCAGTTCCGAATTCTGGTAGGTTTCTAAGGAAAAAAAAAAAAAATAAATAAATGAAAACTGACGGTTGCACATAACCACGCTTTTAATCTTTTGGTTTCTGTAGAGTTCTTCAACCAATGTTTTGCAATTTGTCTTTAGATCTTTCTAGCATCCAAGTGTTTAATTTAAGGAACTAAGGACAAGTAGCTTCCAGGCCCCTCACCTAGGGATATGAAGAAAGTAAAAAGAATAGTTCTCCCTCACACAATCTAAATTTGCTCTAACTATCACAGCAGCACTTCTGCTCAACCCCTGCACACAGTCATCTCATTTGAAAAGTATCATTATTCTATGGAATGCAAAGTGTGCACAGTCTTGCATAAAGTGTGAAAATGATTACAAAAATGTATTATCAGATCAATGTTTCAGTTAGCAATAATCTTGATGAAGGTTACAGATTGCTAACCAAAACATTGATTGATAATACATTTTTGTCACCATTTTCACACTTCATGAAGTCCTGAGAGTGGTTCCATCTACTGGATCACTTGTGTACTATATGCTGGCTAGATCAATAGCACGAAGTCCTGAGAATGCTTCCTTCTATTGGATCACTTATGTACTATGCTGGGTAGATCTATAGAACCCAGGCATTCATCCCTTTTTATAGAGTGCGCTTCTCACCACATTTTATCTATACATACACACACACCTATCTATATCAGGATTTTCATTTTTTTTTTCCCCTATGAAGCAGTTTGTTTACTCTAGAATTGTTGCTTCTGCCCTATGGATTCAAGACTCCACTGTTGCTCAGCACCTAGCCTACCTGGATCTCAGCTGTGGTGATAGGAATGCAAATTTAGAGAGTGGCAGGGAGAAACAAAAGTTTGACAGCAATATAACCCATACAGGACTGTAATATTGGAGAAAGCAAAGATTCAGTAATGAAGGAAAACAGTCATAGTGCTAGCAGAGATAGCAGGTAGGCATATATGGATTAAAGTGAAGGAAGGTGTGTATCAATGTAGAATCTAGGTAAAAGGTTAGCACTGAAAAACAGCTTGTTAATAAAGCATAGCAATGTTATTTTTAACGTTTCTTATTTTAGCAGTATATATTCATGTTACACGATGGAATTTACTCTTTAGTTCTGAGTACTTACAGAGTCAACCATATCAGATTTTCCTTTCATTTCCCCTCCCTTACTGAAATGTAGTATGTAAAATGTATTGTTTACTCAGTGTTTTCATTAAAATCAATTATAACTTATGATGATATTTCAGTCTGGTTTTGTTTTTAAAATCAAGGCATTTTAATTTTATAATACACACTGTGGAAAGTATTTGCCAAAGGATTTCCAAAGTAAGTGGTACAATCACTAACCCCTAGTAACCACAAAAGTACACTGCAGTTAGATTTAGTAAGAATAATATTTGAACACAGCATCCCCAAAAGTTTTGCTCAGCCAAAAAAAAAAGTTTAAAATCTAATGTATATTTCCATAATCAGATATTATTGCTCCATTAACAAAAGTTAAGTAAATAAGTTCCAATAGGAAAAAAATTAATATATTATATATAATTTGCTAGGATGTTTGTCAGAAGCCGTCATGCTCGGCAGAGACGGCTGCGCATGCTGCAGTCATGCGCATTAGAGACTGCCCACGCCGCGGCTGATACAGGGGGGGGGGTACACTACAACAGTAGTTAATTCTTGGGGATGGGGCTCTTTCGAGTACTGCTCAGTAACATTTTTTTACTCCCATATTCCACTGCAGAAAATAAATTTCCATCTTCGTATCAGTCTGGTCCCATACACTGAAAGCCCAATACCAAAATGGTCAGGCAAATCATCTTTGCACAAGAGAAAAAGCAAAAGCCCAGACATATTTTTCAGCCCTTAGTGAGTGAGTGAACTCCAATAACATTTGAATGAAGCATCATCTGGCAAAGGGAGTTCCCTAATTTTACTCGGCAATAAAGTAATTGTCTCTCTCATATAGGTAAATGTATAATAAGCACATAGATTTGGACCATAACTGGTGAATTAGACACACAATGAAGAAAACAAAAGAAATAAATCAATCGTTCACAACGCACTTACCCTCCAGGAAGCTGAAACTCTCCTGGGTGTAGGCACCAAGCTGATCAAAGATGCCATTGATTTTTTTCTTGGCAGTAACAAAGTGCTTTAGTGGAGAGGCATTGACTTCAGCCATGAATCTTTTTTTATCCTTCTTTGCAGTGACTATAGATGTTGAGCGGGTAAACAAAAGGGACATTGCGCTGTTGGGGAAGATAGTTATATTAAGCCAAAACTATAAACGTCATTAAAAAGAACATGTTAAGTGCAATTTCCTATAGTACTAAAGAGCAAGGATTTACAAACATCAACAGAGATTATAAATTGATGATAATGTTCCAAAAGCTTGAAAGAACATAACATGCAATATAATCCATTCATTATTTTATTTTTTCCCCCCTTAGGCTAGGGAAAGCAAACTTTACAGTATTGTGGCAACGAAACAAGTGAGGGTTTATGCACGAAGATGTGATAAAATGGAAAGGACTTCTCTAGCTCCTATGTTATTCTATGGAGCCTACACGATAAGCTCTCTCAAGCTGGAGAAATCTTAGTGCACTGGCTACAAAGAATAACATAGGACTTGGAGACTATCACAATGAAATCAACATGGTGTACGGGAAGGGTGGAGTTATATTATATATCTAAGAAAAAAATATTTGTTTTAATCGCTCTGTTTCTTTAGAAAAGAAGGAAGCAAAATGTTTTTTTAAAAAAACTCAAAAAAACGTTTAACCATATTATGGACTACCAATAGTGCTACAGCATTGCCCATGTGTTTTACCCTTTGAGTGGCAGAGGGGCAATGCATTTGATATCCCTCTGGCAGTCAAAGACTTAAAAGTACACAATCTCACTCTCTCCTTGCCTATATCTTGAGCAGCCACATCCCTCACTGATGCAGAGGCTGTTGGGTCCCTAGTAAGGTAATGCAGTTTTGTGACAGTATGACCATATACAGTTACCAACAGCTTCAGTTCAACCCAGATCGATGACAGGGGGGCTGCATAAGGCATGGGAACTGGTGTATGTGGCAGCTGAAGCCAATCAGGAAGGAGGTAGTGAATGAGGAGGACTGGTGGGTGGGGAGAGGACATAGCAGATGAGGAGGGTAGATGCAGATAGAGGAGGTTGCGAATGATAGGCAGTTAGATTCACCAACTTCAAGTCCTTGCAGAGATTTTCACAGGAGTACCACTGCCTAGGAAGACATTGCCCCCCCCCCCCCCGTCCACTCCTGTCAAGATCTCCCCTTAGCCCTGTATCTTTCAGAGAGGCAATGTGAGGGAGATTAGCATATCTTCTAATTACAGTCTCCCTGGGGTGTAGCCAGCATGGACAGAGAATCTGTCACATTACGCCTTCTCTTTTATAGATATATACAATTTTAGGAATTTCAAGTCAACGTTATATTCAAACACTCTCCAGGTTAAATAAACAATTATAAAGTTTAATCCTTTGAATATTACAAGTATATCCACAGTACTGTTTCACAATGCTCTGGATACGCATGTAGAACTTAAAGGGTTAACTGTTAGATGATAAAGATGTCTCCATTGCTGTGCCATTAACACTGTCACGTTTGCTAAAATCCCAATACTATATGTTTATTCAGTGGAAAGGAGTAAGGAAAATAAAAAACACTCCCAAAATTCCCACTGGTTTAAATGATGTGTTGAATGTTTGGGAACTTCTGTTTCCAGAGAACCAAAGTCTGCCTATATGCTGTTCTAGACATTTTCTGTAAAACAGTTTTTGAAAAAATAACCTTTGTTTTGGTGGAATAGCATGGCACTATATGCCGGTTCCATGTAAATTCATTCTTGTTAACCCTTTGCATGCCAGAGTGGTATGCAATGCATTGCATTGAGTACCCTTCTGACACTCAAGGGGTTAAGGGCAAAGTTACTGCTCGCTGTGCTAATAAAATTGGCCTTAGTATACCCACTCTGTCCAGATTCATGTCATAGCATAATGTGAGGCAAGTAATACTGACCCAACACAAAAATGAATTAGCTTAAAGGAATAATAATACTCAAGATGTAAAAACATATAAGTTGTAGGGTTTATCCCCCTGAGTAAAACAAGGGTACTCTCACTGCCGAGAGATAATTTATTAAAAAAAATTATAACAGCTCAAACTTGATTTTGTTAGGTGCAATATAACAGTGGCCTGAAAATTTACAGTGGTACTGTTGCTACGCCATCCTATGGAGATTTATGGTCTATGGACCAGAGCAGTCCATAGGATGGTGTAGCAACAGCGCCACTGTAAATTTTCAGGCCACTGTAATATTGCACCTAAAATTCAAGTTTGAGCTGTTAGAATTTTTTAATAAAATATCTCTCAGCAGTGGGAGTACCCTTGTTTTACTCAGGGGGATAAACCCTACAACATATATTTTTTTTTACATTTTAAGTATTACTATCCCTTTAAAATGACACTAACAAACAGGTTAATTTCTCAAAAAATTATTCTACTAACAATACCTCAAAAAAAATATAGGCAGATTGTAATGATCTTTAAAACTAACTAAACGCGTGCTTTAGGGTGACAGATTCACTTCAGAACCCATTCTACTAATTCAGCTTTGAAATGCCTAAAACAGTTCTCACACTTTCACAAGGCACTAAAGATTTTTAGAATGCCAACTTTAGTAGCAGATTTCTTCTAGCAGCTCTCCCTTTCTTTCAATAGATGGAGTAATTCTCAGCTGTTTTGCTGTAAGTCTTAAAGGAAAAAAAAAATAGTTTGTCTTACTGGAAATATACTCCTCCAAGGCACTACTACACCATTCTGTCATTAAATTTGATTCTGAGTGCCAACATGTAGACCACTCACATAGTCAACTGAATTGTTGTTATGCTCATCTCCAGGAAACAATAGCCCACTTGGGCATCAACCAGTTGTGTTTGCCTAAGTTTGAGGTGGACCAGCCATCAGTCTTAACTCCTCCCCCCAGAACCACACAGCAACAAGATAACCCGGAACACTAAAGGCAAGTCTTTGGACATGGACAAAGCAGGTAACTCTTTGGATGCCTGGAAAATGGCAACATTCTGTTCTGTTCAAGTAACTAAAAATAAAAGGGACCTTACACAAAACAGTGAGGCTGTGCACAAAGCACCATAGCTATAAAAGCACAGTAAATCAATTCTGGAGTAATCCAGCTGCACCATAGGAACTTAAAAAATAGAGTTACTGAACCACTCTGATGCCAGAGAGGTATCCAACACATTGCAAACCAATGGGCTGGAGACCTCTAGCATTCAATGTGTTAAAGCCACATTTAAATCAAAGGAAGTTTTATTTGCCCACTGTGGCTAAGCTGGTTTTCCCTAAACTTTCTCCTTTGCTTTTATATTTATGGGCTACAAGTTAGCCAGCTGCAGTGCAGCAAATATTCAGCAAACCAACTGCACTACAGGAGACAAATGAATACTCCTTCAAATGTGGCTTTTAAACCCTTGAATACTAAGATGTCACCAACACACTGCTATATAATGCAATAGAGGCCTTTCCAAAGGGAATTTTCATTTGTTCCATACAGTGTAGTTGTAATGCCCCAGAATTGTGCCACTTAAACCTTCTAACTTAGGCTCATACTTTGATACAACAGTGTTTTTCAAAATAAAAAGCTTGATATATCCTATAAATAGGCAGTAAATGCCAGCCATAATGAAAGTTCATTTTCTTGCTCAGTAAGTTCTTAAACCAAACACACACACACACAAAATCAGAATTTACTGCTAAGTAGAAAAAGAGATGACTTTGATGAAGTTTTTAGAAGCAGTGCATGCAGTGCTTTCCATTGTGATGTGTAAGTGAGGTCCACATGAAATGCAAGTCCAGTCAACTCCACAAAAACTAGAGGTCTCCATCATAGGAAATGCATTGGAGACCTGTCACCCATCAGGTAAAAAGTACAGTTTGCACTATAGCGAGTTTATGTTTCAAGTATATAAAGCAGATAGGATGTTGATCCAGGGAAATTGCATATTCCTTTTGGAATCAGGAAGTACTTTTATTTATCCACGGGGTTTATTTGGAAATAGTTTCAATTTTTATTTTTGCGTGTCTTTTCTTCAGCATCATCAGCAATGTTACATACAGGCCTTTATTTTAACCTTTAAATACTAGAGCGGTTTCCAAAGCATTGAGAAGTGAGTGCCAGACCTTAAACCACACCACCACCTCTAACCCACATATCAACAGGGGAAAGAGGCTGACAGCCTTTTGACAGGCAAAACCTAGCTGCTGCAGAACCGTTCTCTCAGATGGAGAGATCATTACTTTTCTGTTAATTGTTACATCAAAAGCACAATGGTCATGCATTGCATTGAAAATATTGCATTAAAGGTGTTCTGCAGCAAACTAGGCTTTTCTGCATTATCTTTGGGCTTAAATTATCAAATTGCTATTTGCTCGTGATGTAGTATACATCTATATATCCATATTAATCCACTGAGGACCACCCTCAAGAGGTTAACCACTAACCCAAAATAAAATGAAAGTGAATACAAATCGCTTACCTCACATGCAAGGATAGAGTCAGAAGGCCCGCATACCACCCGCAGTCGTTTCAGGGATCACAAGATTGATGTCAAATACAAATTAGCTTAACACACTGTACTACATACAATGTAACCTGGCACTATACATTACACGATGTACACCCGTCCAGAACTATAATCCCTGTTGCCAAAACCAGTTTGTGAAGGATACAACATAGGAAAGGCCTGCACCCAACATCACTCCCACTACAAGCCACGCCTGGTTGTCCCGATTTAACCAATCAGGACACGCAGCCTTCCAAGGGAAACGGAAGCGTTACTAGTGATATTTTCCCGGCCACATTGTGGAAGGTCACATAGGAAGTCTCAGAGCGCTACAAAATATAAAGGGGCATGCAGTTTTAGTGGGAGAACCTGGCGTTACTGTTTCGCTTCAAACAGGAGCTGTAACGCCATGCTTTGCGTTCAACTGGTCTTATATACACCGAAACACTTTGACCAATATTTATATATGCAATTTGGAGTTATTTTGGAGTAAACCAAATGCGATATGAAGGGGTTGTTATTGAATTGGGCTTTTAACCCCTTAAATACTGCAGAGGTTTCCAGTGTGTTTCAAAGCAATGTATGCCGTTGCATTTCTGTTTAACATATATTAACTTTCTTCTTACCGTATTTTCTGAGCATGTTTTATGCCTGTCTTCGTTTTTATCTGCATCACAGATGTACGTACTTGGGAACTCTCAGGGTTTTGACCAGGTGTCCGTGTGAAGAGCCAAATTCCTGGGGTGAGAGAGTCCAGTGCTATTATACATTCTGTTCCACTTATTTGATTCTTACTTTTATTCTTGGTGTCACTTGTAGCAAGAAGGCAGAGGTAGAAGTCTTGCTTGTGTGTGTGTGTTCATGCTATGGCTCATTGAGGATTGATTGGAGCACCTCTCATTACAGCGAGCAGGGCAGCATCGCAGATAATCCATTATGGAAACTTCAATCTCAGGGTCGGCTCATCTTCTAACTATCTTGGTTTGGCAATTTATGTTTCTGGATATCCAGAAAATACGACTATTTGAAGAATTGTTCAGGCAACTCATTTCTCCACTCTAAATCTTGCCATCAAGGTGACTGGTAATGGACAGTTTCTTCTCAGTTTATGGCAGTTTATGTCTCAGGCTATTTCTGTGAAGGATAGTGTACTGGAGAGATGGTGGCAAATAGGGGACCTACACACAGTATCATCCATAGATGCTCTGAAATATGCCATAAGCATGGTCGTGATATATGTTGCAAGTATTGTACCAGGCTTTAGTATCCAATACTATTCAGACTGTTCTATTATTGAGAGGAATTTACCAATACAGATGTCCAATATGCAGCCAGTGGTCCAGTTGCAACCCCCCGACCCCTGGATGCAACCTGCCTCAGATTTTTTAGCAAAAAAATACCTAATTAGCTAACACCAGATTACTCAAATGCTGGTCCTCGCAACCTTGCCTGCTGTTATGCATAGAGCAAAAAAGTATATTTGTGCCACATGGCTAATAGTCCATCTAGCTGTCTTCTGTACAAAGCTAATTACATCTGCAAATCACACTGCTAGAGCCAGATTAAGACTCAGTGGGGCTCTAGCGAAAAAAGAACAGGATGGTTTGGTCAAGAAAACATGTTTTAATATGTTGTTAAATGGGCAAAAAGAAAAGTTCTAGGGGCTCTAGACAGGATCTCAAATTGCGCCCCCCCCATCTTCCAACACAGGCCTACTACCCCACCCATGCTGCAATCCTTTATCATTTTGCCCATTTTTCTTGTGAGTAGAGGTACTAGTATTAACTTAATTGAGGACAAAACAAATTATTTAAGTATATTAAAGCTGTACAACAGAACTTAGAATTGAAGTTACGTACGTCAGTAACAGTTGATGAGGCTGAAAAAAGATGTGTCCAGCCCATGCCAAAACACCAGATGTTGATCCAGAGGAAGGCAAAAAATACCAAAACCCTCTGAAGCCATTTCCAATTAAGCCCACAAGTGGTTAAAAAAATTCCTTCCTTACTCCAAATGGCGGTCAGATAGTTCCATGGATCAACAACATGTCTGTCATAATTCTCAATATTGTTCTGTGGTAGACAGGTATCCATTGCTTTTTTTTGACAGCAGTTACAAAATCTGCAAGCATAACATCCTGAGGGAAAGAATTCCATAGCTTTACTGCCCTTAATGTAAAAAAAAATCTCTGCCTTTGTTTTAGTTTAAAGCGCTTTTCCTTCATTCATAATGAATGATCACCCCTTCTTAGCTCAGTTCTTTGCGTAAATAAATAATTGTATAGTTCTTTGTATTGACCTTGAATATATTTGTAAATGGTAATCAGATCTCCTCTTAGACATCTCTTCACTAATGTAAACAAACCCAGTTTGGCTAGTCTCTCTTTATAACTCAGATCCTCCAATCTCTTTATTAGTTTTGTTGCACATCTCTGCTCCTTTTTCCTCTTCAATATTGTCTTTTTTAAGAGCTGGTTCCCAAAACTGTACTCCATATTCTAGATGAGGCCTAACCAATGATTTATATAGAGGTAGAACAATATTAGTACCACATGTATCTACACTTCTTTATATGTAGGCTAGTACTCTAGTTGCTTTTCAGCAGCTGAGTGTTTCTGCACACTGCTGTGAAGTCTATCATATATCAGTACTCCTAAAACTTTCACTAATGAGGATTCCCCAAGTTGTTTCCTATTTAGGGTATGTGTAGAATGTTTGTTTCTACAGCCCAAATGCATAACCTTACATTTAACTACATTAAATTTCATCTGTCACTTTTCTGCCCATTCACTCAGTTTTGGATGCAAGCTTTCAAAACTACTACTGTAAAATCTCATGTATAATCACAATTTTGTCCCTTTTTACCTTATGTGAAGTGTGTGTGTGGGGGTGCATATTATACATGAAAGAAAAGAAAATATATCCTCGTGTCTGCTCCCCTTCTCCCACCTTCCCCTCCCTCTACTTGCCCCCTCTGGAAGCATCTGGGATATGTGCACAGTGGACAGCATGCTTGCATTTGCTGCTCGCTTCTCACATCCCCCTTTGAGGATCTGTGTTAATTCAAGATAAAGTTAGTGCCCTTTGAGGACTTGCAGGGCGGTACTATTGTTTATTTGCACAGAAGAACTTCCCTCATCTTGAATTAACACAGGTCCTCACATACAGGTGAGAGTCAAATGCAAGCATGCTGCCCATTGTACAGATATTCCAGATGCATCTGGAGGAGGTGAGTAGAGAGAGGGGAATGTGGGAGCATATTGAGGTGGGAGGGAAGCAGACAAGAAACTCTTTTGGTGAGTAGAAGGAGGAAAACAAAGGGTGCGTATTATACATAGGACTTTTGTTTTCCCCTAACATTTTGGGTATAATTTACACCTGCATATTATACACAGGTGCGTATTATACCTGAGATTTTATGCCAGTTCTCTTTTTTTGGCAATAATAAGAATGAAGGCTTAATGCATCTTGACCCAAATCCCCCTGTCTCTTTCCCACCCTGGTGTCCCTCTTTTTAGAAGATCAGGCTGTGTAGTGTGTTTGTTGGTTTTATGCTAATTCAAAGTATGGAGGAGGATGGCTATGAGTTACTTGTCAAAGTTGACAAGAGTCAGAGAGAACCTTCTGCTGCCACTTCCATTACAGCTAGTCATCTTGAACTTAAAACATTGAAGTTAGAAAGTTCTTCTGTGCGCAGCCAATCCACAATTACTAAGTTCATAGAAAAAAAAAATTAGAAAAAAAACACACAAAATTAAAACCAAAGTGTACCTGTGGAAAGGCAAACAAGCCAAGGGGGGGGGGCTGCCTCTGTCATATTACATACCAATTTCTTATTTAATTATTTTATGTTATTTATTTTTTACTGTCCCCCCAATTCCAGTCAACAACCCCCCCCAAGAAATTCCCTGCTTAACTGATTTATTTCCCCAGACTGCACCAACACAGGCACCCTCCTCAGACCCCTTTTATACCATCTTATTTTTTTTTTAATGTATTTATTTTACTGTCCCCCCCCCCCCCCGATACCAGTCAACAAACCACCCCAAAAAATTCCCTGTTCAACTGAGTCTTTCCCGACACTCCACCAACACAGACACCTTCAGGCACCTTATATGCTAAGCCTGTGGGAAATAAAATACCATTTGACATGTGTTGTCTGTAAATTCAGTGTTCCCATTGATTTCAATGCAGTGAGCTAGGAGGAAAAAGCTGAAAAACTTTTTGCAGGAAATTATTTGACATATGGGAAGTACCATTATTCACCTATTTTGGTTTGAGGCAAAAATTGTCGCCCATGTGCAATGTGGAATTCCACATTGCACATGGTAGAATGTCTGTATGAGCAGAACAAGGCCATCAGCAAATAAACAATGCTTAACTGGAAGGTTTTGGAGGGGGCTTCTTTGGCACCTGGTCAACAGCTGCTTATATCAGACCCCTGTGAGCTCCTGAAGCCTTTTGAGGAGGCCTACTTGATGGTTAGTTGTGCTGGTGCAGGGATAAGTGAAATAATTCCACTTATTTATTTATTGCAGAAAAAACACTAAAGAGCACGGTGAACAATTAAGTTTGTAATGACAACACCGATATTAACCAGCTGGCGACTGATATGTTAGCTTTGAGCAGGATCCTAGAACAGTGGCTTTAAAGGGATAGTAATGTTTCATAATAAAAGAAGCTCTAATTAATCATCATATTATTTGGGCCTTGGAGAGTGTTATTTCAATTCTGTCAGAACTGTAGTTCAAGAGTAATTGAATGATTAAGTATCCCCCTCCCGCCCCCTTTACTGATGTAACTGCTCAGCTCAGAGCAGCAGGGTGGTGCTCAGGTAGATTGTAGAGAGGGACAGTCTTCAATTAAGATGAGGGAAAAAGCTGAAAAACCTGTCAAGGGGGGCAGGGTTTTCATTGTTTTCACAGTAAGAAGATTGTCCATTGGCTGTTATTTGTCTGGTCAAGCAACCAGGTTCCACATCTGAAGTGAGCAATGGTACACTATGTAAAAGGGGTGTAAGGGGGGTACTTTATCATTCCATTACTCTTGAACTACAACTCTGACAGTACTGAAATAACACACTATGACTCAAATACTATGAAGATTAATTGGAGCTGCTGTTTTTGTGAAACATTACTATCCATTTAAAAGCAGCAAGGAATATTTTCTTACTATATTGCTATATCCCCACTTTAAAGGGATAGTAATGTTTCAAAATAAAAGCAGCTCCAATTAATCTTCATCGTATTTGGGCCATGGAGAGTGTTATTTCAATACTGTCAGAGTTGTAGTTGAATGATTAAATTTCCCCTTCCCACCCTTTTACTAATGTAACACTGCTGATAAAAAAGGCCAAATAATTGAGAATTCATCTCTGTCAAAAATCTTCATCTAATAGCAGGCCAGGCCAGCCAAGCTTAATACCAATACAACAGTTCCAAAATTTGAAAGTTCACATTTGCAAATGCAGAAAAAAAGAAAGATGATGAAAATGGACATGATGATGATAAGTGGAGATGAAATTTCATTAACGTCATACACACAACTGAGTCTGGCGCCAATATCTCATTGTGGTGGGCAAACACACAAAATGAGTTAACTCACCAGTCTTCACCCAAATTTATATAGCCCAAGCTTGGGCTTGGCTCGCCTGATATCAGATGAAGATGTTGACAGAGATTAATTATCAGTTATTTGGCCTTTAATCAACGTACGATTTATGGACTCTTTATATTTCATCTTGTCACTGGTGCTTTTTATAGCCTCTTTTGTAATTAACCTTTTTCTTTTTTTTGGGGTGTTTTGAATTTCTTTTGATTTATTTTGGATTTGGGTGTATGTGGTATAGTGGGTGCAGACCTGCATCTTAGGTTGGATATTCACGATGCCAATGTTTTTCTTTGTTTGATTCTAGTATTTTTTTGTTATGAATACATTTCATATTTTTATATATTACGTATACTTTAGCTTATTAGCCATGTGCCTCAGATTAATCCCTTTCTACTTCTCTTCCTGGGCATAACTTGTGTTTTAAGAGAGATTGAGTGCACCCCATATTATATTTGTATGGGTATAAGTCATGTAGATATTATAGGCGTACTCCCATTTTTTCGTTTTTTGTAATTTTCATAACCCACTGGTACATAGATCTGTATGTGCAATCCATCACCAGATCAGTTCTCTAGAATATCACTTCTCCAAAAAAGTCTCTTCTAGGATGCTAAAGGTAACTGTTATGTGAGAACGAATTAACCCTTTCAGAGCCAGATTAAGACTCCTTTGGGCCCTAGGCAGGCTACTAATTTGGGGCCCTTCCACTTAACCCCCCCCCCCACATACACACACCATTAACTGAAACTAGCAGACTATTCACTCATTACATGAGACCAGCAGTGCAAATAACCCCATCACATGAGACTAGCAGACCATTATGCTACTTCATGAGAACAGAAGAGTATTGGAATATAAAGAAGGGAAAGAATGTTTGAGGGGAAGAAATTGGAGTATATGGGCATGTTTCTGTGGGAGATAGTGTGCTAGAGTTTGTGAGAGAGAGAGTGTCACTGAGACTGGAGATTAAAAAAATATAATAAATGGAGGGGCAGCTCAAAAACTAAACTGACAGGTATTTCCCATTAGGAAAGTAATCACCCCATACAAGTTAAACAAATTTCTACTTCTCCTTTCTCACGGATCCTTCCACCTACGGGCCTTTAACTCTTCTTCAGTCATATGTTTTCCTCTCCTCCCAAGTACACGTACATACACACACATGTATGTGTATGTATATATATCAGTTGGTTCATTAAATCATTTTTTTTAAATCCAATTAATCGAAAAAATAATCGGCCAATTAATCGATTATCAAAATAATTGTTAGTTGCAGCCCTAATACCCAAACAGCAACAACATCTCAACAATCAGGATAGCACATGGCATTGTGGTTATGAGCACATAAGGAGTCTGTGGGGATTGTGCTGGGAGGACATTGTTCAGAGGAGTTAAGAACAGAGACTTGAGTTGCAGAATAATATGTTTTCTGTACAAGAAGTAATTTGATTTGATATATATGGAAGGGTGGTTGAGGATGGGATGTGTATGTGAGTAACAGGTCAGAGAAAGGGAAAGAAACCTTACATCAGGTAAAGGAGTAGGCTGTGTAACTACAACTTAATTAACTCCACAGATGTAATGTCCTTGCCATATATGCACATTTCTTTGAAAAGTTCTTGTGCAAGAAATATTTTGGGCTCACAAAAACAGAAATAAGCAAAAATTCAAGTATACTTGCAATATGGTCATGATGTGAAATCTGAACTATTCCCAGTTCATGTGAACAGCCAGTGCCTGGGAACAGATCAGAAACCAGACGGCTCGTTATCCTGCAGGAAGAGGGATCGGAGTCCCACAGACTCATGAACTAATAAGAAGTGAAACAATTCTGGGGAATACCTGCACCACAGGTGTTTCAAGGATTCTTTAGGATTCCAAAGTAAATAAAGAGAGAGGCACATAGGTAATCACAGATTTTATTATCAATAAGCAATAATCATAGCAAAAATCATGGAATACTTATCTTGCACAGAGAACACAGAAGGACACGTCTCTCATTCCCAATGAAGCCCTAAAACAGCCCCCCCCCCCCATATTTCAGCCCTTTTAGACCCTTTATCCCCTTCCTGATCAAGATGCTTTGACTTATCAGATTGCACGGTTAGTGTAAATAATCTACGTCACCATTACATGCCTAGCTCATGCTCTACAGCTGCGAGAGTGAATGCAGTCTGCAAAAATCAGTATTCTATTAGTGTCGCATGGCCTTCAAAATGTAACATAATGAACAGAAAGCAGTTGATAAACATGTAAAGAGCAGTGGGATAAACATGTTATGCACAAATCTGTAAGAAATGCATTAACCCCTGATTAAGAAACACTTAACCCATTATTGCTTGGGATGGGACCATACTTTCTACATCTTCATACAACAGGAAACACAATAGTCTTTAGACAGAGGTCCAACCACCGGCTTTCATTGCTGTAAAAGCCCTATTTACATTAGTGGGAATATAAATAAATATTCACAATTCTATACAATAATTTGCTAAGTGTGTGTTTGTCAGAAGCCGTCATGCACAGTAGTGACAGCTGCACTCGCTGCAGTCATGCACAGTACAGACTGCTCGCACTGCTGCTGATACAGAGTAGGGTGCTCCGAATTCAGACCGTAGCTCTGTATCAGGCGCAGCGTGGGCCTTGTATACTGGCTCTTCAACTAGTATACAATATTTCACTGGAATAATACAGATGCTGGATTTACACACTGCAGTGATACATAAACAGATGGATAGCACAATGTTTAAATGTGTCTAGCCCCCTAGTAGGAATACCTCAAGCTCCTGGCATGGGAAAGGTTACATTATGACCAAGGGGGTGTATTGAGCACCCTTCTTGCACTCAGAG
Organism: Rhinophrynus dorsalis; assembly: GCA_037306005.1. Lineage (NCBI taxonomy): Eukaryota > Metazoa > Chordata > Amphibia > Anura > Rhinophrynidae > Rhinophrynus > Rhinophrynus dorsalis. Next base: position 162,540,566 of record CM074724.1, read on the forward strand.
GGTTAAGGATTGAATTTGGACATTAACTGACATAGCTCTCACCTGATCTACCCACCCCACAATTCTCTCCATAGTAGTTTTTCCCTTACAATACTGCACAACACAGCAAGAAGATATAGAACATTAACCCCTTAAAGACCGGCCGTGCACGCACGGGGCAGTCACTTAAGGACCACGGAGAATTTTTTTTTTTTTTTAACCCATCGGATTCCGGACTCCCCAAACAGCGTGCAGCCACGCAGGGAGGCCGGAATTCCAAGATATACATGGACGTCCTTGGTCCTTTGGGGACCGCAACCTCATGACGTACATGTACGTCATGGGTTGTTAAGGTGTTAAAGGATTATATTAATGTACATCAGCAAATGCTGTATATAAGATACAAGGTACTAAATGTGAAACAGGCCTACCACTTTATCAGAGGATGAATACACACAATCTATTGAGAAATACCATAAAACAAAGAACCATACCCCAGAAGGCCATCATTTCACCCACAGAAACCACTCCATCCACCTCCTTAAAATCAAAATACTCAGAAGAAACTTAAAAAATGCACAGGAGAGAAATACATTTTTGAAATTACGATGATCGGTTTTCAACACCAAACACACGGGTCTAAATAAGAACTTGGGATTCCTCGCACATTGCCAGTCTTTACATAATATTTAATTTTGTTTTAGTACATTTACCCATCTTTTTCATATTATTTTCTATTTATTTGGATGTACAATGGAGCTGACTGTCTCTGTCTCTCACAATCCTCCCATATTCCTCTTTTAACCCTTTGAGTGCCAGAGGGGTACGGAATACATTGCAAAGAACTTTAAATGATTTATTACATAGCAGTTTGTGCTTCCTTAGCATGGCTATCAATGTATATGTTTAATTTTTTAAAACCAGTATGCTTTTAACTTGAAAAGCTTGTACCTAAAACTGAATGTTAGTCCAATAAAAAGTTATTATTGCATACTGTGATACTCATTCAGTTGGCATCTACATCACTGGACTATCACAGCTATCCTAAATTAAATTATATTTCTTCCTGCCACCCTGATACACACCAACAAGCATATTTCTCCTCCCCAGGTTTCTCTTAGCCTCCAGAGGTTGCCCTCTATAGACACACTGAGCCACTCCAACAAATTTCTCTCAACTTTGGTATCTGTCACTGACACACATAAGACCCCCCCACACACAATACAGCTATCACTCTCCCTCCCCCCTCCATCATAATGGGGGCTCCAGAGGAGGGCTGGCAATTTTTAGCTTGGGAGGATAGTACAATCAAGTAGCCCATTTCTACTATTGCTCCAGCCCATTCTTCCTGCTAGTTCTCTTTTGTTATTTTTCATAACTGCTATTCATTTTATAAATAAGGCACTTGCTACCACAGAGCTTACAATTGAAATGGAGCTACACTATTGATACCACAGCAATTTTCAATAGAACTATAGCTACATTAGTTATGCCACAGAGCTTACAACTGAAATATAGCTACACTACTGATACCACAGAGCATACAATTGAAATGGAGCTATACAACTGATACAACAGAGCTTACAACTGAAATACAGCTACTCTACTGATACAGATCTTAGAATTGAAATATAGGTACACTAATGATATGGAGCTTTAAATTTTCTGATTACCAGTGTCTGTTCATAGACTTGTAAGCTATCTGGTATTACTTGCTGTAACTATATTTCAGCTGGGGGAAGAGAGAAGACAAAGGGGAAGAGGGCAAAAGGGGAGATGGAAACAAAAGACAAAGGGTGGAGTGAGAGAGTGCAAATACAGCATGGTAGCTGTAACTTGGGCCCAATTATTTACGATGTATACACACCCGTTCCCGCTTGGGTACATTCCGGTACATGTGATGGAAGTCCAGCCTACTAATTTCCTTTTCCTCCTGCTGCATTTCCCTTACCTCCCATTGGTCTGCCAGTGTGTAAAAAGGGTCCATGTCCAGTCAGTGTCTCCAATACATTACTGGGGCTGCCAGAGTATGGCATGCAGAAGCAGTGGGCCATTCCACGACTCTAGCACTTGTACAAGTTACATGAAAGTTACCTTGTAAACGTCCTCCCACAAGAATTAAGAAGTTAATGTCACAAGAACTGCTGAAGGTGCAAGCCCATTGATTTGGCAGAACCGTCTCACATCTGATACAGCCCCTCCCATCTCATATGGGCCCTAGACACACAGTTGCACCTTGATGGAGGCAGTGTTCTCACCCATTTTCTCTCCTTAATGGAAGCTACTTCACAGTGTGTGTGATAAATGAATCTTATCTTTGTACTTCTCTGTACAGTATAGCAGCATCTCTGGAGCTGTCTTACCGAGAAGTGCGAGGACACATGAAGAGTTGAAATATGTTTATCATACACGCAGGGGTTCAAGAAAAGTGGTGTCGTTTTGATACAAACCAAGTGCACGATAGGAAGTATTTAAAAACCTAGACCATTCCCTTTTAAATAAGGATTTAACCCATCAAATGCTAGAGAGCACTCCAGCACATTGCAAAGCAATGTGTTGGAAACATCTGTAGCATTGGAGGTTGTAACGGTTTGTTTGACTCACAGACACAGAGTTAGGATAAAAAAACAGTTTTATTAAATACAATAATACACAAAGAACCCTCACAGGTTCTGTAATATACAACTTATAGTACAGACACACGACAGGTAAATTAGGCCCACACAGGTCCAGCACAAATATAGGAGACAAACAGTTTATGCTGACACGAGTCAGGCAGATGATAAGGCTTCCAGGTTTCAGCAATGCAGGAGTTAACGTTCATCAAGATAGGAAAACAGTCCCATATGTACAGGTATTGAGCTGATTCTTAAACACGCCAAAGACTGAATTCACAGCGAGTACCAGTCCACTGAAGTAAACAGGAGCGCTACCAGTGCTGACACGGAGGCAACACTTGCAACCGGTTTTGGATAGAGTAGAGTGTAACCAATGGCAGTGTACCAGTGCAATCACAGAGGCAACACTGGCAACCGGTATTGACAGAGTGGAGCGTAGCCAATGGCAATGTACCGGTGCAATCACGGAGGCAACACTTGCAACCGGTTTTGACATAGTGGAGCGTAACCAATGGCAATGTACCGGTGCAATCACGGAGGCAACACTGGCAACCGGTTTTGACAGAGTGGAGCGTAGCCAATGGCCATGTACCGGTGCTATCACGGAGGCAACACTTGCAACCGGTTTTGACAGAGTGGAGCGTAGCCAATGGCAATATACCGGTGCTATCACAGAGGCAACACTTGCAACCGGTTTTGACAGAGTGGAGCGTAGCCAATGGCAATGTACCGGTGCTATCACGGAGGCAACACTTACAACCGGTTTAGCAGAATGGAGGACTAGGCCAGAGGAGCTCCGTACAGCCAAAATGGGACAATACTAGGCAAGCCTGCGGGTGCAGAGGTGCCAAGCAAGGCAAGGCACCGGAAGTCAGAATGTCGCAGAGGTGACCAGGACCAAAACAGAGATCTGCTGAGTCGGAGCCCAGGAGCAGGAACGTCAGCCAGGCCGGATCAGGACACAGGAGCAGGAATGTCAGCCAGTCTGGGACGGTACACAATAGAAGGAATGTCAGCCAGGCCGGGTCGATACACAGGAACGAACACTGAAGAATAGTCAGGCAAGCCAAGTCGGTACACTGGAAACTTCATAAGCAAACTTAGCACTGGCATAGGAACAGCACGAAAGGGCAATGTGTGGGTGCAGGAGCCCAGTATATAAAGGCTATACTGGGCGGGCTTAACACAGGGCAACCAATGAGGACCTCACATTGGATAACTGACAGAAAAAATAAAAACATGGAATAACGGGCTCCGTGATAGTACCCCCCTCTCAAAGACCCCCCCCTCCTAGAAGAGGGACCTGGCTTCTGAGGATATTTAGAGTGAAAAATAAGCAGTAATCTAGGCGCATGAAGGTCCTTTTGTACTGTAACGGTTTGACTCACAGACACAGAGTTAGGATAAAAAACAGTTTTATTAAATACAATAATACACAAAGACCCCTCACAGGTCCTGTAATATACAACTTATAGTACAGACACATGACAGGTAAATTAGGCCCACACAGGTCCAGCACAAATATAGGAGACAAACAGTTTATGCTGACACGGGTCAGGCAGATGATAAGGTTTCCAAGTTTCAGCAATGCAGGAGTTAATGTTCATCAAGATAGGAAAACAGTCCCATATGTGAAGGTATTGAGCTGATTCTTAAACACGCCAAAGACTGAATTTACAGCGAGTACCAGTCCACTGAAGTAAACAGGAGCGCTACCGGTGCTGACACAGAGGCAACACTTGCAACCGGTTTTGGACAGAGTAGAGCGTAACCAATGGCAATGTACGGGTGCAATCACGGAGGCAACACTGGCAACCGGTTTTGACAGAGTGGAGCGTAGCCAATGGCAATGTACCGGTGCAATCACGGAGGCAACACTTGCAACCGGTTTTGACAGAGTGGAGCGTAACCAATGGCAATGTACCGGTGCAATCCCGGAGGCAACACTTGCAACCGGTTTTGACAGAGTGGAGCGTAACCAATGGCAATGTACCGGTGCAATCACGGAGGCAACACTGGCAACCGGTTTTGACAGAGTGGAGCGTAGCCAATGGCAATGTACCTGTGCTATCACTGAGGCAACACTTGCAACCGGTATTGACAGAGTGGAGCGTAGCCAAAGGCAATGTACCGGTGCTATCACGGAGGCAACACTTGCAACCAGTTTTGACAGAGTGGAGCGTAGCCAATGGCAATGTACCGGTGCTATCAGGGAGGCAACACTTGCAACCGGTTTTGACAGAGTGGAGTGTAGCCAATGGCAATGTACCGGTGCTATCACGGAGGCAACACTTACAACTGGTTTAAAAGAATGGATAACTAGGCCAGAGGTGCTCCGTAGAACCAAAATGGGACAATACTAGGCAAACCTGTGGGTGCAGAGGTGCCAAGCAAGGCAAGGCACCAGAAGTCAGAATGTCGCCGAGGTGACCAAGACCAAAACGGAGATCTGCCGAGTCGGAGCCCAGGAGCAGGAACGTCAGCCAGGCCGGATCAGGACACAGGAGCAGGAACGTCAGCCAGTCCGGGTCGGTACACGGTAGCAGGAACGTCAGCCAGGCCGGGTCAATACAGAGGATCGAACACTGAAGAATAGTCAGGCAAGCCAAGTCGGTACACTGGAAACTTCATAAGCAAACGTAGCACTGGCACAGGAACACCACGAAAGGGCAATGTGTGGGTGCAGGAGCCCAGTATATAAAGGCTATACTGGGCGGGCTTAACACAGGGCAACCAATGAGGACCTCACATTGGATAACTGACAGAAAAAATAAAAACAAGGAATCACGGGCACCGTGATAGAGGGTTAGAATTCCCAATTTAAATCAGTGGCTACTGGCATTTGTTCTCTGTGTTGCTTCAAGATTTGCACCATTTTTTACATTCGTACATTGGCCCTACAGACTTTGATGCAGCTTCTAGTCAATAAGGCAGTTGTTGTGTTAATACTACACAAGCAACTAACAGATGGCAGAAGAGGTTGAGTGCAAAGACCCACTAGCCAGTGCACTCTCCTGCAACCTCTCATCTAAATTATGAATCCTGCAGTCATACCATTGAAAAGGACTTTGTATGATGTACAAAATATATATATCCTCTCAGTGCCTAGGGAAACCAGCTGCACCTCACAGACAAGACTCAAACAAGGTTGAAATGTACTTTGTGGGTTAGCTGCTATTTCCCGTCCAGAAGGGACTTGCCCATCATTTTGGATCTAGACCACCCTTTTGGGTGGGATTAATTTAATATGTATGTGGAAATTTCTCCTCTGTAATGGCACTAGAGAGCTACATTGTGATTCCTTGAGTGATGACTAGCATCAGAACAGGCAACATTATTTTGTTCATGCTCAGAGCCTCTCACATCTTTTGGCTTTTTCTATGACTTCGTAAAATCAATGCCCACTAGCTTCATGCAAAGGCAAATCATTGCTCTGTTGTTTTTTGGGTTTTTTTGCAGAAACACAGTTCTGTGCCATCATAATGTCAATGCCCTATGGCTCAGTGTAAAGTAGAATTATTGCTTGTGATTCATCCATGCTCTAAACTCAGTACTATGACCTCATGAAGTCACTGCCAACTGGCTTCATGTGAAGGAAAGTAATGGCTGTGGTTTTCTTTTTTTGCTGAAACACAGTGCTGAGACTTCATAATGTCAATACCTAATGGCTCAATGTAAAAGAGAATTATTTATTGTGTTTATTTCTTACTTGAAACACATTATGAATCCATAAATACAATCTATTTAAGTCCTGTGAGATCTTTACATATGTTTCAGGAACACTGAAACATTGAATGGATGGATGGATGGGCAGAAAGAAGGAGATAGATTAAATGATAGTCACCTGGATAAGGGAGCAACAGTCTCCAGTGTATGTTGTGTGCACAGAAGACTTGCTTACACCCTTCTGGTCCTTATCCCCTTAAAGACCGCGTGACGTGCTATGACCATAACGTGGTTTTTGTCTTGAGGACCGGTAATGGTCATAGCACATCACATATATTTTACCTACATTGCTCCTCCGGGAGGGATGCAAGTAAAAACGGAGTCTGAAAATGACCTATCCAAGACTGAAGAGCTCTTTCTCAGACCCCAACGCAAAGCGCCGATACACGTAACAGGTCACGTGTACTGGCACGTCAGAAAGCATCAAAGCATTGCTTAAGGGAAGGTTAACTTTCCTGGCCCACTGGTCCTTACGGGATTAAAGGTTTCATTCTCGAAAAGTGCCACATTTTAGCCAGTATAGCAACAACAACAGCTGCAGGTTTATTTTTTATTTTGTAAATAATGGCTACAGAAACGTTTTCTATGGAGTTTTCTGATCACTGCAGAAATGAATCAAAAATAAAAATGGCCTTTCAGCCGTCCGTGCTGCACGGATGTCGTCGGAATGATGCATGGTTGGACACATAAAGGCTAGATGTGTCATCTGCAGGCTCGAGGCTTCAAGCATGCAGCAGGCCTCTGTTATATATATTTGATTCCTGTAGTCTCCTACCTACTCCCCCCCTTGAGCTGCTCCTCCTACCTACTTCCTGAGGAGGGGTTTAAAGGGCATACTGAGTCCTGACTCAGTTGCCCTTGCGTTGTTGTACAATACAGTTCTGTTTCCCTTGGGCTGTCTGTATGACCTGGCTTGTCTGACCATCCATTCTGGTGCTGACCTGTGGCTCTGTCTGATTATTCTTTTGCCTGCTCCCATTGTGTCGTGGACACCCAATCTGGTGCGGACCTGTAGCTCTGGCTGACTACCTGAACTGTGTATGGCCTGGCTTATCTGACCATCCATCCTGGTGTTGACCTGTGGCTCTGTCTGACCTTTCTCCTTGTGCATTCCGATTTGGCTTAAACATCCTTTCTGGTGCAAACCTGTGGCTCTGGCTAACTACCCGCTCCGTGTATTACCTGGCTTGTCTGACTACCCACTCTGGTGTTTACCTGGGGCTCTGTCCACTACGCATCCAGCATAGAAACGCTCCAGTGGATATCCTATCTGGTGCAAACCTGTGGCTCTGGCTGACTACCCGTTCCGTGTATGACCCGGCTTGTGTAACTATCATTTCTGGTGCTGACTAGGGGGCTCTCTGTCTGTTACCTCCGTGTGTTGGTCCCCGCTCCACAGACACCCATCCTAGTGTGGACCTGGGGCTCTATCAGACTCCTAACTTACTGACTGCAGGCGTGAGTCAGTGCTAGTCCTTTGGGCGTTCTGAATTACCTCGAGGCTCCAGTGGGCTGAGGCCTAGTCTCAGACATTGTGGTGGATCTATTGGCAGACTGCTATTTCTGATACAGTACTTGCCTCTCAAGTGTATCTTTTAGGGACAGGAGTGAAATACAGGCCAGGAACCAATACTGGACAATTGGTTGGGGATGATGGGAGTTGTAGTTGTCAAGAAGAGGAGAGCAAAACTCTGTCTAGCACTGAACTAGAAGAACTTTTCTCATCCCATGATATGTGTGCCGTCAAGCAAAAGACCCATATCCAGCACATATCAAGTGTCTTGGAAGAAGAAGAATAGAAACCATCTGTTTGACCAGCAATTTTGCCTGACCAGTACATTCATTCAGAGACATGTCAAAGTCTGCTTGGGCACGCTGTCTTTCCTTAATTTGGCTCGTTTGCCATGCCAAATATTCAGCTTCATTTAATGTTAGCCTCTTTTCAACCTCAAGCTGTTCTACAATTTAAAACACAGGCAAAAATATAGTATCCCAGGATTTTCTTACTTGCAAGTTTGCATATAGGGAGTGTGTTTTTGTATTTTGCAGAATTTCAATGGCAGATGCTGGCATATCTGTATTTTGTAGTTGCATTTTTTGTGCCGCACATTTGACTTACTCCCTTTGAGTGCCATACGCCTGTGAAAGGTAACTCTTTGAGTGCCATAGAGGCATCCAATGCATTGCAATTCTATTCATTGGATACCTGTCTGGCACTCAAAGGGTTCATGCTTTGCCGTGTCTTTCATTTACTTCTGGTACTAACAGGCATATTTATAGTATTAAGCCTTTGAGTGCTGGATGGGTACACATTGCATTGCACACCCTTCTGGCACACAAAAGGGTTAAAACATACGGTGTTGTTTTGGTTTATTATGATGTTGCTTCCCCCAGGATTTAAATGCTATGGTTTTGCTTTGTTTTTCTGAAACCCAGTACATCATAATGCCAGTGCCTATTGGATTCATGTAAAGGAGAATTGTTGCGTTGTGTTACTCCTTGCTTGAAAAATGGTGCTATGACATCATAAAGTCAATGCCTAAGGAATTCTGGTAATGGAGAATTATTGCTCTGGTTTCCTTCTTCCTTGAAACACAGTTCTATGACTTCATAAAGTCAATTCCCACTGGCTTCATGCATAGGAAAATCCTTATCTTTTTCTTTTTGTTGAAACACAGTGCTAGGACATCATAATGTCAATGCTTTATGGCTCAGTGTAAAGGGGAATTATTGCTTGTGATTCCTCCATGCTCCAAATTCAGTATTATGACTTCATAAAGTCAATGTCAACTGGCTTCATGCAAAGGAGAATAATTACTCTGGTTTTCTTTTTTGCTGCAACACAGTGCTTTGACATCATAATGTCAATGCCTAGTGGCTCAATGTAACAGATAATTATTATTGTGTTTACTTCTTGCTTGAAACACATTACTATGACTTCATAAATACCAAACCCTCTGGCATCATGTGAAAGAGAATCATTGGTCAGGTTTACTTTTTTATTGAAACACAGTGCTGTGACATCATAATGTCACCGGTTTCCTTCCTGCATGTACTATGATTTCATAAAGTCAATGCTCACTAGCTTCATGTGAAGGAAAATCATTGCTATGATTTGTTTTTATCCCGCAAACACAGCATTGCAACATCACTTTGGAAGTTTATGGTCCTTAGGGAACAATGCTCAGAGATTTCAAGCTACTTGAAGTCCTGAGAGATCTTTACATATGTATTTGGAGCACTGAAACATTGGATGGATGGATGGATGGATGGAAAGAAGGACGGGCGATCTGAAGAAAGAAGGAGAAACAATGAATGATAGTCATCTGGATAAGAGAGCAACAGTCTCCAGTGCATGTTTTGTGCACAGAAGACTTGCATATCCCCTTTAAGTCTGTCCAGTGCAGTGCTTCGGAAAGCACTGCACACCCGTCTGGTCCTTAAAGGTTTCATTTTCAAAAGTGCCGCATTTCTGACATTCTATTTTAGTCTAGCCACATCGACAGCTGTAGGCTTATTTTTCATATTTATGAATAATAGCTTCAGAGATGTTTTCAATGTTCTGTGTTGATCACTTCCGAAATTAAGCAAAAAATAGCCTACAGCATCTAGTATTCCCAGGGAGGCACCCGTCCAGGTACTTACAGGCCATAACGAAGTTCAGAGAGGTAGGCAACTGGCTAAACATCAGAAACACCTGATACACTACAACCTGTGTGAGCAAAGCAATAGAGTAGCAATTGTGGGGCAAAACAGCCACAACTCAGTGAACAGTTAACAACTGGCAAATTGCCATGAGTGAAAATGTGTCTTTTAAGCCCTGAACTGTAGAGAGGTCTCTAAGGTATGCAAAGCAGTGTGAATTTTCATTTGCCTTGTATGTTGCAATTGGCTTGCTCCAAAAATGCTCCTTTTTTGTATTATACTTGGGGCCCTAAAAGTTAGTAAAGCTTGTTCCATGCATTACCCCATGAACAGTGAATGGAGGGTGATGGTTTTACATCTGGCAGGAAGAATGGCTTGTTTTATTTTGTTTAGCAAGTGTATATTTTAGGGACAGGAGTGAGATACAGGCCAGGAACTAATACTGGCTGGAAAAGGTGAAATTTACTCACCAATATTTTGTTTTCCTCTGTGTCCTTCCACGGCAAGAAAAAATGGGTTAACTCCGTCTTCCAGCTGGTAGGACCAATCAGTGAAGTCATAAAATGTGGTGCTGGAGGGATGAGATTCAGTTATATTATTGTCCAAGCTGTGAGACAAACATATATTAGTATCACAGTGCCTGTTATTCTCTTGTCACTCTCGCTTGTGGTTCGCTCTGATTTGCTGAGCCGGTTTGGCCCGCCCCTGGTGACCTTTTTATGCCTGGCCTAGACACCTGTCAGATGCCCTTTCGTGGTGTTTCTGAGCCAGTATTGCTGTTGCTGTGTTCCGGATTCTTGTGTACCGACTTGGCTTGTCCTGACTACGCTCCAGTGTTCCTGATCGTGTTTGACCCGGCTTGCCTGCGAACCACCTCCGTTTCCTGACCCGGCGTGGCTGACGTTCCTGCTCGTGTATGACCGGCTTGTATGACTACCTCCTTCGTGCTATGACCCGGCTCGGCTGACTTCCTGCTCCGAGATCGACTTCCAGCCTGTTCCAGTGACCTGTCTGTTCCTGTTGTCGCCGCCGCGACATTTTTCCTCTGCTGTTGTCAGCTGCCGTGTGATCACTCCAGCCTTGTGTTGCCTCTGATCAGTGCAGTGTCCCGTACTGTCTTGCAGAACTGTGCGTTCCTCCGTGAGCCTCCGTACACTTGCAGAGCTTCGATACCATACTGAGCCTTGTGGTTAAACGTGCATATTAACCCTTGCAGTGCTGCTTAACTCTCGCTACCTTTGGTCCCCAGTATAGAGCCTCACTCGCTGTGCTACGTCTGCTGAGTCGGCCGCTTTATGGACGGCGACTCACTCTATCCTACTGCAGAGTAGTCCCGTTAAGTTGGTCCGGTAGGGCGCCATTGGCTCTCGCTCTTACGTTAAGTTACTGGGTGATATGTTCTGTGGCTTCTGGGCTCATGTGGCAGCAAAGGGAAGGCTCAAGCTCTGGCAGGTTCTCATTGTATACGCCCGTAGGGGCTATTGGCTCTATTATCGCTATTGCTGGTCTCCGGTTAACGCCTGTGGAGGCTATTGCCAGCTCTTTCATTGCAGGTCGGTTTCCGTTACTCCGGTGGGGGCTATCCACACTCGCACTCGCAGAATCAGTTTTCCCGTTAGGTACGCCCGCGGGGGCTATTTGGATTTCTGTTCTGCTTAAGCTACATTTGGTCACTTCGGCTACGGCATTTACATTTCCAGAACACTGTGTTGACTGCTTCTACTCAGCACCTCCCATTACCACCTTGGGCGTGCCAAACCACCACATCTGAGACTGACTGATTTATGCACTTAACCCTTTGGGGACTGAACACCATTATCTATGCTGAGATATTGTATGTCAACTATCCTGTGTATTGATTCTTTATATTATATCAGTCATCACCGTGTAGTTAATTCTTGCTGCCTGTAGAGGGCGATCGTTTGCATTATTTGCTATTTCAATAAAATTGTGTTTTATTTTACCAACTGGTCTGAGTGTCCTAAAAACCGTTACAATTAGTGATCCCATCAAGAAAAAACATTAGCACATCGGTAAAATATATTTATCTAAATATATATAATAACAGTGTGATTATGACATACATATATACAAATATATATTATGTGCACATAAGTGCTTCTTAGCACAATACTTTTTTCAACAAACAAATAAAGTGAGTGCCATGGAAGGACACAGATGAAAACAAAATATCGGTGAGTAAATTTCACCTTTTCCTCTGTGTCCTATCCACTGCAAGAAAAAATGGGCCTTTCCAAAGCAGTACCATGCAAGGGTGGGAAATAAATGGGCAAGATCCTACCGTTAATGAGGAATTACTGCCTCCAGGACTTTTCTGCTGAATCTTGCATCCGCTGAGACTTGAACGTCAAGTCTATAATGCTTAATAAATGTTTAAACTGATGCCCAGGTTGCAGCCTTACAAATTTACAGCTTTTTGAGCCCAAGAAGTGAAGACAGCCCTGGTGGAATGCGCTTTAATGCTAATGGGGGCATCTTTCTTAGCTGATAAGTATGTCGTCCTAATACAGTCTTTAATCCATCTGGAGATGGACGGCTTAGAAGCCGCAAAGCCTTTTATCTTGCCAAAAAAAATGAACAAAGAGTGCATCAGATTTGCTAAACTCTTTAGTTCTGTCCAGATATACAGAGATGCACCTGACCAGGTCCAAATTGTGTAGTTCCTTCTTACTGTTCTGAGGATTTGTACAAAAAGAAGGAAGAACTACTTCTTGGTTAAGATGAAATTCTGAGATGACTTTGGACCTAAAGGACAGATTTGTTCTTAGAACTACTTTGTGTCCTGGTGAAATAAGGAAGGATGCAAGAAAAAGCCTGCAGCTCACTGACACTTCTAGCAGAAGTAATGACAGCAAGAAATACTGACTTAAGAGTCAAGTTCTTCAGCAGGATAGACTCAATGGGTTCAAACTGACTACTAGAAGCTAGTTGTTTAAGGACCAGATTGAGATCCCATGCAGGAATAATTTCCCTAATTGAAGGTTTAATCCTCGAGATGGCCTTAATATACCTTTTGACAAAATAATTATCAGAAAAGGGGGTAGCAAGAACTGCCGACAGAGCTGGCAGTTGAACCTTTAGAGATGAAGGTTTCAGACCTTTTTTGAAACTTGCCTGAAGAAAATCCAGGACTCTGTAAACTGAAATTGCTGAATTAGTAAGGTTCCGATTAACACACCATTTCTTAAAAATGGTCCAAACCCTGTAATAAATCTTTGAGGAAGACTGCCTTCTTTCAGAAATGATAGTGTTGGCTACTTCCTCAGATATTCCCTTATTCTTCAAAGATCGCCTACATGCCTTCAAGTTCAAAAAGGCTGGATCCGGATGAAGTACTGGGCCTTGAGACAGAAGGTCTGGTATTCTTGGAAGAGATATTGGGGCTTGAGTGGACATTCTTATTAGATCCACAAACCAAACCTTTCTGGTCCAAGCTGGGGCGATCAGAATGACATTTGCCTTGTCCTTCCTGATTTTCCTGACTACCTCCAGTAATAGAGGGATGGGAGGAAAGATGTAGGCCAGTGAAAAGTTCTATTTTATTTTTAGAGTATCCTGGCGCAGTGCTCTGCTGTTCTGCCACCTGGATATAAAGAGAGGGCATTTTGTGTTCTTGTCTGAGGCCATCAGATCTATCTCTAGATTGCCCAGACTTAAGATGATGTCTTGGAATACTTCATTTTTCAGGGCCCATTCCCCTGGATCCAGGGTGTGTCGGCTTAAGAAGTCCGCATGTAGATTTAGATTCCCTGATATGTGAGAGGCAGCCAGTGCCAGTAGGTTCTTTTCTGCCTAGGACAAGATTGAGAGCCAGACTGTTGAGAGGGTAACTTCTTGTTCATCTTTGGTTGAGAATGTAGGCAACAGCTGTCATGTTGTCTGACCCTATCCATACTGCTTTTCCTGCCAGATCCTTTTTTAGAAGTCTCAGATGGAGATAACTGACTTTTTTCTTGGTTGATCACCCATTCGAGTCTTGATAGAAACTCCAGACTGTATTTTGTGCTTTGTCATGATTTTTCTTCTGAATCCTCTATGAGTAGGATGTCATCTAGATATGGAATCAGACGGATCCTCTTGACCTTAAGGATGCTATGGCTGGGGCTAGAACATTTGTGAAAGTCCTTGGGGCTGAGGCGAGCCTGAACGGGAGAACCCTGTACTGATTGTGCTGTCCAAAAATTGCAAACCACAGAAAACTCCTGTGAGATGGCCTTACCAGGATATGGTGGTATGCATGCTTCAAATCGATTGATGTTAGAAAAGCCTGAGGTGGAATGGCTTTGAGGACTGATGAGGGAGTTTCCATTTTGAATTTCTGAGTTTTTATGAATGCATTGAGCCACCTGAGATCCTTTATCAATCTAAGCTGCCTGATGATTTCTGAACTGTAAAGAGAGTGGAGTATATCCCAGATCCTCTTTGTTTCGGGGTAACCTCCTCTATGATCTCATCTGGACTAGGGTCTTGGATTTCAGCAGTAATTTCCTGTTCAGAATGTGAGATCTGTGGAATCTGGAACACCTTGGGACAGTTTTGAATTCTATCGGATACCCCATCTCCACTATCTGTTGCACCCATCTGTCGGACTGACTGGTCCGCCAAATGTGTTGAAATTCCTTCAGCCTGCTCGCCACTGAAGGGGGAGATGGGGCCCTTTCTATCTGATTGCAGATTTCTGGAGAATTGATCCTAGGAAACTCTTTCCCAGAAGCAGCTCTTGAGCTTTGAGCGGAACCTTTCTTCCTCTGCTCATATCCTCGGCCTGGTCTGTATCTTTTTGCTTTCCGAAAGGACTGCCTCCTAAAATCAGATGATCTCATAGGAGAAGGATGGCCTCGTCTTTCCTGTGGCAGGAAGGTACTTCTACCACTAGATGACTTGCGGACGATTTCTTCTAACTGATTTCCAAAAAACATCTTGCCCAGGAAAGGAAGAGACACTAACTGATTTTTTGAAGATGCATCCGCTTCCCATGCCCTGATCCAAAGGACTCTTCTGGCTGTGACAGAAAGGGCAGATGTCTTGGGAAGCAACTTGATGGAGTCTAACGAGGCGTCACATGAAAAATTCACTGTGTCTTTGATGGAAGCTAGTTCTTTGAGAAGTCTGGATCTGGATACTGATGACTCTATCTTGTCCTCAAACTCTGTCAGCCAGATTCTGCGATATGCCATAGCTGTGGTGGATTGCAGGTTCTGGACAATAGCCACAAACTGCTTTTTAAGTGCACTATCCTCTCTTTTGTCCATCCCATCTCTTAAGGTAACTCCATCCTCCAAGAGTATGGTAGTTCTGCGAGATGTATGGGCGACTGCCGCATTATCCTTGGGAGGAGTGGTCCATGTCACTGTATCTTCCTCTGCAAACGGATACATACGCTGAAAATGTCTGGAAAGCACTGACCTCTTATCTCTTATTCCCCATTCAGACTTTATGGTATCATGAATGGATTGATGAACTGGGAAGACTGGCAAGGACCTTTTGAGACCTAGAGTTTTCCTCATGACTTTTAATAAGCCATCCAGTTTGTCCAGACTAAATGAACCAGTCTCGTCAACTAACACACCTTCTTCTGCCGAAGAGGCTGCTGATTCAAAATCCATTAGGCTGCCTTCCTCCTCCTGGTCCCCAGCATGAGATAGTCCGTCATCCAGATCAGAAACCATTGGCCTCTTTCTAACACACCCCTGCATTGCTGAGAAGGTTTCTTGCATTGAAGACCTCATCCAACCCAGGAAGTCCTTAAACTGGGATGGAATCTCAGAATCAGCTACCTTTTTCAGGCAATCAGAACATAATTTTTCAGAGTCTGATGCAGGAAGCTTATTATCACATCCTGAGCATGATTTAAGCTTCTGAACAGGCTTGTCATCTTTAGAAGGCACAGGTTCAGCAGACTGTTTAGCCTTGTCCCCCTGAGGAGTCTTAGAGGAAGACATTGCCAAGCCACTGCAGGAGAAAAGGTAGCTATCTGGGCATATATTCAATATTGGCACACAATAATAATAATAATGCAATATAGAAAGGATTACATGTGATTCTTGGTGCTTTATATGCTGCCCTATAGTGTAGCACGCGAAACTTCCAGTTTGCGTTCCAAGGGTGGAACGCACACCACTGCGCATCCTGTGGTAGCTGATAAACGCTACCCGAACTTCCTGGTGCTTCTCCTGAGCCTTGCAGATGAACTGCTTCGGAATGTGCATAGAAGGGGCAGGCAAGAGAGCAGAGGTGAGTCATTAAGTTGCTCAACACGTTATAGACTTAAGACTGGTCCCAAGCGACCCTGAACTGGGGTATCTGGACCAGAGCAGTGTCTTCATAGGAATACATCCCGCAGTCGCTGGCAGGATGCATAGATTTGAACTTTCAAAATAAATAAAAGGTTTGTGCTCTAGCAGGAGGTCAAAAAACCTCCATCTACCAGCTTGGTAGGACCAATCGTAACTGAATCTCATCACTCCAGCATCACATTTTATGACTTCACTGATTGGTCCTACCAGCTGAAAGGCGGAGTTAACCCATTTTTTTCTTGCCGTGGATAGGACACAGAGGAAAAAAGTTTTGCCACTGGCCAGTTGGCTGGGGATGGTGGGAATTGTAGTTGTCAAGAAGAAGAGAGCAAAACTCTAGCACTGAGCTAGAACTTTTATTTTCCCATGATATGTGGGCTGTCAAGCAAAAGTCAAATATCCAAAACATATCAAGTTCCTTGGAGGAAGAAGAAGTGAAACAATTTGTTTGACCAGCACTTTTGACCGACCATTACATTTATTGAGAGACATGTCAAAGTCTACCTGAGCATACTGTCTTTCCATCATTTGGCTCGTTTGCCATACCAAATATTCAACTTCATTTAATTTTAGCCTCTTTTCAACCTCTGGCTTTCCTATTCTTTAAAACACAGGCAAAATTGTAATTTCCCAGGATTTATTTACTTGCAAATTTGCATATAGGGAGTGTTTTTTTTATTTTGTAATTTGTAGCATTTCAGTGGAAGATGCTGGCATATGTGCATTTTGTAGTTGCATTTTCTGTGCCACTCATTTGCCTTACTCCTTTTGAGTCTTGCAAGCCTGTGAAAGGTAACCCATTGAGTGCCAGGTGGGTGTCCAATGCATTGCAAGCTATGCATTGGATACCTATCTGGCATTCAAAGGGTTAAAGCTTTGCACTGTCTTCCATTTACTTCTGGTACTAAAAGGCATATGTACAGTATTAAGCCTTTGAGTGCCAGAGGGGTACACACTGCATTGCACACCTCTCTGGCACACAAAAGGGGTTAAAACATACGGTGTTTTGTTTTATTATGATGTCACTTCCCCCAGGGTTTAAGTGGGGGAGAATAATTGCTCTGGTTTTGTTTTTTCTTGCTGAAACACAGTGTTATGATATCATAAATTCAATGCCTTATGACATCTGGTAATGGATAATTATTTTTCTGGTTTCCTTCTTCCTTCAAACACAGTACTATCATAAAACCAGTGCCCACTGGCTTCATGCGAAGAAAAGTCATTGCTCTTTTTTTTTTTGTTGAAACATGGAGCTGTGACATCATAATGTCAATGCCCTATGTCTCAATTTAAGGGAGAATTATTGCTTGTGATTCATTCATGCTCGAAATTCAGTACTATGACTTCATAAAGTCAATACCAGCTGGCTTCATGTGAAGGAGAATAATTGCTCTGGTTTTATTTTTTTGCTGAAAAACAGTGCTTTGACATCATAATGTAAATGCCTAATGGCTGAATGTAACAGAGAATTATTTCTTGTGTTTACTTCTTACTTGAAACACATTACTATGACTTCATAAATACGATACCCACTGACTTCATGTGAAAGAGAATTGTTTCTCTGGTTTTATTTTTTATTGAAACACAGTGCTGTGACATCATAATGTCAATGCCAAATGGTCTAATTTAAAGAAGAATTATTATACTTTTTCCTCTCTGCATGAAATACAGTATTGTGATTTCATAAAGTCAATGCTCATTAGCTTCATGTGAAGGAGAATCATTGCTCTGGTTTATTTTTATTCTGCAAACACAGTATTGCAACATCACTGAGGAAGTTTATGGTCCTTAGGAAACAATGCTCACAGATTTCAAGCTACTTGAAGTCCTGAGAGATCTTTACATATGTTTTTGGAACACTGAACCATTGAATGGATTGGTGGATGGATGAATGGATGGAAGGAAGGATGGATGGATGGGAAGAAAGAAGGAGAAACCTTGAATGATAGTCATCTGGATAAGAGAGCAACAGTCTCCAATGCATGTTGTATGCACAGAAGACTTGCTTACCCCCTTAAAGGTTGTGCAGTGCAGTGCCTCAGGAAGCACTGCATACCCATCTGGTCCTTAAAGGTTTCATTTTCGAAAGTGCCACATTTCTGAAATTCTACTTTAGTCTAGCCACAACGACAGCTGCACGATTCTTTTCATATTTGTAAATAATGGCTACAGAGATGTTTTCAATGTTCTGTGTTGTAGTTACATTTTCTGTGCTGCACATTTACCTTACTCCCTTTGAGTGCTGCAAGCCTGTGAAAGGTAACCCATTGAGTGCCAGATGGGTATACAAAGCATTGCAACGCTATGCATTGGATACCTATCTGGCACTCAAAGGGTTAATGCTTTGCACTGTCTTCCATTTACTTCTGGTACTAAAAGGCATATGTACAGTATTAAAGCGACACTTTCAATAGTATACAGTTGCCCTCCAATAATTAAACATATGGCGACTAGCTTCATAATATGTCTATTACCTCTCAGAAATGCCAGATTCTAAAGAAATCCTTAATCTTCTGAGACTGGAAGCCAGGCGTCAGCGCAGACATCTTGCCTGCATGCCTGCGCTGTCAGTCCTGGTCTACTCTAAGAAGCATTGCACTGTGCCATGAGGTAACCGGAAGGGACTGACGACTCAGACACGCAGACGCCACTAACCTGGCCATTAGTCTCCGAAGATTAAGGATTTCTTTAAAATCTGGCAATTCTGAGAGGTAATATATATATATATATATATATATATATATATATATATATATATAATATAATAAATAGTATTATGAAGCTAGTTGCCATATGTTTAATTATTGGAGTGCAACTGTATACTATGTGAAAGTTCCGATTTAAGCCTTTGAGTGCCGGAGGGGTACACACGGCATTGCTCACCCCTCTGGCACACAAAGGGGTTAAAACATACAGTGTTGTTTTGGTTTATTATAATATCACTTTCTCAGACTTGTTTTTTCTTGCTGAAACACAGTGCTATGTTATAATAATGCCAATGGCTATTGGCTTCATGTAAAGGAGAATTATTGCGCTGTTTACTCCTTGCTTTAAACATAGTGCTATGACATCATAAATTCAATGCCAACTGGCTTCATGTGAGGGATAATAATTTGCTCTGGTTTTCTTTTTTGCTGAAACACAGTGCTGTGACATCATAATGTCAACGCTTAATGGCTCAATGTAAAAGAGAATTATTTCTTGTGTTTATTTCTTGCTTGAAACACATTATTTTGACTTCATGAATATGATACCCACTGGCTTCATGTGAAGGAGAATCATTGATCTGTTTTTTTTTTTGTTTTTTTTTTTACTGAAACACAGTACTATGACATCATAATGTCAATGCCAAATGGGCTAATGTAAATGAGAAGTTTCCTTCTTGCATGAAATACAGTACTATGACTTCATAAAGTCAAGGCCCACCAGCTTCATGTGAAGATGAATCGTGGCTCTGGCTTCCTTTTATCCTGCAAGGACAGTATTGCGACTTCACCGTGGAAGTGTATGGTCCTTAGGAATCAATGCGCAGAGGTTTCAAGCTATTTGAAGTCCTGAGAGATCTTTACATATGTTTCAGGATCACTGGAAAATGTAATGGATTGGTGTGTGGATGGATGGATGGATGGGCAGAAAGAAGGAGAGAGATTGAATGATAGTCATCTGGCTAAGAGAGCAACAGTCTCCAGTGCATGTTGTGCACACAGAAGACTTCCATAGAAACACAGAGTTTGACAGCCGATAAGAACCATTCGGGCATCTAGTTTGCCCATTTTCTTACAGTAAAAACCTCAAACCTTTTTTGGTCCTTGGTATTTTCTTACGTTAAGGACAGCCTTATGCCTATCCCATGCATGCTTAAATTCTGTCACTGTATTAACTTCTACCACTTCTGCTGGTAGGCTATTCCACTTATCTACTACCCTCTCAGTGAAGTAAAACTTTCTTACATTACATCTAAACCTGTGTCCCTCTTGTTTTAGACTATGGCCTCTTGTCCTAACATTTTTACTCCTTTGAAATATACTTCCATCCTGCACTTTGTTGAATCCCTTCATGTATTTGAATGTTTCAATCATATCCCCTCTCTCTCTTCTCTCCTCCAAGCTATACATGTTCAGATCCTTTAGTCTATCCTGATATTCGCAAAGCACTGCACACCCATCTGGTCGTTAAAGGTTTCATTTTCGAACGTGCCAAATTTCTGACTTTCACTTTTAGCCAGTATTGCCACAACAACAGAGGCAGGCTTATTTTTCATGTTTATAAATAATGGCTACCAAAACATTTTCAATGTAGTTGTCACGGGTTCAGAAACGAGGCTTGGACCAGAACTGTCGGTAACACAATCTTTATTAAGATATACACGTACAGAACAACGGTACAGCAAGAACACTATACAATATAAAGACGTCCGGAAGGAATGTTCTTCTGTAGTAGTAACGAACTGAGCCCAGCGGACAACCTGGAGAGACCCGGCTCAGGTCCACACCTGAGCACCTACTACAGGTCCGCACCTGTACTGACAAGGTACCAAAGAAGGATGCTGTGCTACAGGTCCGCACCTGTAAGGACAATGTAACAAAGGCAGGTACTGCGCCACAGGTCCGCACCTGTACCGGGCAGTATAGAACAGGAGCAAGTGACGTCTGCCAGAGCCACCGAGATACCCAACAAGTTATCCGCTGGAGCGTTGGTATGCTGGGTGCGCAGTTGACAACCCCAGGTACACCAAGGTGGGTAGTCAAACAAGCTGAAATATGGATAGAGCAAAACGCAACCCAGAGCCACAAGTCTGAAGCAGATGGGTTAATGTACTTGCCAGGGTCATACACAGAGCAGGTAGTCGGACAGAGCCATAAGTCAGCACCAGTACGGATAGTCAGCCAGGCCAAGGGTCATACACAGAGCGGGTAGTCGGACAGCGCCATAAGTCAGCACCAGTACGGATAGTCAGCCAGGCCAAGGGTCATACACAGAGAGGAGAGTCTACCAGAGCCGCAGGTTCTGCACCAGAATGGTTCTCAGACAAGCCGGGTCATACACAGAGCGGGTAGTCAACACAGAACCAATTGGTCAGAACCATACCTCAACCACTCACCAACAACACTGTACACCACGAAAGGGCGACTGAGATTGGTGTCCAGGAAGTTTATATGGCCAGCAGCCCAGGAAGAGGTGGAGTCCCAAAAGTGTGCTGTCTCTTAAAATGGGAACTCGCATCCTGCCTGGACTCGCGCCAAAATGCAGCACGGAACTGCCAGAAGGAGCTGCGGCTGAGCTGCCGGGTACAGCTGAATGGCTCGGCAGCCTCCGCTAACCTGACACACTGAGGCTGGACCTGCCCGACGTGGGCTGCGGCTGAGCTGCCGGGTAAGGTTTTGGTCGGCTCAGCAGCCGCTGCTGCTATGACAGTAGTTTGATGATCACTGCAGAAACTAAGCAAAAATATTGCCTACAGCACCTAATATTGCCAGGTGTTCCCCCATCCAGGAACTTACTAAGCCATATCCTGCTTCACTTCCAAGTTCAATGGGTATGGGTGTATTCAGACTTGTGTGGCCATGGGCAGCTGGTAGTATGTCAGAAACACCTGATACACTGCAACCTGTGTGCCAAAACAATAGAGGAGCAATGAATAGCCTACAGCACCTAGTATTCCCAGGCGGTCACCCATACAGGTACTTACCAAGCCATAGCCTGCATCTTTTCCAAGTTCAAATGGGTTGGTGTATATTCAGACTCGTATGGCCATAGGCAGCTGGCTAAATGTCAGAAACACCTGATAGAGGAACAATTGTGGGACAAAGCAGCCACAAGTTAGCGAACAGTAACAATTATGCAAATTGCTATGGATGCAATTGTGTCTTTTAAAGGGATAGTAATACATCAATTTTACAAATTTTAATCATGTAGGTATTTTAAAAAAGAAATTAAATGTCCCAGTCCCAAAAGGTTTGAGAGATATTCGCTGTCAAAGTTCCCCCCTCCATCCCCTTTCCCTGATGTCCGCACTCTAGCTGACTGCAGGGAAATCCTGTCTCTGAACAAGCGGAGGCTCTTCAGCAGAGCCAAGATCACGTTATTGAAGAAGAAATCCTTCACTGGAGCGGTCTACAAAGTGTGCTTGTAGACCAAGCATACTTTGTAGACCGTTCCAGTGAAGGATTTCTTCTTCAGTAAAGCGATCTTGGCTCTGCTGAAGACCCTCTGCCGGTCCCAGGACCAGATTCCCCTGTAATCAGCTAGAGCGCTGACGTCAGGGGAGGGGGAACTTTCACAGCGAATATCCCTCAAACCATAAAGGTTTGAGAGATGGGACTGGGGGCATTTGAGTTCTTTTTTTAATACCTACAAGATGAACATTTGAGAAAACTAAGTGTTACTATCCCTTTAAAGGGGAACTATCACCCCTACACAAGTTTAGCTTATTTTAATCCTTATTTAGCAATAAGCTTAAATCGTTTATTTTTATTTAAAAAAAAACATGCTGCTGCGAAATCTACATTGCTAAAAACAAAAATGTGCCTTACTTCCAGACATACTGAGGTTACAGCTTTGTACCCCCCCCCCCAGTACAGCAATATCAAATTCTGCTTTGAATGGGGGGAAAAATACTTTCTTGATTCCAAATGGTAATCAGATTTCTCCTTGGATCAACAAGCACTAACTTGATATTAATCCCAATACCAAAATACATGGCTCTCTATGTTCTGCTCTTTTAAATAAGTATCCAGGCTAATGTATTCGATAGCACCACCTCCTCATGGAGTGAATTCAGGTACACTTTTAAATGGTCGCACACAGAAGAGCATGCAACCATTCAACTGTTTCAGCAGGTCGCCTGGCTAAAAAGCGCAATGTGACAATCTTGCCGTGCATGACGGCACAAGATTGTCATGTTGCACTGTCAGTGGGCGCATTAAGCATACAGAGGCAGCCGTGTGCTGCAAATATCTTGTATGGAGAGTTAATTCGATGATCAGTCACATAACTATATTGCATCACCTACTAGAACGATTCATAAAACGGACAGGCATATTTTAGCTAGTCTTGTATATTCTTTGAAGGAGCTATCACAGAAAACTGTTGTGGAGAAGTGGGTACTAATCACACAAAATTAATGTGGAACTTTCATGCTTATTAATGTGCCCCCCAAATCATTTTTAACATAACATTAAGCATATCAATACATTTATTATCTTTAGTAAGTCCAGCATTATTTAGAAATGTAACTTCTTCAGAGACTTACCGGCAGACATCTTGACGTACCTTAAAGTATACTGCAGCTCCCCCTTGGCAATCATAGAGGAGACAGGGATGTATAGAGCAGGAGCAGAGATGCCTCTTCTGCAAGACGTCTGCCGGTGAGTCTCTGAAGAAGTTACACAATTTTAAATAATGCCGTACTTACTAAGGATAATAAAAGTATTGATATGCTTAACACTATGTTAAAAATTATTTGGGGGGCACTTTCATATGCATGAAAGTTCTGCTTTAACTGACTTTAACTGTTCCCTCAAAATACAAATACACAAAGAAATTAAATAAATTAGATCTGAACTTGAACAGTACCATTTACACATGGGCTAACAAGTAAGTTTAGAATTATATTTTAAACATACAAAATTAGATTTCCACAGGCAATATACAATGTACTCAATATACAAACAATACCAGTCTGGGTGCTCTCAGGGCTGAAATAAACTACTAACACAGGAGGTTTAATGGTATAAAAGACCAGAATACCACCCACACAGGACCCAAATAAATGAGGCACACCAGAGACTATCACCTGACTTTCAGTTACTTTGTTGGTGCCTACATGTTCCGGCCGCGTGATACATGGAGAAACTTTGATTGGCCACTTGATACTTTTTGAACAGCTCACCAGCTGATCCACTTCACCCCTGACGAAGCCACAGACAGTGGCGATACACGTTGGGTGCTGTAAACGAGGAGTCCGTAGGATATTTTGTATTGCTGTGTATCACTTTATTATCTGCTTCAGATAAGTCTCCTATTGGATTTCTTTATCATATTGTGCAGGTTTTTTAGCATATTTTCTTGCATTTGACATATTTGACTATTTGGTTACTTACCTGTTCTTCAGAGTGGCTGTTTTTTATCACAGGGATACACTAATTATACAGGGCTCAAAATTTTGCATTTGGTGAGAAGAAATTGAGTGAGGACGAGTGGAAATTTAAGCCCTGTATGAAAATGGCCCTTTAGTGCCGCATACTCTTCTGCAAATATTATAAATATAATTTCTAAAAACCCAGTAGGATCGAATCATACCCAACAATGTTCATACCACTTGCTTGTGCACGTACATATAGTGGAGGTCGGATG
Organism: Rhinophrynus dorsalis; assembly: GCA_037306005.1. Taxonomy (NCBI): domain Eukaryota; kingdom Metazoa; phylum Chordata; class Amphibia; order Anura; family Rhinophrynidae; genus Rhinophrynus; species Rhinophrynus dorsalis. The sequence goes on from CM074724.1 coordinate 162,565,206, forward strand.
CAGTACCAATGACCTGTTTGAAAACATTTACTACTAATCTGCTTTTTTGTGTATCAGGATTGTGTGTAGCTTTAATGCATTGCAAATTTTTCCCCATAGTTTTGGAGTGCTCATTTCCGTGGCTTTGCATTCTGTGTTGCTGCAAATACTTTAAGTTGGACTCCTATATGACCAGCATTCAAGGGGTTAACCCTTTAAGTGACACTCTGGTTAACCCCTTGAATGCTACTCATATAGGAGTCCAACTTAAAGTACTTACAGCAATGCAGAATGCGAAGCCATGGAAATTAGCACTCCAAAACTATGGGGAACATTTTGGAATGCGTTAGAACTATCCCGATACAGAAAAAAAGCAGAATGGATGATATCAGCTGGATCTATCATTCTGTCTTGCCTGAGCTGGGTGCTGAAGTTCATTCCCCGGAGCTCAGGAGACGTGGCAGAGGCAGGCACTAGTGTCTCCAGCCCCGGTTTTGCGCTCCTCCCACTCTTTCTGCCTTGTCCAATAGACGTTGTGGGGAGAAAAAAAAAGCTCAGGACCAGGCAAGTTAGCTGATGCCCGTGCGGGTCTTGTTTTCAGATAAGGATTTTATCTGTTTTTTTTTTTTGTTTTTTTTTACACAAAATCTGAGATCATAGTTCTCTTAGCACTCACCCAAATTATATTTACATTTATGGGACTGGCTGTGCCATTAGGCCTACCAGGTATTTCTCCTGGCGCAGGTTTATTCAGGGTGACCTCCTTGTGCGAATGGGGTATCGGATACACAAGTGGAGTCGGTAGACAAGCTGATAACACCTTTCCCTAGGGATCTGATTCTCAGGCATTGCCCAAATTACATGGCATTGGCATCGTAGTTTCATTAGGAAGTACTGGGGATGCATGTATGTGTACTGGAGGTGACAGGACACTGGCACAATTCATAGCTACAGAAGGCATGTTACTGAGAGGCATTTGACTGAGAGGATCATGTGCTGGGTGTTTGAGTTCCAATTTAACCACTTGGATGCTGGAGACGTCTCACAGTGACAGTGCATCGGAGATCTCTCTGGCACCCAATTGGAAGTTTCGCAAACTGCTGTTATATTTGATGTTTAGTTTAATGTATACCATCTGAGATCACATGTAACCTGCTGTCTGGTGGGTAGTCATATATTTGTAAGCTCTGTGGTATCAATAGTGTAGCTATATTTCAGCTTTGTAGTATCACTATTTCAGTTGAAATTTCTGTGTATCACTAGTGTAGCTCCAATTCAGTTGTACGTTCTGTGATATCACCACTGTAGCTCAATTTCACTTGAGATGGGTGGGGTTAAAGGCGGGGATTTGGGTTGGGTTAAAGGAAGGGATATGGGTGGGGCTAGGCGTGGAAACTGGTGGCAAGTAACTTTTCAGGCCTGGCTAGTAGCTCAGGACTTGAAAGTTTGAGCCCTGTGTATATATACACATACATACAAAGACATATATACATTCCGATGTATATCAATATAGAGTCTGTTGAAGGCTTGGGAACTGCAAAAACTGTTGAATAGATTCCATAGAATTCTTTTGTCTTGGGTATTTTCTCTATAACTTTGTTGATGAGAAGGGTCTGAATTGCCTGCTTCATACCTGCTGCAGTCTTTGGGTTTTTTATCCTGAACGTTTTGAAGATTTGTAAGTGTGGAACAGAACAAAATTCTAAGCTGTACCCCATCTCTGGGTTCTGATGCACCCATCTGTCCGGATTTGTTTTTTCCCATGTGTCCCTGAAGAACTCCAGTCTGCCACCTACTGGAGGAGGAGATGGGGTCAAGCTTATTTCATTGTAGACTTTGCTGGAATCTTGGCTTCCTCTGGAAGTCCTTACGGCCTCCAGTTCTGGCCCCCTGCGCTGTTCCGCTCTGTCTCTGATCATAATATCGACCTGGCTAATATCTTTTCGCATCCCAAAAGGACCGCTTCCTGGATGATGAAGTTCTGGAAGGTGAGCTGTTGTTCCTTCTCTGCTGAGGAAGAAACTGACTTCTGCCTCCTGAGGACTGCCAAACTGACTGCCAAACAGTTTTGTTCCGGTAAATGGTAGAGATACTAGCTTGTTCTTTGATGTGGCATCAGCCTCCCAGGATTTTATCCATATTGCTCGTTGTGTGGTGACAGATAAGGCTGAAGACTTTGCTAGGCCGCGGATGTTATCTAGTGAGGCGTCACAAGAAAAAATTATGATATCCTTTAGGGTGTCAGCTCTATCATTAGATGAGATCTATTGACAGAGGAGTCCAGTTTTTCTTCAAAGTCAGCCGACCAAATTCTTAAGTTTCTAAAGATGCATGCCATAGCTGTTGCGGTCTTCAAATTCTGTCCTATGACAGTAAACTGCTTCTTGAGTGCTGAGTCGGCCCTCTTATCCATCAGGTTAATAAATGTGGTGCCATCTTCCAACAATAGTTCTCTTGGAGATCAGCGCGACCGCTGCATTCACCTTGGGAGAAGATACCCAAGTGTTTATATCCTCTTCTAGGAAGGGGTACATTAGTTGCATTCGTCTAGTATTCTGAGGACGCTTGTCCCCCACCTTCCATTCCTTAGCTATCATCTCCTGTATGGAACCATGAACAGTAAAAGTTGTAGCTTCTTTCTTGTAACCTATGAAAGCTGAGTCCATGACATTCAGTTCCTTTTGTGTGTCTGTTAGACCCAATGTCTTTCTCATAGCTTTAACCAAGTTATCTACCTTATCCACATTAAAGGTAGTAGGCTCGCCTGTAAGTTCACCCTCTTCTGCTGATGATGCGCTAGATTCTAAATATACAACACTAGTCATATCCTCATCCTCCATGTATGAGGCACCTTCCTGTGGATCCGAAGTTCTCTGTCTTTTCCTAGATGCATCCTGCATAGATTGAAAGGTATCCTGCATTGAAGATTTCATCCATCCTAAAAAGTCGGTGAGTTGAGATGGGACCTCTGTGATAGATATCTTTCTTAAGCACTCTGGACAGAGCTTGGCAGGATCAGATACAGGAATCTTTGCATCACAGCCTGTACAACTTTTAGCTATAGCAGCAGTCTTGGGAGTTTCAGTAGGCAATTTAGACTTATCACTCTTTTCTTTTGAAGACATAGTGCAAGCAATATTTATATCCCCTATAATGATACTAGTAGTGACAAGAGAGTAAAATAGTCTACAAAGGCAGCTAGCACGATAAAGCAGGGCTAATAGCACAGAAACATATTTAAATGTACAAATATGACTTATAGCACTTACATAGCTTTCTCTCCACGTTCCCTGGTCTTCTTTTATATCTCTATGGTATGCCGGCTATTTCCCGCTTTTGCTTTCCAACCAAGTAACGCACACGTCGCACCTTCCTGTTTCAGACAGGAAAAGGCGCACGTCATCACAGAGCATCTGCCTTTGCCTGATGGAGCCGTAGAAGCAGATAGGAAACAAGTGCTGGAGTACCTCTGTTGGAAACAGCATCAGATTGGTCAGAAAACGCCAGTATGGAGAATGGAATCGTACAAACCTTAGTGTTTAAGGTTCAGATAGCCATTTCAACAACTCTCCCGGATATGTAAAGTGCATTGAGAGGCAAGTTACATTTTAAAGGAGCGGAAGAAAATAAAAACAAATAACTTATGTCCATATCCACTACAGTGGAGCTGAGGGGCATCATGCCTCCGTCCTCCAGCTTGGTAGGACAAAAATAACTGAACATGAAGGGAGGAACTGATGATTTATATTTTTTTACTATACAGAGACACACACACATTATCATACATGCACATACATACTTAGAGACACACACATACACATTTAGATATTATTATAGATAACATACAAATACATAGATATACAAACATATACATACAAATACATAGATATACATACAAACACACACAGACACATATATACATACATAGACACACACATACATATCTACTTCTGTCACTGGAGGGCTGATATGAAGGGGAAAGGTGGGAGGAGACAAAGGGAAGCATAGTCATAGTCATAGCATTAGTGAGACGGATACAGAGCACTGTTCTTATTTTGTAGGTAGTGTTTACTGTCCCTAGAGTAACAATGCTGTACTTATTTATATCTTTGAGTTGGTGCACTCATTGATGCATTAACTTAGGAGGGGTCCATCTCCTATTTACCACTGGACGGTCTGCGATATTGCGGGTGATTGTAGATGAGTAGGCACTGATAGGGTTAATAATCGACAGGCTTTGCCAGTGCGGACGCGACTCCCAACTAGCAATAGACCAACAAATGTTTTCTTTAATTAGGAGTTTTTAAAATATATGTTGATTGGTATAGTTCCGTGTTTAAGGGGCCCATCGCTCTGTTTGCTAATGCCCAGCATTATTAGGCGCCTGGTGTAGTGCAGACCACATAGCTGGGAAGCCTCACACGGGTTTATAATAATTTTTATCATATCTGATATGTTGTATATTTCTTGTCATTTCAATATATATTGTTCTTGGATTAATTTAGATTCACTTGTCGCATTGGTTTTGTTCTGGCGGGTCTACACTTGGGCATTATCCAGATCACATCTCTGTTTAATTATGTACTGAGATGTATAGGTGCTACAAATTTCCTGTTTAGAGGAGGAAGCTTAGTTTATTGCAGTTCAGGCGAGGAGGATGCATACTTGATTTTACTGTGTAGTTGAGGAGGAGGCAATGAAAGGCCATTGAAACTCGAAGTTGATGTTATTCCTTGCAGAGATTTTGACAGCAGTGTGCAGGGGGCATCACACATTTTGTGTAATAGTAGGAAGGTATGTAAAGTCGATATGTGTTCAATTTCCAAGACGGTGTTACTATTTGCTTTATTGGGTGACCGGACACAAGTCCTATTACGTCACACATATCCGTGAAGAGCCACAGTAATCATTCTCGTTACATCGTTGAGCACAATGATTCAGTCAGTTCCCATGTAATTATGAGATAAGAACAAATATGTTCAACAGGAAGTGTTGATCCAGGATGTCTTGTTGGGCCCCATATTCCTGTAAGGACCATCAGACTCCAGTTGGCTGCATGGAAGAGCTGTATTAATAGAATGAAGTGTAGATGAGAACTTCTTCCAATCCTCCTGGGGAAATGGCGTTGTTCAGAGTATATATCCAGAATGTTTCTCTTTGGAGTAATCTTGTACCCCTATATAGTTTTCCATGTGTAACTAGAAATTTACCTACAGGAATAATACTTAAACAGATGGATAGCAAGAATGCTGAAAATGTATCTGGCCTACAGGGTCTAAGAAGTGGCCCAAACCCCTGGCACTCAAAGGAGTTTGCAACAACTGTCAAAACACAGGTGGAAACAGCAAAGGCTGAGGCAGAGAATGCTACTGTCCTTACAAAAGCTCAAGCTAAAAGTGCAAAAGCCCTGACTGAAAGCATTGCCGACTTAATACAGCAGAAAGCAGTGTCTTTACAACAAGCTGCATGAGAGGAGCAGCAGCATGCTAACAAATTCCTACTCCAAGAGACCGAGGTGTTGGGTGAGACTTGACTACCTTACTGGGTAAAGCCTCATCTTGCTGAAATTGAACCCAGATGATAATGTGAAGGCATATTTAACAGTCTTTCAGTGGAATGCAACCTGAGAAGAGTGGCCGCAGACCAGTGGGTTTAAATATTTGCTCCATATCTGGTAGGTGACTCCCAAAATGTATACTATGATTTGGATCCAGAGCAAGCTCAATCAGAAATCTTGGCAAAACTTGTCATAACCCCATCTATCCAAGCTCAACACATAGACATGATCTGGAGAAAGCATGTCTCAGCTATTTGACTTAATACGCAGTATTCTGAAATGGATTCATTCAGAAGTCTGTAAACCTTCAGGGACTGTGGAAAGGGTTGTCATAGACTGAATCCTAAGGGGTTTGCCTCATAAAATACAGAGGTGGGTCAGCCAGGGATATCCTCAAAATGCTGGGCAACTTTTGCTTTGTTGGAATGGCATCATGTTACAGAAGAGATAAAAAAGAATCCCAGATCTGCTGGTACCTTGGACTCCAATTCTTTATAATTTAAGAGAACCAGTAAGACTGTTCCTGAAGTTTAGAAGAAAAACAGAGTGAGACTATAAAGGTTCTTGAGTTTTTCAAAGGGAATGATTCTCCCAAATAGCCCACCATATCTAAAAGTCTGCCTAGGTGTAATTCAGGATACTATACAGAATGTTATAAGCTTGAACATGAAAATGAGGGTTGTCCACTGAACATTCATCAAATGCAATGTGATGTTTGTGATGATGTATTTGTGGAGGTTGCTACTTCTGTAGACCAAACTTCAGAAGATCTGGGGAGACTCAAGAAAAATACAATTTGTTAAATTAACTTAGATGGTAAAAATGTAAATGCCCTACTTGATACAGGCAGTATAGTCATGTTAGTTGCTGCTCACTTTGCGGAATGAAATAAAATACTATGTGAAGTAGCTTTACAACTTTCCTTTTAGTACAGTAGACTTTGAAAATGTAATGGAACGGCAAGAAGCCTGAGGGCAGAATAAAACTTTTTCAGTAGAGGTCTTAACAGGACCTGTTTATTCTGGGGTAGAGGCATCTGATTTAGGAATTGCACCCCTGTTATGGCACAGTTAAGGGATCCAACCTTGATAAATGCTAGAACTAGTATAAAAATTATAGATGGGAATCCTGTAGACAGAGGAGCTAACCTTTCTCCACCTTACTTCATAGTAAATAATATATATACACACATATAGATTGCCCACCTTTGTGCCATCCCCTCTAACTCCAATTTCTTTGAATTGTGGTATTCTTGTGTGCTTGAGATGAGCAGTTGCACATGATAGCGATTGCCATTGTAAAACATTGGTCACTGCACTTCCGGGTTCAGAGACTTCAAACTAACCCATAAGTACCATGATCTGCTAGATTCAATGTGATCACATTGCATGGGCAGAAGAATACAGTTTTAAAGAATTTAGTGATAGATGAGGTGGAGCAAATGTAGGCAATTTTATAATACGTATGCAATGAGTTGACTGCAGGGGTGATTTAGATGGCTCATAAAACCATACACTTTTTTTCAGATCACACTATTTATTATATAAAGATCTCCACTATAACTTTTGTACAAAAAATCTCCCCCCCAGAGTCTCAGTGGAGGGAGATCAGAAGTAAAAGTGGCTAGGAAAGATTCTTACAATAAATATTTTTAACCTCTTATATGCTAGATCACTCAGAGTGATCTAGAAAGTAATTATTCTCTAGCCCTTCTCTGAAGGCCAGAGAGTCACATGCAGAAGCTGGATTCCAGCTTCTTGTATAACTTGGTGCTTCCCCAAGTGAAGGGCATTAATTGCACATCATAGGTTCCCTTTTGGACACTTTTCTATGACCTGAGAACATCCTGGGGCATTGAAAATGTTAAAGGGATAGTAATACTTAAAATGTAAAAAAAATATGTTGTAGGGGTTATCCCCCTGAGTAAAACAAGAGTACTCCCACTGCTGAAAGGTGTTTCATTCAAAAGTTATTAATTTTCAAAGTTGAATTTTTTAGGTGCAATATCACAGTGGCCTGAAATTGCACAGTGGCGCTGTTGCTACACCATCCTATGGAGATTTATGGTCCCGGGACCAGAGCTGTCCATAGGATCGTGTAGCAACAGCGCCACTGTACAATTTCAGGCCACTGTGATATTGCACCTAAAAAATTCAACTTTGAAAATTAATAACTTTTGAATGAAACACTTTTCAGCAGTGGGAGTACCCTTGTTTTACTCAGGGGGATAAACCCTACAACATATTTTTTTTTACATTTTAAGTATTACTATCCCTTTAAAGCAGCATTGCCTCACTGCAGATAACAACAGGGCAGTTTTGTGTCAAATAACCAAAACATACTAAGAAACAGCAACAAACATCTTTATTTTTACATAAAATCCTTAGTAATAAACTGTACAACTCAGTAAATATTTATAGTCTCACAGTCTTAGAGAAGCAATGACAGTAGAAAAGGAAGTTAGTTTAGGAAAATCTATAGAAAAAGGAGGCATTAGCTTTACATGCATCAAGTTATGTTGCTGAAATCAGAACATTTATCAGACAACACATTTTGGATGTTTTTACTGAAGACCAGTTATTGAGGAAACAAAAAAGGCAATTGGTAACACTTAGGAAAAACTGGCAAATCGCTAAAACACGACCTTTCAATTAATCCATCCATATGAAACCCTAAGCAGAGGCACTTGCTTGTCAGATGCTTTATGAATTATTTTGTTTGGCAAATAAGTCAGTGGTTTTCAAATCTGTTCAAGCATTACTGGCAGGCCAAGACTTGGAAAAGTGCATGTGAATGCATGAATCCTCCAGCACAGCTCATTTTCTGCTTATATGTTTGCTTAAAAATCATGACTGCATCTCGAGGTAGAGTGTATGGCTACTTTAGCTCATACCAGCGCACACACTCTGACATAGTTTAGCCATACTGTGAGTAAATGCCACTACTACAACATAGGAAAATGGACTAGCTTCCTGTCGATTTCCTCAGTCCCTTGTTAGTAGCAAGAAACAATAAGCAGAGGAATGGAATGTTCCAAAATGCCCATACAGTCACTGACTGCCCTTGCCTTGGTGGGGTTTGTACAAAAGAATATTTGGTTTTGATTGCTTAGAAAACATTTATGTTAGGTTCTGGACTCAGGGTTTTTTATGTGCTTGTTTGTTTTAATGCGGAATCATATTTGTACATCCCCTAGGAATTTCTCTGCTTGAGCACAGGTGAGTTAATCAAAATGATGTAACCTTGGAGGGGAGTGAAGTGCATTGAGAAGACTATGTATGTCTATGTAATGGAAGATCTTGAACAAAAGGGACTTTCTTTTTCAAACAGGCATATTCAGCAATTATTTTTCAGATGCTTGTAAGATATCAGCAAAATCAGATTATAGAAATCTACTAGATTCATATTTTTTTCTCATAAGTTTTCCCATCAAATCTGCTATGGAGAAACATTTGTGAATTTGTATAATTTTGTACTATGCCCCAGCTGCAAATTAATTAACTTTGTGGACTGAAACTTTAAATGACAACATTATCCATTTAAAAAACATATGTGAAAGTCAAGTCTAAGTTTTTTACTAGTTAATGGTTCCCAGCTCTAAGAGGAGCAGCATTATATTGTTACAGCCTTAGGTTTATAGGTCCAGCAAAAGCTTCTCCTTCCCAGAGCTGGTGCTGTGAGTCCAAGAGAATGCTGATGATTTCGATTGGCTGTTTTGAAGTCACCTTCACCAGCACAGCCCAAAGGAGTAAGGTTGCCACTGGCAGCATCAGCTCTTGCAGAAGGTAAAACCAGAAGCTTGAAAAAAAACCAACAGATTTATAATGCTGCTGCTTCCACACGTATGAGCGCAGTGATTAACAAACTAATACAAGACAAAGAGGAACACTAACAACCAGAAAAATGAAACAGGTTGATCTGAGTTTAAATATCACAACCTTACAGCTAGCATATGTAAAAATGACTTTTTCATGTTACATCACTAAAATATAATCCTCAACTTGCTTGTTAACACATTTTAAACAGTCATGTTCAAAGCTGTTGTGCTGTTTATATTTAAACTAGTTGAACAGCCCGTTACACGGGCCACAGTGCCACTGCCACCCGGTCGCGGGGCAGTCTCACGCAGTAGAGACTGCCCATGCCGTGGCTGATACAGAGCGGGACGCTCCGAAGGAGCGTCCCGCTCTGTTTCAGCCGCGGCACTGGCAGTCTCTACTGCGCATGACTGCAGCACGTGCAGCAGTGTGTACTGCGCGTGTCGCGGCCTTACACACGTTTTAGCGAATTATTATATAGGATGTAACAGCTAAAGTTAGTTGACTGTTATGATTAATGTCAACTGCTCTTATATTCAGAAAGGCTGGTATATTACTTCAGCCCTTTCACAGATCATCCTGGACAATTGATGGGAGCTCTGGAAAGGCACGGATGTCTGCTCCCACTGAGCATGTGGAAGACTAGATTTTAGCATGGAGAACAGTTCATTTTTTAGATATTGGTGTTCCTTTAACACTTTTTTGTGTGTTAGTTGCCTTCTTAAGTTGACGGAGAAAAATAAATTACATGAAAGGTAGGTAGCACCAAAATATGACATAAATTCACCATAAATAACATTTTACTTTTAAGCACTGAAAAACAGAATACCGTACATCAATACTGTTGAAATGTTGTTGACTATGTTAAAGAAATAGTGATTTTTAGCTTTAACTATATTTTTAGAATGATGGCTTTTCCTTTTTTCCATTGTAGAAACATTTTCCCTGCTATTTTACTTTTTCACTATTTTCCATTTTCAGTGACACGAGCTACTTTACTCTTTTAAAACTATGAGTGCCAGAGTGTTATCCAATGCATTGTTTTGCAATGCGATGGATACCTCTCTGGCACTCAAATGGTTAAAAGGAGTATGAGGTTCACACAGTAATAAGTACTAAATCTATTCTGGGGCAGATAAGTTGCACCATAGGGGACAAATAAACACTCCCACAGCTTTAAATGGGATTTTTAACCTCTTGAATGTGAAAGAGAGATCGACAACAAATTAAATTGGAGACCTTTCTAGTATTAAAGGCATTAAACTCCCCCATTTAATCAATGGTACTGTTTTTTGTTCCCTATGGGGGGTTAGCCTTACAATTTCTGTACTTCATGTTAGTAGATCAGCCTCTCTGTGTCTGAACTGTAACTACAAAAGATCCTGAACCCTTTATGGATGAGAGGGGAGTGAATACCATTGTGAAGCAATGTTTTGAAATCCCATCTAGTCCTTAAAGGGTTAAGAACTATGTCTGTATTATGTTCTATTCTCTGTTTAGCAGCACAAATGGCGCAAGAAACAGAGTGAGACACACATAGGTATAGAACTTAACACTGTTTGCAGACAGAGATGAGTCTCATACTTTTTTTTTTGGGAAAATGCAAGTAGAAGGAGCTCACATCACAGAAAATTAAAGATAAAACTGTAAAACAGCTGATTCATAACTACCATAATAAAAAACACACCAGGTTAAAAAAAATATACATATACATGCTACTATAATAATTAAAGTTAACCTCTTCAGAACCAGAGGGGTGGGCAATACATTGTTTTGCAATGTGTTGCACACAACTCTCATCTTTAATAGGTTAAAAATAGGATTTTAGTCTTACCTGTTAAATCCTTTTCACTTAGTCCATACAGGTCACTGGTACTCTGGGAGGCGTAAGTCCCCTTTAATAGGCAGGAACAACTATGCAAATGATTTGCAAGGGGCGGAGCCTCCCCTCTTACTTAAGCCACCTTCTGGCCAGAGCCACTTTAGATTGATTTGAGACCCTAAAACTGACCTCAGGTAAGCAAAAAGAAAGACTCCTGTGAGCATGCCTGAACGGTCTCCCACTGGATGCCACAGGAGAGCCAAGACTGGTCCCTTGACAGGGTGGGAGACCAGTGACCTGTATGGACTAAGTGAAAAGGATTTAACAGGTAAGACTAAAATCCTATTTTCACTGTCGTCCAATACAGGTCACTGGTACTCTGGGATGTACAAACATTGAGCTGATCCAGAGGCGGGAAGTAAGGCAAGGACCAGGCGCAAGGCCCAAGTCACTAGAACTGCTATGACCAGTTGATAACATAGCCCAAACTGTAAGTGTCAACGGACACCAACCAAGGGAACAATCCCTGAACTAACACAGCACACGGAACTAGAGCCAACCGGGCTCAACAGTAAGGAAGCACTAAGGATCACAGAGCGGAAGACCTACACAGGCAAGACTGCCTCCAGGACCTTCCTTCCAAAACTGGCATCAGCCGACGCCAGTACATCAACTCGGTAGTGCTTTGAAAAAGTGTGCACAGAGGACCAAGTGGCCGCTCTGCACAGTTGATCAGCAGAAGCTTGATTCTTGTAGGCCCAAGAGGCCCCAATAGATCTGGTGGAATGGGCAGTCACCCGGAAGGGAACATGATTATTCCTCAACTTATATGCTTCACGGATGGTCGCCTTAATCCAAGAGGCAATGGTAACTTTGGAAGCCGGTCTCCCTGCCCTAGGCCCCTCAGGAATGACGAATAGAGCGTCAGACTTCCTGATAGACTCGGTGCGATGAACATAAAACTTGAGGCAACGCACCACATCCAACAGATGGAGATCTCTTTCCTTGTCAGATGAAGGATTAGGGCAGAAAGAGGGAACCACAATCTCCTGATTGATGTGAAACTCGGACACAACCTTGGGTAAGAATTCCTTGGTAGTGCGAAGCACAGCCTTATCCTTGTGGAACACCAGGTAAGGAGGTTTACAAGACAAGGCCTGTAACTCTGCCACCCGGCGCACTGACACAATAGCCAAAAGGAAGGCCATCTTCCAAGTCACAAGACGTAATGGAATGGAAGCCAAGGATTCAAACGGTGGTCGCTGTAGAACTCCCAGCACCAAATTGAGATCCCACTGGGGAGCAGGACTCTTGAAGGCAGGTCGAACATGAGTCACACCTTGGAAGAAGACTTTCACATCAGGAAGGACAGCAATCCTTTCCTGGAAAAACACAGACAAGGCAGAGGTCTGAACTTTGAGGGAACTCAGACTGAGCCCCTTATCCACACCGTCCTGCAAGAAAGCCAGGACAGTGGGAAGATGGAAGTCAAGGGACAACTTCTTGTCAGAACACCATGTCACGAAAGTTGACCATATGCGATGATAGATCTTGGAAGACACAGGCTTACGAGCACTGAGCATAGTCGATACCACAGAAGGAGAAAAGCCTTTCTTTGCTAGAATCGAGGATTCAACCGCCATGCCATCAAATGGAGAGAGTGAACATCCTCCTTCCACAGATACCCCTGAAGAAGTAGGTCCGGACGGGCCGGAAGTGGGATCGGATCCTTCACTGACATGGCCATCAACTCCGGAAACCAGGACTGGCGAGGCCAGTTTGGAGCAATCAGGATGACAGGACAACGTTCTCTCTTCAACTTCTGGATAACTCTGATCAATAGAGGAAGAGGAGGGAAGATGAAGCCAGGGAGAAGTCCCAAGGGATCGACAAGGCATCCACTGCTAGAGCCAGGGAGTCCCTCAACCGGGAGCAAAACACCGGAACCTTCCTGTTGTGTCTGGTAGCCATCAGATCCACCACAGGCATCCCCCACCGTTGAGTGAGCATGTGAAACACCTCTGGGTGAAGAGCCCATTCTCCGCTGTCGACGGTGTGACGACTGAGGAAGTCTGCCATGACGTTGTCCACGCCTGGAATATGAACTGCAGAGATGACAGGCACGTGATCTTCTGCCCAAGACAAAATATCCTTGACCTCCCACCAGGCGGAACCGCTTCTTGTGCCGCCTTGCCTGTTGATGTAAGCCACCGCCGTGGCGTTGTCGGACTCCACTCTGATCGGAAGACCGGTCAATTGAGACTCCCAGTGCCTCAGGGCCAGCCGGACAGCTCGAAGTTCCAGAACATTGATGGAGAGCATGGATTCCTCCAGGCCCCATTTCCCCTGAGCACTGAAGCGACCCCAGACTGCACCCCAGCCCCGAAGGCTGGCATTCGTAGTGACTGTGGTCCAATGAGGAACTAGAAAGGATTTCCCTTTCAGGAGATGAGAGAGATCTAACCACCAGTGCAGACTCGACTCGACATGAGGAGGAAGAGAAACAGACAGATGTTGATGATCTGGATGATTCCTGCACGTCTGGATCACGAATCTCTGAAGATCCCTGGAGTGGGCCATGGCAAATGGTACTGCTTCGATTGTGGAAATGAACTTCCCCACTAAGGACGACAACTTCGGTACTGGAATTTCGTCCATGTCCAGAATCCCAGCCACTCTGACGGCTATCTGGTGAGCCACGTCCTCTGGAAGAAACACCATGCATTGGCGAGTGTCGAACAGGAGACCCAGGAACAGAAGCCTCTGAGATGGAATCAAGTCCGACTTGTCCAGATTCAGGATCCAGCCATGACGGTTCAGGGTGTGCATGCACATCTGTAATTGCTGGTGGAGAAGCTCTGCTGAGGAGGCCTTCAGTAGGAGATCGTCCATGTAGGGGGTCACTCTGATCCCATCCTGATGGAGCACCGCTATCAAGGAGCCCAACACCCTCTGGAAGACCTGTGGGGCTGAAGTCAGCCCAAAGGGAAGCGCTGCAAACTGAAAGTGTCCCCTGTGGCAGGCAATCCTGAGATACCGCCTGCTCTCTGGATGAATAGGGATGTGAAGATAAGCATCCTGAAGGTCCAGGGAGGCAAGAAACTCCCCTGGAGACATTGCTGCAATCACAGAGCGCAGGGACTCCTGGCGGAAGTGGGAAGTCACCACATAGGCATTGAGATCTTTGAGATCCAAAATGGGACGAGCTCCTCCGTCCTTTTTGGCTACCACAAACAGGTTGGAATAAAATCCTGAACCTGTGTCCCCTTGAGGAACCGCCTCCAGGACCTCTTTGTCCAAGAGATCCTGAATAGCGTCGTCGAACAGGCGCCTTTTTGTGGGTTCCTGAGAAGGACGAGTAAAATGGAACCGAAAAGGAGGAAGGGAAGAGAAAGGGATCCTGTATCCCTCTGACACCACCTGAAGAACCCATGGGTCCGCCACTGACTCCTCCCAAGTCCGGCGAAAGATGCGGAGACAGCCGCCTACAGCCGGATGCGGACCCGGGTTCGGCGAGTCATGCCGAAGCAGTCTTGGAGGTCTTGGCCTTGGAGGCAACTTTGGGCTTCCAGGACTGTTTGGGCTTGGAGGAGGAGCGCGTAGTGGGAGGACCCGTTTGGGCCGAGGAGCGTGTCTCAGTCTGAAAGGAACGAAAGGACCGATTGCGTTTGGCTGGAAACTTTTTCTTAAAGACTGAGGGCAGAAGAGTACTTTTACCGCCAGTAGCCTCACTGATCATTTCTTTGAGTTCAGACCCAAAAAGCAAATTCCCCTGAAAGGGCAAGGAAAGCAAGGCTTTCTTAGAGGCTGTATCAGCAGACCAAATTTTCAGCCAAAGAGCGCGTCTAGCCACCACAGAAGAAGTGGAGGCCCTCGCCATCATGCGCACAACATCAAAAGCAGCGTCAGCAACATAGTTCTGAGCTTCAGTGATATTAGCAAGAAGCTGCAACTGTTCAGATACCGGCGCATCCTGGCGAACTGCTTCAGTCAGTCGTTCAGTCCAGGCCGCAATAGCTCTATTAACCCATGCCACAGCAAAAGTGGGGCGCATGGCTGTGCCAATGGAGGCAAAAATAGACTTAAGAGAGAGCTCTAGTTTCTTATCCGTCCAGTCCTGCAAGGCAGAGGCATCTGAGACAGCCAAAGCGGTAGATTTGGATAGTATAGACACAGGAGCATCCACTTTAGGAGGATGAACCCATTTTGCCAGCTCCGCCTCAGGAAAAGGGTAAAGTTTAGCAAACTTTTTGGAGACAGAGGAAGACCTATCAGGATTCTTCCATGCCTCAGAGACCAGACGGGCAAGAGTAGGGTTAGTTGGAAAACAAACAACTGGTTTAGATGGCTTTTTCTGAAAAACATCAGTAGGATCATAAGTGGATTCCTGAGTCAGAGGAAGGTTGAGCGTATTCAGAACCGCTCTGATCAGACCCTCAGCCGAAACTTCAGGGTCACACTCATAGGGGTCCCCAATGGACCTGTTAGATTCAATAACAGTACGTTCCTCAGCATCAGAATCCTGTAAGAGTTCTTCTTCAGAAGAATCAGTGATATCAGGAGCTCCCTGTGGCTTAGGCAGGGAGGTCCTGATAGTAGAGGGGGTCTGCCAGACCTGGAGAGCCCCCTGTATCTGAGAGGGAAAGAGTTGAAGCGTGGATCTAAGATCCCTAGTGGCAGCTTTAAACTCCCTCACCCAAGATGGCTCAATAGCGTGGCTGGGAAGCCCAGGGTTGCTATCTTGACCAGTACAATTAGGGCATAGATCCCCCACATTATCGCCATCCAGCCCAATGTGGCAAGAGGAGCAAAACGCCATGGGGGTAGCAGACCCCCCATCCTCCTTAGACTTGGGTCTAGCCCCTAGCTCCAGTGAAGTAGACATGCTCACAGCGTCAATATACCCCACTAATAACACTATCACCCAGAAAAAGTGTAAAAGATTAAAGTTTCACCCCAGAAATGTTCTAAAAACGGACTTATCTGGCCAGCGAAGGGTTAATCTGTTGAGTAGAGAGAAGGCTCGGTCCCTGCGTAGTGTACTCGCCTAGGAAAAGTACCACAAAATGGCGGCCGTCATGACAGCCAATCAGAAACGAGCGCGAACCAAGCGCTCATGGGAAATGTAGTTTTTCCTTACAAGTACCCCAAACAGTGCCCGAAGCCCCCCTGAACACCCCACATAAATAAAACACATTCCGGATGATAGAGCAGGAGCCTAGCATTAAAATGAGCCCTCTCTGAAGTTGCTGTGACAAGCGGTTCCAGAGATATGTCCCACACTGTGAATTCTCATAGAGAGTAAAGGAGCCCTTGCGTCTGAGCGGGAAAAAGCCGCGCTTAAAGGCGCGGAACACCATTTTTATTAAAGTTTAGTAAAACATTAAAAAGTGCCCAAACAAGCATGAAACACATGAGAAACAGAAATAAATGAATACTCAAAGCTCCAAAACCCAGAGAATACCACATAAATTGCATAAAACAGTAATAATGCAATAGAAACACCCTATGAGTGCTGGAGTGTATTAAAACTCCCAAATACAAGCCCATCAAAGGGACACTGTGGGGACAAGTGGACCTTCAGCACTCAATGGGTGACTCACCTTCCTTGCTGGACTTCTGTCTTCAGGTGACCATGATAAGGAGGGAAAGAACCAGAGGTAAATTCCCCAATAGGGGAGCTGCTTAACACAAGCTGTCCCCTCTTCAGGGCATAAGGTCCACAGAAAATCCCTGGAAGCTGCACCAGCCACTTTAAAGAGGGCAATTCACAGCCATGGTCACCCTCCTAATGGTGGTATTCCATATTTGAATAAAAAATAATAAAATACTAAGATGCATAGATGTTCTCTACCTGGTGTGCAAGCACACCAGGAACAAATCAATCTAAAGTGGCTCTGGCCAGAAGGTGGCTTAAGTAAGAGGGGAGGCTCCGCCCCTTGCAAATCATTTGCATAGTTGTTCCTGCCTATTAAAGGGGACTTACGCCTCCCAGAGTACCAGTGACCTGTATTGGACGACAGTGAAATAAAGGTTTATTCTTCCTTTAACCGAGTGGATGCTAGACATGTTTCATATGCATTTAATGGGTTAATCCTCTGAGTGCCAGTGGGGTATGGCAAAGCGTTGCATACCCCTCTGGCACTCATAGGGTTAAGGCACACCTACAATTAAAGAGAGGCTGTAATCCAAGTATCTATCGTGTCCCAATCTGTGTAACAATTTGAATACCTCTGCTTTGGGTTGCCATTGTATTCACAGTGTGTTTACCAATAAACTCAAGCACTTGTCAAAATGGCATTGAGTCAGTTTGTTAATTGCATGTTACATAAATTCAACAAGGAGTTGGTCTTCTTTGCTTTGAGTTCTACCAAAACGGAGATTGTGCAAGATTTCCAGAGGTGATCTAAAAACTGGACTGCTATAAAGACCCATTATTTTATCACTTGATCCATGTAACACTGTAACAGAGTTTTTTCTTTGTAAGGCAGGTGCATTTAAGGATCCACAAAGGAAACTGCAATGTATCTTGTTCCTTTTGTAGTAGGGAGTCCCTCATGATAATGAGTCAGTCGTCCTGGATGCATCAAAGCCCAACCTTTCCTTGGGGCTCTTATGGAACAATTGTATCTCAGGAATCTGCAGCCACCTCCCTACAAAAATCATATGTATTTTAGGAGACACATCTATAGTAAAGATCTTCACTGTTTGAGTGCAAGAATAGTATCCAAAGCATTGTTTTTGAAATGCGTTGGATACCCCTCTGACACTCAAAGTGTTAAAGGAAAATTAAATGTGGTTTAAACATTTAAATATCATGCACTTTACATATAAAAGTTTCTTACCAATAAATTATTTTCTCGTACTCCATGGGGGGGACACATGGTTAAAGGGTTAGTAATGTTCAAATTTTTTTTTTATATATACATTTGTAGAGGCTTAAAAAAGATTATAATTGCCACAAACCTCATCTCTCAAACTGCTATAATTTGAGATATATGGCTAATGAAAGTTCCCCCTTCCCTCCCCTTCTCCTGACATCAGCGTCTTGCTGACAGCAAGAGATCCCAGTCCGGGGATCAGCCTGCGGCTCTGCAGCACAGCTGAAAATCCAGTTATTGCAAAAGAGTTATTTCACTGGAAAGGTCTACAAAGTGTGCCTGGTTTGCAAGCACACTTTATAGACCTTTCCAATTAAGTAATTATTTTGCAATAACGGGATTTTGGCTCTGCTGCAGAGGCTCATCGTGTCAGCTGACACGGATTCCCTTCTGTCAGCTTTACATCTGACATCAAGGGAAGGGGAACTTTCATTGCCAATATCTCTCAAACCATAGCGGTTTGAGAGATTGGGTTTGTGGCAATTATAATCTTTTTTAAGCCTCTACAAATCTATAAAGAAAAAAAATGGACATTACTAACACTTTAAGCTCCTTCCCTTAGGAGACAGAGCACATTAAGAAAAAAAAAATCTCTTGAGGAGGGCATTCTTTAAAGAATGTGTGAAGGAAAAACTATGAGGAAGCTTAGCACAGCTAGTCCACCGGCAACTGATTCTTGTATACCCATGAAGCACCAAGAACTCTGGTGGAGAGAACTTAGACATGAAACAGAACCAGCACCACATTAAAGACACAGGCTATCCAAAAAGCGGACTAAATGAAGGAGACCAGAGTAGTCTCAGAAGGTGCTTTACCACAGAACAAGACTTCAGGAACAGCAAGAACTTCTAAAAGAAAATCTGAGTCTGCTGCACACAGTGCCTAATGCAATAAACAACATCCAGCAAATGATTATGCTGCTCCTTCCTATTTGAGGGTCCAGGAGAAAGAGAAGGAATGATAATCTCCTGACTCAGACAGAAATCTTATATAACTTAGGGAGGAGAAAATTCCACCTTCCTCAAAGAACCACTGTGTCAGAAAAATAAAGTGATCACATCTTATAATATATCTTGGACAAAGCAAAATTGTATGCCTTAAACATAGCTGAAAAAATCACAGTGAGGATAACATGTATCTTCATACTCTGGCTGCAAAAATCCACACATTCTGTACCATTTGGAACAGATCTGAAGAACACATACCTAGGCTGGCAGAACTGGAAGAAAGACATTTGCCATAGAAAGAGTAAATGCATACACCTGGCTATACTGGAGCTATCAGAAGATTTTGAAACACCTGTTAGGTACGACAAACTGGAAAAGGTAAAACCCTCTTACTGCAGATCCTGGGATACTGGAACTATTACCTCCAGACCCATTAAAGAAAGAATGCTGATTTGGAGACTGTTGTCCTTAGCAATGATTCTTGGTAATGAAGAAAAAAAACAGAGCAGGAAGGAACACAAAATCACTGCACTGCATTCACCCCTTTATGGACTGCTCTCCTGCACAGAAAAGCCACACCAACCCTAAAGAGACTTGGATGCAACTGCTTTCTATGGTGTCCACTATGCTTTGGACTTGGTCAGAAAGTGAGGGTAAAGAAGAAAAGGAGGAAGCAGAGTACAAGCAGGTAGTAGAAGAAATAGTAGTTCCATAAGGAATGATAAACAGGAGACATCTTTTTTAGAGTTGAGGAAGTAAAAAACTCTGGGCACCTGTTATCTGACTGAACAGGTTTTTCCCAAACACAAGAAGAATGGTCGGATGACCAGGTCTTAAACCATAACATACCCAGAGATTGATCTTTGATAAATAATATGAAAGAGAATGGTCAAAGGTAAATTAGACGATAAAAAAAACTATAAGGCTAGTGTAGCATCAAGAGGCCAACCCTACAAGAGCCGTGGGGAAATAGCCATAAACAAGAGTAAATTACTATGAACAATGGAGACTTGATCCTGATGAATCAAGGATAACCCCTGAGAACAGTGGAATCATCATAAAGATACCATGGAACCAAATAAAGGATCCACAAAATTCTTGACAGGATCAGTGCAAAGTAAGATGTCAAACTGTGCAATGTTAATAGACAGTGTGAGACGGACTTTCAGAATTACCCTCAATAGTGAGGATTAACCAAGTAAGACCAGTGCACTTTACTTACATGAAGAAACCTAGAGATAAATACAGTAAGATTGTACTTAAAATAATTCCATTCTTCTACTTGATGGACAGACCACAATATATGTAATAAAATATTGATGTATGCAAAGCATCCCAACCTGACCCAGAAAAAAAAAGAATTCATTTAGGAGAGATTTCAAATATACAAGAAAAATAAACAGAGTGTGCTTGTGTTTAATGCTTTTTAAATGATAGTCACAAGAAAGGAAGAACAAGAAGGAGAATAAAAGCATCTCTTCCCTGGTCAGAACCCAGAAAGCAGTGAACCATAATGGTCCTCAGCACTCCTGGAGAAAACACAGATGGGAAAAGGTGGGTTTGAGTTCTTTGAGAGAGAACTCCCATCAAGAAGGCATGAGTAGGACAGTACACAGACTGTGTAAATCACAAAAAGAAAAATACCCATCATGCAGGATGTGGGCAAGAACACCATGCAGAATGTGAGGTCCACTTTGCAGCCTGTATAAGGTGGCATCCATGTGATTTTTTTAATAGAGGTGCCATGCAACCTGTGATGTCGATTGCTATGTGTCGTGTGTATGAGCAACAGCACCTAGCCTGAGAGATGCGCCGACATGCAGGAAACGAAAAACAGACTGTGTTCAAAGTATGCGGTCATCTATGCATTCAGCTGGCCATGTGGCTGAACATAGAGAAGCCTGCCTCCTTGCAGCTGATGGAGACAGGAAAAAAAAGATATGATTCAAGGGCCTAAATACTAGGCTGGCAATGTGGTGATCGTAAACAGTATTGCCAGTGGTGTTGCCACCAATGCGGCTGAGCTCTGGATGTAGGTGGCATCCCACCGCACAAAGGCAGCTACCAATGGATCAGATTTCTACTCCAAAGAACAGAAGGGCTGAGTGGGAGTTTCCTCCACAGAGACTTTTTTCTTAAAGTGCCCAGACTCCTTGTGGCAGGAGTTTATCTCCATGGTTCCTGTGTCCCCCTCAGTGCACCAAAGTGAAAATATCCTTATTTAATGCTAGACCCCTAAAAGCTAAAACTTCATTTCATTTTAACCTTTTAAGGTCTTTGCACATTGCCCTCCTTTGGTCCTTAAGTGTTAAATGCATATGTAGACTGTTCTATGCAATCACTTGTTTATGCAGTTTGTAATGAGTGAATAGAGCCAAGGCAGTTCATTTCACTATATTATTAACCACCCCTTCTCCTATTCAGAGCTTTTAGTATCAAAAATACAATATGCACAACTTACAATGCTTTCCTGTCCCTTTATTCAAAAAGCATTGGAACTCTAAGGTTTAACCTGTAGAGCATAAACCCTGAGGTTTAAAGCTTTGATGAAAAGCACCTCCATCCCTAAATCTTTCTTTCCTAGAGTCAGTTATAGAAGGCTCTCCAGTTGTTGTAGTTACGATTCCCATTATCCCAATGGCTGACAGGGAATGATCGGAATGGTGTACTCAGCAGCTGTAAGATTGAGGTTGCCCACCCTTAATATTAATACAGAGTAGAAAAGGAGCTCTATTTATCTATCATTCTAAGCAAGAGCTGACAGAAGTTTGTAGACATGCTCAGGGACTGACCTCGTAATCCTGGCCAACGCTGTTCAGTGCAATATTGACAGTGAAGGTTGATGCATCATGGTGAGGCTCGAGATAAGGCTGCTCATCAGGTTTGTACCGTACAACAAATGCAAGATCAAACTGTGCCTGTATGGATGAATAAATATTACATATTTGTGGAACATAGTTTCGTGTATAGACATCTGCTACTGCATCATCACACACTTTCAGGAAGGGAGGAAGCAGGCTGTCCTGCTACTCTCTTTTATAGAGATACATTAACTGACTTTTACCTGCAATAAGTGTTAAAAAGGTTCCTTAAAACTTTGACTATCAGAGGGAACACCCCACTGGTGCTCAGATGATTGACAGATGATTGAGCATTGCATTCTATCTTAAGGTGGCAGGTCCATTTTAAAAAAGGTTAACAGTTATTATTTATTTATTGCTGGATTTTAATACATCATGGACCCTAGGTTTAAAAGAAACGTGTAGTAATTCTGAGACAAACCAACTGCACCACAGGGGACAAAACTTGATTTAAACCCCCTTGAATGCTAGAGAGGTCTCCAGTGCAATGCAATGGAGACATTTCTAGCATTCAAGGGGTTATAAGAAGCATTTAAATCAATGGAAATTATTGTGTGTCACCTATTACACAGCTGGTTTACACCAGAAATGCTCCACTTTCTTGTAAAATATGGCCCATATTTATAAGAGCAAACTGGAATTATTCTGGAGTAAACCAACCAACCACAGCGATCAAATAAAAATTCCTCTCAGGAATCCAAAGACTTAAAAATCTCTATTCCAGTGCATGGGAATTTAGGGATGTTTATTTGCCCCCTATGATGTAGTTGGTTTACTCCAGAATAGCTCCAGTTTCTATAAGTGTGGCCCATAGTGTTCTGTGGATTTTTAATAATACATGCACCACCGGACAAAAACATTTGAAAGTTTAAAGGAAAAGTAACCCTTTAGTTTCACTTTACGTATTCTGCAAGTACACATATACGTTTTCTCTATTTCCTCCCATCTTCTCCTATTTATCTTTCACTTTTATGTTCTAACAGTGAGCTACTTGGATCTCTGTGTCTGGAGAGTTTTCTTTCAACAACCAGCGCAGGATGTAATACAATATTACTGCCTCTCTACAGCACTGAATGCTCTGTGTGCTATCTTGTGTGTATAGTTTGTATTTTATACTTTTGTGACTAGATCTGCTTTCATGTTCCTTGACGAAAAGCTTACTCTAACAAGTCCATGGAGCTCATTGTCAAAAACATACAAATGTAAGAAAAACAGGTAAAGATGCACGTGTAAAATATGTTAAAATAAATAGTAACTATTCGTTTAATACAATACTTTCTGAACAGATAATATCTAATTCTGGAACTGATTCATATACTTACTGAGCAATGAATACCCCACCCCCCATTTTTTTTTTTTTGCAATAAAAAAAAAATTATTAGTCATTTCTCATATAATAATGTCCTTTCAATTCCATGCATGTCACTATAGAGATGAACATAAAACACCAACTGTCAGCTCCTAATGAAACTTAATGGTAGTTGCATTGTGTAAAAGCAGACAGTGAATGATCACGTGATTTGTTACCACTGGGGTTTCATCTAAATGTTTTACCACACATTTTTATTGCTATTATTTATTTATAAACAGCCAACAGAACAATTTCTCAATAAGGATATTTACAAAATATACCGTAAAACACATTGGAAACAGAATGATAACAGTGCCCTGTTTGCTACAGATCATGTGTTAACCCCTTGAGGGTTTAAGCTGATTAAAGGGGAATATATCTAGATATCTCTGTACAGAAAAAATACATAAGTAAAATGCTATGGACTAAACCAGCATCCCACAATATTCAATTGTAAGCTGTCATGAGCAGGGCACTCTGATCCTCCTGTTCTCCACAGCTGCGGAATTAGTTGGCGCTATATAAATAAAGAATAATAATAATATTTGGATTACAACAGATGTAGAGCCTTAGGTTGCCCATCCTATACCCCTTTCGTTGCAGACGATTTATTGTATTAGTAAAATATTTTGCTAAAGCAAATACAACAAAAAGAAAGCATAAACCCCTTTTAAGGCACTCCGTATTTAACAAATTAACATAAATGAACACCAAATTGTTCTGTAAATCAAAAAAGGAAAAATGTAACAACAAAAATATTGTGAAAGATAGCACCTAAAAAGCCCACCGCTCTGGTAAAAACTACAATTTTGTATATAAAAGCAAATCTCCATCCAAGAGAAGGAAACCAAGTAGTTCTGCTCCCTGTGAAAGTGTAAAAAACATAACTGTGCATCTACCTGAGGGGGGCACTGTTCTCAAGAACACAATATTGATTTATATTTGTTCTCAGTGAGTGATTGTCACAGTACTCAAAAAAAATAAATAAATAAAAATAAAAAAATTGCCTAATTCCCATGTTCCTTCTCTTCCCAGAGCCAGATTTCTCATTAGGCAGAGTAGAAAACTCTATAAGTCACTCATTATTGATGGGTGCCTTGGTAATCACATCCATAATGCTGTGTTGTGGGTGTGACCCATGAAGTTCATTTTGCTTTGCTGTAAACTGTGGTTTTATTCAGCCTACACACAACTTTCACCAGTTTAGAGATACAAGTAAGCATTTTACTCATATTTCTCCTGATACCAAATTCTACATAAATGTACCTTAGTGTAGTAGCCTGGAAACATTTTCTCTGTGATAGGTGCAATGAAGTCTAGTAGAATCTTGTGCCATTCTTTTTCATAACCAACTTGGTTCATGTGGATATCAATAGTTGGGACATTTTCATATCCACCTTGGAGCCTCTCATCCTAAAATACATATATAAAGGAAGATATTAGGATAAACAGATCACCAGATCATTAACAAGTAATCAATAAAGTTCGAGGACAAGAAAACATAAAACCTTTTTTTGTGGTACACTTAACCACACAAATGTCCACATGAAAAAATCAAGCCCTGACATTAAAAATTGTCACATCCAGCACATGAGAATGACTTTACAATATGGGCAGTCAAATTTTGGACTTCACTACAAAAGTATGTTGGAAAGCAGATTCAAAGATTAGATACCTTATAATCAATTGAGGACATATAGGTTTAGAAGGTCTACATGGAGAATAATCTGATCTGATTTGAAATGTAGTTCTCATGCTTGAATGAAAATAAATCAACACTTCCTGAAAAAGCAATTTTCCAGTATAATCGGGCTCTCTCAGAAGACCCATCATAAAAGACACAACCGTTCAAAAGTTAGGGGTTACTTAGAAATGTCCTTGTTTTTGTTATGGGAGCAGCTTGACCGTATGGTGCCCATCAAGCCAATACAAATTGTGGGAGGTGCTTCTCTTCACATTATCTCAACAAATTGACAACTAGAATTCCAAAGGTCTGCAAGGCTCTAATTGTGGCAAACTGAGGATTCTTCAATGAAAGCAAAGTTTGAAGGACACAATTATTATTTAAATTAAAAATCATTATTTCTTCCTTTGTCAGCGTCTTGACTGTATTTCCTATTCATTTTGCAACTCAGTGGAAAACAAGGACAAACTTTTGAACGGTAGTGTATGTAACCCACCAATTTCCTGAATAATAAGATAATAGAAAGGACAACAAGCCAGGTCTTACTGAACACACAGTGAGGATGACACACAAAGGAATGGAGCAAGTCGATTTCACTATACAAATAATCCAAAAATCCCAAAATTGTCATTCATTTAACGCCCTGAATTCTAGAGATCTCCATGCATTGCAAAGGAAAGCACTGGAGATCTCGCTAGCATTCAATGTGATAAAAGCCCAATTTAAAATAATGAGTGTTTTATTTGCTTCCTATAACGCTGCTGGTATGCCCTAGAACTGCTCAAGAAATTATGAAACATACAGATTCCTGGTGAGCTCAAGACAGCTTTTATTAGTAGTGTTCATAAAGTTATATATGTGTATAGTCAGATGAGCAGCAACGACAATATTTTGCCTACTACAGTAAGTGAACAAAAAGAGGTTGCCTGTGCATCAAACCCTGATTTTTACAAACAGGCAACATATGACTTGCTACAAATAAAACAGTGGGGTTTGGTGTCATATTTTTGGCCAAGGATATGGAAAGCCTGCCTGCCCCATCAAGGCACCACAGATTAGGGCATGTCCCTACCTGCTTCTAATTTGTGAGCATGTATTTTGCATAATTGAGTTAAAAACAGTGATTCCACCTTACCTTTACTGTGACCAAAACCCTTGTGAGGGAAAAGTGAGAGGCATTTATATATTCCCTAATTCAGCTATCACCCTGTTTGGGGAACTACCAGCCAAGAGAGGAGGAGCCAAAACCTCCCAAAATAAATACAAAAATTTGAAACATACAGGTTCCTGGTGAGCTCAAAATAGCTTTTATTAGTAGTGTTCAATTAGTTACATATTTGTATAGGCTGGTGTGCTGCAAGAACAATATTTTGGCTACTGTAGTCTACAGATATGTTAAAGAGATTAAACAGATTGCTTCATTTTTGTGAAGATCCAAGCAAGGATTAAAATGTGTAAATTCTCCTATATTTCTCTTCAGTAAGTCATCATCTTATATATCATATCTCCCAAGTCAGGACCATAATCCTTCATTTGTTCAAAAGTCTACTGAACCTATAACTTTTTAGAAAACGCAAATCAGTCGTTTTAACCCTTAGAATGTCATGGGCTACGCAATGCATTGAATTGCAACCCCTCAGGCTACTGTCAATGGTGACCAGAGACCACTCATGGATCAAAAAGGGCCTCCCTCTCTCTAGGTTCGGCTGATGATACCATCAACAGAGATCATCTTTGGCTTGCGGAGGCAGGGTTACCTACTAAAGGAGATGCTTCGGATTCATGGACCAGGACCTGAGGATGTCCCTCTGAAGTTCTCTTGTGTGGAACTGGGAGTAAGGAATTGTTTCCAGGGCTGATATGAAGCAGCCCAAAACCCTCATTAAGTCCTTATTAAGTCCTTGACCAGTCCTGCGCCTGAGACACATCTTGGGACAGAACCTGAATCTTCTCCTCTGGAAGAAAGACCTATCCCTGAAGGGTGACGAATCACATGTCCTGGAATACTAGAACCTGGGAGGGAACCGGAGATGTGATGTGATGCACCAGATTGCGGGTGCAGCCTTGGACATGGCAAGCCAAGAGCTTATCTAAAGAAGCCTTGATGAGGAAGTCACCCAGATAAGGAGTCAGAGGATGCTTTGAGAATGAATGAACGAGGCTAGGGTCTCCATGATTTTTGTGAAGATTCAAAGCAAAATGCAGGTAGCTTTGACTATCCGAGTGCATCTGTAATATAAATACACATCCTGGAGGTCTAGGGAGGCCAGGTACTCTTCCTGGGCACATTGCCACAATGACCAGGTATTTATTAAGTCACTTGATGTCCAGGGTCGGCAGCCACCATTCTTCTTGGGAACCACGAATAGGTTGTAATAGAAATCTGAAGACTGCACAGGGACTGGGACTGGTACCAGCACCCGTTTTTCCAGTGGAGAGTTCACGGCTTTGTGGTACAGGCTTTCTTTGTATATATGGAGGAAGGGATTTTAAATCTATGTGGTACCCTTCTGATACCACCACAACCCACTGGTTCATCACGGATGTTGCCCAGGTGTTTCTAAAAAGACAGAGATGGCCCCTACAGGCAACAACGGACCCAGGATTCCATTAGTCACGCGTAGGTGGGTTTGTCAGACTTTGCCGTTACAGCTGTTTGGGTTGCCAGGTTTTTCTGAGTTTTGCGGAAGGGCACGCCTGAGAAGTCTATGGGATTTGAGCCCTCTGCCCCCCCATTTGGCTGTGGGGGTTGGGGGACACAAAATATGTGTCTTCCTCGCTAGAAAGGAACACTTGTTGGAAAGTTTCAGGCCAGGTCCAAAAAGGGATTTACCTGGAAAGGCAAGGAAACCAGTGACTTCTTAGAAGATTGATCTGCAAACCAAATCTCAGGCCATCTAAAAGGCAGAAACCTTAGTAGAGAATCTGAAGAAATCAAGTAGCTCCTCAGTGACATAGGTATTGGCCTCCGTGATGTTGACCATCAGAAAGAAAAAGTCCTCTTTGGCAACATCAGCATGCATAGCATCAGATAGTTGTGCACCACAGACAGCTACAGCCCTGTTGACCCAAAAAGAGGCAAAGATAGGCCTCAGTGCTGCCCCCAGTAGCCACAAAGGAGGTCTTGAGAAGAAAATCAAGCCTCTTATCCATCTGATCCCTAAGGCCCAAAACGTCCACAAGTGGGATAGCAGTGTTCTTTTCCAGACATGATATAGATGGGTCAAAGGCAAGGGAAGAAGCCCACAGCACCAAAGCCTCAGGTAAAAAAAAGGGTATGTCTTAGCAAAGCACTTGTTAAGGAAAAGCCTCTTATCAGGAGATTTCCACTCATCCATAAGGATTTGATTGAGAAAGTTAT
Organism: Rhinophrynus dorsalis; assembly: GCA_037306005.1. NCBI lineage: Eukaryota > Metazoa > Chordata > Amphibia > Anura > Rhinophrynidae > Rhinophrynus > Rhinophrynus dorsalis. The sequence goes on from CM074724.1 coordinate 162,593,467, forward strand.
TGGGTGAAAACAAAGGAGATGCCTTTCTACGCCTCTGGAAGATATCTGGAGAGGGGGGTCCCCCATAATAGGCATCAAAGATCTGGAGGGTCTCCAGGACTTCCTTGATGAGCACCTCAGCTGATGGGAGCAGATCAGCCTCATAGCAATCTCCATAAGATTAGGAAGAATCCATGTCCTCATATTGCCCATCATCATCCTGCAGGCAATTCCTCCTCAGAGGATACCCCAATAAACTGAGAATGACCTATGAATACATAGTCAACCTGTTTAAAGGTGGGCATAGGTTTCCAGGCGTGAAGCACCCCATGGACAGAAGAAGGGATTTGGCCTCTGAAGAGAGCATTGTCTTCACCCACGCAGGCTCTTGATCAGTGATAGAGGGGAATGGTGGAGTAGTAGGGGCCACCACAAAAGAGGAGCACAGAGACCCTGAATACTCCCTAGGTAGCCCTGTATGGCAAGAGAAGAAGTTAGAGCTGGGGGTAAGTGAAGCCCCTGAATCTTTTGCCTTGAATTTACCCCCATTCTCTTAAGAGTGCAACATGTTTGAGAAAATGTTCCAAATCTAGCTAAAAAGTAGATATAATATCTTCAAAATAAATATAACTCACCAGACAATTGTCAGCCAATCGGAAGAAAGCCTGCAAAACAAGCATTTTGGGTACTGTAGTCTTCTCTGTTGCTTGTTGTCTAGAAACTTCTACAACTCCATTCGCAGGTCACCGTGGCCACCTGGGACACTCATAATACACATGATAGGGCATGACTAGACAAGAAGATAGAGCCCTCTCTGGCCATTGTAGCCCAAACGGTTGCAAAGCTATGTCCAATGGAACCAGGCAACCCCTGTGGTTCCTGACCATAGTTGCCAAGTTTCCCCTCTCTGCAATGAGGCTACAAAGGGGTAGCCGTTCCGGCCCAGACCATCACCTATCCAGGAAATGGGAGTCGAAGCGAACTCTTTAGACCATTCAGGGACATGCCAGTCAGGAGTTTTCAGTAATAGATTTCTAGGTGCCACTTCGCATTAATAAGGCAATCCAGTTCAGGACAGAGCTCAGTGGTAATGACCGGACCCTGGAAGAACAAGCATCAAAATCCGAGCAGCTGGAGGCGATCGATGATCAGTTGTAGAAGGAGAGAAGATAACACAATAATTCTTGGCTGTCAGAGCCAAAGCCTCTTGGGAGAAAGTAGCCCCCTGAAGAGCCAAGGCAACTCAGGTATCCCAGGACTTTGATCTCATCCTCTAGGTTTTTCTCTTTCTAAATATAGATGTCCAACATTGCATTCCCTTCTTCACTGGGGTTAGTCCCAAGGACAAACTCCCTCGGAAGACTTAACATATGGGAGGACCTCCGATAGTTAGGCACGAACTCCAAATTTTGTGCCTCCTCCTGTACTCTAGCCCTTTCTCCTGTGTTCCTCATCAATATTGTCCGCAATGCTGAGGGAGCTGTAATCTGTGCCAATACTGTCGAGTTGGATGAGACATTTCAGGATGTCTTGGCACAAAACGAGTCCTTCTTCTATTTTGTTGTAATACATAACGTCCATCCTGACTCTGTCGGTGTGCCAGGTGGTGGTTTGGACCCTCAGGTAGTGAGAGAGAGATCCCCCTCTGCCACCAATGTAACAGGAACTAGGCGACCCTTGTGGTCCCCGGCCATCGTGGCCATATTTCCCTCTCTGCGATGCGGTTACAAAGTGGTAGCTGTGCCGGTCCAGATCAACACCTATCCAGGTAATGGGAATCAAAGGGGACTCTTTTGTCACGGTAACACCAATAACGTTCAGGAGTCAGTACGGTATAGTTAAATGCAAAATTTATTAATAGAAAAGTAGATCACAATATATACACAAGTAGCAAGCAGAGGGTACAAGTCAGCGAGCTTGTCAGGAATATCAGGAATAGTAGGCTGCCAAGCTTGACCATTCTGCTGGAGACTAGGCCTCAGCCACTGGTAGTCTCTGAAGGAACCAGGAGCAGGAACACTGGATCTTGATCCGACGAGCAAGAATACTGACTCACGCCTGCAGTCAGTATAGAGCGTTATCTGACTCATGCCTGCAGTCAGTATAAGGAAATGGATAACTGACCCACGCCTGCAGTCAGTATAAGGAAATGGATAACTGACCCACGCCTGCAGTCAGTATCGGAGCTAGTCTACCAGATCCCCATGTCCGCACTAGATTGGGTGTCTGCTAGGTACAAGGAACAAACGTAAGAATAGTCAGACAGAGACACAAGTCAGCATAAGAGGGGGTAGAGGTTGGATGGAAGACTAGCCAGGTCATACACAGAGCCCAAGGTAATAGAACTGCTATGAACAATATGCAAGGGCAACTGAATCAGGACTCAGACTGCCCTTTAAACCCCTCCTCAGGAAGTAGGTAGGAGGAGCAGCTCAGAGGAAGGAAGTACGTAGGACGGGACTACATGCTTGAAGGCTCGTGCCTGCAGATGACACTGAAAACAAGGTAAGCTGTAACATCTTTAGACCATTCAGGCAATGAGACACTCCAGTCAGGAGTTCCAACAAGACACACACTTTATTTAGAAAGACAGGGAGTAAATATAGGGATGGAATTCCTAAATAAAACAAAATGCAGTTTAAGTTTTCCAAGCCAATCTCCAGCCAGTGGGGGTTGGAGTGACAAGAGATGCACCATTGGCGGCCTTCTGAAACTGGGAACCCGGGTTGGAGGGAACACAAAGCACAGTTTAATCTTGCAGTGCCGATCTCCAGCCAATGGAGATTGAAGTGCGACCAATCAACAGGCTGCTTACTTGTCGAGCAAACCCAGGTAGGAAAGGGACAAGGACTGACAAAAAGTGATCAAGCAGCGGGCCACCTACTTTTTGAACAAACCAGGGCAGCAAGTGGCAACCAATCCGGGAGCCTTCTACATACAGTACCTATCACTTGTGAGTAACACATAAGTCTGTAACGGACCAGAGAGGTCCATTACAAGTCCCAAAGACGTTTTCTCATAGAAGTAAATGAAGCAAAGATGTCCATGCACGAGCTCCTGTTCTTAAACGGTCCGCCTCTTTAAAATCGATCTACAAAGATATCTAAAACCCCCAGGAAACACCTGGGGGGAGTATAAAAACTAAATTAAAGTAGTGGGAGAGCAAAAATAAGCCCCCCAAGCCCCACACCAGCTCAAGAAGGGTTAATGCCAGAACTATATAAAGTAACAAGTGGCCTCGTCACTCCAAACCCCCTAGGACTAAAGAGACCCATAAAGAGTGCCAGAGCATAGCCAGTTATTCTCAAAACAGCCTCTGTAGGAAGAAGCAACACAAGTTGGGAAATAAAGTGGACCAAGGCACTCAAAAGGTTACTCACCAGTCTTCTGTCTTCACGTTACCACCATAGAAGAGGACAGAGTCTCAATAGACCCTATCATGAGGGAAAACTTAGGGAAGCCCACTGATGGTAACCTGCCTAAAAGGGGATTATACAGCCCCATATCTAACAGGAAAATAAGAAAAGCCTAATAAAAAACTGAGAAGATGGCCCTGCTGATGCAACTTGCTTGCAGGACACATACATTATGGGTATGTGTAGGTGGGGGGTTGAGCTGGAGGGGGAAGAGGAGGGAGTCTGCACCCCAAAGATCCTGTCTTTGCTGATGTGTCCTGCAATCCAGGAGGAGAGCCTCAACCCCATGGTACCTGTGTTCCATATTGGATGTAAGAGAAAAGCCCTATGACATCCAGGTATTTGACAATAGCTGAAGATGATGATATATCACAGTAGAGTTTACCGTTCCCTTAACGTTGGCTTTAACACAAGTTTTTTTTGCCTTTTAATACGCTATAAAATATGGTCTCTGGAATATTTCACTTCAACGAATGCCAAAATTAACCATCAATGTAACCTTTATCCAATTTGTTCTGCATCTCATAGCCTTGTACAATGGATCCCTACAATCAACAATCATACTATACAAAGATGAATCATACCTCCTTCTTTCTTAAGTTAAATATTGAAATTAAATTATTATAATGGCTGTCAATGTAATTTATGTGCAGTAATCCTGCATTTCTCTCTAATATCTAACCTAGTTATTTAACATGCCCTTTTTTTCTTTTCTTTACTTCTTGTTTATCCCTTTGAATGCTAGAAATGTATCCAATCCACTGCAACGCAATGCACTGCACACCTGTCTGGAACTCAAAGGGTTATGGGCCAGAGGGAAGGGCATTGCATCCCAAAGCACTGCGCAGACAGGACCAGGATTAACTAAAAATACATTTTTCTATTCTTAATATGAGACTTATCTCTGTCAATTACAGCAACATTATATTACATTACAGTATCACTTATTATATACCGAATACAAACTTTTAACAAACAGGAGAGCATATGCAGTGCATCTGCGCACATCTTACCATTTTAGATCCTGTTGACCACTGGCCAAAATTTTCCATTTCTTCCACTATCTCATCACAGGCTGTCTCTGTAAAAAGTGGAAACCAGTACACATCTGGGCAGGGCTGTAAGACAGATGTTAGAATTTAGTTCATTAAACTCAACTAAATTTTGATATACAAAAAAATCTGGGAAAAATAAAATCTAAACAAAAGGGGTGGCCATTTAAAATTTCCTAATTTAGTCCTACTCTTGAAATGATCCATACTGAGCTCATACATTTGAGAACAGTTAAAATGGACAAAGGGCTATAGAGACAGTGGAGCTATTCTTTAGAAAACCAGCTAGCTGCACAAAAGGAATTGAATACAAATTCTCATTGGTTTAAATAAGGCTTTGAAAAAATGTGTGTCAGGGAGGTATCCAATGCATTGCGTTGGATACTTCCCTAGCACTCAAAGGGTAAACTCCTTGATCCCTAGAGAGCTGACTTTTAACGCATTCAAAAGGTTAAAATAACCTTTAAATCAATGGTGAAAAATAGTGCATCATGCCACTGTATACACCTTCTCTGAATAGCCAGAACCCCAGCTGGGCATGCTGTCCTCTGTGCAAGAAAGGAGAAAAGGTCCATGTCTCTCCTTCTCATGTAGTGCGAGTGATCACTATGCATGCTCATACAGGGGTCCTGCTTGTGATAATGGAACCAGGGGCAAAAGCTAAAATGGGAAGTGAAGAGGAGGTTTGAGACAATTATGTGTTTATTCCCAGTGCATTCTCAGTGCACACTTTCTCTCATACTGCATCAGTGACGTATGGGAGGAAAAATGTGGAACCTTCCTCTTACCTTGCTCCCAGTGGAGCTTGGCCAGTTGGTGTCCTGGCTATCTGACTAAATTCCTCCCTCTAGAAGGCCACTAAATAGTACTCTACGGTAGTCCTGCCCCCTAACCAGAGTATACATTGTGTCGGGAGTTCTATTTAGGTTTGTCTCTTCATCCATTTAAAACACTAATGAAAAATACATGCTGCATGGCTTGGCTAGTTATTATCTGCAATGGCTCCTGCTCAGCCCTGTACCATGCATTTTACAGTTTTCAAGAATAAGGTGGCAATCCACGTTTGTTCTGAACACCATTTAATATGGGTCTCTATGTGCATAGTGGTCAAGTTCAATTGATATGATGTATTGCAGGGCTGGAAAAACATCACCGAGGTGCACCAGTCAGGAAAAAGTGTTACTAATCAGGAGATAAAAAGTTATGAGTCCACCCAGCTGTATGCCCTGCTGGGCACATGTAATACTGTACTCCCCTAATGGCCCCATGTAGTGATGTACTGCCTTGCTGGCCCCATGTAGTGCTGCACTGCCCTCTGGCACAATGTAATGCTGTATTGTACTGCTGGTCCCATGTAGTTCTGTGCTTCCCTGCTTGCATCATGTAATGCTCTATTGCCCTTCTGGTCCCATGTAGTGCTCTACTGCCCTGCTGGTCCCATGTAGTGCTGCACTGCCCTGTTGGTCCGATGTAGTGCTGCACCGCCCTGTTGGTCCCATGTAGTGCTGCACTGCCCTGCTGGCACAATGTAATGCTGTATTGTCCTGCTAGCCCCATGCAGTGCTCTACTGCCCTGCTAGCCCCATGTAGTGCTCTACTGCCCTGCTGGCACAATGTAATGCTGTATTGTAATGCTGGTCCCATGTAATGCTGTGCTTCCCTTGCACCATGTAATGCTGTATTGCCCTGCTAGCCCCATTAATGCTCTGTTGCCCTTCTGGTCCCATGTAGTGCTGTACTGCCCTACTGGTCCCACTTAGTGTCACCCTGCCTTGTCCTCATGTAATGCTGTACTGCCCTGCTGGTCCCATATATTGCTGTATTGCTCTGCTGGTCCTATGAAATGTTGTATTACCATTTTAAAATAATTTAGCCCATTTTCATTTTAATTTTAGCCTCCTAAGGACCCCTTTAAGGGGTTAAGCAATGATAGAGAGTGTTCCCTGATTTCTATAGAGTGTCTTCTCAGAATGCCCGCATACATTTCTTGCTTCATAAAAATGTCCTATAAAATAAAGAAATTGGAATTCACTACCATTATGGAACAGCAGCACATTGGGTGCATATCCTAAAGAATCCAGTTTTACCTGGCAACCAGCTTAGCTCATTATTAAAATGACAGTAAACTTACTTTTTGATATTACTGAATAACCTACTGGTTTTATCAATGTTAACCCTATGACCCTAAAAACACAAAACAAAAAAAAAACCCAACATTTCTGTCCCCTGCAGTGATGTCAGTGAGGCCAATGTACTAAGAAAGGTTTGTGCAAGTCTGGAGCAAACCAACTGCAGCACCATACAGAATAAAAAAAAACCTGCAATGATTTCAATGAGGCTTTTAACTCCTTGAATACTATAGAGGTCTCCAATTCATGGAGAAGCAATTCAATAGGAATTTCTATTTGCTCCATATATGGCACAGTTCATTTTCCCACACTTGCACTTTTTTTTATACATCAGACTCAGATACTCTCTTTGTCGGGGGCTGAAGAAACAGCTGAAGGGACTGAAAGTAGGAAGCCCTCTCTTTCCAGTCTTTACAATTTGAGTGCCAGGGGATTGCCCAACAAATTGGCCTGCAATGCAGTGGGCATTCTCTTGCACTCAGTTTGTTAAACAACTTAGAATACACAGCACACAAACAGCTCAGAGCTCTGTACCCTCTGTAGGTCTCTCCAATGGAGTCCCCTTAGAGGGCATTCCAGATGTCTGGGGGATTCCCCAGTTCTGCATTAACAGCTGTGAGATGCCTAATAGACCGCACTGGCACCTATCTCACACACACACACACACACACACACACACACACAGCTGACTCTCTCTCTATGAAGGCACGTGTGTCTGCTTTTAACAGTGGAACACTGTTTGAAATCTCTCTGGAACTGCAACTTCCATCATTGGAAATCTGAAGGTAAAGGCTGAGGACCAACAACTGGATTGCCACAGTTTTCTGGACTCTGACACAGAGGTGAAAAAAAAGGGTAAAATGTTCTCTGCATACAACAGGACAATATGTGACTTCTAGTTGCACATATGCAATACAAGGACTTCTGTGTCCCAAACCTATAAAACAAAAACATGTTCATAATACTTACCGATTCTATTAATTTGCCATTAAGGGCTGCCGTGTGATTGGGATGTATATATTTCTCTTTCCAGTCCTGTTTGGTTAAAAAGAAAGAAAGTCAATTATTGTTGCCTATCTATGTTTATTTTATAGTGCAACACTATATAAAGACACAAAAACAGTAGCCTCAATGTATAAAAGAAAGTGGTGCAATTCTGAAGCACACCAACTTCACTTCATGCATCAAACCCCAAAATAGACTGCAGAAGAATAAAGTAGAAAACCGTAAAAATGAGAAATTATCTCAGTAGAGACTAACTCTAATCCTCCTGTGTGACAGGGGGTCTGATAAAAGCGACTGTAGGCAAAGCTAGGAAGGGGTTAAGAAGGGTTGAAAGGGAATATGCTACTCCAAGTATTTTTTTTCTCAAAGTGCCCTGCTTCCTAGAGGAGGGACCTTAAAGGGATAGTAACACTTAAGTTGTAAAAAAAAATATATGTTGTATGGTTTATGTCCCTGAATAAAACAAGGGTACTCCCACTGCTGAGGGATATTTTATTAAAAAATTATAACAGCTCAAACTTTAATTTTTTTAGGTGCAATATCACAGTGGCCTGAAAACTTACAGGACGCTGTTGCTACACCATCCTATGGAGATTTATGGTCTATAGACCAGAGCAGTCCATAGGACGGTGTAGCAACAGCGCCACTGTACATTTTCAGGCCACTGTGATATTGCACCTAAAACATTCAAGTTTGAGCTGTTATAATTTTTTAATACAATATAATATCTCTCATCAGTGTGAGTACCCTTGTTTTACTCAGGGGGATAAACCCTACAACATATATTTTTTACATTTTAAGTATTACTATCCCTTTAACCCCAAGGACCCCTGTTTCCCCAGGTGGATGAACAATAAAGACAAATTCCTGTTCCTTTACATGGAATTTTTAACCCCTTGAATGCTGGAGGTCTAACAAACTGTTTCACAAATCATTGGAGACTTTGCTGGCATTCAAATCGTTAAAAATCACCTGTAAATTAATATGAATTGGGATTTTTTTATTTGTTCCTCGTAGTACATTAAAACGAAGCCTATAGGCATAAGTAGATTTTAATGTCTTTATCAGAAGCAAATCTATAGGTAGGAACCCCTACCTTTTTCCATTGTATCTGCAGTTGCTTATATTTGCTGTGCATCGTTTTAGGTATGTATATACCCAATTGCTGTATAAAGATCAAATTCCTAAGCAAGTGCTTCTAACAAACAGATTAAAAGGCACTTATTCCTAGGGATTTATTCTCTTTAACCTTTTAATTGCCAGTGCTTTGCAATGCACTGCGTACTCCTCTTGCATTCAGAGACAGTCAAACTCCTGTTGTGAAACTGCATAAAATGTGAAGTTACAATCTTTTTTACATTGTGAGTTGTTGCTCTCTTTCTGCTTTCACAGTCACAGACAGGAAGCACAAACTCAGGGTTCCATGTCAATGAGATAAAAGAGTAGAACAAAAAAGGTGCAGATGACAACAAAAATAATAAATATTAATTAATAATAATAAAATCATACAGGCAATTTGACTTCACTTTATCCACTTGCAGAGTATGTAAAGTCAAAGAGGAGGACGACTACCAATTTATCAAGGAACATATAGAAGTGCCACCCAATTAATTTTTACTATAGTGGTAAGCATAGAAATCCATTTACAATCCTTAATAAGTGTCGACATTATTTAGAAACTGCCATCCCTGTCTGTAATCATTGGCTTGAGTAGTGTGTTCTTTCTACACATTTTCGCTACAAAACAGATTTTCTGCTAGGGAACACAATATGTATTACATGAAGAGCAGATCCTAACTACTACACTTGTGCAGTGTACTTCCATATAATTCTTCCCGCATTATGCCTGGTGTAAATGAAAACATCACCTAGGGGAGCCTAGACTAAGGCTGCGTAACCTGAGGCCCTCCAGTGGTTCAGGACTACAAATATTATTTAAAAAATGAAAACGTTATAACATCTAGTCTCTACATAAACTAACTATTTAGACCAACATGTATAGGGCTGAAAGATCCCCTTTAAGGTAAGCCATGCAGGTACATGCTAGCTAAAGCTCTACATTGCCTCTCCCACTCACTAACACTTCTCCATTGGCAATGAAAGGGTTAGCAGTGCATTTCCCACCTTCCCTGGCACTGAATGAATTTTCAGTGAGTGGGGGAGGTGATGTAGGGCATCTGTATATGAAGTGCCTGTATGGCAAGCCTTAATTACCATAATCTAAAAATGTAAATAACTCAAAAACTAGTTTTCTAAATAAAAATGGCTAATACAACATATACATGATTATGAAAGCTCTTAGGTGAAAGTGCTTGTTAAAAATATGTCCAGTTTAACCATTTTGCTGCCAGAAGGACCTGCAGCCAGGGTGTGCAAAAGGTTTTTCTTTATTATATCTATTATGCATCTTCCTCTACTCAAAACCTTACCTCTGTGTTCTCAAAAATCTGCCAGAGGTCATTATGGAGGTGAGTTGTTTTATAATTATCCAGGGAAAGTATGTGTCCAAATTCTTGTCTGTTTGTCACGAACATGAAGAGACCCTGACCAGGAGATAAACATCAATAGGTTAGAGAGTACAAATTGTAGATTGAGGTGGCTGATTACTAGTGATTACTTAGGTTTTGTCAGTCATACAGAATGGGGTGAAATGCATGGTAAGAAGCCTACACAATTAAGCTACAGCAGCAATTCTGGGGCAAACCTTTAAAATAAGTGACAAAAGTTTTCAAAATTCCCATTAAGTTAAAAGAGGCTTTTAACCCTTTGAATCAATGGCATAGCTGAGGCTCTCTGAAATGAGTGGAAGACTCAATGGGACTCCCATGGCCTACAATCTTATATTTTCTGTAGGTAGTTGTAGTGGTGCCCCACTCAGTCCTCCGTTTCATTCAGACATGGCTCTGACTGCCTCCTCTGGTACTTCTGGATGCAGCTGGGGCCAGGTCTCTAAATATCCTTGTATGCACTGTAACAAGCTATAGCTGATATGATGCCCTCTCTCCTCCATTATAGCTTGTAAAGGACAGTGGTGTCTGATTAGCTGACTGGAGTGATCACCGAAAGCAAATGAGAAGATGAGAGTTTCAGATGCCTTGATGCTTACTTGGTGATCACTCCTCTTGGTTGCACCTCACCTGAATACAGCTCTAAATGAGGTCTTGTAAGAGCAGTCTGAGTCAACATACTGATTATCAATGGATCAAACACATAGGTATAAACAGACATCAAAATTATGTTTCATCTTCTGTTATATGTACGTATGTATAAAGCATTTCGGTTGTAAAGAGAGACTAGACAAACTAGGTTTGTTTACATTAGAGAAGAGACGTCTAAGAAGTGATATGATTCACATTTACAAATATATCTGAGGTCAGTACAAAGAATTCTCCATGAACTATTTACTCAAAGACATAAAACATAGTTCATATGTACTAGGTAAAAAATGTAGTTAAAAACCTCAGCTATGTTTCACCCTGGGGTCTAATGGGAAGCATGTCATCATTTACACTAATACAGACCTGTTGGCGGACATTGTGACAGAAAGCCATGTCTGGGTCCAAAGTGCCACTGTGATATACATCGGTTTGGTGCAATGTAGTCCTTAGAACACTGCCTTTCACCAAGTAGATAGAAGAGATATAGGGAACATTCCAGATGCCACTACAAAGACAGAAGGACAATGGCAGTATTAGCAAAAACTTATACATCAAGGCTATAGTTCATCTAAAAGAATGGAATGTGCCCATGGGAAAACTGTCAAAGATCCAAAATAAAATTAATCCGTTGTTGCTGGAAAGGTCACCAATGCATTACGAAGCAATTTGTTTGAATCCTTTCCATCATCCAAGTAATTAAACCGTACTATGATAGCTGGAAACCATGGACTGAAAGCTGATATTATCCAGATATAAATACTAGAAGATAAACAGAACAGTTCTTGGACTCAATAATTTTTCTGAGAGTCTACAATAGCAAAAAGATCCATGGATTGTACTGTTAGATTTTCAGGACTTTTATTTCTCACTTTAATCCAATAGCTATTCAATCTCCTAATCTCCACTATGTACAACACTGGGAATTGAACCTTCTTAAAAAGGACCAGAGGGATGCTTATCTCTCCGCCGATATATTACATTGCATATATATTTCACACAAAAATTATAATCCGTACTCTTATCTTAATATACTTACATTCTCTTTCCCTGAACAATGTCAATGTAATCTTCAGATCTAGCATAGAAACCATCTGAACTTAATGCACCCCAAAAGTTTGACCACAAGTTCTGAAGGCGACTAACCAGGGGGGCAATTATAAACCTATGAGAAAAAAAAAAAAAAAAAATCAGAGAAAATATATTCAGCAGAACATTTGCTTCATCTGCACTCAAGTCCTGGTTGCCATTTTGGATCATGAGAAACAGATGTTGGCTGTAATAAACAATATGCCTTTTGGTTCTACAATATATCAATACATCAATAAATGAGAACAACATACTTGTTTTGTTCTATGAGGCTGCGAAGAACACTTGGATTTTTCAGGACTACTTGGGCATCAATACTGAAGTAATATTCACACTCTGGATTCTGCCGACAAAAGTCCCTAGGAAGACAAATAACACCTTGTCAATAACAGTGTCATGGAAGAGCATGGAGCTGGTGGAAATTCAACTGCTACAGTGTTGTCTGAGTTAAACACAACCACCTGGATTACATGATTCAAAATAATAGCACTGGCTCTTCACTAAGCACAGCCAACCATCTCTAACCGTCTAACAACCAAAGGATTGAGAAATGCATTAAGAAGCAATGTGTTGCATACGCACCTCTGGTCATAGTAAAATAGGATGAATAAAGACAACCTTTGCCTCATACCCTAGTGACATGAGAATTATATAGCTTTCCTGCTACCAAATAAGTTAGTCTTTATGAGACCTTCCTGATTTGCCTACTAATACACTGTATAACCCTGCATGTTCCCTTTTGAAAGAAATGTATCTAATCTTCTCTTAAATGTATCCTTTGCATCTGCCATAACCACCTCATTGGGCAAGGAATTCCACAATTTAACAGACCTTACTGTAAAAAAACACCCTTGCTCTGCTGAAGCCTAAACCTCCTTTCCTCTAATCTCAAGGGGTGTCCCCTGGTCACCTGATCATGCCTTGGAATGAATAGCTCACCACAGACATCCTTGTATTGACCTCTCATATACTTGTACAATGTGATAAGGTCTCCTCTTAATGGTTAAATCACTGCTCAAGAGAAGTCTTTAAAATATGTACATGGGGATCTCAGTTATGGAATTAAAAATAGTACGGACTAGACAACCTGTGATTTGAGCTTTGAATGTAATTCCCATCATCCTCAACCATATGTTTTGTGGTCAAGGATAATGAGAGTTGCAGTTCAGCAACAGTAGGTGGGCCACAGTTTTACAATCCCCTGAAATATAAAACAGCAACATAAATGATCCACCATTTTGCGGCCTGTGTAACATACACACTAATATACATTGATACCTTACATTGTTAGTCCCATTGCCTCTCTCATTGTCTTTCTTTTTATCTTTCACAGTCTCATCTCACAATGTGTCTGTCACTGACTGAATGGGCATGTGTGTTTGTCTCTCTCTGAATGTGCATTTGTCAGTGTCACTCACTGGATGTTTAATTTGCCAATGTCACTCATTCAATGTGCATTTGTCAGTGTCGCTCACTGAATATGTGTCTTTGTCATTTACTATTCGTGCATGTGTGTCTGTGTTGCTCATGGTCTGTGCATGTTTGGTTTTATGTTTGGTTCATAAAATGTTTGTATGTCTATATCTCTCACATTAACCCCTTAAAAGGATAGTAATGTTGTAAAATAAATGCACAGGCAATTCCTCTTCATAGTTTTTTGTCCATACGCAGAGTTATTACTATATTGTCAGATTTGTAGTTCAAGAGTTATTAAGTTATAAAGAGTCCCCCCCGCCCCTTTTACCTATGGTAGACCGCCTCCCCTCAGATGTGGAAACAGGTCACTTGACTGGAGAGCTTGCAGAAAAAGACAGATTTCATGCTCAGAACATAAGGAAAACCCTGCCCCCTTTGACAAAGGAGGGTAGGATTTTCCTTATGCTCAATGAAGATTGTCCCTCACTGAGCTCCATCAGGATGGTCTTGCTGCTCTGAGGCTAGCAGCATTACATAAGTGAAAGGGGCAGGAGGGGGATTCTTTATAACTTAATAACTAGTGAACTACAAATCATACAATATTGTGGTAATGCTGCTCATGGATGAAAAACTATGACGATTAATGTGCATTTATTTTACAAAATTACTATACCTTTAAGGACCAATGCCATGCTAGGACAGTCATCGTTGAATTTGACTTAAGGACAGATTATGGTCTTGGCACGTCATGGGTTTTTTTGCTCACAGCGCTCCTGCGGCAGAGCTGTGAACACTAACAGAGCGGTCAGTATCAGATCCTCATTTTGAGAGCTGGCACATGTGATGGGTCACTGAGTGCGTGCATGTTTGCCCATCAGTCTCAGTTTGTCTGTGTGTCTGTCTGTAAGTTCTAAGAATTATGGGAGTGGAAGTGCAGTAACAGTGGGCAGCCACAGGTTGCCCATACCTGATTTTGTCTGTTGAAATAGCTGTAGGTGTTCAAACAACAGTCTGGGACATCTGCCTCTGCCAAAGTTAATATTTTGGCATATTTTTCTCTGCAGAGCCAAGCAGCAGACATGGTGTTTCAGTGCTCCATATAGGAAGCTATACAGGTGGAGTTCTACAGCAAACATACTGCACCCATAGGATATGAATAATACATTATTGTTTAACCCTTTGAGTGCCAGAAAGGTACCTGCTTCTCATAGGGTTACATTAAGTGTTTAAACTTGAGTGCTAGAGAGGTCATCAATGCATTGCAAAGAAATGCGCTGGAGACCTCTCAAGAATTCGTGGAGTTAACAGCCCCATTGAAATCAATGGAAATGTTTTGAATTGTATTTGTGCCCTATGAAATCATTGCTTTGAACTAGAATTGTTCCTCTGTAGCTTCCTGAACAATGTACCTAGATTATTTCCATTTATATTTAACCCCTTCTGTGCCAGAGAGGCATGCAATGAATTACACTCCCCCAGCACTCAGAGGGTTGTCTTTATCATAATGCCTACAAATAGATTTTATTTAATCACTGCACAACTACTTGTGATCTGTAGCTTGAATACACAGATCATATTTTACACTTACATTCCTGTATTACGAGCATCCGCAATTGTAGATGTGTCATCTGGCCCCACAGCTTTCACAGAGTTGTATTCTGTGCCATGGTCCTGCAGAAACTTTTCCACATGTGTCTGATGCAAAGGCTCCTGCATGAGAAGTAAACAGAATTAGTTCACAGAAGAGACATTCTACTTGCTGCCACAGGACAGAAAATCACTTTCCAAAACACAAACTGAGAAATACTGCAGTCTCTTTGGAATTCCAGTCTGCAGACACAAACTGGGAATGTCGACTTACGCTTTTAGGACTTGGGTGAATATTAAAACAAGCTAAAAATATTAGATCTGTGTATTTGTGTATGCTGCCTTTTATAAATCTAATGTATGAAGAAAGCTCCTATCCATCAGGACTATGGGAGGAAATATGTTTGTAGATTAATCCAGATCTGCATGCATCTGGCTCACTAGTTTTAGTCTTCCAGCTGAAACAACTGTTATGGTCATTTTTCAGTTACGGGTGGAAAAAAATCCCAGGAGTCTTGGAGCCTAGGATTCTAAAATTTCTCCTCTGGTTCCTAAACTTTGCGGATATTTCATCTACATACGTGTGTGTATGTATCCCATCTCTGGATCCTAAACTTCTTAGTTGGCTCATAAAATCTATTTCTGGCTCCTACAGCTTTATCTAACCCTGACGAGTTAATGGGGATTACACAATACTGCCCTTCATGTATCACTAAGGGCTTTTATTCAGAAAATGGAGGAGTTCTTGGGCAAACCAACAGGACCATGGGGACAAACATAAATTTTCATTGATGTACACTGGGATTTTAATCCTTTGAATGGAGACCTCTCTAGAATTCAAAAACAACATTTAAAATAAATAGGATTTTAAATTTGTCCACTATGGTGGACCTGGTTTCCCCAAGAAATGCACCTCTTTAACCTGCTGAATATGACCCTTAGTTTGTTCCAAATGGTGTGGAATTCGTAAAGTATGAGTTTGCCTTTAAGTATCTACACATGGTCACATGACATAATCTCTACTTTCCAAAAGAGGTGAAACTTGCCTATGAAGAAATCTGTATTAAAGGGACAGTAATGTTCTAGATTGCTAAAAAGTAATATTGTAGATAAATTAAATTTTAATTAAAATTAAAAACAACTCTATTGGTGCAAGTCCTATCTGTCAAACCTTTATGGTTTGAGAGATAGAACGTTTTAAAGGACCATCGTGGACAATCAGGAGGCTCTTCAGCAGAGTCGAGATAACGAAATTGAAAAAGAAATACTTCACTGGAATGGTTTACAAAGTGTGCTGGGAAAGCAGACCGTTCCGATGAAGTATTTATTATTCGATTTTGGTATCTCGGCTCTGCTGAAGAGCCTCCTCGAGTCCACCACTCGAATCTCCTGCTGTCAGCTTTACAGGTGACAGCAGGGAGAGGGGAACTTTAAAAGTTCTATCTCTCAAACCATAAAGGTTTGAGAGCTAGGATTTGCACTGATAGATTTCTTTTTAATTTATCTACAATATTACTTCTAGGACATTACTAACCCTTTAATCAATACAACTTGTTCTCATAGAAGTCTAATCCAAGGAAAAGACAGACCATAAGTACAGACTGTAAATACGCTGGTAGACCAATGTTGTCCTAGTTTTTAATGGAGAGGGTCATAATTTAGTAAATTCACATTGTGGTGGAGCTGACCCAATAAAACATAATCTGATATAATGAAAGCTCTGGGAGTATAGGAGTCTCACGTCATCTAAGACCCAATGTCCCATGTTTATAAAAGCGACCCCTTGAATGCTAGAGAGGTCTCCAGTGCTCCTCTTTAGCATTCAAGAGGTTAATCCTTTGAATGCCAGAGGTAGTACGCAATGCTTTGCAAAACAATGTGTTGCGTACTCTTCTGACACTTAAAGGGTTAAAATCCCAATGTAATTTAACCCCTTCCCGACAATGGACGTACATGTACGTCCTGCAGAAACTGTCACTTAGTGACAGAGGACGTACATGTATGTCCCGGAAATTATTTTAAGCAATGAACAAAAAAGTTTGGCGGACGTTAAGTGCCGGCCCCGTGCGCGCGTGGCCGGTCACTAAGGGGTTAACAGGGATTTGCATTTGTCCCCTATGTTCCAAAGAAAAGCAGATCCATTACTGGGCAAACTGCACCAAAAAGGACAAATAATTCCCATTTTACCAGATTTAAATCAATGGCAATTTTTATGTTTCCTGTGGTGCAGTTGGTTTGCACCAGAATTACTTAACTTTCCTTTTGAACATGAGGACCAAACAGTATCATGTGGGGTGCATCAAGCTACCAATACACTTCCAACACTGATAGCAGCTGCTGTGATAACATATTTTACTTACATGGTTATTGATATAAAGCTGGATTCTTTTCTTTGGGTACTGTAACTTTGTAAGTCTTTTAAAGAACTCTGAAACAAATGGAGTTGGTTGTTCTATGAAGATGCCAATTACTACCAGTGGAAAGGCTTCCTCCTTCAACCAAAGCACATAAGACAAGGAGTATGTTATGTCAATGTATTAACTGTAGGAATCCAATACACCAACAGGAGAAATAGACACAGTAAGGAAAAGAAATGGACAATGTGCACACAAAAAGAAAATTCCCCACTTACTAAAGGGAGAAAAATCCTTTTACTCTTGCTATAAAGGATGGGTGTCCAGCATGCATACAATGAGCACAGAGTGGACCCATCTGAGATTTCTAACTATTTTTTACCTAATTAACTAGTACACCAGTAGGCCTAACCAACTGTCCACCACTACTTTAGTGTAATCAGCAACCTAGAGCCAGGGTAGTAATTTGTATAGACCTCCAGCTGTTTAGAACTAGGATAGACAATCAAGATAAAGTTAATATTGTAATGATGATGTATATAATACTAGTGCAGGGATTATGCTGCCGAGAGAGGTTTTATTCACAAGTTATTGCAGTTCTAAGTTTCATTTGTCGAGAGTAGTATCTATATGACTACATACTGCTGTAGCAACTGCACCACAATATAATTTCAGGCCATGGGGGAACTCTACTCAAAAGATGCAAATTTGAGCCGCAACAACTTTTGAATACAATATCCCACAGCAGTGGGAGTGCACTTAATAGGATTTGAGAGATATAACCTGCTAAACTTGCCCTCTCCAGGCTGTTTCAGAGAAATCTGCCCTCTAGCTGACAGCAGCAGATTCCGGTCATTTGACTGGATGGAGGCTCTTCAGCAGAGCTGAAGTAGCATGATCTAGAAATGAATACTTAATTGGAAAGGTCTACAAAGTATGCCTGGTTTGCAAGCATACTTTGTAGACCATTCCAATGAAGTATTTATTTCCAAATCGCACTGTTTCGGCTCTGCTGAAGAGCTGCCATCTGGTCAAATGACCGGAATCTACTGCTGTCAGTTAGAGGGCAGATTTATCTGAAAAGGCCAGGAGGGGGGAAGTTTAGCCGGTTATATCTCTCAAACCATAAAGGTTTGAGAGACCTGACATATATCAATGTAATTATCTTTTTAATGCCTACAATATTAAATACATTTAAAATTAAACATTATTATCCCTTTAAGTTGACTAAAATTGATCTGTGATTTGCACTGTACCTATAATTGTCCGCACTGGTACAAATTAATTAGAGTATATTTTTTAATAGCTATAAGGTTGTAATCCATCATTGTTATCAGTAAAACTCATGGATTTGTTATTCCATAGTCCCCAAATAAAATAAAAAAAATGTACACCCCAATATAGAGAATTGTCTCTCAATTCATATCCTCTTCCTCCCAGTCCGAGCCATTGCACTTCTCTTGATATCTTCGTGTCACTTACAATTACACCTCTTAAATAAAGCTTCATCAAGCTAGAAGGCACTTAGATCTATTTAGGTATTTACCCTATCCTGGCCAGAACTCTAGTACTGTATTCTGCACTTAAAGGGATAGTAATACTTAAAATGTAAAAAAAAATATGTTGTAGGGTTTATCCCCCTGAGTAAAACAAAAGAACTCCCACTGCTGAGAGGTCTTTCATTCAAAAGTTATTAATTTTCAAAGTTGAATTTTTTAGGTGCAATATCACAGTGGCCTGAAATTGTACAGTGGCGCTGTTGCTACACCATCCTATGGAGATTTATGGTCAACTGACCAGAGTTGTCCATAGGATCGTGTAGCAACAGTGCCACTGTACAATTTCAGGCCACTGTGATATTGCACCTAAAAAATTCAACTTTGAAAATTAATAACTTTTGAATAAAACACCTCTCAGCAGTGGGAGTACTCTTGTTTTACTCAGGGGGATAAACCCTACAACATATTTTTTTTTACATTTTAAGTATTACTGTCCCTTTAACTTAGGTACCCCCTTATTCACTTTATATATTAAGTTTTCGAGCAGGGACCCCACAACTGGTGTTTCACTTTGAAAATAAAGCATATATCGTCTAAACCCTTAAATTGCAAAGTACTTCATATACATGTGGCACTATATAAATTATACTGATTCATCTTGTACTACTTAGCAAGGGGATCAGTTCCAGGGGCCTTTGGGGGAGAGGGCTTTCAAGGGACAGTAATGTCCCATAAAAATATTTTTTGTTTTGTAGATTAAAGAAATATAAATCCTAGCTCTCAAACCTTTAATGCTGACAGCAGGAGATCCATGTCCCCCCTCCCTCCCCTTCTCCTGACGTCAGCTTTAAGCTGACAGCAGGAGTTCCTGATCTGGGGACCGACAGGTGGCTTTTCAGCAGAACCACAATAGCACAATTAAAACATAAAAAAAAACTTGTTTGGAATGGCCTAAAAAGTGTGCTTGCAAACCAAGCACACTTTGTAGACTGTTCCAATGAAGTATTTATTTTAAAATCGTGCTATTGCGGCTCTAATGAAGAGTCTCCTTTCGGTCCCCAAACCAGGAACTAGAAGGGGAGGGAGGGGAGAACTTTAGGACCGAATATCTCTCAAACCGTAAAGGTTTGAGAGATGGGATTTGCTGCACAGAATTTTTTTTTTTTTAATCTACAAAACAAAAAAACATTTTTATGAGACATTAGTGCCCCTTTCATTCCATTTTTGCTTTCAGAGAGATTTAATTGAAGGAGCTAAACACAATAAGCTACTTATCACACAGAAGCACATACACATAGCATGCTATAGTATAGGCTTCTGCTAATCAATCCATAACACAAATTAAGAGGCAAATATTCCTAAAGATATAGATTCATCTTATTGGAATACATAATCTTTTGTTTTCTGGATATACAACAAGGAAAGTAAGAATGTAACTCTGAATTGTTGGTTACCTTAATCCCTTCAAGATTTCTCAGACCTTCTTCACAGACATTGCAGCCTGACTCAAAGGTCCACACGTGGGGGATATAATTTCCCAGATAGTTCAGATGAACCTGCAAGGTAAAATCAAAATGTTATAACATTGAATCCATTAAAAAGCTCCCCAAGACACTCTAGAAAGTTATTAATATTCTTTAATAGAGAAGACCCTGTTCCTGGATCATCCAAATCACAAGTATCTTCTAGACCAGGGAACTCAACTCTGTCCTTAGACAGCCTAGCAGTGCAGGTTTTCCAGATCTCCTCAATTAAACACACGTGAATACTGTCATACAGATCTTCAGAATGATTGTACCACTGACTGATTCACCTGTCTAGATGTGAGGAGATCCTGAAAGCCTGGACCATGGTGGGGGCTGTTCTACATCAGGGCTGAGCAACATGTGACCCTCCAACTGTTGCGCATTACAATTCCCATCATCTCAGCTAGCTAACTGCTGTCTGGGGATGATGATATTTGTAATCTGCAACAGATGGATGGTCTCAGGTTGCCCAGACCTGTTCTAGATTGTAAAAAGGTAGTTATTGCAAAAGAAAGTGCCCCACCCATTCCCACCAAATACACCTCATTTAAATGAATTCATATTTTGGTATTAATATTCCTTTAATCCCTTAAATTGGGGCAGCCAACCCTGGTCCTCAAGAGCTATCAACAGTGCATGTTTTCAGGATATCCATGAATTAGTGTGGGTAGACCAAAGAAAGTGACCAAGACACCAATTAGTCCAACAGTGGTCCAACTGGGATATCTTAAAAACATTCACTGTTGGTAGCGCTTAAGGACCAGGACTGGCTACCCCTGCCTCAGGTGCGACAGAAGTTAGAGACTGCATAACAGAGTATAAGATGATCTTTACTTACCTTGGTTGGCCCGTTCCCATGGATTAAGACAGGGAGTGTGTCATATACAAGGTTTCTTGCTCTCACTCTCCCGAACTCAAACTTTAGAGCCACATCCTCTGCAAGACAAAGTCAAATTTCCAAATGAAAAGCACCTACAGGTAGGCCACTGAATTAATGAAATTATCTCTCAATAGAAGATGAATGAAACCAATGAATGCATTGGATTTCTATGTTAGAAATAAACAGGCCAAAAGTCAAATAGAGTCTGTGCTTATGGGCAGAGAAGGTAGGTCAATCAGTGTGTGTCTGTCTGTCACTGGTTCTCAGTGTATTTATGGGTGGGGGTTATTATACATTCGGACAACAGAATACCAATAGGACATAAAATACTTCCAGAATGTTACCCAGTCATTTACATACACGGTGCAGCTGTCCTGGAGTGAGTGCAGCAAGGACAGATACCAGTCAGCCCTCGCCTTTCCTAAAAGGCTGTCACTAGATGCATGGAGCCCAAAAGGAAGTTTTTTGGAAGGAGCAACAAGACTATATTTTCCAGGTGATGTAAATCAGCAATTAGTAAATTAGCAATTCAATTATTTCGCAGTGAGGGGTAAATTACTCACAATTCACAGTAACTACATTTTATATAAAGGGATTATCACCTATATAAAACTCAGGCTAAATAGTTAGGTTATATAGCTAATCTCACTAAAAGTGTGTTCATTTTTTTTTTAAAGCTTTATTTTGTCAAAAATGAAGTTATAAAGTTTGGGCTGCAGCTACTTCCGGACAGATTGCAGTTACATGCTCTGTACCGCAATCCATCATTCTGCCTCTGCTCCCCTCCCTCTAGCCAGCCTCCTCCGATGACAGAGGCTTTCTGTCTGTAAGCTGGAGCGTTCTCATTGGCTAGATATTGATCTCTGCCAATGAGATCGCTCCAGCTTACAGACAGAAGCCTCTGTCACCTGAGGAGGCTGGATAGAGGGAGGGGAGGAGAGGCAGAGGGACGGACTTTGGTTACAGACCAGGAAACCGCAGTCTATGGGGAAGTAGCTGCAAACCAGACTTTATAGCTTAAATTTTGACAAAATAAAGTTTTTAAAAAAAAAAATGAACACACTTGTAGTGAGATTAGCTATATAACCTAACTATTTAGCCTAAGTTTTATATAGGTGATACATCCCTTTTAAAGAAGCACATTCTATATTACAAAAAGCTCCTGTGCTAAAGGACGTGCTATAACATTTACAGATCTATATGTTAATGTTTTCATACCTTGATACAGCATATATGAGAGTGCATGAAAGCTGACAAAACTATTTCCCATTGACCTCCTCACTTCTTGGGTCATGAGATCTTTACTGTATTAGGCACAGCAGGTGTAAATTGTGAGGATTACAAGAAAAACAGCTTGCTGAAAATGTGTGTACAATATTGTATTTCTCATAAGGGACAACACCAAGAAATAAATGGCTCATTTTGTTTACTAGATCAACTTACCCTTCATACAGCAGCCTGGTTAATCTATCTATTTATATTTTGCATTATATCTGTGTTTCCTATTTTGTAGTGATGTCTGTGGAAGCCTGTCTCTAGTTCACACCTCCTCCCAACCAAAAATGTGCTTTATTAGACATGAATGACTCACAATGGACACAAATTGTTATTAGAGAAGCAGTGGACTACAAGAGAGTTTAAGTAAATAAATAAAAAACAGTATATATATATAACTGATGTTTGCCTAACTCAGTAAGTCCTTCTCTTAGATAAATTAAAAGCCAGTTATTCCTAAGGTACAATTTTCCTGTAAACCAGGGGTGTCCAATTTCCATCCTCAGGAGCTACCGACAGTCCAAAATTTAACCCTCTTCGGGCCAGAGGCATCCATCAGAAGGGGGGTTATGCACTAAGGTGTGATAAAGAGGTGACAAAATAGAGATGACATCCCCAGTTATATCTTTCTCCAATTGCTATGTTATTCTATGCAGCCTATAGGATTTGGAGAAGTGATACCACTGGAGAAGTTATCTCTGCTTTATCACACCTTAGTGCATCTCTCCCAGTGTGTTGCAATGCATTGGATACCTCCCTGGCACTCAAAGGGTTTAGGATTTGCCTGTTTCAGCATAGGTGGGCCAATCAAAATTAATGTGCCACTGACTACCTCACCTGTGCTTAATCTGGGAAATCCTTACATCTTAGCCTGTTGGTGGCCCTTGAGGACTGAACTTTGACACCCTTGATGTAAACTATTAGAGCATAGTCTACACTGTATAACATATGAGTTGGATAGTTATCTCCTCCTTGGTATAGACACATACACACATAAATAGAAAATAGCTTTTCATTTGAACTGAAGTGTATGCAGGGTAGGCCGTCTGCCAGTACAAATATAAGGCACCAAGGCTTGCAGCTAAAGGGGGCCCCATTTAAATTCTGCTCTCTCTAGGTGTATCACCTGTTTACCTCTCCCACCCTTCCCAGTTTCAGTCTAAAATATCTACTCACCCACAGATCCATAGAGGTTCTGAAAAATTCGGCATCTGTGATCTAAGGTGATGTTGATCTTCTCCTTTATAGAAACAAAACACAAAAATTATTGATGGAAAAGTTTACAATAGTTTGATTTTTTTGCAAAGCTGTAGAAAGCAAACAGATGACAAACTTTATACGTACATCAAAAATGAGCAACTCTAGAACAAACCAACTGTACCGTAATGCGGAACAAACATTCTTAAAAGCCCACTGGGATATAAAGGGGCTTCTAAACTACTGAGTAATAGAAATAAAAAAGGGGACTACTCAAAAAGCTGTGTCTAGGCTAAAACACCAATCAAATAGTGATCACTGTAAAAATACTGATAAAAACAAATATTGAATAAAGTAGAATCAATACATTTAAATATACATATAATAATAATAATAAAAACTCTAAAATCCATAAATAAAGAATAGAAAGTATAAAAACCATCAATAAATGTCCATATACACTTGATGGAATAAAATGATCCAAATAATAACATTGTAAGTCTAGAACACTATCCAAAAATTGATGGAAATTTTATCAGTTCTACGAGGTTAGTGATCTAAGTTAAACTCCTATATTGCCTTCTTGACCCAATCCCATCTCAGCACACTCAAAAACTTTGTCCTCTACTAACGCCAACCCTTACTCACTTATTCCACTTATTCAACCTCTCTCTGAGAATCTGCTCCTTCCTATCCTCTTTCAAACATGCATTAATCACACCCATCTTAAAGAAAGTCGCTCTGGACCCAAACTCACTCTCAAACTGCTGGCCCATTTCTCTCTCCCATTCGCCTCCAAGATCCTAGAACTTCTTGTATATAACTGGCTCACTAAATTCCTCTGCTCCTATTCCCTGTTAGATCCCCTGGAATCTAGATTCTGCCCTAATAACTCCACTGAGATTGGCCTCACTAAAGTGGCCAATGACTTGCTCTCCACTAAGTCCAAATACATTCCTACTTGCCATCTTCGCTCTGCAAATGAACTTCTTCTCTCTGCAGCTCTTATTACATCCCCCACTCCCGCCAACAGGAGTTCTCCCATGCTGTACCTGAGCTCTGGAATTCCCTCCCCATCAGACTCTCCACAGTCTTCAGATGTTCCCTGAAACAGTGGTGTCCGTAGACATTTTTCCAGGGGGGGCAAAGCCATAATATGACCCCCAGGCCAGCCCATCTGGCCCCTTTATTTATATGGAGGGAGGTAATTGTAGGGGGGGGGGCAAGTGCCCCCCTTGCCCCCCCTCCGGACGCCCATGCCCTGAAATTTAATCTCTTCAGGGAAGCCTATCAACTACCTCCATAACCGTTACAAGCAAGGCCAGACCAATAGCCTGTCCAACTTTGCTCACTCTCATTCCCTTATAAAAAACACTTTCCCAACTACAACCCCATCACGACCTCATTGTTCACATAGAATCACTACTTGCCTGGATCACTGTACTCAAAATCACTTCTTTCTCCCAACCACTGGTCGAGAGTTCATGTGGCAGGAGACACTTACACCCCACAGCACTTACTCCTTCTGTGTCCCACATACCTTCCTCTAGACTGTAAGCTTTCACAAGCAGGGCCCTCTGACCCTTTTGTTTTCTATGTTCCATTTCGACTATTTAATATATATGTAGGTCTATAACCTATTTTACAGCTCTGTGGAATAACAAGATTCTTGATTATGCAGTTAATCCTCCAAGATCAAATATGTATCAAGAAGGATGATGTAACGAACAGAATATGACTCAGTAGGATGAAAGTAAAAAGTTATGATGGGAATGGTGAATGAAGAGGTCTTGCTTCTTATGCTGCTAAATCAGAAGGGTTGTGGCTAGTTCCTATACAGTAGAAGGACCCTATACGTTCTGAGGATAGGAAAATAGGATTTTAGTCTTACCTGTTAAATCCTTTTCACTTAGTCCATACAGGTCACTGGTACTTCTGGGAGGCGATTTGCCCCTTTAATAGGCAGGAACAATTATGCAAATGATTGCAGGGGGCGGAGCCTCCCCTCCTACTTAAGCCACCTTCAGGCCAGAGCCACTAGATTGATTTGAGACCCTAAAACTGACCCCAGGTAAGCAAGAAGAAAGACTCCTGTGAGCATGCCCCAAAGGTCTCCCACTGAATGCCACAGGAGAGCCAGGTCTGGTCCCTTGACAGGGTGGGAGACCAGTGACCTGTATGGACTAAGTGAAAAGGATTTAACAGGTAAGACTAAAATCCTAGTTTCACTGTCATCCAATACAGGTCACTGGTACTTCTGGGATGTACAAACATTGAGCTGATCCAGAGGTGGGAAGAAGGCAAGGACCAGAACAAGGCCCAAGTCATTAAAACTGCTATGAACCAGATAATTACATAGCCCAAACTGTAAGTGTCAACGGACACCAACCAAGGGAACAATCCCTGAACTAACACAGCACACGGAACTAGAGCCAACTGGGCTCAACAGTAAGGAAGCACTAAGGATCACAGAGTGGAAGACCTACACAGGCAAAACTGCCTCCAGGACTTTCCTTCCAAAACTGGCATCAGCCGAGGCCAGCACATCAACACGGTAGTGCTTTGAAAAGGTGTGCACAGAGGACCAAGTAGCCGCTCTGCACAGTTGATCAGCGGAAGCCTGATTCTTGTAGGCCCAAGAGGCCCCAATAGATCTGGTGGAATGGGCAGTCACCCGGAAGGGAACATGCTTATTCCGCAACTTGTAGGCTTCACGGATAGTAGCCTTAATCCAAGAGGCAATGGTAACTTTGGAGGCCGGTCTCCCTGCCCTAGGCCCCTCAGGAATGACGAATAGAGCGTCAGACTTCCTGATAAGACTCGGAGCGATGCACATAAAACTTGAGGCAACGCACCATATCCAACAAATGGAGATCTCGTTCCTTGTCAGATGAAGGATTAGGGCAGAAAGAGGGAACCACAATCTCCTGATTGATGTGAAACTCGGACACAACCTTGGGTAAGAATTCCTTGGTAGTGCGAAGCACAGCCTTATCCTTGTGGAACACCAGGTAAGGAGGTTTACAAGACAGAGCTTGTAACTCTGCT
The DNA here is from genome assembly GCA_037306005.1 of Rhinophrynus dorsalis. Taxonomy (NCBI): domain Eukaryota; kingdom Metazoa; phylum Chordata; class Amphibia; order Anura; family Rhinophrynidae; genus Rhinophrynus; species Rhinophrynus dorsalis. The sequence continues at coordinate 162,620,074 of CM074724.1, forward strand.
ACCCGGCGAACTGAAACAATAGCCAAAAGGAAGGCCATCTTCCAAGTCAAGAGACGTAATGGAATGGAAGCCAAGGATTCAAATGGGGGTCGCTGGAGAACTCCCAGCACCAAATTGAGGTCCCACTGGGGAGCAGGACTCTTGAAGGCAGGTCGAACATGAGTCACACCTTGGAAGAAAACTTTCACATCAGGAAGGATAGCAATCCTTTCCTGGAAAAACACAGACAAGGCAGAAGTCTGAACTTTGAGGGAACTCAAACTGAGTCCCTTATCAACACCGTCCTGCAAGAAGGCTAGGACAGTGGGAAGATGAAAATCAAGGGATAATTTCTTCTCAGAGCACCATGCCACGAAGGTTGACCATATGCGATGATAGATTTTGGAGGACACAGGCTTACGAGCACTGAGCATAGTCGACACCACAGAAGGAGAAAATCCTTTCTTTGCTAGAATCGAGGATTCAACCGCCATGCCATCAAATGGAGAGAGTGAACATCCTCCTTCCACAGATATCCCTGAAGAAGTAGGTCCGGACGGGCAGGAAGTGGGAACGGATCCGCCACTGACATGGCCATCAACTCCGGATACCAGGACTGGCGAGGCCAGTTTGGAGCGATCAGGATAACAGGACAACGCTCCCGCTTCAGTTTCTGGATGACTCTGATCAATAGAGGAAGGGAGTCCCTCCGCCGGGAGCAAAACACCGGAACCTTCCTGTTGTGTCTGGAGGCCATCAGGTCCACCTCCGGCATCCCCCACCTCTGGGTGAGCAAATGAAACACCTCTGGATGAAGAGCCCATTCTCCGCTGTCGACGGTATGACGACTGAGGAAGTCTGCCATGACGTTGTCCACGCCTGGAATATGAAATGCAGAGATGACAGGCACGTGATCTTCTGCCCAAGACAAAATATCCTTGACCTCCAACCAGGCGGTGCCGCTTCTTGTGCCGCCTTGCCTGTTGATGTAAGCCACCGCAGTGGCGTTGTCGGATTCCACTCTGATCGGACGACCGGTCAGTTGAAATTCCCAGTGTATCAGGGCAAGCCGGATGGCACGTAGTTCCAGAACATTGATGGAGAGAAGAGATTCCTCCAGACCCCAGTTTCCCTGAGCACTGAAGCGACCCAACACAGCACCCCAGCCCCGAAGACTGGCATCCGTCGTGATCGTGGTCCAACAAGGAACTTGAAAGGATCTCCCTTTCAGGAGATGGGAGAGATCCAACCACCAGTGCAGACTCGATTCCACATGAGGAGGTAGAGAGACTGACAGATGCTGATGATCTGGATGATTCTTGCACGTCTGGATCACAAATCTCTGAAGTTCCCTGGAGTGGGCCATGGCAAAAGGAACCGCTTCGATCGTGGAAATGAACTTCCCCACCAGGGATGACAACTTCGTTACCGGCACTAAGTCCAGTTCCAGAATCCCCGCCACTCTGATAGCTATCTGATGAGCCACATCCTCCGGCAGGAACACCATGCATTGGCGAGTGTCGAACAGGAGACCCAGGAACAGAAGCCTCTGAGATGGGACCAAGTCCGACTTGTCCAGATTCAGGATCCAGCCATGACGGTTCAGAGTGTGGATACACTTCTGCAATTGCTGGTGAAGAAGCTCCGCCGAAGAAGCTTTGATGAGGAGATCGTCCATGTAGGGAGTCACCCTGACCCCGTCCTGATGAAGCACCGCTATCAGGGAGCCCAACACTTTTGGAAGACCTGAGGAGCTGAAGTCAGCCCAAAGGGAAGAGCAGAAAACTGAAAGTGTCCCCTGTGGCAGGCAATCCTGAGGTACCGCCTGCTCTCTGGATGAATAGGGATGTGAAGATAAGCATCCTGAAGGTCCAGGGAGGCAAGGAACTCCCCTGGAGACATTGCTGCAATCACAGAGCGCAGGGACTCCTGGCGGAAGTGGGAAGTCACCACATAGGCATTGAGGTCTTTGAGATCCAAAATAGGACGAGCCCCTCCGTCCTTTTTGGCCACCACAAACAGGTTGGAATAAAATCCTGAACCTGTGTCCTCCTGAGGAACCACTTCCAGAACCTCTTTGTCCAAGAGATCCTGAATAGCGTCGTCGAACAGACGTCTTTTTGTGGGTTCCTGAGAAGGACGAGTAAAATGGAACCGAAAAGGAGGAAGGGAGGAGAAAGGGATCCTGTATCCCTCTGACACCACCTGAAAAACCCATGGGTCCGCCACTGACTCCTCCCAAGTCCGGCGAAAGATGCGGAGACGTCCACCTACAGCCGGATGCGGACCTGGGTTCGGCGAGTCATGCCGAAGCAGTCTTGGAGGTCTTGGCCTTGGGGGCCACTTTGGGCTTCCAGGACTGTTTGGGCTTGGAGGAGGAGCGCGTAGCGGGAGGACCCGTCTGGGCCGAGGAGCATGTCTCAGTCTGAAAGGAACGAAAGGACCGATTGCGTTTGGCTGGAAACTTTTTCTTAAAGACTGAGGGTAGAAGAGTACTTTTACCACCAGTAGCCTCACTGATCATTTCTTTGAGCTCAGATCCAAACAGCAAATTCCCCTGAAAGGGCAAGGAAAGCAAGGCTTTCTTAGAGGCTGTATCAGCAGACCAAATTTTCAGCCAAAGGGCACGTCTAGCCACCACAGAAGCAGTGGAGGCCCTCGCCATCATGCGCACAGCATCAAAGGCAGCGTCAGCAACATAGTTCTGAGCTTCAGTGATATTAGCAAGAAGCTGCAACTGTTCAGACACTGGTGCATCCTGGCGAACTGCTTCAGTCAGTCGTTCAGTCCAGGCCGCAATGGCTGTATTAACCCATGCCACTGCAAAGGTTGGACGCATGGCAGTGCCAATGGAGGCAAAAATAGATTTAAGAGAAAGCTCTAGCTTTTTATCTGTCCAATCCTGCAGGGCAGAGGCATCAGAGACAGCCAAAGCGGTAGACTTGGATAGTCTGGAAACAGGAGCATCCACCTTGGGGGGATGAACCCATTTTGCCAGCTCAGTCTCAGGAAAAGGGTACAGTTTAGCAAACTTTTTAGAGACAGAGGAGGATCTATCAGGATTCTTCCATGCCTCAGAGACTAGACGGGCAAGAGTAGGGTTAGTTGGAAAACAAACAACAGGCTTAGATGGTTTCTTTTGAAAAACATCAGTAGGATCATAAGTGGATTCCTGAGTCAGAGGAAGGTTGAGCGTATTCAGTACAGCTCTAATCAGACCCTCAGCCGAAACTTCAGGGTCACATTCATAAGGGTCCCCAATGGACCTGTTAGACTCAATAACAGTGCGTTCCTCAGCATCAGAATCCTGCAAGAGTTCTTCCTCAGAAGAATCAGACACATCAGGAGCACCCTGTGGCTTAGGCAGGGAGGTCCTGATTGTAGCGGGGGTCTGCCAGACCTGGAGAGCCCCCTGTACCTGAGAGGGAAAGAGTTGAAGAGTGGATCTGAGATCCCTAGTGGCAGCTTTAAACTCCCTCACCCAAGATGGCTCAATAGCATGGCTGGGAAGCCCAGGGTTGCTATCTTGACCAGTGCAGTTAGGGCATAGATCCCCCACATTATCACTAGATAGCCTAGTATGACAAGAGGAGCAAAACGCCATGGGGGGAGCAGACCCCCCATCCTCCTTAGACTTGGGTCTAGCCCCTAGCTCCAGTGAAGTAGATGCTCACAGCATCAATATACCCCACTTTAAACTCTATCACCCAGAAAGAGTGTGGAAGATTAAAGTTTCACCCCAGAAATGCCTAATATTGGACTTATCTGGCCAGCGAAGGGTTAATCTGATGAGGGGAGAGAAGGCTCGGTCCCTGCATAGTGTACTCGCTGAGGAAAAGCTCCACAAAATGGCGGCCGTCAGGATAGCCAATCAGAAACGAGCGCGAACCGGGCGCTCATGGGAAATGTAGTTTTCCCCATACAAGTACCCCAAACAGTGCCCGAAGCCCCCCTGAACACCCCACACTAATAAAACACACACCGGATGATAGAGCAAGAGCTTAGCATTAAAATGAGCCCTCTCTGGAGTTGCTGTGACAAGCGGTTCCAGAGATATGTCCCAGACTGTGAAATCTCATAGAGAGTAAAGGAGCCATAGCGTCTAAGCGGGAAAAGCCGCGCTTAAAGGCGCGGAACACCATTTTTAATAACGTTTAATAAAACATTAAAAAGTGCCCAAACATACATAAAACACATAAAGAAATACTATTCAAGGCTCCAAACCCAGAGAATACCACAGAAACTGCATTAAATACATTAAATGCAAATAAAAACACCCTATGAGTGCTGGAGTGCAAAGCAAACTCCCAAATACAAGCCCAGCAAAGGGACACTGTGGGGACAAGTGGACCTTCAGCACTCAATGGGTGGCTCACCTTTCCTGCAAGGACTTCTGTCTTCAGGTGACCATGATGAAGTGGGAATAGACCAGAGGAAAATTCCCCAGTAGGGAAGCTGCTTAACTCAAGCTGTTCCCTCTTCAGGGCATAAGGTCCACAGAAAATCCCTGGAAGCTGCACCAGCCACTTTAAAGAGGGCAATTCACAGCCATGGTCACCCTCCTAATGGTGGTATTCCATATTTGAATAAAAAATAACAAAATACTAAGTTGAATGCATAGATGTTCTCTACCTGGTGTGCACAGCACCCAGGAACAAATCAATCTGGTGGCTCTGGCCTGAAGGTGGCTTTAAATATTGACATGTGTCTTTTAATACATGACATGAGAATCTCGCTCTGTGAAGCAGCAAGATATTCTCATGTCGAGATTTGGATTCCAGATAATTTGATATATTATACTGCAAACCTTCAATTTCAATGCTATTTTGTAAAATAATATGTTTTGAAAAATTACATTTTCCATTCATTTGGATTTCGATTGTTAGTTCTCTGTACCATGTGATCAAACAGTCACATGGCCTGCTGACATCACCAGGGTCCTTCTACTGGATAGGAACTAGCCAGTACCAAATCAGAAGTGGCCTTATTCAAAAAAAGAGATAAAGCGCAAAAAGAAAATCAGGGCAATCCATCTACATGTAGTATATTTATTAAAACAAATCATAACAAGTAAAACAGATAAACTCCACCCATGGTAGTGAACTCACATTTGACCTGTCTTGGGCTATTAGCATCTATGGGGTCCCTTCCCCTTGTAGCCATTTACCGCATCCACCCCAATCTCCTTTCTGGATCCACTTCTCTGCCTCTGCAGTATCCTTATTTAGAACTTTGCTTGAACAGTCTCTCAGATTGATCTCCTTTAGGGGAAGTCTATTATGGCAAGCAAGCAGAGCACTTCAATATTCACTTGCCAGACTGTTCTCCCTTAAAGGAAATCAATGTGTGAGACTGTTAGGGCTGAGTTCTACATTGAGATAATTGCCTTGGTTTGCTTTTATTTTTGTGTTTCACCTCTTTCCAGTGTACTAACCTACTGAAAATTAGAGTGGTTTCCAATGCATTGTGAAGCAATGCATTGTAAATCTATCTAGTATTCAGGGGGTTAAAATCCCATTTAAATACATGGAAAGTTTCATTTTCCCCTGTGATGCAGCTGGTTTGCACCAGAATTGATCTATTTTATGCATAAAGATCTTAATAGTTTTGCTCAGATCACTGAGACGCATTCACAGAACAGATAAAATTGATGTATTTTTTGTTAACCCCTTAAGGACAGACATGTGAACGCGAGGCCGGCACCTACAGATCACAGAGCATATTTTTTGTGCATGCGATTCAGGGCTCCCCGAATGGTGTGCAGCTTTGTGTGGAGCCCTGAATTCCATGATGAGCCAGGACCATCACTGGTCCTTAAGTGCGCGTAAGCCTTGATGGTCCTGGCACATCATTGGTCCTTAAGGGGTTAAGTCTGTGGACTGCAATGAATTCAGATTTTTTTTCAATAACACAGAACCGCTCCCCAGCCGGATAGGTTGGCATCCGTTGTCACTGTGGTCCAGAAGGACACCAGGAAGGGCTTTCCCTTCAGCAGATTGGAGAGGTTGAGCCACCACGACAGACTCAGTTCCACATGAAGAGGGAGGGGCACTGACATCTTCAGGAGGTCCAGCTGACCCCTGCACACCTGGATAACAAACCTCTGGAGTTCCCTGGTGTGAGTCATGGCAAACGAGACTGCTTCTATGGTGGAAATGAACTTCCCCACTAGAGAGGACAACTTCTTTGCTGGAACTGGATCGTAAGTTGGGCTTCAGAAATGTTGGCAAGTAGCCGCAAAATATCAGGAGTAGGAGCTCCCTGACGGACAGCAAGTGTGAGCTGTTCAGTCCAAACCGCAATGGCCCTATATATTTACCCAGGCCACAGCAAACCCTGGGCGTAGGGAAGTACCAGCGGTGACAAAAATGGACTTGAGGGAGGCCTCAAGTTTCTTGTCAGTCCAGTCTTTAAGAGAGGAAGCATCAGCAATTGGCAAGGCAGTGGACTTAGAAAGCCTAGAAACAGGTGCATCCACCTTGGGGGGGATGAACCCACTGAGCAAGTGCCGCATCAGAAAAGGGGTAAAGCTTGCAAATTTCTTGGAGACAGAAGGTTTTCTGTCCGGAGACTTCCACTCATTAGTCACTAGGCGGTAAAGAGTGGGGTTACGTGAAAAACAAGTATGGGGCCTCTTAGGCTCCTGAAATACATCAGAGGGATCTGAAGAAACTCTTGAACAAAGAGAATGTTTAGGGTGTTTAAAACAGCCCTGATCAGGCCCTCAGCCGAGGGATCCGGATCAGCCTCAAAGGGGTCCCCAAAGAACTGAGGGGAGCCCACAGCAGAACATTCCTCATCGTCAGAATCCACTAACAGTTCCTCTTCAGAGGAATCTGATACATAAGGTACTTCCTGCGGTTTTGGCAGGGAAGATCTGACAGAAGTAGGGGTCTGCCAGGAGTGGAAGACCCCCTGTAACTGGGATGGAAAGAGATGTAATGTAGACCGGAGGTCTCTAGTAGCAACCTTAAACTCTTGTACCCAAACTGGCTCTTACGCATGGCTGGAGGTCCCTGGGGGAGACTCAGGGACAGCAGAACATGTTGGGCATAAATGACCTGAGAATTCTCTAGGTAACCCTGATTGACATGAGGAGCAATGCGCAATAGGGGACACAGAGACCCCAGAGTCCTTAGTCTTAGGTCTGGCCCCAAGCTCCAATGGAGTAGACATTCTCACAGTGTCAAAACATTCAAGTATAAGGTATCACCCAAATACAGTGTGTAGGATTAAAAGTTCACCCCAGAAATCGCTAAAATACACTTATCTGGCAGGCAAAGGGTTGATCTGCAGAGGAGAGAAGGAGAGTCCAAGCCCTGCGTAGGATACTCGTTCAGGGAAAGCACAAAATGGCTGCCGCGATGGGAGCCAATCAGGAACGAGCGCACGATGCAAGCGCTCATGGGAAATGTAGTTTTCCCAGAAAAAGCACCCAAACAGTGCCCGAAGCCCCCTGAGCCCCCCAACACACACCAAATGTTTACTGGATAACAGAACAAGGGCAGACAATCAAAATGAGCCATCTCTGAAGTTGCTACGATGAGCAGTTGCAGAGATATGTCCCAAATTCTAAAGTCCCATAGAAGTGAATGGAGCGATGCGTCTATACGGTAAAAGCGCACCCAGAACACAATTTTGCAAAGTTGTAACTCAGAAATAAATGTGCACCAAACATTATTAAAACATGTCACTAGAACCCATAAATACTGAACCCAGTAGGGAAAGTGCCAACAACCCCTGAAAAATGCTAAACCAGCAGCCAAAGGGTTAAGTTTACCACAGAAACCTGCTCCAAAACACCCAACAGACATACAGATAAACTCAATGAGTGCAGGAGTGTGCAATAGGAACTCCAAAGGAAAACCCCTGTGCGGAGGGGCACTGTGGGACATGTGGTCCTTCAGCACTCAAAGGGTTGGCCACCTTTCCTGCAGATCTTTTGTCTTCAGACTATGATGTATTAAGAAGAAGCCTCAGTGGGCAACTCCTGAGGAAAGAACTTGAACCCAAGATTTTCCCCCAGGGCTTAAGGTCCACAAAAGCACCTGGATACTGAGCTAGCCACATCTAAGGGCATTGTCAGTTATGGTAATCCGCCTAATGGTGGTATTCCATATCTAACAGAAAAATAAAAAATTAGCTAAAACTATAGCAGAACTGTTCTCTTGCCTGTATCTTCATCCAAGGAACAAATCTTACTGGAGCTGACTGGCTAGCTGCAGCCAAGGAAGGAAGGTAGGCTCCATCCCTGCATTCACTTCTAGAATTGTTCCTGCCTACTTAAAGGGGCAGATTGCCTACCCAAAGTTACCAGTAACCTGTATTGGATGACAGAGAAATGGGGATTTTAACCCTTTGCGTGTCAGAGGGGTAAGCAACGCATTGCTTTGCAATGCGATGCATATATCTCTGACATTCAAAGAGCTAACCTAATAAATGTTAAAGAGGCCTCTATTGCATTGCTTTGCAATGAGTTGGTGACCTCTCTAGCATTCGAGTTGTTAAAAACCCCATTTAAATCAGCTGGGCGTACCATTTTTCTTTTGTGAATAAGGCCCAAAGTATCAACATGCTCATATGGGTAATCCAAGCGGAAAGACTGAGGTACTAAGAACAGGAGCAGTTGTGGAACAAACCAACTTCACCAAAGGGGACCATTAAAAATCCTGGTCATTTATATGGGTCTTGTAATCCTTAAATAATAGAGAGGTCTCCAATGCACTGTGAAGACCTCTCCAGTGTTCAAGGGGTTAAAATCGCCATATAAATCAACAGGGATTGTTATTTGCACCATAGAGAGCAGTTGATTATTTTCAGTTCTTATTAACACGAGTCTCAGAGTTTTGCTTCCCAATTAACAGAAAAAATAGCAAGAGAGGTATGTTGGAGTCAATCGATCTCCTCAATTACTGAAAAAATCTGATATTTATCACTGATCAAATGTATTTCATTCACTACTGCAAAGCAAACACGCACACTAGTTACTAAAATATTGTAACAAAACAGCATATAAATATTCTTCAAAGAAAATCCAACACGTGTACCACTTACGCTGTGCCACTGGATGATATAGATTACACTAGCCAATGGATGGGGAAAAGAATTGGTGTTTGTATTGCAGATTCCTATATTTGCTCATTGCAAAATGATTGGGTACAAGAAATCATTCATCCAGTAAAAAACCACAAAATGGCTACCACACAAGGAAATGTGAATCTACTTGCATATTTAGATTCAAGACTTGAAACTAGACTCCATAATGTAAACACTACACATTAGTTAATCTCCATGTATTAACTTTTTGAGTGCTAGAGGTGTATGCAAGCATTAAAAAGCTATGCGTTACGCACCCCTCTGACAATCAAAGAGTTAATACCACAGAATATGAATGATCCAGTTGCCTAGTCACCCCAACCTCTGCTACTTACCCTCTTCACAGGATCTAGGAAAAGCTTAGTGTAAAACAGCTGGTCACTGTCTTTATCTGTTCCATCCCAATCTGCTACCATCTTGTGCAAATGTGTGGCATAGCCTATAAACGCTGTGGAGAGGAAAATTAATTTGTTTTAATTATCTTGGGATAAGTTTGAGGTGGCATTAAAGGGATAGTAATATCAGAAAAAAAAGTATTAACTATATGGTACATACAATTAAAAGAGAGTACTTTCACTTATTTGTATCTCTCAAACCGTTGTGGTTTGAGAGATATAGAAATAAAGTTCTCCGCTCCCTCCTCTTTCTGCTTGACGAGCTGTAAAGCTGTCAGAAGCAGATTCTGGTCGCTTGACCAGATGCGGCTCTTCAGCAGCGCCGATATAACGGCTGTTGAAGAGCCGTCGTCTGATCCAGGAACCAGAATCTGCTTCTGACAACTTTACAGCTCGTCAAGCAGAAAGAGGAGGGAGCGGAGAACTTTATTTTCCTATATCTCTCAAACCATAACGGTTTGAGAGATACAAATAAGTGCAAGTACTCTCTTTTAATTGTATCTACCATATAGTTAATACTTTTTTTTCTGACAGTACTATCCCTTTAAGCAACCATTCCTTTAGAAAAATAAAACATTTTATTATGCTGTTTTTTTATTGCTTTTAGTCTAATTAAAATGTAAAGTGTTGTGGAATTTACATTATTAGGGAATCCAATTTCATTATGGTTATATGGCAGAAGCCATTTTGATTTCTTGGTTAGAAAATTATCAGTCAATCATGCCTCCAGAATCCAATCCTTGGATGCCATAGCTCTATAGTGCATTGTAAAGCAATCCACTTGGACACATCTCTAACATCCAAAGAGATAAAGTGACAGTAAACCTCCTTTATGACCTTATGTATTCTGCATGTTCATAACATGTAACGTCAAATGGCCTGCACATTTCATGAGAGATTATATATATTATACACTCACACAATAAATATTCACAGAGCTCTCTGTCAATAACTGTGAAAGCAGAGACACAGAAACAATGTAAACGTGATACAATGTAAAAAGAGACAGTGAAAACATATAGAAAAGCCTACAGCTACAGTATACAAATCAAACAGCACTGCAGATAGACTGCAATATTGTACAAATATATCTGCTTTCACAGTCCCCTACCAGAAAGCTCAGTGGAAACAGAAATTCAGTGAGCTCCCTGTCAAAAGTATAAAAAAGTGAAGAGGAAAAAAAAATAAAAAGTATAGACAAACTGGCTTTACAAATTAATCGCTTGCTGAACATGTGAAGTCAAAAAGTAGGTTGACTGTCTCCTTAAAAAAAAAGATACATTGCAAATTGAAATATTGAATATACAAGAGCCAATGAGACGTACCCCCAGACCCCAAGAAACGTTTGCCCTCTCTAACAGAAGGATATTTGGATTCCAGGCGCCGGTCGGGATAAACCATGGCCTCAGCAGAGAAAACCACTTTATTTTTGGCTTGCCTGAATTTCTTCAAGAGCTCTGAGGGGCCAGATGCAAAGATCACATCATAGCTAAAGGAAAGGAAAAAAAGGAACAGAAAAAAAGTAATATTATAACTGGGATATCAACAACAACAAACATTTAGATTTTAGGTACACATATATAACAGTTAAAGTGGAACTTTCACCTCGAGACACATGCTCCCAGGTGAAAGAACAACCTAAATGAAGTCCGAATCATGTTTCTGTTTTTTTTTTTTCTCACTTAAATCTTTGTTCTTTCTGTAAAATTTACATCAACCTAAAGAGGCTGACGTCCACAGGAGGATGTCTGTAGTACAACAAGCTGTATCACAGACCACAGTGCATTGCTATCCCTCCTCTCTGCTGTGGCATTGCCCGCCCACTTCCCATTTAGTACGCTATCCTGCATGCTGAGTGCCAGAGTGGAAAGGGATAAGGCTCTCCCCAGCAAATGCCACTATCAACCAGACAGTGACTGGGAGACCAGAAACATTTCTTAATCGTAAAACAGTCTGTTTTGGACTGCAACAGCATTATATAAATATTAGGGGTAGGCTTCAACTTAGGTGATAGTTCCGCTTTAAAGAAGAAGTGTTTTATGGTATGTTTCAGAATTTAATCTCTTGTGGACAAGCGGGGTGCTAAATGCTCTGCAAAGCAATGAGTTCCACATTCCTCTGGTCTTCAAGGGGTTCGTGATTAACCTTCTGAGTTTCAGAGAGGTATCTAGTGCATTGTAGCACAAAGTATTGGATACCTTTCAGCCACTCAAAGGGTTAAACCACTACAGGCACAAATGCTGTATTTTTTCTTTTTTAGTAGACACGTAGTGGTTCCTGTATTGAGAATTGCTTTTAAAGTAAGAGAAAATAGTATTGTTTTTGGTGTAAATATGCACCATTAATCTTATTTCCCACAAAACTATAAACTGCATGTAATGTCTGTTATTTCCTTATTCATGATGGTTTTCTGAACTGTCTGTCTTTGTGACAGTCTGTGCCCTACTGACAGGCTGTTCCATACATAGATATACTAGTCCAGTGTGATGCAATCTTTTTCTCTCCAGCTGATAGAAACCACAATTCCCACCAACCCCAACCAGCCACCAGCTTCTTGGGAAGGATGGAGGCTATTAGGCCAATGTTTGCCTGCCCCTGCACTCAAATGGTTAAAACCACAGAATATGCCTTCCAGCAAACAATGTATGACATTGCAAACTTCTCTCACTCTTGGACTGAAGCTGATGTCAAGATGTATTAGGAAAATCCTTTTCTTTTCTTTTTCATTTTGTTAATTATAACAGTTTACATAACATCCAATCCTATACTGTTTTGGCTGTAACATTTCAAATGTAAAAATAATCAGCAATGTAGCTCCATAGTGTCATTGACTATAGATATTCACAGACAGATCCACTGGAACAAAGGGGGTAAATGTTTTCTGGATTCGCTCTTTGAACTCCATTAAAATGCATGAAGACATGTTGGTGCTCAAAGGGTTAAAGGTTACATTATTTTTAGAGAATCATTTGTGTTCCAGCATGCCCTTTAGTATTACTGTATAGGTAGTATAAATATTTTCTGTCCCCTTTAAGAACTAACAAATATAATACAATTTGGTGTAAATTTACATGTCTGGAAACAGATCAGAAAACCTGTCTCCAGTAAAGAATCCAAAGCCAACACTGTTTCCATTATATTTTCATAATTCCATGCAGCCACGAGTAATTGTAAGCCCACTGTGTAGACACTTTTAGACTGTAAACCCATGCACACATGGCCTTCTCAACTTATCCTTTGCTGTATAAACTGTGAAAATGAAAAATACAAGCTAAGGAACCCATATTTATATGGGCTTGAAATCGAAAGTGAATGCATTGTGGGCTTTTATTTGCATTTTGCCACATGGAAACATTGGGTGTTATGCATTAAGGTATGATAAAGAGGTGATAAAGCAGAGATAACTTCTCCAGTGATATCGCTTCTCCAATTTTTATGTTATTTTATGTAACCAATGCACCAAGATCCTTTCCACTTGAGAAATCTTAGTGCATTGGCTCCATAAAATAACCTATGAATTGGGGGAGTGATATCACCGGACAAGTCATCTATTACCTCTTTATCACATCTTAGTGCATCTCCCCCCACTGTGTGCAATAGATGCTTTGCAAGAGCCAATGTTCATGTAAATATACTTATAAATGTATTACATAGGTATTGTATTCGGTCTAATTATTTTTGTTCACTGCATCATAAATTAGTGGTTTGTAAAAACAACAATTACCGAACTATAGTTAAAAAAATAAATAAATAAATAAATAACTATTTTACTTAAAATGTAGTATTTTACAGATACTGGCTTAGAGAACATCTAATATAACAATTGCTGTTTATTTTAGCTAAGATATCTCCCCTGACAATTGTTGAACATACAAAGCTTGAGCTGAAGAACAGGTAAAAGTTGGTCTGACTAAAGGACCAAACTTATGATGTAAAGGCCATATTCATAAAACCAAAAGTGGAGTAATTCATGGGCAAACAACTACACAACAGGGAACAAATAAAAATTCCCCAAGTTGAATGGTAATTTTAAACCAGTGCTGCTTCAGAAAGGTTGGAAACCTCTATAGCATTCATGGAATGCTATAGGACCTTTTTAAAGGGATAGTAATACTTTGTTTTATCTTTATTTTGTTTTGTAGGCATTAAAAAAACATTTAGAACGATATAAGTCTTATCTCTCAAACCTTTATGGTTTAAGAGATATTCACAAGCAAAGTTTCCCCTCCCGCCCCTTTTTCCTAGTGTAAGCAATCTCTTCTCAGATGTGAATCTGGTTGTAAGACCAGACAGATAACAGAAGGGGACAAGCTTCTTTGTATGAAAATAATGAAAGCCCTTCCCCCCTTGACAAGTTTTTCAGCTTTTTCCCTTATCTTAACCCCTTAGTGACAGCCGTGTTCGTACGCGGCTGTCACCTTAATGCCCGTCGAACATTTTTTATTTTTTTTTCAAAGAAGTCCTGAGTCTCCGAGCGGTGTGCAGCCACACGGAGACGCGGACTTCCGTGACTTACCAGGTACGTCCTCTGTCACTAAGTGACAGTTTCTGCGGGACGTACCTGGTAAGTCATCTGTCGTTAAGGGGTTAATTGAAGATTGTCCCTCTCTGCAGTCTACCTGGGCACCTCCCTTCTGATCTGGCTGAATGGGGGGATACTTTGCTTGTGAATATCTCTTAAACCATAAAGGTTTGAGAGATAAGACTTATATCGTTCATGTTTTTTTAATGCCTACAAAATAAAATAAAGATAAAACGAAGTATTACTATCCCTTTAAATCAAAATGAGTATTATTTGTTGTGACCACTGCAGTTTGTTTTCCCCAGAATTGCTCCTCATTTGCTTTTGTGAATATATGTCCCATTGTGTTATACAAGACTGATAAAACAGCAATTATCTGAGCTCATTTCACAGGCCAACATCACATGCACCTACAAACATGTCATATGGGTTTCAAAGGAATAGCACAAACATTGCAAGTAGCTGTCCATTCCAAGAGCAGCAATCAATGCTAAGAAATGAATGCTGGCTGAGGCGTGATAAAGAGAAGATGACTTCTCTAGTTTCTGTGTTATTCTATACAGCATATGCACTAAGATCTCCAAAGTTCCATAGTAAATGATAGAAACCGTGACACCACAACAATAAAACAAAAATGTTTGCTTTAACCCCTTAAGGACCGGAGGTTATGGGACATTTCCGTCCCATAACGACCGCATAGGGGCACTTTGACGCGCCGCTACACGTGACCTGTCACGTGTATCGGCGCGTCACTATGGGGCTTGAAAGAGATCGCTCCGATCTTGGAGCGGTCTATTTCATGCCCTATTTTTACTTACAGCGCTCCCGGTAGAGTGCTGTAAGTAAAAAGTACGTGACGTACCATGACAGTCATCGGTCCTTGAGTAGTTCAAGGACCGTGACGGTCCTGGTACGTCAAGGGTCCCTAAGGGGTTAATTTACAAAAACAAAACAAAAAAAAAGTTTGAGCTATTACAAACTTTTTAATGAGGAATCTTACAGCAGGAAAATGCCAGCAAGACTTGAAACAACTAACTGCAGCTAAGGGGGGAAATAATTCCTTACTTATGTAATTCCTAGAATGTAAAGGAGATCTCCAATGCAAGCAATGCATTGTATGCCTCCATAGCATTTAAGTGGTCAAAATTCCCATTTAAAATTGGTTTACTACTGAAATGTCCTCAAGAAAAAAGCCTGCGTCAAAACAACGACGTTGAAATGTCACCAAGAATTGTGTCATGGGATCATTTTTTTCTTTTTTGCGCAAATTGGTGCTTATACTAATTTAGCAAGGATTATTAAAGTCCATGTTTAAATCACACAAAAGGTCATGGTTGTTCAAACAGATATTAGCCCCTTAGATATCATGTCAGCATGAAACATGATGCATTCCAAACCCAGCTGTCAGTTTACCCTTAAAGTGTCAGAGAAGTGCTGATGGTTTTCAATGCACTGCTCACCTCTCTGGCAATTGAAGGGTTAAAGGTCTTAACATCCATATCCTGGTGCTAGATAAATACATTGCAATTCTTAAAGGTTTAACTGACAACTGTTCTTGCAATGCATAGTTTTTCAGGCCGACATAACATCGAAGGGTTGAATTATCTGTCAGAACTTGTTTATGATTGATCTGTGCAGTCCACCCTGACATTAATGAATGAAAATGTGATCTTACTATAACAATAATAATAATTCATTAAGCGCCAGGATATGGATTTTAATACCTTTAACCCTTCAATTGTCAGAGAGGTAATTAGCTGACTGCAGGGGGAGGTTTCTTTAAAAAAATACAGATTATATCCACTGTTGAGCTTTTCCAGAAGTTCTATGCAATACAGCTTATTCATGGTTTTTCTAACTTCTCCATGCTACAGAGGTCTCCAATGCATTTTGAAGCAATGTGTTAGAGATCTTACTGGCATGCAAGGAGTTATTGGAGCCTTCACAATTTGAATTGCCTCAAGACTAAGTTCTCAGTACTTTGTAAATATCAAAACATATTTTCTGGTTCGCTGGTCATTTCACATGTTCACTGATTCACAGATCCTATTGCTCTCATAACAAACAGATGCATACCACGTGAGTGCGGCGCTGTGACAGTCACACTATAACTGCCTTATTACAGGCCTGACCTTGCCTATTCCCAGACTCAGCCAGTCATTTTTAAACAAGCTCTCTGTTTCCAATCCCACTTTACAAAGAATTATATCAGGTGACAATAACTTTGCTGCTACAAGTCTTGTGTCTGTACCTTTAACCATACAATTGACAGAGAGGTGATCAGCACATTTCAAAACAAGTTGAGCACTTTACTGAGACTGAAAGGCAGCTGGGCATGCAATGCATAGTGTTTCAGGTCGATATGACATATAAGGAGTTCATTATCTAATAAATAGAACACACACACCAGACAAAGGAGGCACTGGCACACTAGGAGGGGAAGAGAACTAACACAATAGTGAAGTGATGGATGCTACATCTCAGTGCAACATTTTTAAGGTGCCCTTTTGATGTGGGTGACATTTAGATGTCGTACTTTTAATGCCACCATGTAGGTGTCAACATTCCAATAGGACAGCTTTAAATCAATGGTAATTTGGGGAATTTTTACTTATCCCCTGTGGTGCAGGTGACCTACTTCAGTTGATCATTAGCCTTAGAGTCTATCTCACCCCCCACAATACTGCCCTCTCATTTTTCTTAACCTAGTGGATGTGCATGAGCCTTTCATCATCCTGAGGTCTTACTGTTTGACAGGAAGAGCACAGACAATCACAGCTCACCCATAGATTATAGTACATATTGCTGTTAGGTATATATAAACATATATTTGATTATATTCATTGAGTCTAAGATGAACAATATAGAGGCAAACCAATAACTCCACAGGAGACAGAAACATTATCCAAATTAAATTACCACTCATTTAAACAGGGAAATTAATCCATTCAATGACAGAGAGGTCTCCAATGTGTTGCAAAGCCATGCTTTGGAGACTATATAAAATGGGGTTAAAACTCTATTAAAAATCACTGGGAATTTTGGATTTTTTTCCCCAGGTACAGATGGTCCACCTCAAACGTGTTCTGGCCCTTTGTTTCCACTAAAGGAAAAGTAAACTTTATAATAACATTTTTATTATTAAAACATTGGTTTTCCTGCTAAGTAAAACAAGAGTTCTCCTACTTCTGGGAGATTTTCCATACAAAAGTGATTGCACCTCAGACTGAATAAATAAATATCAATAGAGCCAACTGGTGTATAAAAAAGCAAATCTTTTATCTTATAATGCAATCTGTGGTGGAGCTTGGGTCAGACTACAGAACTTCACAGTAAATGAGAGAAACAGCACTACCTGGTGACGAGAAAATATTGCAGTTTAACTGAAGGCCAGAGAGGTACGCAATGCATTGGTACTCAAAGTGTTAATGTCGTAACAAGAAAAAAAACAACAACACTTTGAGTTGTGATAACTTTTGAATGAAAAATCTCGCAGCAGTGGTGTACCCTTGTTTAACTCAGCAGGAAAATGATTAAAATATATATATTTTAATACTTTACTAGTCCTCTAAAACAAGTCTGCGAAAGTGAAAAAAAAATTATTATAGCATTTGTTCTTGTAATTATGTTAAATATAAAACTGCCTGCTATGCACTGGAAATATTACCTTTCAGTGAACAGGATGACTAGACCTTCTTGGTCTGCATATTCCTCCAGGGCTGATTTCAAGAGACGGATCTTTTGTCCCTCTCCATGCCACTCTTCTCCAAGTCCCAATACCTGAAATCAGGCATCACAAAAAAAAGATTATGTTTACAATACATGTATCTAATAACACAGCTAATAAGCAATTCTTCAGCTAACTACCAGTGGAAAAACAAACATAAAATAAAACAGAGGACAAATACAAATTCCAACTAATTTAAAGTGGGTTTTGCAATGCTTTAGAGACCTCACTACTATTTAAGGGGTTAACCCTTTGTGTGTCAGAGGGATACGCAATGCAATGGAATGCATTGTGTACCCCACAGGAACTCAAAGGGTTAAAAGCCCTATTTTACTCATTGGCGATTTTAATGTTTCCCCTAATATGCAGTTGGTTTTCTCCAGAATTGCACCTCTTTATCCTTCTGAATAGGACCACATATTACAGACTGCGCAAAGATAATGTTGTGCGCAATGCAGCACTGTATTTACATTATGATGTTTATCAAGCATTTTTTTGGGTGGAGATGTACTAAGACGTGATAAAGCAGAGATGTCCTCTCCAGTTATATCACTTCTCCAGTTCCTATGTTATTCTATGGAGCCAATGCACTAAGATATCTCCAGCTTTGGAGATCTCAGTGCATAGGCTCTATAGAATAACATAAGAACTGGAGAAGTGATATCACTTGAGAAATCATTTTAGTGCATAATCCCCTTTTGTATCTATGTTGAATTATGCAATTAATGCAATAGTCATGTATAGGAGCAAAAAAGGAGTTGGAAATGAACCTGCAAACAATTACGGTACTAATGTAGTACACAGAAAAGATTTGAAGCAGGGATGGGAAAATCCCAGAAGGCTGGAAGCCAGGGTTTCTAAAATTTCACTGCTTGCTCCTACATTTTTGGAGTATTTTATACATACACCTGTGTACATGCTCCCACTCATTGGCTCCTAAAACTTACAGCTAGCTCCAAATATATTTTCGTAGCAATGCAATTTTATTCTGTGAGCAATGTGAATTTTCAATGCAAAATTTCTAGCTGCAAAATCATAAATTTCTGTTTTGTGCTGTGCCTTTATAGTACAATTTTTTTTCATTAGAGGTATACATCATCTTGCATCCATTAAGATTCCAATGGGTTAAATGTGGCAAAATCAGACCACTATACTGTGCTTCAAGTACTGTATCTTATATAGTCACAAAGAAGAAATGCTCTGCTAAATAATTACATATTATAGCACAGCAAAGTTGACACCAGCCCATTTTATGTTTTCCCTTATTCTGTAATCAATTAATACTCAACATGCTATTGTATTTACAATTGTATTAAGAATGTTATATGGCAACTAGTCAGACCTGATCGTAGTTGGCAGCTTTCTAGTTTCCCAGTCCAGTCAGATCCTGACATGTCTACAGTAACAATGATCTTAACCCTTTGAGTGCTAGAGGGGTATGCAAAGCATTGCAAAGCAATGTGTTGCATACCACTCTAGCACTCAAAGGATTAAAATGATATTTTGTCAATGTAATGAAAGCATATACAAAACATGTGAGGGCAAAACACTGCCTCTTCTTCCGCTCCTCCATTTATTCCATCAACAGGGAAGCTGATTTCCTGATAAGAATTACAGCAATTCTGGAGCAAACCAACTGCAGCATAGGCGATAAATCAAAATTCACACAAATTTAAATGGGGGTTTTAAATTTCTTTAATGTTAGAGAGGTCGCAAATGCATTCTGAAGCATTTCACTGCTTAAAAGCCCCATTTTAATCAATGAAAATTTTCATGTTTTACTGCCTACTAGTGTAAAAGCCCGTGTACATGGGCCAAGGTCTGGGTTATGTTAACCTTTTAAGTGCCAGAGGGGTACGCAACGCATTGCTTTCCAATGCGTTGCATACCCCTCTGGCACTCAAAGGGTTAAGCGGCCGGTCCTGCTCTGCATCCTGCCGCCGACGAAGTCATGCACTGTAGAGACTGCCCGAAAGCACAGAATGATCCCAGCACAGAACTCCCAGCATTCTGTGTGTTCGCGCAGTCTCTACTGCACATGATGGTTTCTGACAAACATCCTAGAGAATTATTATATAGGATGGTTCAGTTATTTTATTGCTCCTATTCTAATTAGTGCCTCAGCTACAGTAAGGACATTGTAGAGTCTGTATTCAAAGGCATAGGAGAATGGAACACAATGGAAAACACTGAGTTGATGTACTAAAAACAAATGGGTTCATTCTGGGGCAAACCAACTGCGCCATAAAGGATAAATCAGAATCCCCATTTATCTATACTGGGCTTTTAATCCCTTCAATTCCAAAGCGGCACTGGTGACCTCTCTGGAATTTAAGGGGTTAAAAGCCCAGTTTAGATAAATGGAAATTTCAGGAGTACTTATTTGCCTCCAGGCAAATGTGCTCCAGAATTACTCCAGGGGGGAGATTCACTAAGCGGTGATAAAGTGGAGATGACTTCTCCAGTGATATCACTTCTCCAGTTCCTATGTTATTCTATAGAGCCTATGCAAGAAGATCTCCAAAGCTGAAGAAATCTTAGTGTATAGGCTCCATAGAATAACATAGGAATTGGAGAAGTGATAAAGTGGAGAAGTCAATCTCCCCCCAGAACTTCTTAGTACATCAGTCTCATTACCTCAGATTTAAGTATAAAGATAATCTATATTAGGTAGAGAAAGAATAAGCAAGTTGTATAGGCTGTATCCTCTATCAAGATGGGACCTCTTATCTGCTTCATTAGGAGGGATGTACAAATACAGTGCTCCCAAAAATAAAAGCAAAGACCTGTTTCTGAGCACCGGATAGTCCAGTGCCTATGTACAAAGCTTTATGTACAACAAAATGGCTCCAGTGCACCAAGGTTAGAGTATTGTGTGGATGTGTGGGCATTTCAAGTTTATTTTGAGGTTTTCTTTGCAGAGGTTGTGTTCTGGAGGAGTTGTGCACTAAAAAATGTGCTAAGATGTCTTTGAGTAAAGGCACTCATTTGTAAAAGGTATAATTGTATGTATGTATATGATACATACATGCACAAACACACATCGTCCAAAGTAATAAATTCACTCACAGGACTTGATTGAAGGGTGAAAAATATGCCAAAAAGTTCAATGAATGAAGCTGCACAAGTCCTGTGAGTGAGGTTCTTACCGTAGACATGTATTATAGCCCCCTCCCCATCTTCACCTTTTTTTTTTTAACACGTCTATGTCCCTGACATACAGCTCCCTTGATCTGTTTAAAGTAATCTGTTAGGGCCAGCGAAAAATGGGATATTGTTAAAACATAGAAAAAAATTACAATGTAAAAAGACAGTATTCAGGACAGTATTCAGAGCACTCTGCTGCAGGAATAGTCTTACATTGTATCACTGTCCTGCTTAGATAGCTGACTGACCTTCATAATGTTCGGTTACAATAAAAAATTGATGGGCAAAACTGATATTTCTGGTATCAGTAGGTTTTCAGACATGCTCAAAGAGGAAAAGAAAGGTTCCAATCTCAAAGCAATTATCTCTAAGGGTTAATAGCATATATAGTAAAACTTTAGCCTCTAGCCTCCCTATACATTTGTATATTAGATTAAAAAATTTCTGTACAAAACAAAAAAGTAAAAATCCTGGAACTGGTACAAAATATTAATAAAACATACAAAAACGTTTAACTCTTTGAGGATTAGAGGGATGGAATGTGCAACATGCTATGAAGTAATGCATTGCACACTCCTCTGTTCCAACGTCCTTAATGGGGTATGGGGAGGTGCTGAACACTTTAATCCCTCAACTTTAACTAACTGCAAAAGATAATTCATGACTTGAACTTACATTGACCTTGGATGACCTTAAACTTGGACAACTGAGATAATTTTATTATTGGTGTTATTTTTTGGTAAGGATATCTAAGTTCTCATTGACTATGCCCCAGGCCTGTTACTAGAGATGCACCAATACCAATTTTTTAAGACCGAGTACAAGTACCGATACTTTTTTAAAGTACTCGGCGAGTACTTTAAATTACATACATACACCATCTCTTGATTCTCCCCTTTTGCCTCTTTCTCCCCCTCTTGATTCCCAACTTTTGCTTCATTCTCCCCCTCTTGAGCCCCCTCCTTTTTTCTCTCCCTTTTGATCCCCCTTTCTCCCCCTCCTTGACTCTTGATCCCACCCTTTTGCCTCTTTCTCTCTCTCCCTCCTGATCCCCCCTCCTTTTGCTTCTTCTTGGCCCCCCTCCTTTTGTCTCCTGATCCTTCCTCCTTTTGCCTCTTTTTTTTCTCCCTTAGTCCCTTTTAGCTCTTTTTCTCCCTCTTGACCCCCTCTCTGCCTCTTTCTTCACCCCATCTTGCCTCTATTGATCTGCCTTACCCTCCTCTGCCGGGTGCTCGCTGTTCTCTCGCGAGCCCCAGCAGAGGTCAGAGTCGGAGCATTGCCATGGTAACCCGCTGCAATGCTCAGACGCTTCAGGAGGGAGAGAGGCGACCAGGGAGCATTGTGAGCATCTCCCCGGGCTCCCTCTCTGCAGCACCGACCCTGACACAGGGTATCGGTGCTGGCATCGGCCGCATTTGCGCGAGTACGAGTACTCGCGCAAATGCCGGTATCGGCACAGATACCGATATCAGTATCGGTGCAACTCTACCTGTTACAATTAATATTTGAGCCTGCAGTCTGTGTTTGCTTTCCTTTTCTGTCTGGGTTTTTCTGCTATACTATCACTTTATCCGTAGCCACAATCAGCCAGTGCATTTTCTTCTGAAATGCCTTTGAAGTGCACATTCCACGCACCTTCACTTTGTAGTTGAAGCTGTGTGCAGATCTTTGGAACCTCCTTAAGCTCTCTGTTTCCTCAGTGGCAACAGTCAAGACCAGAAGTTTTTCTATGGAAATACAAAACAGGCATGATTATTATTATATTTAATCTTGTTTCTAAAACAAACAAAGATCTTGATCCACCTTTAGGCTCCAATTCAGAAAGCAAGAATAGCAATTCTGGAGAATACCAATTGTATCACCGGGAACAAATACAAATTCCCCTGGATTTATGTGGGATTTTTAACTCATTGGGGGAGATTCAATAAGAGGTGATAAAAAGGTGATAAAAGTGGAGATGACCTCTCCAGTTCCAGTGTTAAAAAAGGTGATAAATGTGGAGATGACTTCTCCAGTTCCAGTGCTAATAAAAAGGTGATAAAAGTGGAGATGACTTCGCCAGTTCCAGTGTTAATAAAAAGGTGATAAAAGTGGAGATGACTTCTCCAGTTCCAATGTTATTCTATAAAGCCTATGCACTTAGGTATCCAAAGTTGAAGAAATATTAGTGCATAGGCTGCACAGAATAACATATGAATTGGA
The DNA here is from genome assembly GCA_037306005.1 of Rhinophrynus dorsalis. NCBI lineage: Eukaryota > Metazoa > Chordata > Amphibia > Anura > Rhinophrynidae > Rhinophrynus > Rhinophrynus dorsalis. Next base: position 162,643,142 of record CM074724.1, read on the forward strand.
AAAGTGATAAACTGGAGAAGTCATCTGCACTTAATTACCTCTTTATCACCGCTTAGTGAATCTCCTCATATGTTATTCTATGGAGCCAATGCACTAAGATTTCTCCAACATTAGAGATCTTAGTGCAGTGGCTCCATAGAATAAGATAGGAACTGGAGAACTGATATCACCGAAGAAGGCATCTTCACATTATCACCACTTTATCACACCTTAGTGCATAACCCCCAGTGAATGGTAGAAAGGTCTCCAACACACTGGGGGTTATTCACTAAGGTGTGATAAAGAGGTGATAAAGTGAGGATGACTTCTCCGGTGATATCACTTCTCCAATGTATATGTTATTCTATGGAGCCAATTCATTAACACTGTTCCAGAAGTGCACCTCTGTGTCTGAAATGAACTCTATTAGCCACCCCTAGTACAAAAGCTCCCCTACAATTATGGTTGCCAATATTTACTCCTCATTTCTGTTACCACAATTTCACTCGCTGAGAACATAGGGGCAAATATCACCTTTGAGGGAGGTATCCAATGCATTGCAGCACAATGGGGGAGATGCACTAAGGTGAGATAAAGAGATGATAAAGTGGAGCTGACTTTCCCAGTGATATCACTTCTACAGTTCCTATGTTATTCTATGGAGCTAATGCACAAACAATTCCCACACTTTGGCAATCTTAGTGCATAGGCTCCATAGAATAACATAGGAATTGGAGAAGTGATATCACTGGAGAAGTCATCTCCACTTTATTACCTCTTTATCAAGCCTTAGTGAATAACCCTCACTGCTTCGCAGTAAGCTGGAGACCACTCTAGTACTTGAGGATTTAAAAACTCACTTAAATAATATTTCTTTCTTATGGTACAATTTGTTTTCTGCAGAATTGCAACTCTTCAGCTTCTGGAATAAAGCAGCTGGAAGGTCACCAGTTACCTAGTACTGACAAGTGATCAAATGCCAGTATTGGACCCTTGTACGTCAAATAGGACTTCAATGCATTGCTCAGGTATGAATTAGAGATCTCTATAGCATCCAGTGGCTTAAAGGATATGACAGCTGGAGCAAAGGATTCTCAAGCAATACAGTTTGACTCACCTCTGCTTAAAATATGTTTTTAACTTTGCTTTTAATATGTTTTAATATAGGTCTTAAAAGCTCGTAAAAAGTGTCCAAAAACATTTAAAAGGACAATCATAACCCCGCAAATTAATTTTGTTATATAAGCCCCCCAAAAAAGTACCAAAATATATTTAATAAGTATTCCTTGCTTAAAGAGACATTATTAAGAGGTGTTAGCGTTCCAGTGATAACATAATATTATATGAGTTACTAACATGACACAGAATGCAAACTATGCCCCTCTTCATGGTAATATTCTGCGGCTCAAAAAACCTGCTAGCAACTGTCATGTCCGCTTCCATGGACATGACATCCAGGACAGATTGAAGATGTTCTCTTGAATAAAACACCAAATGGAAAAATGTATCTCGGCCAATTATTTTACTGCTTTTAAATGTTATGGGAAAAATAAAAATGTCAAATAACAAAGATCCTTCTTTCAAAATTAACACTAACCTACAACTGTCACTTTTCTTCTTTGAAATGACCTGCCTGCACTAAAATGGTCATAAACATTTCAGATATGCAGGAAAAGTAGGTGACATGTACCACTTTGGAAAATAGACATTCACCTGCATCAGATGAGTAGTCGCTTGCCTTTTTACCCCAGGCTGATGTGCACAACTGTTTCCAGAAGGCGGTGCTACAGGAAACAGCAGAGCTATTTTATATTTCTACTTCTTGAAAGATACAGTTAACTTTTAAAAAAATCATAGAATTTATGACTGTTCTCATTAGCTACTATTCTTCCAAGACAAGCTACACCTTGTAGGGGGTGCCAGAAGCACAAAACTATGCCAACTACTATCATTTATATACATTTGTCATCTATGACTTGTCTGTACTAATATGGTTATAACAATGTGAGAAAGGAATAAAATTAGGTAAAGCAGCCAATTTTGGAAAGCAGACAACTTGCCGCATCAAATGAAAAGTCACTTGTCTTTCTACACCTACGTTACAGTGCACAACTATTTCCAGAATGTGATGCTATAGGAAAAAATATGCTTTTTTACACATCAGTCACTCCAAAAAGACACTAAATGGTTCAACAACATGGGATTTCCTAATGTATTCAAGACCTACTGCAAGTCTAAGAAAAATTTTACCCCACTGGTATGGGTTGACATACCATATTGGGTGCCTGAAACATGGGTACCAGTGGAACAAGGATGAGGGAACAGACAGTGTATGTGCTGACCTGTGAGGGTTTACTTTTAAATGGTCTCACGCAAAAGACTGTGCGACCAAATGTCAAGGTTACCAACTAGCCATACTAAAAATTCATCATGAGAATCTCGCAGTGCATAACAGCACGAGATTCTCATTTTGAATATTAAAAGGTTGCATTCTGCCCTAGCTGCATCACATCATGCTGCTCCGTGTTCCACCCCGTGCTGCTCTCCATGCTGGCCAGGAGCTGCCTGTAATAATGTTACAATGCCATTGTCTTGACTCCGTGCTGCCCCGGAGCTGTAATAATATTACCATGTCTCCAGCTCCGGGGCAGCACGGAGCACAGCACAGGGCGGAGCACGGAGCAGCATGATGTGATACAAACAGGGCAGCATGAGACCTTTTAATATTCGACATGAGAATCTCACGCTGTCATGCAGTGCGAGATTCTCATGTCGACATTTTTAGTATGGCAAATGGTAACCTTGACATTTTGTGTGCGACCATTTAAAAGGATACCCCTGTAAGAATCAGATGGGGGTGGTTCAGACAGTATATGTGGTTATGTCTACCAGTGGGCAGCAAAACAAGGCTGGGGGGGGGGTCAGATAATGCATATGGGGGATCTGTGACTACCAGTGTGCACTGGAATCACACTGGGAATAAGTGTCCTTCACATTCACTGTTTGATTCCCAGCCTGATTTCAGTGCACACTGGTAGTCTGTGACTACCAGTGGGCAGTGGAACCAGGCTGGGTGGTTAGGGGTGGTTCTGGATTGGAAGCAGTTAGTGTGCATGCCACATGGGGTATTCAACTCATAGATAAGCAATGTGTTGGACCCCTCTGTGGCACACAAAGGGTTCATTTTGTTTTCTTTTTTCTTTTTATCCAGACCTCTCTGAAGGGCATCAGAGCCTCTCCTGATGGCTCCCAATGAGGTCCGAATAAAAATAATGTACAAAATTAAATCCTTTGTTTGCCAAGGGGGGTCCAACACATTGCAAAGCAATGAATTGGACCTCTGGTGGCACACATAGGGTTAATTTCTTTTTCACATTTTTTTATCCAGACCTTATTGGGGGGGCATCAGGACCCCTCCTGATGAGCCCCCCCCCCCCCAGCTACTGATCTCTTAGCTGACTGGGTAGGGAGATCAACACTGGCGAAGCAGGAGAGGGGATAGGGGAAAAGTATTCTTTTGTCAACAGTGTTCATGTCCCCAGTAACTTGGGGTGGCTTTCACCGTTACCACCCTCTCCTACCAGGAAGTTCGGTTAGGAGTGCTGCATGACAGCATGTTGCTCTCATGCATCACAAATACTGCTCTCCCAACAAAATCTGCTGGGAGATCAATAGCTGGGGGAAGGGGGGCATCAGGAGAGGTCCTGATGCCCCCCCCCCAATGAGGGCTGAAAAGAAAAAAAAATCTAATAAAACAGGCAGGGGGGAGGTGGGGCAACCCCTGCCACACAGGGGGCATGGGTTTAGCGGTGCAGGTACACATGACCAAACCCATGCCCTACCTGTGGCTGGCACTCGGTCTTAAAAGTGTACAAATAAAAAATTAAATACATTGATTCATGTTGTATCCCTAAAACATAATCCCCAACTTGCTTTTTAACGTGTAAATTATCCTATTAACTGAACATTTATTTAAAGTTGTACTGACAGAAAAGACTAAATGTTTGCAGTGCGTTAACCCCTTAACGACATGTGACTTACCAGGTACGTCCCGCAAAAACTGTCACTTAGTGACAGAGGACGTACCTGGTAAGTCACGGAAGTCCACGTCTCCGTGCGGCTGCACGCCGCCGGAGACTCAGGACTTCCTTGAGAAAAAAAAAAAAAAAGTTAGGCGGGCGTTAACGTGACAGCCGCGTACGAACGCGGCTGTCACTAAGGGGTTAAGGACCTGTGACGGTCCTGGCATGTCATGCATTTTTTGATCCCACTGTGAGCTTAAAGGGGGTGTTTCATCCCTTTAAAACTTTACCTAAATCGTTTTGTTATATATTATAAATAATGAAAAGTGTATGCATTTAAAAAAAAACCAAAAAAAAACGCTTGTTTGGAGAAATTAAGCTTGAATTAATTGTCAGTTTATAAAAATCTGGAACGCACTGTACACTGCTCCGCATCAAAACAGGCCACTTCCTACTGTGATGTACAGGCTCATATGCATAAACTGACAAATAAATAAAGCTATACATCAAATACTCTATTGCTTGAAATAAAAATGACTAATAAAATTGTATGTGCTTTTTGAAATCTCTTTCAGAATCACCTATTTGTTACAAAGTTACGGTTCCACTGGACACTCAGTAGGAGCCATGCATGTCTGCTCTCTCTAAGAATATGTAAAACTAACTTTTAGACCTCAAATACCACTGAATTTTTACAGATACTAGTATGAAGTACAGGTCATTAGTGTATATACCTCAGTTCACTTGTAGGTGTTAGTGTTATACACCTTGCTTTTTACTCAGCTATTTGAGTAAATCTAAATGTAATCTTCCTCCCCTCAGATATGGAATCTGGTCTCTTGACCAGACACCTCGCAGCAAGCGACAATCTTCTTACTGTGAACATAAGGAAAGCCCTGCCCCACTTGACAGGTTTTTCCTTATGCTCACTGAAGACTGACCCTATCTGCGATCCATCCAGACAGACTTCCTGCTCTGAGGGAAGCAATGTTACATCAGTAAAAGGGGTGGGAGTGGGATATTTATCATTCACTTACTCTTGAACTACAACTTGGACAGTATTGAAATAACGCTCTCCACTGCCCAAATACTATGAAGATTAAAGGGGAACTATCACCCCAAATAAAGTTATATCCCAATTATTACCCATCTGTCGACTATCTGATCAGTAGTGCTAGTCTCCAGAATAATTACCTCCTTACAGAGAAATTCTACTGCTCCCCGGACTGACAGCCAGGAAACAGCACAGACATCTTTGCACAGTGACGTCTATGCGCCTGTGCTATCAGTCCCAGTCTGCTGTAAGACGCATTGCTTGGTACCTTAAAGTACGGAAAGGACTGACACTGCAGGCGCACAGATGTCACTATGCAAAGACGTCTGCACTGTTTCCTGGCTGTCTGTATCGGGAGCAGTAGAATTTCTCTGTAAGGAGGTAATTATTCTGGCGACTAGCACTATTGATCAGTTAGTCGCCAGATGGGTAATTCTTGGGTTTTAACTTTATGTGGGGTGGTAGTTCCCCTTTAATCTGAGCTTCTTTTTTTGAAACATTACTATCCCTTTAAGAATGTAATACACAAAAACTTAACCCATTACTATCCCTTTGAAACATAAACCTTTTTACTTACCAGTGTTCAAGCTAATGTCTTTTTAAATCAATGTGCAAAATGGATTCTGTCAGTCTCACCAATATAAAAGAAATAGTAGTGCCAATATCATGGAAACTGACATAATACAAAGGTGTTCACCGAATACCTGAAACAATGATGCCTCCAATACTGGCAGAGCCTCAATCAGAAGATACTAGAGGGCAATACTACTTTTTGGGTGTATTATATTCATGACACTAGAGGGCAATACTACTTTTTGGGGTGTATTATATTCATGACTGCTCCACTTCATAATGGTGTTCTTGTCTATGGCTGCCTTTCACTGACAGTATCTCTCCATATGCTGCAATAGCCCATGAACATACTGCACACACAAAAATGCAACTGTGCATTGTAATGACTTCTGAACAAAGCATTTCCCAGTTATGGGAGAACCTTTGCTTTACTCCATGGAAGAAACTCTAAAAGTGGCAACTTTGTTAGATAAAACCCTCATTCCAAGTAAATGACTACTCCATGAGAAATGAGAAAACAGGCAAACAGCACAGTCTAATTTACTTGGAGGGGGCATGGCTGCTGCACCAGATGTGCCAATGCAATTATCACAGACATTGCTGCCTCTTTGTAGGGGAGATACACAACAATATCTAGGATGAATGGAGAATGGTTCAGTGACCTGAAAATATCCTTTCAGTGGCAATCTAGTGGCCTGGGTCAGCCATTAGAGGGTGACAAGTTTTGTGCAAGGACCAATAGCTGTTTAGTCTGAGGCAACTATGGAGATCTCTTTATTAGCCAGCATCTCAGTGGAAGGCTTTCAGTACTGTGTGGAGTCCATGATCTGATAACTGCAGTTTCTAACTACTATTAAATTGGTGTACCAAACCTTCTTCTCAAGACAATTTGGATTCTAATACATGGAGGGTAACATTCTTGGGGTCTTGGTGAAGCATAAAATGGAATACACTATGTCACCATGTCAAGAAAGTATAGTTTAATAGAGAACAAGAGATTACAATTTACTGTCAGTTACTATGCCTCTATTCAGAGCCTACAAACACACTTCAGTGCTGGCACATAAAGCTCCTGAAAGTGATACCCTGCTGGTCCTTGCAGCTCTGAGAGCTCCTTTTACTTTTAGTTCACATAGTGCAGCTCTTTGGGAGCGATGTGAATTATTTATTTGCTGTAGAAGTGACTATACTTTACAGACAACCAATGTGACTTCTAGAACTATCTCCACTTCCAAACATACATGTCATATTACTGCACAAATGCAGTTATATTCTGGTGTCTCTCTGAAGCAAATGAATGGAACCACAAGTTTGTTGCAATATTAAAGGGATAGTAATACTTGAAAATAATTGTATTTTATATTGTAGCCCTTAAAAACATTAAAAATAATATAAGTCTTATCTCCCAAACCTTTATGGTTTGTGAGATATTAGCAAGTAAAGTAAAGTTCCCTTTTCCTGGCTGTTTTAGCCAAGTCTGCCATCTAGTGGACAGATTTGGAATCCGGTCCACAGATCAGCCGGCAGTCTTTAGCAGTGCCGAGATCATGATCTTTAAAAAATAACTACTTCATTGGAACTGTCTACGAAGTGTGCCTGGCTTGCAAGCACACTTTGTAGACCATTCCAATGAATAAATTATTTTTAAAGATCTGATCTCCGCAGTGTGGGCACTTCTGAAAACCGGGCCTGTCTGCGGACCGGATTTCAAATCTGACAACTAGAGCATTGCTGTCACTCCAGGGGAAACTTTGCTTGCTAATATCTCACAAACCATAAAGGTTTGGGAGATAAGACTTATATAATTTTTAATTTTTTTAAGAGCTGCAATATAAAATAAAATTATTTTCAAGTATTACTATCCCTTTAAACTGGATTCAGTATCATTTAAGGGTTCCATCCTAAAATCTAAGATATCTACATTACATAATCATGGTTCTAGTTTAAAGATAATGTTATTTGGAATTGAGTTTTAGAATATATTTGGGGGAGATATAAATAATTGAGATATGACTCTTCAGTGACTCAGATGCTGCAAAACACACTGAGAAGTCTTGTCAGTAATACTATATCGATTTTTTGTAGGTTTAAATAACTTTACAAACCAAAGTATCACTAAATAAACATTAATATTTGAACATCGGCCCCAGGTTGTCTCCCACACCCCGACTCACACAAAGATATAGGGAACTATGCATAAAAAACTGAGCAATTCTGTGGCATACCAACACTTCCACTGATTTAAATGTGGCGTTTAACACTTGAGTGCCAGAGGGGTAGCCAACATATTGCAAATTAGTGTGCTAGACACCCCTCTGGCACTCAAAGGGTCAAGCCTTGACTGCTAGAGGGGAGTCTCCGAAGCAGTGTCTTGGAGTCCTCTCTATCAATCAATGGGTTGATATCCCCATTTAAACATATAGGAATTTTCATGTGTGACCCATTTACATCATGGACTTTCCCAATATTGTACACATTACAAATTCAGAGACCCTAGCAAATTCTTCTTGCTTATACAGAATGCAGTGGTTACTCACCCTCTGGGTTAACGCCGTGAGCCCCCCGGGGTAGGAAACCTAAGTAAAGCCCAGGGAGCAGGGTGAGCAGGAACGGCAGCAACATGTCTCAAAAGCCTCGGTAGCTTCCTGTAGAATCCCAGTTCTCCCCGAGATCCCTGCAACTTTGCCACGCAGTGACCACGCCCACAAAATTAATATCGCCCTCTGATTGGCCACTACATATACAACTATTCTGCCTACATTCCGATGCTCGCTTTCCTCTGACCACTTGGGTGCTAGAAACTTTTTTTATTTGTTGTAGTTATCCTGTAAGGGTGAATAAGTGGTTACACTTAGATATCATGCAATCTGCAATGTTCATCGAAAAAATAAACACATATTTGTTGCATATATAGCCTATGTTTTCGTCACATGACCCTTTCAAATAATCCAGTAGCAGGGGCAGGGATAAGGACACTGTTTTCCCATTTACTATAATCCAGATCCTAAATTTGTGATTGCACATTAAAGTTGAACATCTGATAACGATAAATGCATAGCCTTCCTTGCTGTCAAAATGGTCGAGAAATACACCCTAAAAAGGACTAGGAAATCTGAGTCAGTTTGATTAGGACTACAATTTCCATCAACTCCAGTTAGCCAGTGGCTACAGATGATGGTAACTGCAGTCAAGAAAAGCAAGAGGGTCTTGCCACTAGGCAGGCTGGCATATTTTTGTTATAATTGAAAACTGTAATTGAGAGAGATCACCCAATCACTGTTCATCTTTATGATGGGGGTTCTCACCCCCCTTGAGTGCCAAAGGGGTATTGCATCGCAATGCGTTGTATACCCCTCTGGCGCCCAAAGGCTTAAACAGTTAACAATTTCAGTGCCAGAGAGGTACGCACACTTTGCAGAGCAATGCGTTACCCCTCTGGCACTAAAAGGGTTAAAACATACATGCGAGTCACAGTTGTGTTTCCCAAGCACTTTCAGGTTTCAGAATCCTGTCAGTCCTCATTGGCCAGTTGATGATGTCCAATGTCTCGCCTTCTGTTTCACCATCAAATTAAGTCTGCCCCTAATTATAAAGCAGCAATATTTATTTATTTAATTTAGAAAATGTTTTGCAGAATCAGATTTGCCATTATTATAATGGTTGCACTAGGGTGTACTTTTCATTTCTATTTCAAGGTCATTGCCCTATACTGTACAAGTCTCCTTCCTTAGCAAAAGCAAACTGCCCCAGTTTTAGGTAACTTTTACCTCACGTCAGTTTTAGCTAGGGATAGAGCAACTATTTGCTCTTCGGTTGCTGGGGGTTGAAGTCCCCTACCACGTTTGGCTGGTTATCGAATATGTGAGTTGTAATAGTACCCAGAAACCAGCTAGATAAAGGTTGTCTGCCCGTGAGTTAACCCCTTACAATGTCAGAGAAGTAGTCAACGCTTTGCAACTCAAAGCACCGAGCACCTTTCTGCAGCTCACCGCCCCATAAGTGGACGGTGGCAGCTGATTTGCGGCATACAGATGTGAACAAATTCTGATAATATTAGTCACTTGCTCCGGGCAGGTCTGAGCTGCTCCCGTGCAGTAATAGCCCCGGTCTCCCTGCTATTCTCCCAGCCCAGATGTTCCAGTGAGTACGTGCAACACGTGTGCTATGTGCACAGAGGCCCCTCACAAGGCGCTTCCTTAAGGGTCTGCTACTGCTGCCGCTTACAATACATAATGGCCGCTTTGTTCGCTTCTGTATAATATGCCTTTGATTTGCTGGCATTTTAACTTAAGTGTTAAGTTGAATGATTGTCGCATAGTGTGTTTGTTTTGCATTCATTTGTAAAACATCATAAACACTTTGGATAGTTCAGTGAATATTATACAGACATATATGAAAAAAACGAATTCAAATTTCCAAATTATATGGTATACCATGGGATGGCACATTGTGTCCCCATACCTCCCAATAATACAAATGACGAAAGAGGGACAATTTTGTTTTAGGTGGTGTTGCTGGGGATGTGACTGGTGGGTGGGGCATAGGGATGCCACCCAGCCGGTATTTTACTGGCAGGCCAGTAAAAAATTGGCTTCTGTCCAATGTTAAGTCTATGGAGGGAATGCCATGGCCTGTATTTTTTTGAACAAAAGGTGGCAACCCTAGTGGGGCATAACCAGGAATTTTTAGGTTATTTCATGACCCTTTGTCTTTGACTAACTGGATAAATGATTTGTAACAAGACCAACGTATTTTATTTACACAGACTAATTTAAAAACGTGTTTACAGAAGTTTAAACAAACATTAATGTTTCATTGCTGTGGAGCAATGTGATACACTTATAGTCTGATCTCCTAAAAAGAGGGACACTGGGGTTGAAAAGTGGGACAGAGGGATTTGTGTCTCAAAATGGGGCTGTCCCTCCTAAAGAGGGACACTTGGGAGGTATGTGTCCCTCCAGGTGTTGAGGACTGTAAGTCCCATCATGCCCATTTTGGATGGAAATGACTAGCGTTGTATTAAACAACATGTGGACTCATATCTCCCAACATTTCAAATTGCCAAAGAGGGACACTTGTGTTTTAGGGGGTGATGCTGGGGGCATGGCTGGGGAAAAAGTGGAAGTGGGTAGAGTTTCAATAGAAACTCCCCACATCCGGAGGACTTAGCCTCTGCCCCGGAGACCTGGTAAAGCAGTGCCAAAACCGGAGTCTCCGGGGCAAATCCGGAGAGTTCCCAAGTATGATCATAGTATTTTATTTACACAGACTTATTTATAAACACATGTACTAACATTTAAAGTGTTAGTAATGTCCATAAAAAAAGTTTTTTGCGTCTAGAAGAGCTTAAAAAGCTGAGCTAAATGCAAAAAACGTATCTCTCAAACCGCTATGGTTTAAGAGATACAGGTGTTTAAAGTTTGACCTCTCCTTCTGACAGCTGTAAAGCTGTCAGCAGGAGATCCATGTCGGCCGACACGGAGGCGCTTGAGAAGTGCCGCAATCTCGTTATTTACCACGAATCGCTTCATTGGAATGGTCTAAAATGTGTGCCTGGTTTTCAAGAACACGGTTTAGACCATTCCAATGAAGGGATTCGTTGTAAATAACGAGATTGCGGCACTTCTCAAGCGCCTCCGTGTCGGCCGACATGGATCTCCTGCTGACAGCTTTACAGCTGTCAGAAGGAGAGGTCAAACTTTAAACACCTGTATCTCTTAAACCATAGCGGTTTGAGAGATACGTTTTTTGCATTTAGCTCAGCTTTTTAAGCTCTTCTAAACGCAAAAAACTTTATTGTGGACATTACTAACACTTTAAACAAACATTAATGTGAGTTTTATTGCTGTGGGGCAATGTGATACACTTATATACACAGCACACTGTCTGATGTCCTAAAAAGAGGGACATCAGGGCGGGAAAGAGGGACAGAGGGATTTGGGTCTAAAGAGGGACACTTGGGAAGTATGTGGACGGTGTCAGGTTTCTCACCCCAGTGTTAGGTAACATAGCACCTTCTTAATTTAAAGGGATAGTAATGTCAGAAAAAAAGTATTAACTATATGGTAGATACAATTAAATGAGATTACTTGCACTTATTATCTCTTAAACCGTTATGGTTTGAGAGATATAGGAAAATAAAGTTCTCCGCTCCCTCCCCTTTCTGCTTGATGATCTGTAAAGCTGTCAGAAGCAGATTCTGGTTCCTGAATCAGACGGCGGCTCTTCAGCAGTGCCGACATAGCGATGCCTAAAAATAAATACTTCATCGGAAGTATTTACAGGTTGCTGGATAGACGGCACTCACAGGACTTCTCCAAATTTTGAAACAGAAATGTTTATTTGTATGGACGTTTCGGCCACATTACGTGGCCGAAACATTGATACAAATAAACATTTCCGTTTCAAAACTTGGAGAAGTCTTGTGACTGCCGTCTATCCAGCAACCTGTATACATGATTTGTTTTATCGGCGCAGCACCCAGGCATAGAGAAGAATTTACAGTGAGTGCTACCAATGCAAATTGTTTCTCTCTCTCTCTCTCTATATATATATATATATATATATATAAACACTTTCAACATGAGCAGTGGCACTCACTAGTTTAAAACCCATACGCATAACATTGCAATAATAGGTGCCCATATTCTGAATTCAGTACCAAGTCAGGAATGCAAAGAATATCAAACTAAATCATAAAAATATTATAATCTAGAATATATAACAAACAATATATACACAAAATGTGGTGCTCAACTGGCATAAATACAATCATAAACACTTTCAACATGAGCAGTGGCACTCACTAGTTTAAAACCCATACGCATAACATTGCGTACCTATTATTGCAATGTTATGCGTATGGGTTTTAAACTAGTGAGTGCCACTGCTCATGTTGAAAGTGTTTATGATTGTATTTATGCCAGTTGAGCACCACATTTTGTGTATATATTGTTTGTTATATATTCTAGATTATAATATTTTTATGATTTAGTTTGATATTCTTTGCATTCCTGACTTGGTACTGAATTCAGAATATGGCCATTTGCCTTGAGGAAGGTCCGTGTGAGGACCGAAAACGTTCGGCAAGAATGCAATAAAGTAACAAGTTTTTTTTCTGCTACACTAGCTTCTTGAGTGCTGTCTCGTATGAAGCCAGGACTTCCCCAGGCTGAGTACATTTGAACGCTTCTATATATATATATATATATATATATATGTTTGCCTTGGGTTGGAATGGACACTGTAGATAAAGCAAACCTACCTGGGTGCACATCAAAATAGAAACTAATGATACATACAGTTCATGGAAACAGACGGCACTCACAGGGTCTTTTTTTCATTGTGAAGTAACATTTTATTGGAATCGAAATTTCGTATCCCTCTGAAGCCTTTTTCAAGATTACAGTAGTGCAGCAGACAAGCTCCTTAAAAATCCTCTCCCCAATTCAAATTGAAAAGAGCACCATACTATATATATATATATATATATATATATATATATATATATATGAGTTTTTGAAGTAGGACACGTGAACAAGCAGGTCTTCAAATGAAGCAATTGTTTCGGATGTTAACCTTCCTCATTTGAAGACCTGTGTGTGCTCATGTTTCCTACTTCATGTACTGAATATGCCATTTTATCATCACCCAGGCAAGAATCCATTTTCGATGTGAGTGCCCCAGCCTGGTAATCCACTACAGTCTAATCTCTAATCTTTCTTCTAACCATACCTGAGAACTCTCCGGTTTTGCCCCGGAGACTCCAGATTTCACAGTGAATTACCGGGTCTCCGGGGCAGTCTCTCAATCTCCGGGTTGTTCTCCATCCCACCCCAGTTCCTCCCATTTGCCACCCTCTTATCCTCATTCAACATATATTTTACCCTTTTTTTTTGTCCCGCCACCCCTCGCGACTAAGCCCTGGCCCTTTTATGACGCAAATCGCATAATTTCCCTCCCTTATCGTGCTGGCAGGGCTTCCCTCCAGGCAGCCCTGCCTCTCAAGTTCCCAGGTATGCCTCTAACATGAAATGCCTTTTTGCAACTTTTAAATCTCTTCTACATCCCCTTGGATTGCAGAAAGGTACAATCTTCAATTAACATAAGGGAAAAACCTGCCAGTGGGGGCAGGGTTTTCATTGTTCTCACAGTAAGAAGATTGTCCCTTGCTGTGAGCTGTCTGGTCTTTGGACCAGATTCCACATTTGAGGGCGGCAGCTTACACTAGGTACAAGGGGCGGGAGGGGGAAACTTTATCATTCAATTACTCTTGAACTACAACTCTGACAGTATTGAAATAACACTCTCTATGGCTCAAATACTATGAAGATTAATTGGAGCTGCTGTTTTTGTGAAACATTACTATCCCTTTAACCCTGTCACCTCTCCCACATACACACTTAGCTCCTTTTCACCCGTGACCGAAGATTAATTCTCCCTTCTCCTTACACTCTCAAACAACCACATGCCGTCTTCACCCAATCCCATCTCAGCTCCCTCAAGAACTTTCTCCTCTACTAACTCCAACTCTTACTCACTTATTCATCCTCTGTATGACAACAGGCACCTTTCCATCTTCTTTCAAGAATGCACTAATCACACCCATCTTAAATAAAATCTCTCTGAACCTAAACTCAACCTATAGGCTCATTTCACTTCTCCCATTCAAATTCAAGCTCCTCTATCTTCTCATAAATAACCGTCTCACTACATTTCTCTGCTCATATTCCCTGTTAGATCCCCTGCAGTCTGGATTCTACCCTCATCACTCTACTGAGACTGCCCTCACTAAAGTGGCCAATGACTTGCTCTCCTCTAAGTCAAAAGGCCACTACTCCCTATTCATTCTCCTGGACCTGTCAGCTGCCTTTGACACAATGGATCACCCAATCCTTCTCCAAGCTCTCCACTCCCTAGGTCACTGTGGCACTGCCCTCTCTTGGTTCTCATCATATCTCTGCAACCACTCCTTCAGTGTGTCCTACTCTGGCTCTACTTCTTCACCCCTCCCATTGTCTGTTGGATTACCACAAGGTTCAGTCCTGGGCCCCTTGCTCTTTTCAATCTACACCTCGTCTCTTGGCAAGCTAATGAAGTCCTTTGGTTTTCACTATCATCTCTATGCTGATGACACTCAAATCTATAGTTCCTCCCCAGACCTCTCCCCTTCCTTCCTGTCCCAGGTATCCAATTTTATCTCTGCTGTATATTCCTGGAAAACTCATAATTTTCCTTCCATCTCCAACAGTTCTTACCCCAGAAATTGCCATCACTGTTAACAGCACCACCATCACACCAACCCCTATATCACACTGCCTGGGGGTCACCTTTGACTTCGCCCTATCCTTCATTCCCTACATTCTGTCAATCTCCATCTCCTGCTGCCTCCACCTCTACAGCATCTCTAGAATTTGCCATTTTCTCACTCAAAATACTACTATAATTAGAATCACTCATCATGTCCCATCTTGACTACTGTAACTCACTCCTAATTGGCCTTCCTCTCACCAGACTAACCCCTTTACAGTCAATAATGAACTCTGCTACCAGACTAATCTACCTCACACATCATTTCTCTAATACCACTCCCTTTGCCAATCCTTACAAAGACTCCCATTAGCATAAATATATAATTAAATAAAAATTCTGGTGCTAAGTTACACAGCCCGTACTAACACTGCACCCCCCTACATTTAATCTCTCATTTACAAATACACTCCCACTGGCCATCTTCGCTCTGCACAGGACCTTCTTCTCTCTACAGCTTTTATTACATACTCCCACTCCCACCTACAGGACTTCTCTCTTGCTGCATCTGAGCTCTAGAAGTCTCTTCCCCATTAGACTCTCCCCTGGCCTTCAGATCTTCACATGGTCCCTGAAAATTCACCTCTTCAGGGAAGCCTATCAACTACCTTCATATCCGTTATGAGCAAGGCCAAACCAACAGCCTGTCCAACTTCTGCTCACTCTCATTCCTTTCTAAAATCACCATCCCACCTAAAACCCCATCACAACCTCATTGTTCACACAGTCTTTTCTCCCCCAAAAAAACACTTCTTCCCTGGATCACAAGTTCATGATACTTTATACTGATAGTGATGATGCCAAATAGAAATGAATATGATGGAATTGCAAGCTGAAAATTAGTCTGACGAATTATACAATTCAAAGGATGGAGAGTAATATTTTCACATGAAATGACACAGAATCTGCACTCAAGGGTCCTAGGAATGAAGCTTCTCGGAATGGCCATCTCCACACTCATACAGTACAGTCTAAAACAAGAACAGAAAGAGATATATCTAAAAGAAGAGTTTATTAATCCTTGGAATGCCAGAGGGTTGTGTAATGCATTGCAAATCAATGTGCATTACCATCCTCTGGCACTCAAAGGGTTAATAAATAATGACAGCAATGATAAAACTACACATTTATAGGATCCCATGGATACATGCACACATCTCATTCCCAGTCCATGTAGCCACAGAGATATGGGTTGTGAGGCCCTTCTGTCTCCTGCACTGTCCTCCAGTTTATGATCCAGGATCTCTATGCTGTCTTTCACCATATCTTTCATTCTATATATGCCTCAAATCTCCTTAGTTGTCTTGTTCAGTGGTGAGCTAGCACCCTGCAGTAAATGTAATATGATACAATACAAGTCTAGGAATAGTTGAGGATATGGATAACACTTCAGAATAGTACAGATGTTGGTAGCAAGATCACCTCTTAGGCATCTTATCTTTAGAGTAAATAAACAAGTTTGGGAAGACGTCCTTCATACTTTAAATACATAATTTTGTTGCTGTTCTTTGTGCTCTCTCCAATTCTAGAATATCATTTTTCAGAACTGGTACCCAAAACTGCACTGCATATTCAAGGTGAGGTTTTACAAACGATTTGTACAGTGGCAAAAGTATGTTACGCATTGTTGCTTCAATATCCCTTTTTATGCAAGACAGTGCTTTATTTGCTTTTGTTACTACTGTTTGACACTGATTACTATTTCCTAGTTACAAGTAGACCTTTCACTAGAAACAAGTCTTCTAGAAAGATTTCAATAAGTTCATAAGTAAAATTACAATTTATTCATCCCAAATACATAACTTTACACTTTCCTACATTAACTTTCATATTCCATTTTTGTTTGCCCAAATGCCATTTTATGTAAATCCCTCTGTAGAGAACACACATCCTGCTTTGAATGTATTAACCTGTATAATATAGAATCATCTGCAAAAACTGACATTTTGTTTTCTGTCCCTATTTCTAGGTAATTTATAAACATGTTAAAATGCTGTGGACCAAGTGCTGAATCCTGAGATACTCCACTTTCAACTTTGACTGAGTGACAGTATATCCAGTGCCTTTGCATAGTTGAGACATACAAAGTTGAGACATGCTGCATCTTTTGCTTTACCATTATCTAGGTTGCTACCTACTTCCTCATAGATGCTCAAAGATGTGTCTCTCGATAACACTGACAGTCTTCTTTACACATGGGTGACCCACCACAACTGAACAATGACCCCAGTGGAGAATCTTAGGCAAAACACTGGGAGGAATATATACTTAGATCCTGGAGGAGACCTACACTGAGGCAAGATAGAATTAGCCCTCTTGATGGAAAGAAGAAAGGATAGAATGATGGCAGAAATATTGTGGCCAGAAGGAATAATCTAGGTGGTAGGCCCTTCCACAGTTCAAGGAAGAGCTTTGGCTTTACTATTCTTCATCCCAGGCTGGTAGGAGATGATATAGTTGAAGTGGGTCATTACCAAGGCCCACCTCACCTGCCTGGGGCTCAGTTGTCAAGCTGATATGAGGCACATGAGATTTTTATGATCCATAAGTATGGTGACTCCAGTACCAACTTAATGGCCAGAAATTCTCTGTTACTCATATCATAGTTCCTAAAATTTGCTTTGAGAAAGAGTAAACAAAAAGAAAAAACAGACAAATGACAAATACATATTGAGGACAATATAGAGGCTGAAGCCCTCTAGTACCTATTATCCATAAAAAATAGGAGACTAGTTCAGTACAAGAGCTTACAAGATCAAACTCCAATTTTACCTTTATTATTATCAAAACAGCTCCACTAATTATATTTTAGGAGTCTACTATTCCACTGGTGCAGCTACCTAATACTATATCCCATAAAGTAGAACATGGACATAATATAATAGGTAAGTCTTGAATAAAGGCCTGACAGACACTTAGAGACATCAGTGTATTGGAAAAGTACAGCTAGAAGCAGCCTCTTGAGAGCTGACAGCATGCACCCTGAGCCTCTAAGAAGAGGAATTCCCATAGGCCAGTACCTTAGAATAAGGAGGCTATGTAGCATCATAGAAAAGTTAAAAACTGAAGCCAGAAAATTACAAGTGAGATTCTTGCAAAGACGATATAGTAAAAATTCTCTGAAAAAAAAGCTTACAAGAGAGCACTAAACTCAAATAGAGATGACCTTTTCAATCCAGTTTCTAAAAGAACGAAAAATAACGTAATTAGAATGGTGGGATTACAGAGAACATGTTGGTATCCTCCAAAAGAATTGCCATACATTGAGGGAAGACTCAGATCTGGCTAAGATACTAGGCATAACTCCACCTATTACGTATCGGAGAAGTAAAAGCATCAAAGATGAGCTAGTACATAGCCATTTTCAGAGAGAGAGACGAAGGAAACATGGCTCAAATCTATTTTGAGGTGCACATATGCTTGTGGATCTTGTACAGCTTGCAGTGGGAAAGCCCACATCCACTGCACATACTACTTTAGAGAGTACTCCAAGTCCTTAATAATCCCTAGACTTGTATATCTTGTAGTTTTGCACTACATTGACTGTAGAGTGCTAGATCACTGTTGCACAGGACAACTAAGATTTGAGACATATACAAAATTAAGTATTTGGTGAAGGACAGCATAATGAGACTCTGAAAACTGGAGGACAGTACAGTAAGCAGGAGGGCCGGACAGGCCACCGCTCTAAGGCTACTAGGATGGGGAAGAAGAAGTGCTCCAGTTTTGATGGGATCCTATAAGTGTGCATTTTTATCCTTGCTGTGATCATTTCTCTCCTTGCTGTGTTTATTTACTTGCTAATAAACACTGCTTTCAAATGTGTCCCCCTGTTATTCTTTTTATTGAGATTCTATTAGGTCTGGTAAAGCCTTGATATGACAAAACAAATACAGCATGGAAATTATACCTTTAAGGGATAGTAACACTTAAAGGGATATTAATACTTTATTATTACTATCCCCCATATTGTACATATTTGTAAAATAACGTAATAGCCCCCAGGTTCAGCTCTCAAATCTTTATGGTTTGAGAGATAACCGAAGGCAAAGTTCCCCCCTCCCTCCCCCTTCCCTGAAGTCAGCGTTGTGCTGACTGCAGGGGAAGTCTGTCGTACGACAGGCTTGCGGCTCTGCAGCTGAGCCGAGATCCCGTTAGTGAAAAATAATTATTTCACTGAAAAGGTCTTCTACATGTGCTTGGTTTGCAAGCACATATAGAAGACTGTTTCAGTGAAATAATTCTTTGTCACTAACGTGATAGCGGCTCTGCTGCAGAGCCGCATGATTAAAGTCAGACAGGATATCCCTGCAGTCAGCACAACGCTGTCTTCAGGGAAGGGGGAGGGAGGGGGGAACTTTGCCTTCGGTTATCTCTCAAACCTGGGGACTATTACATTATTTTACAAATATGTACAATATGGGGGATAGTAATAATAAAGTATTACTATCCCTTTAAGATGTATATATTGCAGGGTTTAACCTCCAGAGTAAAACAAGGGTACTCTCACTGCTGAGAGATATTTTATTTAAAAGTTATTACAGCTCAAACTTGAATGTTTTTAGGTGCACTATCCTATGTGCAGCTCTGGTCAGTTGACCATAAATCTCTATAGGATGGTGTAGCACCAGCACCACTGTAAAATGTCAGACCACTGAGATATTACACCTAAACATTTCAAGTTTGAGCTGCGATAACCTAAAAAAAAACATTCAGCAGTGGGAGTAACCTCGTTTTTATCGCAAGTGTAATCCCTACAATATACTTTTTTTTTACATTTTAAGTATTGCTATCCCTTTAATCCTAGAGATATAAAAATATTCTGCTCTCGGAGTGGCAAAGGCCGCATCAATGCACACCAATGTTTAATGTGGGACAACTGAACTTCACCATAGGGGACAAATTCAAATTCCCTATGATTTAACATATTGAGTGCCAAAGGGTTATGCAACACTTTGCTTTGCAATGCATTACATACCCTCTCTCACTCAAAGGGTTAAATGAGGCTTGTAACCCCTTGAATGCTAGAGATGCCTATACTGCATTGATTCACAAGGTGCTAGAGACCTGTATTGCATTCACTGGGTTAACCCATGGCGTGCCAGGACCATCATTGAAAGACTGCTGTTAAGGACCCCTGACTTTTCTTGCACATCATGGAATTCAGGGGTCCCCTGAATCCATTGGGCCAAAAAAAAAAAAAAGCCCTGTGATACTTAACTGCTGGCCGCATGGCCGGTCCTTAAGGGGTTAATAGTTTCATTAAGTCAATGGGAATTTTGGAAGTTTTTATTTGGGAGATAAACTATACCATCTCTATACCATTAGGAAAACTAGCAAACACGCATTTCCTGCTTTATTCCAAGAAGTTAAATATTTATGATACAGATAACATTCTTTAGTCATTTGTTTAAACAATTTTATGTGCAATTCTGGACCATAGGGGAAAAAATGTAAATCCCTATTGATTTAAATCTCACCTTTTGTTTATAGGTATTTGATTACATTGCATAAACTGATTATAAACTTATATTTTTACCTAAAGGTATAGTAATATATCTATTAAAGTTGATGTCCGAGTCTTCTTTATTTATTTATTTTTTAACATGTTGCACTATATTTAATTACTTACAGGTCTGGAGCTCAAGCACTATTCAAGCCAAAAGGATTCCCCTCCTGCCCCTTTCCTTGTGTCACTCAGCCTCTCAGTCTGGTCCGGATGGAACATGGCAAGGGACAATCTTCAGTATGCAAAAGGAAAATCCCGCCCTCCTTCACTGGGGGATGGGGGGGGCAGGGTTTTCCTTATACTTACTGAATGAAGAGTGTCCCTCGCTGCATCTATCCGGTCCCACGACCGGATTCCAGACCTAATGGGAGGCGGCCGGAAGGGGTGGGAAGGGGATCCTTTCAGCTTGAATAATGCTTGAACTACAAACCTGTAAGTAATGAAATATAGCTCTATGTGTTAAAAAAATAAAGAAGCCTCAGACATCAACTTTAATAGATGTATTACTATCCTTGTAACTATATTCTTCACTTGACTTATGGAGAAAAACCGACTCAAGAGTTTGCCAGTGGTTGGTGTTACCAACACATACAGAGAATAAAGGCTTGAGGAGTAATAACCTCCCATGAACAGCGAGCCACAGTGGGATATTTTAGGTGTGGCAGCTGTCCTATATAGAACAAAGGGGGACATTTATAAAAAAAGTATACTTAAAGGGATATTAATAAAATGTAAAAAAATAAATATTGTATGGTTTATTCCCCTGAGTACAACATGGGTACTCCCGATGCTGAAAGGTGTTTTAGTCAAAAGTTATTACAGTTCAAACTTGAATTTTTTAGGTACAGTATTTCGATGGCCTGAAATTGTACAGCGGCACTGTTGATACATCATCCTATGGAGATTTGTGGTCAACTGACCAGAACTGTCCAACGGATGGTGCAGCTACAGCCCCATCAATGGGAGTACCCTTGTTTTACTCTGATGGAAAAACCCTACAACATATTTAGTATTACTATCCCTTTAAAGACATCTGCATGTTGGTTGTTAAAATGTTGCTAATGCAGTCATGTGCCATTTATAAATGAACAATGGAAGCTTAAATATGGAGTAAATCATTATTCTATCAATGCATTTCCAATTTTTTTTTTATTAGAGGGATGGTAATGTCCCTGAAAAAATAATTAGCATTTTGTAGTGCTTCATAAATTGTATGGAATGCAAAAAAAACATATCTCTCAAACTGCTATGGTTTGAGAGATATCTGCATTTAAAGTTTGATGTTTCCTGCTGTCAGCTGTAAAGCTGTCAGCAGGAGATCCATGTCGGCCCACACGGAGGCTCTGCAGCAGAGCCGCAATCGAAGCACACTTTTTAGACCATTCCAATAAAGTAATTCGTTGTAAATAACTCAATTGCGGCTCTGCTGCAGAGCCTTCGTGTGGGCCAATACGGAGCTGTAAAGCTGTCAGCAGGAAACATCAAACTTTAAATACAGATATCTCTCAAACCATAGCGGTTTGGGAGATACGATTTTTTGCATTCCATACAATTTTTGAAGCACTATAAAATGCAAATAATTTTTTCAAGGACATTACCATCTCTTTAAGATTATACCTGTCGTTAAAATTCTGGCAAAAATTATGTGGCAAAATTGTCACAGTTCACGACATTTCTTAATAAATTAGCTGCGCAATATTTTTCTCATACTTTGATGTCGGTTGTAGAAAACCTCAACTATGAGATCGTTATGACTTCCAAAACTGGGGGAGATTCACTAAGCGGTGATAAAGAGATGATAAAGTAGAGAAAAAGTGGAGATGACTTCTCCAGTTTATCACTTCTCCAGTTCCTATGTTATTCTATGGAGCCTATGCACTAAGATCTCTAAAATTTAAGAAATGTTAGTGAATTGGCTCCATAGTATAACAGAAATTGGAGAAGTGATAAAATGAAGAAGTAATCTCTACTTTACCACCTCTTTATCACCGCTTAGTGAATCTCTTCCACCGGTGTTGATAATGTTATAAATGGCAAACTTCATTTTAGTACAGATTACAGACATTATTCCCTTAACTCCAGTTTTATAAATATCCCCTATGTAGGTAGCAAAACCTGAGAATTTGTGGAGCAACTGTAATAGGGGACAAATAAGAATACCATAAATCACAAATGCTTTAAATGGGGGATGCATCAATAAATCAATGTGAATTGTTATTTGTTCCCTATGAAGCAATCAGTTTGCCACATAATTGCTCCATTTTTCTTTTTTAGATGATCCAGGCCCAACAATCCTGGAGCATACCAACTGCATTGTAGGGGATAAATAAATACATCCCCAAATCCCCATTACGCCAAAATGGGGCTTTAACCCCCGTGAATGCTAGAAAGGTCTCCACCACATTACTTTGCAATACACTGGAAACTTATTTGGCTTTCAAGGGGTTAAAATCTCCATTTTTTTTTTTTATTTCCTCTATGGTATAGTTGGTTTGTTCCAGAAGTACAACTCTGCATCTGCAAGGAACTGTATTAGCTACCCGTAGTACAAAAGATCCCCTACACTTACAGTTTTCAATATTTACTCATAGTTTCTGTTATCACTCACTGAGAACAAAGGGGCAAATATCTTTAAGTGCCAGAGAGGTATCCAATGCATTGCAGCACAATGGGGTTATGCACTAAGGTGAGATAAAGAGGTGATAAAGTGGAGCTGACTTTTCCAGTGATATCACTTCTCCAGTTCCTATGTTATTCTATGGAGCCAATGCACAAACATTTCTCCAACTTTGGAGATCTTAGTGCATAGGCTATTTAGAATAACATAAGAATTGGAGAAGTGCTATCACTGGAAAAGTCATCTCTGCTTTATCACCTCTTTATCATGCCTTAGTGAATAACCCCCAATGAGTTGAATATTTCTTTGGCACACAAAGGGTTAATGGTATCTCACTTTATCCTCAGCCAACTTTTGGAGAGAAAAGGAAGAGGACATGAGAGAAAAGGAAGAGGACATGGAAGAAAAGGATGGGTATGTCGAAAAAGAGAGGTGAAAGGTAAGGAAATGGAGAGTGGTGAGGGGGAAATACATTTAGAGATGATAAAGGGAGGGACCTGAGGGACACACATTAAAGAGGAACTGGCACTACCAGGGCCAGATTTATAATAAGGCAGAGTAAGCAGGCGCACCCCACAGAGGGGCGCCTGTCATTGTGATAGTTTTTTTTTTTTTTTTTTAAATTAGCCTCAGCGAGCAGTGGCATAACAATAACCCCACCCACCACTCACCACCTGCAACATGGTGAGGTCTGTGCCTCATCATCTCCCAGCGCTCTGCATTACTGAAGAGAAGATCGTGTGGGAGCTCCAGCAGCTACAGGTCCGTGTAGAAGGAGGTACAAAACTCTTCTGCAACGCCGCTGGACCACCAAGGAGGTAGGAAACACTGAGGGGGGCAATGTGAGGGTAATATGGAGATGATGGGGCAATGTGAGGGCAATATGGAGCTAATGGGGGGCAAGTTGTAGCTGATGGGAGCAATATGGAGCTGATGCAGGGCAATATAGAGATGATGGGAGCAATGTGGAGATGATGGGGGCAATGTGAGGGCAATATGCAGCTGATGGGGGGCAAGTTGAAGCTGCTGGGGGCAATATTTAGCAGATGGGGGCAATTTGAGGGCAATGTGGAGATTAGGAGACTGTGGAGGTGTCCAGTGGAGATGGTCAATCGGGATGGGGGGGCGCTTCAGATTTCTGTGCCTACAGGCTCCTGAGATGTATTACTCCAAAATTTCCCCACACAGGGAGAATCCATCTTGAATAGATTTGCATAATTATTTTTAACCATTCATTTATTTTATCGCTTTTGTAGAACCAATAATGGAGGGGAGAGATGATTTCATGTCAGGTAATTAATTAAGCAGTCTATGCTACACATGCCAGAGAACTCACCTCTTCTAAGGTTAATGATGCACTATCTAGAAAATCAAACTTTTCTAAAAATGTTACACTGATTGAAAAACAAAAAGAACTGTCCCTCATAGAAGACTCATTAATAAACTGCAGTGTTTGGGTCTGGATGTAAAAATAGTTAAATGGATAAGGCAGTGGCTGAGCGACAGGAGATAGAGGATGGTAGTCAATGGAGTATATTCGGATGAAAGGAGAGTTACAAGTGGAGTACCTCAGGGATCTGTACTGGGGCCCATTCTTTTTAATATTTTTATTAGTGATATTGCAAAAGGTCTTCAAGGTAAGGTATGCCTTTTTTGCAGATGATACCAAGATCATCTGCAATAGGGTAGGGGAATAAGCCAAATGATAAATTATTTAGGTAAATTAGAAGAATGGACAAGAGTGTGGCAGATGCAGTTTAATGTTGATAAATGTAAAATAATGCACTTGGGACATAAAAATCAAAGGAAAAATACACTATTATGGGTACTGTATTGTCAGAGACAACAGAGGAAAGGGATTTGGGAGTAATTATTTCTAATGACTTAAAGGTAGGCAGGCAGGCAATGTAATAAAGCGGTGGGGAATGCAAGCAGGGTACTGGGTTGTATAGCTAGGGGCATTAATAGCAGAAAAAGGTAAGTGGTCATGCCACTCTACAGATTATTGTGTACAGTGCTGGAGACCCCATCTCCAGAAGGATATAGATACTCTAGAGAAAATTCAAAGAAGGGCTACTAAAATGGTGACTGGTTTACAGAAAAAGAAATATCAGGATAGACTAAAGCAGGGCTTATAATTTGAAGTCCTTTGCTACTAGCCAGACCTGAAAAGTTACTCGCCACTGCAAGCCATAACATACTCAGCAGGGCTGAATTTCTACTCGCCAGGGCTAAATTTTCACTCGCCATTGGCTAGTGGAAATTTTGAGCCCTGGACTAAAGGATCTGAACATGTATAGCTTGGAGGAGAGAAGAGAGAGAGGGGATATGATTGAAACATTCAAATACATGAAGGGATTCAAGTGCAGGATGGAAGTATATTTCAATGGAGTAAAAATGTTAGACAAGAGCCCATAGTCTAAAACTAGGGGGACACAGGTTTAGATGGAATGTAAGAACGTTTTACTTCACTGAGAGGGTAGTAGATAAGTGGAATAGCCTACCAGCAGAAGTGATAGAAGTTAATACAGTGACAGAATTTAAGCATTCATGGGATAGGCATAAGGCTGTCCTTAAAGTAAGAAAAGACCAAGGCCCAAAAAACATTTGAGGTTTTTTACAGTAGGAAAATGGGCAGACTAGATGGGCCGAATGGTTCTTATCTGCCGTTAAATTCTATGTTTCTATGTATAGGCAGTTTAAATAGATACTTAAATAAAATTGAAAGCTGGCTGGTATACAGACCTGCTTTATGGGGCTCTAAAGCTTTCATTTGGACCCTTCAATTGGCAACATAGTAGCTTAGCTCAAACTGGAATGAACCTTCATCATATGTATAAAAGGGCAGTAGTGCAATCCTGGGGCAAACAAACTTCATCATAGCAGACAGAAAATTCCAATGAATTTAAAAGGAACTTTTAACCCCTTCGGTGCTAGAGAGGTCTCCAAGGCAATGCATTTAATATGTTAAAAAGCCCTATTTAAATCAGTGGCAATCGGGAGAATTTTTATGTCCCCTACTGTGATGTTGGTTTACCATAGAATTGCACTATTCTACTTTTACACATAAGGCCCAAAATGTTTTATTCCAATATTTGAAAACAATGGCAATGACAAAAGACAAGTGAGTGAGAATTCTGGGAAATGTGTATACATTTTGCACATTTATACTGAGCTGCCTAGACTTAAAGCAAACCAGAAGCCTAGAGACAGATAAAGGGTGGGTTTAAAACAACAAAGTAGATTGGTTAAAAAATAAGGGAGTGATTTAGTCTATGTTTCAGAAATTTTTATATCAAAACAGAGTGCCTGACACAAATTCATATTTTATCTTGTGAATCAGATATATTCAGAATAATGAGGAACATCTCTCAACTGTAGCTTCTTTTTTACCCCATACACCCGAAAGCAAACCCATAGAGGCAAATCTAAGGGAATTAAAAGGCTGCTTGCAGTGGGGTTACCACACACAAACAACTCAATCACAACAACAAAGCAATAAATACAGGAGCCACAACAAATCAACAAAATAAGTGTTAACAATTTATCCTCATACATATTAATGGGAGAAGGATGTATTTCTCTTTTGTAGAAAGTTACTCTTTATGATTTTTGCTACTTGGGGAAACAGCAGATGTGGATCACAATCTATATTTGGAGATGTTGGAACTATTGGAAGAGAATGTTCCTAAACTGGAAGTAACCAATGTACACACTACTCAATTCAACCCATCCAGTATTTTTACTCCTTCAATTAACTTGAGCCCACAGGTAAAACTGGGACATCCTTCAATTACCATAACCAGTATATTTACATAATCTGAGGAAATTGGAAACAGGGGCTTTGAATGAAGTTGCCTCATGGCATGATATAGAAATTAAAGAAGAAGATAAGGGAGAGATTTCTGTACTGTGGTCTTGAAATATGTCCACAGACAGTTGTACAGCTGAACCACTTATCGCGATTACTTTATGATCCAACAGATGCATTCAAGCTTATACTGGATCAAAAACTCTTGGAAGCATATCACTTTATTTTTACTAAAAATGAATATGATTTTCTGAGAGTGGATTTCCCTGTTATTCCCATCACTTTTTAACAACCCTTAGTCCTTTGAGTTCATACCTTTGGGATTCAGCAGACCTGTTGTCAAAATTACAGGAGGTGATGGTTTGTACTCAAGCATAGGTCAAGATGGTATCCATTTGAAGTGTTGTATGTAAAGTTTCGTGTCATAAAATGACGCATGTGTTTTGCCACGTCATTTGAAGTGTCACATTTAAAGTTTTTGCATCAAAAAGTAACGCACATTCTACATTTTGCGTTGCTCCAAGTGGCGCATTCACCATTTTGTGCATTAACATGTCGCAGTATGGGTGCAATAATGACGCAATATGGGTGCAATATTGACGCATTATGAGTGCAATATGGGTGCAATATTGGTGCATTAAATATGCACTATGGGTGCAATAATGACGCAATATGGGTGCAATATTGACGCATTATGGGTGTAATAGGGGTGCATTAAGGACGCAATATGGGTGCAAATTGGGTACAATATAGGTGCAATATGGGTGCAATAATGATGCAAATTGGGTGCAATATTGGTGCAAATTTGGTGCAATATTTTATTACAATATTGGTGCATTAAATATGCACTATGGGTGCAATAATGACGCAATATGGGTGCAATATTGACGCATTATGGGTGTAATAGGGGTGCATTAAGGACGCAATATGGGTGCAAATTGGGTACAATATAGGTGCAATATGGATGCAATAATGACGCAAATTGGGTGCAATGTTGACGCAATATGGGTGCAATAATGATGCAATATGGGTGCAATATTGAAGCATTATGGGTGTAATATGGATGCAATATTGGTGCATTAAGTACTCAATATGGGTGCAATATTGACACATTATGGATGCAATATTGATGCAATATCGGTGCAATAATGATGCAAATTGGGTGCAATATGGATGCAACATGGGTGCAATATGGATGCAATATGGGTGCAATATTGACGCAAATTGGGTGCAATATTGATGCAAATTGGGTGCAATATTGGTGCAATATGGGTTCAATATTGCTGCAATGTGGGTGTAATAATGACGCAAATTGGGCTCAATATTGGTGCAATATGGGTTCAATATGGATGCAATATGGGTGCAATAATAACACAAATTTGGTGCAATATTGGTGCAATATGGGTGCAATATTGACACAAATTGGGTGCAATATTGGTGCAATATGGGTTCAATATTGGTGCAATATGGGTGCAATAATGACGCAAATTGGGTGCAATATTGGTGCAATATGGATGCAATATGGGTGCAATATTGACGCAAATTGAGTGCAATATAGGTTCAATATTGGTGCAATATGGGTGAAATAATTATGCAAATTGGGTGCAATGTTGAAGCAATATGGGTGCAATAATGATAATATTTGTTGGGTTTTTGGTTGAATTTGGGTTGGTTTTTCTGGGTTGGATTTGGGTTGGTTTTGGTGGTTTTGGGTTGGATTCGGCGGGTTTTTGGTTGGATTTGGGTTGTTTTTGGTGGGTTTTGGGTAGGATTTGGTGGGTTTTGGGTTGGATTTGGGTTGGTTTTTGGTTGGGTTTTGGGTTGGATTTGGTGGGTTTTTGGTTGTTTTTTGGGTTGGATTTGGGTTGGTTTTTGGTTGCATTTTCGGTTGGTTTTGGGTTGGATTTGGTGAGTTTGGGGTTGGACTTGGGTTGATTTTGGTGGGTTTTGGGTTGGATTTGGTGGGTTTTTGGTTGGATTTGGGTTGTTTTTTGGTTGGGGTTTGGGTTGGATTTGGTGGGTTTTGGGTTGGTTTTTGGTTGGGTTTTGGGTTGGATTTGCTGGGCTTTGGGTTGAATTTGGGTGTGTTTTGGGTTGGATTTGGTGTTTTTTTTGGTTGGATTTGGGTTGGGTTTTGGTTGGATTTGGGTTGGTTTTTTGTTGGGTTTTGGGTAGGATTTGGGTTGGTTTTGGTGGGTTTTTGGTTGGATTTGGGTTGGTTTTTGGTTGGGTTTTGGCGGGTTTTGGGTTGGATTTGGTGGGTTTTTGGTTGGATTTGATGGGTTTTGGGTTGCACCCATATTGTGTCCTTAATGCACCCATACTGCGTCCTTAATGCACCCCTAATGCGTTAATATTGCACCCATATTGCATCATTATTGCACCCATATTGTGTACTTAATGCACCCATATTGCGTCCTTAATGCAACCCTATTGCACCCATATTGCGACGTGTTAACGCACGAAATAGTGAATGCGACATTTGGAGCAAATGTAGAATCTGCGTCACTTTATGACGCAAAATAATGCAGAAAATCACATGCTTCATTTTAAGATGCAAAACTTCACATGCAACACTTCAATAGGTTATTGTGAGTTTTTTATTTTACCCCCTCAACGATTTCAGTTTGTTTTGCAATTGAATTGTCATGTTATAGGTCACATAAAAGGTGGAAAAAGTTCTGACATGATTTATCTTTGTCTCATTCTTTAACATCACAAGAACCTGGCATTTTAACAGGGGTGTGTAGACTTTTTATATCCACTCTATAGAGCTTGCCTTTGTTTTTAACAATTTTTACTGTTAAAACTATTAGATAGATTTTATATCATTATATTCATATTTGTTGTTTTATTGAACAAATCTTTGGATATATTAAACTGTTCAAAAGACAATAAAGCGGCATCCTTCTGCACACCACTGGCCAGCAAGTCCAGAAACAACTGTCACCTAGTGATTTGTAATCTGCCTCCCCCTCCCTGATTCTTCTCTACGGACTGATTCTTTGCTGCTGGGTGCTGCCGTCCTGGTCCAACACCCCATCCGCCCCATGAGGCTACTGGCTGCATAGACATTTGAATGAGTACCAGTCAGCCCACCCAACAGAACAAACAATGGAGCTTTATACTGGGGTGGAGCACTTTGTAACAACTTATTACACATTAAAGTGACAAATACTTCAATGTCCGACACCTTCCAGTCCCTCAATACAGCAATGGAATTGTTCTGCATTGGCACATGGACACAACCATTTACACATGCCATTTCTCTTAATCGTTGTATGCCCTCTCCTAAAGTCTGCCAAAGGGTTAAGTCAATCAACTCAAGTGGGTTCTTGTGCACCTGGGCAAAGGAATCACAGACCAAGTATAACAATGTGAAAGATTTATCAGTATCCCTGGCCTGCCACATATGCAAACGGACCAAAGGATCTGAGCAGACACTACCCAAGCCTACAACTTCCTCCTTGGTCAGTGTGAAACAATCACCCCCCATGTCCCAGGCACGGAGAACTCCTGATACTGTTGGGGGAAACAGATAAAACAACCCCAAAAGCACGATCTCGGCTAACATGGATGTGTTTGGTTGAGCACACCAATTTGTGAGTATGGTTCCTATGTTTGGTGATGGACTGGTGAATTGAAGCCCAATTAAGATAATATTGCACTAGAAGCACCTACTGTTTGTTTTCTTCTAGAGACTATTCAAGGCCTACTCCAAGCTGGCATGGTGAGGCCTGCTGCCAGCACCTACAATAGTCCAGTCTGGCCTGTGAAGAAGCTGGTTTATAAACGTGGACTACAGAGGACTGAACAAAGTGGCACCCCTGCTAGCAGCCACTGTTAGAGACATAATATTGGTGTTCTAGAGGACTGCACAGACTACTGCACAATGGCATGCTGCCAAAGACTTGGCCATTGTTTTCTTCTCCATATCCATTGCCTCTGAGTCCCAGTTCACCTTCACCTGGGATGGCCGGCAATACAAACTGCTAATTCTTCCACAAGGATATTTACATTCAGCGACTATTCATCATGGACTAATAGCCAGAGACTTACAGGCCATGGGGCTACTCCAATGTCAAGTATAGCAATACATTGATGATGTCATTCTGTTTGGTGATACAGAACGTGGCCAAAGGCTTGGATACTATCACTAGTCTGAAGGAAAACATCAAGGAAGTACAAGCCCTGCTGGGCTTTCTCAGTTTCTGGAGGTCCTTTATGCCCCACCTGGGATTGTTACTGTGTCCCATCTATGATGTGACCTGGAAAAAGACTGTGTACTACAGAGGCAAAAAGGATGAAGAAGCACTGGCTTCAGTCAAGGAGGCTGTATGTGTCAACAACAAATTACTCCCCATCCCACCAGTGAAAACAGATCTACCTATAAGTAACTGGGTCCGTCAAGATGGCCTTGCAGCTTGCACAGCAGTTGCTCAGAAACAGACCCTACATAAATGGAAGTGGTATCTAGCAGAAAGAGGCAACCTCCCATTCAAGTGTGTGGTGGGCCTTATAATAAGGCAGAAGTTTGGGAACAGCTTAATGATGAACAGAAGCGATATTCCTGGTTCAGCGATGGCTTTGCAACAGTCACTATCAAAGGCTGGGCCTGGATGGCTGCTGCATACCAGCCCTTAACGGACACTGTCATACATGAGACCAGAGAAGGAGGGTCTAGCCAACTGGCAAAATTGAAAGCTGTGGCTATGGTCAATGAAGAGACTACTGGACCACAGATTCTGTACACAGATAGCTGGGCCGTGTATAAAGGATTGACTGTCTGGATGGCTACTTGGCAGGAAGGCCAATGGACATCTAAAGGAAAACCCTTATGGGGTGGTGCTCAGTGGCTACTTGGAAGCAAGACCAATAGACAATTAAAGGAAAACCCCTATGGGGTGGAGCTGAGCTGTGCCAGACCCTGTGGGAACAAGGCAACAAGTGGCCTATTGCTGTGGGACATGTTGATGGACATACTGGTCATCCAGGAAATGAGATGGCTGACAGCTTGGCACAGATCTCCACCCAGACTATGGAAGAACTCTTATAGCTGGGGGAATGGGCTCATGCCCAGGGTGGACACAGAGGGGCACTGACTACCTATCAGTGGACCAACCGGAAGGGGATCCCTCTGACTGTGGACCAAGCAAAGGACATTGTGGTCAAGTGTCCCGTTTGTCAGGCTGTACAGATGAGAACGTTGAAGGCCACCCCTGGACAAATATATTGATTCATCAGTGGTGGTGGTGAAGTCTGGCAGATGGATTTCCTTGGTCCCCTGCCACAGGGAGATCAAAAGACAACATTGAAACTGTTACATCTGATCACTAAGTTCTATGGAACTCCTGTGGAAATACAAACTGATAATGGGACTCATTTCACTGTCAAGGAGTGGGCTCAGACACGGAATGTGCACTGGGTGTACCATATTCCTTATCACCCGCAGGCCATATTATTGAAAGAATGAATGTCTTGCTGAAGGAACAAATACGCAAGATGACTCCCACACCCACTCTAGTGGGGTGGGATAGGGTACTGGATGATGAGGTTATCCTTTTGAATGACCACCTTATTTAGGACATCACCCCCTTGAAGAGAATATTGGGTCAGGACACAAGGTACCAGCAACCAAGGGTGGTTATTCGCACAAAAAAGGTTTTACAAGGAGACATGGAGAGAGTGGTTATGACTGCTCCCACTGATGTAATGGTGTTGGAGCTGTGGACTGTTATACTGGGATTCTTGATGTTTCTCCAATTTATAAACTAAGATTTACTCCACACCCCATTATAATCACCTAGTGTACCTGGAATGAGGATGCGTGGGTTGATGATTTCGGTGAATATGTGATCACTGTTAAGCCTACTAAGTCAGGGACCCTGAAACAGGGGGAGGTTATTGGTTGGATAAACGTTGTGGAAAAAGGTCAGTACATTACTGAGCAACTACAAGTATTAGAAGTAGGTGCAAAGGTCAAGGTACTGCCAAGAGGGGTAAATCATAAGACAATGACAAGTGAAATTCTGGCCAGGGGACAGGGTACTCTTTTCTGGTATTACTAGAATGGGAATCTAATATATTTTCCTACCGATAGGTTACTATTGATCCTGCGAGCACATGTAAGATGTTCCTTTTTGGAAGACCACTGGCTCCTGATGAGAAGCCATGCAGGGACCCTTTCCCTGGTGATCTTACATTGGATGAATATATGCCAAGAGGCTTACTGTTTAAATAGCTGTGTTTCTTACTGGTTTTGCTGGGCCAATACCTAGGAGGACTGTTTTGCGGACATTTCTTCTTTCCTTGGGAGTCCAAAGCCTCACAACTGGGATTAAATAACACCATATGACTGAAAAAAAGACAAGTGTTGCAAAGGCCTGAGCATGTTGATTCATAATGATTTATACACAGTGTCTCCATTAGTGTGATGGGACCAAGAGTGGAATGTATGAGGATATACAGTTGTGTGGAAAAAAAAAAGTAAACCCTCTTTGAATTCTATGGTTTTACATATTAGGACATAATAACAATCATCTGTTCCATAACAGGTATAAAAATTTGGTAAATACAACCTCAGATGAACAACAACACATGACATATTACACCGTGTCATGATTTATTTAACAAAAATAAAGCCAAAATGGAGAAGCCATGTGTGAAAAACTAAGCACACCTTATGATTCAATAGCATGAAGAACCACCTTTAGCAGCAATAATTTGAAGTAATAATTTTTTGCATTACTTTATCAGTCTGTCACATCATTGTGGAGGAATTTTGGCCCACTCTTCTTTACAATGTTACTTCAGTTCATTGAGGTTTGTGGGCATTTGTTTATGCACAGCTCTCTTAAGGTCCCGCCACAGCATTTCAATCGGGTTCAGGTCTGAACTTAGTATTATTATTATTATTATTATTCTTTATTTATATAGCGCCAACTACTTGACTGGGCCATTGCAACACCATGATTCTTTTCTTTTACAGCCATTCTGTTGTAGATTTGGTGGTGTGCTTGGGATCATTGTCCTGTTGCATGACCCAATGTCAGACAAGCTTTAGCTCTCAGACAGATTGCCTCACATTTGACTCTAGAATACTTTGGTATACAGAGGAGTTCATGGGTAACTCAATGACTGCAAGATTCCCAGGTCCTGTGGCTGCAAAACAAGCCCAAATCATGACCCCTCCACCATCGTGCTTGACAGTTAGTATGAGGTGTTTGTGCTGATATGCTGTGTTTGGTTTTCGCCAAATGTGGCGCTGTGCACTGTGGCCAGACTTCTCCACTTTGGTCTCGTCTGTCCAAAGGACATTATTCCAGAAACCTTATGGTTTGTTCAGATGCAACTTTGCAAACCTAAACCGTGCTGCCATGTTCTTTTTAGAGAGAATAGGCTTTCTCCTGGCAACCCTTCCAAACAAACCATACTTGTTTAGTCTTTTTCTAATTGTACTGTCATGAACTTTAACATTTAACATGCTAACTGAGGCCTGTAGAGTCTGAGATGTAACTCTTGGGTTTTTTGCAATTCCTCTGAGCATTGCACGGTCTGACCTTGGGATGAATTTGCTGGGATGTCCACTGCTAGGAAGATTGGCAACTGTCTTGAATGTTTTCCACATTTGAATAATCTTTCTCACTGTAGAATGATAGACCCATTGCCCAAAATTTTTCGCCATTTTTCCAACGGCTATAAAGTTTCTGCCCATCGATTTATGTTGTTTTCACACTTCCGCTATAAAAACATGATGTTTTTGCTGAAGGCAGACACAATAGAAGCAGCTACAGAGCGAGAAAGATGTGCTGTTCTGCTGTGATATTTTGCAAACATTGAGGCAGGAAAGGCTCATAGTGACTACTATCACTATGAGCAGGGTGAAAAATAATCAATGGAGGAGCTGGAAGGACCCTTATGTGTCCACTGAGTTTGAGGAGGAGGAGAAAGTGACTAGCAGTACTGAACCAATGCTGTCCAGTCCCCCCTAAATCACCCCAAGGGATCTTGGGGAATTTAATGGGAAGGGAGGGAGAAAAGGGAATGGGAAGGGAGGGAGAAAAGGGTAGTACTAGTGAGAGCAGGACCGATCAGCTGCCTCTGCCTGTTCCAAGACGTGCTGCCCCTGCTGCCAGTGCCACCATTGCAGTACCTGCAGCCACTAGTGTTGTACCTGCTGCCAGATGTGCTGCCACTAGTGTTGTACCTGCTGCCAGTGCTGAACCTGCTGTCACCAATACTTTGCCTGATATTAGTGTTTCTTGTACTCGGGGGGGGGGGGGGAATTATGCCAAATATGACAGCAGGGGACCCTTTGTCACATTGCTCATCACCTCCTCCATGCAGCAGTGAGATGCCTGGAATAGAGCAGCATCATGCAGGGACTAGTGGTGGTGTTGGAGAAGCTGGGGTGGAAGAGACATTGATGGCCTTTTTATCAGAAACTGAGAAGGAATGGGAGACAGAGGTAAGGATGGGCATCACCACCACCACTAGCAATCAGCTTTTGTAATTTGCGAAAATTGCAGCTGCTCTAATTTCTGCTGCTGCTGCTGAGATGAAAGGGCAGCAGGGTGCTAAGGAGCAGGCTAGTGTGCCACAGACCACCGTGGACACAGTGGGAATGGAATCAACAAGTAATGCGGGACTAGGACAGGTTCCACTTTCCAGCGCCAGCAATACTCCTGGTCCTAGTTGCAGTGATAAATATGAGGCAGTAGCAGCAACATAATACGCTGCCACAAAAAGTGAAGGGAAATGTGGAGGACAAGAAGAAAGAGACCATTCTTTTCCACCTGTTCCCTATCCCTTCTCCCAGAAGTCATAGGTATGGAACTATTATTCTCTTCTGGCAGGCACAGTGCAGTCATCATCAACAATGGTACAGTGCAAAATTTGTGACAATTTAGTGAGAAGGGGAAAGGTGGAAACACACCTTGGCACAAGCTTCCTGATAGCACACATGAAATACAGACACCATGACATTAATGTCAATCGTGTTAAAGCCAAACACCCATTACAGAAATCTAGCACCACTGTTACTGTACCCCCTGACTCTCCAGAAAAGTGGAGATCAAAGAGGAGGATGAATAAAGAAACCCAGACAGACACAGGAAGTTCCACGATGAGCAAAACAACTAGCTCGCCATCAACATCACCTTCTTCCTCTAGGGAAACAAGTACACCTCCTGCCAATCCACCTTGTAAATCGTTACCTCCCCCGCCAAATGATAGCCACTCTTTTGATGTTAGGATATGGCAGTTCATCTCTACCCATTCCACACTGTATGGTGCACTGACCACACATGCCAGTGTGGTGGAGGAGTATCAATACCAGGTTATCAGGTGGCAATTGAGGAGATTCCATCCCACAGAATATGCTAGGATTCTAGCAGGGAGGGTTCATCATTATTATTAAACTGTCAGCAAGTTGTCATGTGTCCTTAGCGGAGTCTGGACAAGGGGTACAGTGACAGTGGCAGTACTTAGTTTCGGGTGTCATGGTGTTTGGATCCAGTTGTTCCCCAGATGTTATTTACCACACACACACACTGTGCACATTGCAGTTGCTGATGGAAGCCACAGTTCCTGTTCTCAAGGGAAAAATATATATTCTAATAATAATATACCCATGATTTTGGAGGAGGGGCAGATGGAGATGATTTAATGGCCAACTTCTTCTTTTCTCCACATAGACTGGGGCTACTTATTGTGCTGGTACTGCCTCGGTGCATCACTGGAGCCAGTAGTGGCAATTGGAACCTTTATCATCCACCTTCCATGTTACCGCTATTGTTGATCCCATTTTCTTTCAGCTGCCTAATCATCCTGCTGCTTAAACAACTCAGCAGCAGCAGAACGAACAGTAATTGCAATTCAGGACTCAGGAGGACATTTGACAGTGGCCTCTGGCCAACTTGACCTGCTGGCATTAGACCAGTATGGCATTTTTATTTTTTTCCTCAGGGCTTGTGTTTTGAAAAAAAAAAATAAAATTAAATTAAATAAAAAATTAAAAAAACTATTCCTACAAAAAAATAAACAAATTTTGGAGTTTTGTTTCTAACAAGCCTAAGTCTTACAAATCAATGTTTCCTTAGGGTTTGTGCCAAACAAGCTTTAAGTCTTACAAATCAATGTTTGTTCAGGGCTTGGGTCTCTAATTTAAGTCTAAGTCCTAAAAAGGCCTCTAACAACAAATCAAACAAATCATCCTGTACAAAATACTCTATCAAGTCAGTGGCAGCTTATGTCAGGGGGTTCCTGTCTCTATCACTTTACATACAAATGTCTTATTTTATGTTATTGATTTATTTTTTTATTAACTGTCCCCCCAATAGCAGTCAATAACCCCCCCAAAAAAATTCCCTGTTCAAATGATTCATTCATTCACCAACACATGCACCCTCCTCAGACCCCTTTTATACTATGTGTCATGGGTTGTTTTTTAATTTTATTTAGGATTTATTTTATATTAACTGCCCCCCAATCCCAGTAAACAACCCCCCAAAAATCATCCCCTGTTCAACTGATTCTTTCCCCACACCCCACTAACACAGACAGGCACCCTCATGCCCCTTTTATACTATGCCTTTGGGAAATTAAATAATATTTATTTTATATTGTGTGTAACTTCAATGTTCCCACTGATTTCAATGGAATGAGCTAGGCCAAGAGGAAAGTGCCATTTTTTTGCTGATTTCAGTTTGAGGCGGAAATGTACGCCCATCCCTACTTATAACCCCTCCCAGATTGATGGGCACCAACAATTGCTTCTCTAAGATTCTTGTTGATGTCTTTGATGCTTGGCATTGTGTTAACACCCACCTGAATGCTCCAGACCAGCAAACTGCTAAAACTTTGGCTTTTATAGAGGTGGTCACACTTGCTGATGATCAATTAATCAAGGGCATTTGATTTACAGCACCTGTCTCCTACTTAGCATCTTAATTCTTATGGAAGCGGTAAGGGTGTACTTAGTTTTTCACACATGGCATCTCCATTTTGCCTTTATTTTTGTTAAATAAATCATGACACTGTGCAATATGTCATGTGTTGTTGTTCATCTGAGGTTGTATGTACCTAATTTTTAGACCTGCTATGGAACAGATGATTGTTATTATGTCCTGATATGTAAAACCATAGAATTTAAAGAGGGTTTACTTTCTTTTTCACAAAACTCTATAAAATATATGTTTTTTAATCAGGGGCTAATAAGGAGTTAATATGTTTCTTACAAATCTTCTGTGCATAACGTTTATTAGGAGTGTTCTGTGCACAGTCTTCAATAAGTTACATTATGTTACATTTTTCAAGGCCCTTCAACACTAATAAAAGTGCTGATTTTTGCAGACTGCATTAACCCTCGCAGCAGCAGTGCACGAGCTTGGCATGTAATGGTGATGTACTTTGTTGACACTAACCATGTAATCTGATAGGTCAAAGCATTCTGATCAGTGGGTGATATGGGTATAAATTTGTGATGTGGGGGGGCTGGTCTATAGCTTCATCGGTAAGGTGAGATGAGTCCTGCTGTGTGTCAGTGCAAGCGTTGTATGGGCAGGTGGTCAAATCCATCCAGGGGCTCTCCCATACATGCTGAGATCATTGACTGATAAGTATTCCATGATTTTTGCTATGATTATTGCTTATTGATAATAAAATCTATGATTACCTATGTCTCTCTGTTTATTTACTATGGAATCCAAACGAATCCTTGAAACACCCAGGTAGGCTTTGACATCTCTCTCCATGAATGTAATGGAAGGGCAAAACTGCTGGTCAAACACATTGTTTCTCTTCTTCTCTTAAGAAAAGTTTAATGTGCTGGAGATGGAACTTTAGTTTCACAGCATGCATGCAATCCCTGACATGAGAGAAGTGATTCTAGCTCAATGCTGGGCAGCCTTTTGCTCTGCTCCTGTTCAACTCTACAACTGCCATCATAAAAACCAATCACCCAGTGGAAAAACTTTCTTGCAACCAGAATTTGTTCCTGGGCTGTCTCTCTGTCATCAACGCAGGCAGAGGCCTGCAGGGAAGGGAGTGCTGGGGAGCGACGCTTGAGGGCGTTGCTCGATTTCGTTGGCTGCCAGTAGGAAGGTGGTGGGGGAAGATTCAGGTCAGTCCTCCTACGGACAGCATAAGCTCCCCTGCAGGGGAGAGTGAATGCTGGGGAGCGGTGACTAGAGTGCGCGGCTGGAGAGCGTCGGCGATAACTCTTCTGAAGAAGTACCAAAGTGACAAACAAGAGGACAATAGAAATGGATGGTCAGTAAGGTCGCCGATCACTGGATCAACTGGAGGGATGGTCAGAGGATAGCCAAGGTCATACACTGGATCAACTGGAGGGATGGTCAGAGGATAGCCAATGTCATACACTGGATCAACTGGAGGGATGGTCAGAGGATTGCCAAGGTCATACACTGGATCAACTAGGGAGATAACAGAAGCACACAGGACATCCAAGTTAACAAGAAAAAGAGGACCTAGCCCTAACTGAAGACTAGACCTGAAGCGGCTCCAATGCTAAGGACCGAACTGGGTGCCCCATGGAACACTGTGACAGTGCACCGGAAGACAGCGGACGCTGAAAGAAATACACGCCAAGCCGTGACGTCATCCGCGAGGACGGACGAAACCCGGAAGCGCGACGCTGCAGCGAGGCTAAGCTGCGAGCGTGCAACAAGAGGAGAGGAAAACAAAAGCGGAGAGGGGAGCAAACCGTAAAAC
This sequence comes from Rhinophrynus dorsalis, assembly GCA_037306005.1. Taxonomy (NCBI): domain Eukaryota; kingdom Metazoa; phylum Chordata; class Amphibia; order Anura; family Rhinophrynidae; genus Rhinophrynus; species Rhinophrynus dorsalis. Next base: position 162,682,748 of record CM074724.1, read on the forward strand.
GGAGGTGGGGGTAAGATCATAGGATGACACTCTCACTCCTCTTCCTTAAACATACACCTGTCATAGCACAGTATCAAAAAGAAAACCAGAGTAATTATTCTCCTTCACTTAAAGCCTGGGGGTATTGACAGCGTAATAAACCTGCACAATTCTGAAGCAGAGCACTACACTACATGTATTATTCTTTTGAATGCCAGAGGGGTGCGCAAAGCATTATGCACCCTTCAGGACTCAAAGGGTTAACAATGTTTTTATTCCTTACAGTGACAGAGCCATACGGAAGACACTGCAAAGCATTAACTTTCACTGGCTTGTGGCACTCAGAGGGAGTAAAGCAAATGTGTGGCTCAGGAAATGTGACTACAAACCACAGATATTCCAGCATCTTCTATTAAAATGCTGCAAATGGCAGATCCAAAAAAACCCACCCACCTATATCCAAATTTGCAAGTAAGGGAATTCTGGGGTATTATTCTCCTGCTTGTGGTTTAAAGTGTAGGAAAGCTGGAGGTTGGAAAGAAGCTAACATTGAATTAAGCTAAATATTTTTCATGGCAAACATATACCAAATGAAGGAAGGAGAGCATGCCCAGGTATGCTCAGACATCTCTCTCCATGAATGTAATGGAATGGGAAAACTCATGGTCAAAACTGCTGGTCTATTCTTCTTTCAAGGAAAGATTAAAGGGGATGTATCACCTTATAAAAAGGTGTTGCCATCCGCTTTGTTAATAAAAGTTACATGAAAGCTGAGTTTTTAAAAAAATAAAATCTAAATACTTTTAAAGATATGCCATTTGAAGAGCAGAAGAGCTTTGCCAGTCAGCATAGGGTGTCCCATTATGGTGACCAGCAAAGCTCTGGTGCACGTCGCATTTCTCCAGCCACCTCCCTCCAAGCTGCCCCAGGAAGTGCATTCACGCTTCTCTTTGGTGTTCTGTGAAAGGCTCATAGCGTTAACGCAAGCTGAGATTAGCATTATACTGAGGTTGCAACCTCAGTATAATGCTATTCGTAGCTTGCTGTAACGCTAGGAACCGTTCACAGCACACCGAAGGGAAGCGTGAACGCGCTCCCTGGGGCAGCTGGGAGGAGAAATACGACGTGTTGTAGAACTGTGCTGTGCACATAATGTGGAAATGTACAGCACAGAATTTGGCATATCTTTAGAAGTAGTTATTTCTTCTGTGTCCCTATCCATGGCGATAGAGACTAATGGGAATATATAAGCGCCCCCTAGCTGGTGTAGGACCAAACTGAAAATACAAAGGGAAGCTTCCTGCTTCCACTGGCAGTCATTTTGGTCCTACATCAGCTGGGGTAGGGCGCCTTGATTCTCGCTCTCTGCAGAGGTATTTTATCTCCTGTAATTGGGAGAACGGGAAAGACAGGTGTAGAGATATGATATATATAGGTCATTGTATGTGCACTTATAAGACACTATGTGATAATTGGGGATGGATTAGTTTATCATATGTGTAACTGTTATAGTTTTAGGGTTTTTTTATGATTTTTTTTTGATATTGTATCTTTTTTTTATTTTTCTTCTCTCCCTTCCCTAAGTCTCCTGACCACCCCTGTTCAGTCTGTCTCCATTTTGGGATGGGGATAAATAAGTTTTGGAGGGGGAGGTAGTGAGAAGTTAGTATATCACATGGATGCAGCCTGGGTGGTGGGAGGCCAGGTAGACAGGGGAAGATTGATGGAAGAGATATTGTTTGTATGCACCAAGAGGGTTTTATTTGTTGTTGGGAATACCTTCTGATGTCTTCTGGGCATTGACGCAGTCATGGTCCATGCAAGATAGGGGTTTAGATAAACAGGTAATTGGGGGCAAATTATTAAGCTGGAAACAGGTTTTGTGGGGATGGGCCAGGGAGATAGGAAGGTAATTGGGAAATGTGATATTTATTGTCTTTTGGGATGAATATTGTATTATGATATGTTTTTTGATACAATTAGTTTTTTTTTCTTCTTGAAACTGGGAGAACAGGAAAGATAGGTGAAGAGTTGTAATATATAGGTTATTGAATGTGCACTTATAGGATATTATATGTTACTTGGGGATGGATTAATGTACTGGAGAGGTGTCTGTTGTAGTCGGTTTTTTTTTTTCTCCTCTTTCCCCTCTTCTACCCCCTCCCATTTTGGTTTTATGAGTGCCGCAATTTGCCTCTACGTGGCCACGATTTGCGTGGGCTGAAACTTACCTGTTAGGGATAGGGTAAGATGGAGGGTTCAGATGGGACTCAATGAGGATTGGGAGATAGATCCAATGAATAATGACAGGACCTTTATAGAAGGGAGATTTATGAGGCTGTGTAAGTTGAGGTTAATGAGCAGAAGGCAATGGAAGAACAGATCCTTGATTGGGACAAGATTAGCGTGGTCTTGGTAAATGCTCGGGGGATCAATTCCGCATCTAAGAAAACAATGGATGGTGATATTGCCATAGAGGTCTTGTTTCAGGAGCTGGATACTGAGGGCTGGTTTATTATATTAGTATATAAGATTAACAATGAAATGTTTACCCTTGTAAATATATACAGTGGATATAAAAAGTCTACACACCCCTGTTAAAATGCCAGGTTCTTGTGATGTTAAAGAATGAGACAAAGATAAATCATGTCAGAACTTTTTCCACCTTTAATGTGGCCTATAACATGAACAATTCAATTGCAAAACAAACTGAAATCGTTGAGGGGGAAAAATAAAAAACTCACAATAACCTGGTTGCATAGGTGTGCACACCCTTAAACTAATACTTTGTTGAAGCACCTTTTGATTTTTTTACAGCAATCAGTCTTTTTAGGTAGGAGTTTATTAGCATGGCACATCTTGACGTGGCATATTTGCCCACTCTTCTTTGCAAAAGCTCTCCAAATCTGTCAGATTGCGAGGACATCTCCTGGGCACAGCCCTCTTCAGATCACCCCACAGATGTTCAATTGGATTCAGGTCTGGGCTCTGGCTGGGCCATTCCAAAACATTAATCTTTTTCTGGTGAAGCCATGCTTTTGTGGATTTGGATGTGTGCTTTGGGTCGTTGTTGTGCTGAAAGGTGAACTTCCTCTTTCTAATGGACACCTGAAGGTTTTGTGCCAAAATCGGCTGGTATTTGGAACTGTTCATAATTCCCTCCACCCTAAGGCCCCAGTTCCAGCTGAGGAAAAACAGCCCCAAAGCATGATGCTGCCACCACCATGCTTCACTGTGGGTATGGTGTTCTTTGGGTGATGTGCAGTGTTGTTTTTGCACCAAACATACCTTTTGGAAATATGGCCAAAAAGTTCAACTTTGATTTCATCAGACCATACCACATTTTCCCACATGCTTTTGGGGGACTTGACGTTTGTTCTTGCAAACTTCAGCCCAGCTTGGATGTTTTTCTTTGTAAGAAAAGGCTTCTGTCTTGCCACCCTACCCCACAGGCAATTCATATGAATAATACGGGAGGTTGTTGTCACATGTAGCACACACAGCCAGTACTTGCCAGAAATTCCTTCAGTTTCTTTAATGTTGCACTAGGCCTCTTGGAAGCCTCCCTTACTAGTTTTCTTCTCGTCTTCTCATCAATTTTGGAGGGACGTCCAGTTCTTGGTAATGTCTCTGTTGTGCCATATTTTCTCCACTTGATGATGACTGTCTCCACTGTGTTCCATGGTATATCTAATGCTTTGGAAATTCCTTTGTACCCTTCTCCTGACTGATATCTGGTGAAGCCATGCTTTTGTGGATTTGGATGTGTGCTTTGGGTCGTTGTTGTGCTGAAAGGTGAACTTCCTCTTTCTAATGGACACCTGAAGGTTTTGTGCCAAAATCGGCTGGTATTTGGAACTGTTCATAATTCCCTCCACCCTAAGGCCCCAGTTCCAGCTGAGGAAAAACAGCCCCAAAGGATGATGCTGCCACCACCATCCTTCACTGTGGGTATGGTGTTCTTTGGGTGATATGCAGTGTTGTTTTTGCACCAAACATACCTTTTGGAAATATGGCCAAAAATATAATGGTAATGTCTCTGTTGTGCCATATTTTCTCCACTTGATGATGACTGTCTCCACTGTGTTCCATGGTATATCTAATGCTTTGGAAATTCCTTTGTACCCTTCTCCTGACTGATATCTTTCAACAATGAGGTCCCTCTGATGCTTTGGAAGCTCTCTGGGGACCATGGTGTTTGCTCTGAGATGCAACTAAGCAAATATCAGGAAAATCATACTAGAACGGTTGAACTTTATTTGTGATTAATCGGAGTCACTTTAAATGATGGCAGGTGTGTAATGACTTCTATTTAACATGAGATTGAATGTGATTGGTTAATTCTGAACACAGCCACATCCCCAGTTATAAGAGGGTGTGCACACTTTTGCAACCAGGTTATTGTGAGTTTTTTTATTTTCTCCCCTAAACAGTTTCAGTTTGTTTTGCAATTGAATTGTTCATGTTATAGGTCACATTAAAGGTGGAAAAAGTTCTGACATGATTTATCTTTGTCTCATTCTTTAAAGGGATAGTAAAGTCCCCCAAAAAGTATGTTTTAAATGGTAGCTGCACTAAAAAAACACTTAATGCGCTTAATCCTTTCTCTCAAACCGTTATGGTTTGGGAGAAATAAGAAAATAAAGTCCTCCGTTCGCTCCCCTTTCTGCCTGACGAGCTGTAAAACTGTCAGAGGCAGAATCTGGTCGCCCAACTGTAGGCGGCTCTTCAGGAGCGCTGTCATCTAGATATCTAAGTATAATTACTTCATCGGTATGGTCTACAATGTGTGCCTGGCTTGCAAGCACATGTTGTGGACCATTCCGATGAAGTAATTATACTTAGATAGCTAGATGACAGTGCTCCTGAAGAGCCGCTGTCTGGTCCCGGAAGCAGGATTTCACTGTCGTCCAATACAGGTCACTGGTACAATGGGAGGCGTAAGTCCCCTTTAAGTAGGCAGGAACATTCTCTAAATGTATGCAGGGGGGTGGAGCCTCCCTTCTCCCTCTTATGGTGACTCATCCAGTCCCGCCCCCAAATTGTTTGTTCCTGTGTAAGACACACAGATGGAGAACATCTCTCAATCAAGTTTAGTTTCTTTTTTATTTTCTGTCAAATATGGAATACCACCATTAGGCAGGTTACCAGGACTGACAATGCCCTCTCCAAAGTGGCTAGTTTCAGTAGCCAGAGCATTTTGGTGGACCTTGAGCTCTGAAGAGGGAATAATCTTGGTTTCAAGTAACTTCCCTGGGGATTCCTCTCTGAGGTACTCCTTTTTCACTGGTGACCTGAAAACAGAAGATCTGCAGGAAAAGGTGAGCCACCCTTTGAGTGCTGAAGGTCCACTTGTCCCACAGTGTCCCTTAACTGGGCTTGTATTTGGGAGTTCTCATTGCGCACTCCAGCACTCATTGGGTGTTTTTGTATATATATATATATTGTATACATAAGTGTATGTCTGTGGTATTGGAGCAGTTTATATGGAATATTAACCCTTTTTCTGCTGGTTTGACTAGTTTTATAAGGGGTTTTGGGACACTTCCTTTATAGGGTAGTGTTTTATTCTAATGTACATGTGTTTGCTATGTATTTTAACCTTTTTCCCTTTGGGGGTTACTTTTATTAAAAATTATGTACTGCGCCTTTATGGCGCGCTTTACTGCACAGACGCCATTGCTCCTTTACTTTCAATGGGCTTACACTGTTTGGGACGTATCTCTGGAACCGCTTCACTCAGCAACTTCAGAGAGGGCTCTTGCTTCTTGTCTACCCTTGCTCTATCATCCGGTTTATAGTTCAAGTGTGTTGGGGGGGCTTGGGGCGCTGTTTTGGGGTACTTTTTGGGAAAAAACTACATTTCCCATGAACACTCACTTCGCGCCTAATTTCTGATTGGCTCCCGTCGCGGCAGCCATCTTGGGCACTTTTCGCAATCAGTATCCTATACAGAGCTTGGACAATCCTTTGCTCCTCTGCAGACTGACCCTTCGCCTGCCAGAACAGTCTATATTTAGCATTTCTGGGGTGAAATATCAATCTTACACACTACAATTGGGTGATTCATTGTACAGTTGGTTATTTTGACAATGTATGAATGTCTATACCGCTGGAGCTAGGGACTAGACCTATGACTAAGGAAGCTGGGGTTCAGTATCCCTCATTCCTCACTGCTCTTCCTGCCACACAGGGCTACCTAGAGTGTTCTCTGGTCATTTCTGCCCAGCAGGCTGGAGATCCTGGCAGCAACCCAGGGCCTTCCAGCCATGCTATTGAGCCAGCTTGGGTGCAAGAGTTTTAGGCTGCAACTGGGTCCTCTTTACAGCTCTTTGCATCCCAGATTCAGGGGGCATTTCAGTTGAGACAGAACCCCCCGATTATCAGATCCTCCCTGCCTCAACCTCAGGGAGCACCTGATTAGATTCTTCTGAGGAAGAATTGTTGCTAGTTTGGAATGTTGAGGATTGGTGCTCCTTTGGATTCTTTCAGGTCTCTTAAGGGACCCATTTGTAGCTGATCCTGAACCCTCTACTGAGGAACTGATCAGGGCTGTATTACCCACTCTCAACATTCCATCGGTTCAGGAGGTTCACTCTGTTCCCTTTGATGTTTTTCAGGTGTCTGTGAAGCCCCTTGAACATGGACCAGACAAGTCCTCTTCAGTGTCTAGAATATTTGCTAAACCTTTTCCCTTTTCTCAAACAGAAATGGCTACATGGGTTCATTCCTTTAACGTGGACGCACCCATATCTAGACTGTCTCAACTTACTGTCTACATGTTTCTGACGCTGCAAGATTGGACTTCTTTTGGTCCGCTATGATTCCAGCCTTTGCTGTAGCATGGGTTGACCGGGCTGTTGCAGTCTGGACTGTGCAACCCACTGGAGGTCTGTCCGAATGCGCTTCCTTCGGAGTCATTGTGTCTCCTTGCTATTGTCTCTTTAGATCAATGCTATTTTTCTGCTCCTGCCCTTGATGCCGGGCAAGGGCCCCCACTACTTCTGTGGTGGTTTGGCGTGCGCTTTGACTTGAAATTGATTTGCTCTCATTGCCTCCAGGAAAGTTTTCCTTTCTTTGCTTTTTTGAGGGTACTTCCTTGTTTGGTTCCAAACTAAGGAACTGACTAAAGGGCTTTAGGGGTTAGTGCCTCTTCTACCCTTGGTTTCTAACCAAATAATTAAATATAAGGGTTGCCGTTTACGTGGAACCGGTCTTTTTGTTCCTTTTCTCTCAGTCACGTTCAACGAACCAGGTGGTTCTATCTGTTCCGCGTTCCTTCCAGAACATGAGGCAATTGCAGCCCTAGGCTGTTTACAAGCCCAGGATTTCGTGACTGCTTTGGAATGTCCTTTGACACCGTGGGATTATTCAGTGTCGGACTTGTGAGCTTTTCTGGTGGTGTCTGAGGGATGCTAGATCCCTTTTCCTTCCCACCTTTTCGCCTTTAATTTCTCGTTCTTCTCAGGTAAACGAGAGTAGCCGTCTATTTGAAGACGCTTTTCCGGGTCTCTGGACAAGGATGTCCTGGAATAGGTCCCCCCCTGCGGTCAGGGGTTCAGGATTCTATTCTAGCCCCTTTGTGGTGACAAACAACAATTAATAAATGAACAGAAGGGTTGTCGGATTTCACCTCATTTTGGATCTGAAAGATCGTAATTCCTTTGTAGTGCAGTCTCCTTTTCATCAGGAGTACCTGCTCACAGTATTCGCTGCGGGGGGTTTCTAGCTCCTCTGGACATTAGGATGCGTTTTGCACTTACCAGTCCTTCTAGAGAGCAGGCGGTATTTGGGTTTGCCTGCGCCTGAGGTCATTTTCAGTTTCGGCCTTCCATTGGTCTGTCATCAGCCCCAGGTTTCCAATGGGGCTGGAGGTCTTGATATCCGTCTCCTTTTCATCAGGAGTACCTGCTCACAGTATTCGCTGCAGGGGGTTTCTAGCTCCTCTGGACATTAGGATGCGTTTTGCACTTACCAGTCCTTCTAGAGAGCAGGCGGTATTTGGGTTTGCCTGCGCCTGAGGTCATTTTCAGTTTCGGCCTTCCATTGGTCTGTCATCAGCCCCAGGTTTCCAATGGGGCTGGAGGTCTTGATATCCGTCCTCTGTCAGGACGGCATCACACTTCTTCTTCACGGACCACTTGCATTACGCAAGCATCAGCTGTGGGCCGTCTTCTTCTTCAGCAGGTCCAGACCTGTATTCTGTTCCTTCTTTTCATGGTTGGATTGTGAAATAGGGTTAGTCAGACCCTGTTCCGTTTCACCTCCTGGGTCTTCTGTTCGATCTTGGAGGTCCATGGTTTTCCTTCTGGACTAGGTAACCATCAACTTGCTCGAAGGATCCTATAATCCTATCCCGCGATCGGATTCTGGCCTTGTGGTTATTCGCTGGTGGGGTGGTTCATCTCCACAATTGCGGCGGTTCCATTTACCATGGTTCACGCCAGGGAACCTCGAGGTTTGCAATATGGAGGTCCAACCAGATCTTCTGAAGCTAACGCTCTCTCTCCTCAGGTCGAGTTGAGCTTGGAGTTGGTGGTTGGGTTTTTTCCATCTCCTACTGGGTAGATCTTTTCTACTTCCCTCTGGACCGAGGTCTCATTGGATGTCAGCCTCCTGGACTGGGGAACTGTTCTGGGTCGTTTTAGCGCCCAGGGGAAGTGGTTCATGAAGGAGTCCCTTCTTTCCATCTTCGTGTGCTTCACCTGGTGGACGAATCCAACAATGCCACGGCAGTGTCTTATTTCATCAGTCAGGGAGGGACACGAAGTCTCGCCACTTGATTAGAGGTCTAGGCCATTCTGTCCTAGGCAGAGGTTCTTGTTCCTGTCATGCTGCAGTGCTCATTCCAGGAGTGGACACCGTCTTGACAGACTTCCTCAGTCGTCACGCGGTCGACATTGAACGTGGACCTGCATTAGGATATGTTTCGTCTCCTAGTTTGAGATGGGGGATTCCCCAGTGGATCTACTGTCAATGGGATGCAACGGGAAGGTTAAGTCGTTTTGCGCTCTGTCGAGAGACTCCTTAATTCTGATGCTGATGCATGTCCTTACTTGGACGTCCTCTCTGGCCATCTTTCTTCTCTCCCTATGTTAATAGGGGTGTTCCGGACATTGTAATTGTATGTTGTCCGATGTTTTCGATTGTTCTGGATTGATATGTCAACCATGGTATCTGGGGGTTTGACCCTATCCGTGGTGGAGTCATTTTGGCTCTCCTCTCGTCCAGCTCTTCTTCTTCTACAGGGTTCTCTGTGGATGACTATGTTCTTCGGCTCAATTTGTTGGCCTATATGTTGGATCCTCGATTTTGAGGTGACAGGGGTTTTCTCCTGCTGTGGCGGCTACTATGCTGCGTGCTTCTCAGCCGTTTCTTCCACGATCTATCACTGAATCTGGTCGACCTTGTGTCCTGGTGTGCTGACAGGGATCTGTCTCATGCTTTTCCTCTTCCTACTGTCCTGGCCTTTTTGCAGGACGGTCTCTATACGGAGCTCAGTCAGAGTTCTCTGTAAGTTCAGACTTCGGTGCTCTCTTGTCTTTTTCCAGGAGCGTTTGCTGTTTTTCCTGATGTCAGGATTCTCTTCCACGGTGTGGCTTATGGTCGTCCTGCCTTTAGGAGTCCAGCTCCTCCGTAGGACCTTATTTGGTTTCGGGGGTTCTTCAGCGCCCCCCTTCGAGTCCTTGGCTACTATTGCTTTACACTTTTGTCTTGGAAGCTAGTCTTCCTTCTGGCTATTGTTTTAGTTCGCCGTGGGATGGCGGAATTCCAAGCTCTGTCTTGTGAACCACCTTATCTAGTGTTCCACTAGGCTTAAGCCGTGCTTCGTATTTATACGGAGTTCTTGCCTGAGGTGGTCTCGAGTTTCACATCAATCAGGATCTTGTGGTGCCCTCTTTCTGCCCTAATCCTTCCTTTGACATGGAGTGGAATCTCCACTTGTTGAATGGTGCGTTGTCTTAAGTTTTATGTTCATCGCACTGTGTCCATTAGGAAGTCTGATGCTCTGTTCGTCATTCCTCAGGGTCCTAGGGGAGGGGGACGGGCATCCAGGGTAATCATTGCATCTTGGATAGGTCTACTATTCGTACGGTTACGAATTGAGGAATAAGCATGTTCCTTTTTGGGTTCCTGCTCTTTCTAGGTCACTTGGGGCCTCTTGGGCCTACAAGAATCCAGCGCGTGCTGACCAGCTGTGCTGGGCGGCCACTTGGGTTTCTGTACACACCCTTTCGGAGCACTACCGTGCGGATGTACTGGCCTCTGCTGATGCCAGCTTTGGGAGGAAGGTCCTGGAGGCAGTTTCGCCTGTCTAGGGTCTTCTTCTTCTGTAGTTCTCAGTGATTCCTTACTGTTGAGCTCTGGGGGCTCAAGTTCAGTATGCTGTGTACCAGTTTCTGGGGTCTGTTTTACCCCTAGTTGGTGTCCGTTTACACTCCCGTGTTGTTGGGACCTCTGACCGTTAGGTTCTTGGTGGTCCTGGTGTTTCTGGGGGCCTTGCGCCTGGTCCTTGCCTTCTTCCCGCCTCTGGGAAAGCTCAATGTTTGTACATCCCATTGTACCAGTGACCTGTATTGGACGACAGTGAAAATAGGATTTTAGTCTTACCTGTTAAATCCTTTTCACTTAGTCCATACAGGTCACTGGTCTCCCACCCTGTCAAGGGACCATGCTTGGCTCTCCTGTGGCATTCAGTGGGAGACCTTTGGGGCATGCTCACAGGAGTCTTCTTTCCTTCTTCTATCTAGTCTACTTCGTTCTCAAACAATTCTGGGGGCGGGACTGGATGAGTCACCTTAAGAGGGAAGGGAGGCTCCACCCCCCTGCATACATTTAGAGAATGTTCCTGCCTACTTAAAGGGGACTTACGCCTCCCATTGTACCAGTGACCTGTATGGACTAAGTGAAAAGGATTTAACAGGTAAGACTAAAATCCTATTTTCATGACATCCGCTGTACAGTGGACACATGAGAAGGGGGAGGAAGCAGAGGTCTTTATTACATCTCTCAAACCATAACGGTTTGAGAGAACAGATTAAGCATATTAAATGTTTTTTTAGTGCAGCTACGATTTAGAACATACCTTTTTTGGGACTTTACTATCCCTTTAACATCACAAGAACCTGGCATTTTAACAAGGGCGTGTAGACTTTTTATATCCACTGTATGCCCCTAATAAGCTCCCTATAGCATTCTTAAAGAAAGCGTTGAAAAAAACGGGAAAAGTAAAACAGGGTAGAGTCCTTATAATGGGGGATTTTAACTGTGTACCGGACCCAGATGTAGATCGGAGATCTGCAAGAGAGGTTAAAATAAATAAGAAAGAGGTTAATCAATTCCACCAACTCCTCAGGAGCAATGAAGTTAGCGATATATAGTGGGTGTTTCAGTCGTCAGATATTGATTATACATTACTCTAGACAGTTCAGTTTGTATTCCAGAATTGATTTAATGCTGGGCAATAGTTCAATGTTGCATACTGTTAAAAAATTTTATATAGGATCTATCACATGGTCAGATCGCTCCCCTCTGGTTATTGAGTATGAGGATGTCTATGATAAAAGAAATAGAGACTGAAGATTAGATATTCAGTTGTTGAATAAATCCAAGAACTTGGAAAGCATTAAAGAGGCAATAAATTTATATTTTGATGAGAATGGGAAAGGGGAGGTTTCAGTGGTAGGAGTATGGTGTGTGTATAAGTGTGTTATTTGTGGGCATTTGATAAAAATAGCTGCTATTGAAAGGTAGAAAGCTTTAACTGTACTATCTACATTATATATAGAATTAGCCAATTTGAGGAAATGCAATAAGGCTAGTCCTGCAAGGGGCACGGCAAAGAAAATAGAGGAGATGGATGTAACGGTTTGTACGACACTCAGACTCAGTAGGTTAGAATAAAACACAGTTTTATTAAAAGACACAATGAAAATTCCCTTAGCGGGCTATAGCGTATCACAGCTGAATAGACAGGAAATTATAGGTCATAGACATATGCCCACACAGACCCAGTGTACAATGAGTTGGATGGTACAGATACTGTCACAGGTCAGGCATAACAAGGCAACTCAGCACAGCATGGGTTAAAGTCCAATGATATAATCAGTCTCTGATGTGGTGTGTTCAGTAACGCCCAGTATGATGGATAACAGCTATCAGGAGACTGTGGTGCGAGAATGGAGAAAAGCACCTAGATCTGCAGAGCAGAGCAGAGACTTATACCCTCTACCGTAGCAGTAACGGTGGCCACACAATACTCTACAAGAGCTGAACGGACTTGAGCCACGGGCACCCGACCGGTGCAGTAACGGAAGCAACAGTACTCTGCACGAGCTTAGTTAAGTTGAGCTAATGACACCCGACCGGTGCAGTAACGGAGGCAACAGTACTCTGCACGAGCTTAGTTAAGTTGAGCCAATGACACCCGACTGGTGCCGTCACGGAGGCAACAGTGGCACTGCAAGAGTGACGGATGGCTCAGCAGTAACGGAGGCAACAATAGCTCTGCAAGAGTTAACGGAAGGCTCAGCAGTAACGGAGGCAATAATAGCACTGAAAGAGTAAACGGGAGGCTCAGCAGTAATGGAGGCAACAGTGGCTCTCTGTCTGGCAGGCCCAGACTAGGCGGAAGTCAGAATGTCCCCCAGGCGACACGATGAGCAGGAACTGGAGAGCTGGGCTGGATCTCGGAGCAGGAACGTTAGACAAGCCGGGTCAGGTCACGGAGCAGGAACGTCAGTCAGGCCGGGTCGAATCACGGAGCAGGAACATCAGACAAGCCAGGTCAGGTCACGGAGCAGGAACGTCAGCCAGGCCGGGTCGAATCACGAAGCAGGAACCAGAAGCAGAGTAGTCAAACAGGCCAAGTCGGTACACGGGAACACAGCAACGCAAGTAAGCACTGGTACAGGAACACCACGAAAGGGCACCAGACAGGTGCCAGAGGCCCAGTATAAAAAGGCCATATTGGGTGGGCCAAATCAAGCTCAGCCAATGGGAGCGCAGCACACAGAGACTGACAGGAAAAAGCACGGGCACCGTGATAGTACCCCCCTCTCAAAGACCCCCTCTCCTGGCAGAGGGTCCTGGTTTCTGGGGATATTTAGAGTAAAAATTGCGCAATAACCTAGGGGCATGAAGGTCCTTCTGATTGACCCATGAACGCTCTTCAGGGCCATAGCCCTTCCAATTGACCAAATATTGCAATTTTCCTCTAAATCTCCGTGAATCAATTATGCTTTGAACTTCGTACTCCTCTTGGCCTTAAACATACACAGGCCCAGGAACCACCGGTGTGGTAGTGTAGCGGTTGCATACCAAAGGTTTTAGGAGGGACACATGGAACATGTTATGTATGCGCACAGATGCTGGGAGTTCCAATGCATAAGAAACAGGATAAACTTTGCAGATCACCCTGAAGGGACCAATGAACCGTGGAGCCAGCTTATTGGATGGAACTTGCAAATTAAGGTTTCTGGAGGAGAGCCATACCCTGTCCCCAACCTGGAAGGAGACCTCTGGCAGCCGTCTACGATTGGCATGTCGCTGAAATGACTGAGGGTCCTTTGAACCTGTGCCCAAGTGGAGCGGAGTTGCTCAATATGCTCGTCCAGAGCTGGAATCTGCTGCGACTGGAATGAGTCCGGGAGCAGGCATGGCTGAAACCCGTAGTTGATGATGAACGAGGAGCTCCCGGACGATGAATTAACTGCACAATTCCTGGCGAACTCTGCCCACAGCAACAGGTCGGCCCAGTTATCATGATGGTCAGTAACAAAACAGCGCAGGAACTGCTCCAGTCCCTGACTGGCACACTCAGCGGCCCCATTGGTCTGGGGATGGTAGGCGGAAGAAAAGGACAATTGGATGCCCATCTGGCTACAGAATGCCCACCAAAACCTAGACACGAATTGGCTCCCCTGGTCAGACACCACAACTCTGGGAACCCCATGCAAGCGGAACACTTCTCTAGCAAACACCACTGCCAGTTCCTGGGCTGAAGGAAGACCAGAAAGGGGTACGAAATGAGCCATCTTAGAGAATCTGTCAACCACCATCAAGATAAATGTATAGCCCCTGGACACTGGCAGTTCTCCCAGGAAATCAATGGATATGTGGGACCATGGGCGTTCCCCATTAGGTACAGGTTGAAGTAAGCCCAATGGGAGGTGTCTGGGGGTTTTGACACGAGCACAGGTGGCACAGGCTGTAGTGAATGTGGAGCAATTGGCTCTAAGGGAGGGCCACCAAAAAACTTGTGAGAGAGACCATATTAATTGATCCCTCCCAATATGCCCAGCAGCCCTAGATGAGTGATATGTCTCAAGCAGATGGGTACAGAACGGCTCATCCACAAAACACTTGCCAACTGGGGTTTCTGGAGGTGCCGTAGCCTGGGTAGCCAAAATTTCTTCCCCCAGTGGTGAAGTGATACTAGTATGTACAGTAGCCAGAATACGATCAGGCTGAATGATAGGCACGGGAGGCTCATCCTTCTCTACCTCTGGCCCGAATTGTCTAGACAGGGCATACGCCCTAACGTTTTTAGAGCCCGGCAGGTAGGATACTACAAAATTAAATCAGGATAGAAACAGTGCCCATCTAGCCTGGCGGGAGGACAACCTTTTCGCTTCTGAGAGATAAGTCAGATTCTTGTGGTCAGTTAAAATTAACACAGGAGTTCTAGTGACCTCCAGTAGGTGACGCTATTCCTTCAACGCAAGAATAATAGCCAGGAGTTCTCTGTCACCAATTTCATAATGGCTTTGGGCACTCGAAAGTTTCTTTGAGAAGAACCCAAAAGGTCTCAAGGTGCCATCCGCAACTGGGCGCTGGGACAGTACTGCCCCTACCCCTATTTCGGAGGCATCAACTTCCAATGTAAACGGCAAAGCAGGGTTGGGGTGGGACAGTACAGGAGCAGATGCAAAAGCAGACTTCAATGTCTCAAAAGCATTTTCAGCTTCCTCAGACCATTGAGATGGATTAGCACCCTTGTGCGTAAGGTCAGACAGAGGTTTAACCCCTTAGCGACCCTTGACGTACCAGGACCGTCAAGGGTAAATGTGATCCAGCGACCCTTGACGGTCCTGGTACGTCAAGGGTTAAACTCTTCCATCGCGGCCGCACGGAGCGATGGAAGAGTTCAAACCGTTTGTTACTAAGTGTCCCGGTATTGGGACACTTAGTAACAAGCGGCAGAAACATTGATCATTGGAAAACGACCGTTCGATCGGTGACCAATGGGACTCACCCCATCTGCTGCCGCTCCCACTGAACTCATCCCCAGTAAAACTAGGAGTAGAATATGTGCGCGCCACGCTGTCGCCATCAAAACAAAGCACGGCGCGCACAACAGTGACGTCATCGCGACTCTCGATCGGGAATCCAAAACAACAGATCCCCGGTCGGACGGACAAAATCCAAGGCAACATATCAATACTATTAAAACAAATAATAAAACAACATTCTCTGATATAAACACCTTACATATTACAATGTTGTTGTATTCTACTCCTAGTTTTACTGGGGATGAGTTCAGTGGGAGCGGCAGCAGATGGGGTGAGTCCCATTGGTCACCGATCGAACGGTCATTTTCCAATGATCAGTAATCACTATGTTTAAATAAGATTGATTTCAACGGCTCCTGTGTATGTTTTTTGTGTATACTCTATCATTGTATATCTTTGATAAAGCGGCGTTGAGCCGTGAAACGCGTTAGATTTTTTTGATAGAGGTATAGTTTCTCTTATTATTAAATATATTTTTTAATTTTGGAGCCGTTTTTTATCTCTTTTTATTTTGTTCACTTTGGACATAGTTTGGACACTGTCCGGGCACTTATACCCGAACGGAGACGGGTTTATTTTCTCCGTATGTGTTTGAGTCAGCAATTGATCAGCTGACCAGTATACTTGTGAGTATCCATTTACAATCTTTTTTCCTCCGTTTATCTGGAACGTATTACACTATTGGGCACCCCCTTGTTTCCTACAGTGGTGTCTATATTGAAGAGAGGGCTTTTCTGGAGGAGCAGCCTGGTTGTGGAGTACAGAAAAGGAGGAATTACTAAAGTTTGGGGCAGCTATTAATTTCCCCAGTGCGATTTTAGCTGCTTCTACACATAAGTGTATGTGCAGCATATTCTTTTGTGAGTATAACTCACTGTGGTGATTCTGGTGAAGGGTGATTGTTTGAAGATTCAACACAGGGGAGCGCCTCCTGTTTCTCTCTCTTCTTTTGTTTGTCTATACACTTTTGGGGAGATATCTTAAAAAAGAGCACTGTTACACAGCCCCAAATGAGACATGGCACCAGTAACGCAAGCTGTGAAGATTCAAAGTGTGAACCTGGAAATGCGCATGTTCCAATTTGGCACCCGTAGCTCCCCCAAACCATGAGAAAGCTATGCATATGGGGTATTGCCGTACTCAGAAGAAGGAGCTGAACACTAATCAATTCTGTTTATAAAATCTTCACCTATTCTGTGCTTGAAATTCACATCAACATTGAAGGCAAAGTGTGAAAAATGCTGAATTTTTTTTACTTACGTCACATTTTCACAGGATTGGTGGTAAAATGGCTGTGTATAAAATTGGAAAACACACCTAAAACGAGAGCCCGGGGTGTCTACTTTCCAAAAATATACACTTTTGGGGGGAAATCTTAAAAAATGAGCACTGTTACACAGCCCCAAATGAGACATGGCACCAGTAATGCAAGCTGTGAAGATTCAAAGTGTGAACCTGGAAACGCGCATGTTCCAATTTGGCCCCCGTAGCTCCCCCAAACTATGAGAAAGCTATGCATATGGGGTATTGCCGTACTCAGAAGAAGGAGCTGAACACTAATCAATTCAGTTTATAAAATCTTCACCTATTCTGTGCTTGAAATTCACATCAACATTGAAGGCAAAGTGTGAAAAACGCTGTTTTTTTACTTATGTCAAGTTTATGAGAAAGTGGTGGTAAAATGGCTGTGTAAAAAATTTGAAAACACACCTAAAATGAAAGCTGGGGGTGTCTACATTCCAAAAATATACACTTTTGGGGGGAAATTCTAAAGTGCAGCACTGGAACATAGCCCAAAATGAGTAATGGCATCAGTTAACCAAGATATGAAAATTCAATATTTGTTCAAAATTGGGCCCCGTAGCTCCCCCAAACCTTGAGAAACCTATGCATATGGGGTATTGCCGTACTCAGAAGAAGGAGCTGAACACTAAACAATGCATT
The DNA here is from genome assembly GCA_037306005.1 of Rhinophrynus dorsalis. NCBI lineage: Eukaryota > Metazoa > Chordata > Amphibia > Anura > Rhinophrynidae > Rhinophrynus > Rhinophrynus dorsalis. Next base: position 162,699,964 of record CM074724.1, read on the forward strand.
TTTAAAAATCTTCACCTATCATGTGCTTGAAATTCACATCAACATTGAAGTGCAAGTGTGAAAAACGCTGTTGTTTTAACTTACGTCAAGATTTACGAGCGATTGGTGGTAAAATGGCTGCGTAAAAAAATTGAAAACATACATAAAATGAAAGCCTGGGGTGTCTACTTTCCAAAAATATATACTTTTGGGGGGAAATCTTAGAGTGGAGCACTGTTACACAGCCCCAAATGAGACATGGCACCAGTGATGCAAGCTGTGAAAATTCAAAGTGTGAAACTGGAAACGCGCATGTTCCAATTTGGGCCCCGTAGCTCACCCAAACCTTGAGAAACCTATGCATATGGAGTATTGCCGTACTCAGAAGAAGGAACTGAACACTAAACAATGCATTTTTAAAAATCTTCACCTATCATGTGCTTGAAATTCACATCAACATTGAAGTGCAAGTGTGAAAAACGCTGTTTTTTTAACTTACGTCAAGATTTACGAGCGATTGGTGGTAAAATGGCTGCGTAAAAAAATTGAAAACATACATAAAATGAAAGCCTGGGGTGTCTACTTTCCAAAAATATATACTTTTGGGGGGAAATCTTAGAGTGGAGCACTGTTACACAGCCCCAAATGAGACATGGCACCAGTGATGCAAGCTGTGAAAATTCAAAGTGTGAAATTGGAAACGCGCATGTTCCAATTTGGGCCCCGTAGCTCTCCCAAACCTTGAGAAACCTATGCATATGGGGTATTGCCGTACTCAGAAGAAGGAGCTGAACACTAAACAATGCATTTTTAAAAATCTTCACCTATCATGTGCTTGATATCAACAGTAGTATTGAAATGTAAGTGTGAAAACTGCAAAAAAACAAAATATTACCACAATTTTGAAATTTTTTTCTGGAAAAATAGCTGCATGAAAAACTCCAAAATTCTCCTGATTATTTACCTTATGTTGTGTAGTTTTCAGAAACATATACCTTTGTGGGACATTTTTGGTTCTGGCACCGTCAGCTAAGCTATGATGCTCACATGCCAATTGTTGAAAAATCACAAGTTGAAAATAACGGCAGCCATCTTGCAATATTTACCTTGTAAATGTGAGTAAAGGACTAAAATACTAGGCATATGGGGTACTCTTATATTCAGGAGAAGCAAATGAATATATTTAGGGGTATTTTTTTTTCATTAACTAATAATATGCAAATCCTGACAGAAAAATGTAAGCAAAATGTTGTTTTTTTTAAGTTTTTTTCCTCTTTTTTTCTATTTTAATCAAATTAAACAATGAGGTATTAATATAATTGTGGTATCAAAAGAAAGCCCTACTTGTGCTTAAAAAAACAGTATATAATTTATGTGGGTGCACAAAAGGAATTAAAGAGAAAATATGGTTGAACAAAGACATAGTCAAAAAAGTCAAAATTGCTCCGGTCCTTAAGTCAAATCAAGCTCAGATTTTCCCGGTCCTTAAGGGGTTAACAATCGTGGAAAAGTTCTGCATAAATTTCCTATAATAATTGGCAAAGCCAAGGAAGCATTGAATAGCTTTTAACCCCTTGGGACGTGGCCATTGTAAAACAGCTGCGAGTTTCTCCTGGTCCATGGCAATTCCATGTTTAGAGATCACGAAACCCAGGAAAGGCACTTTGGACCTGTGAAACTCGGATTTTTCCAATTTACAAAATAGTTTATTTTTGCGTAAACGAAGCAAGACCTCGGACACATCCTTGATGTGTTGGGCTAGATTAGCAGAATGTATAAGTATGTCATCAACGTATACGACAACACACGACTGAAGCATGTCACGGAGGATGTCATTGATAAACTCTTGAAATACTGCAGGTGCGTTACATAGGCCAAAAGGCATAACTAGGTATTCATAATGCCCAGACCTAGTATTAAATGCCGTTTTCCACTCATCCCCAGCCTTAATTCTAATCAGGTTATACGCAGCCCGTAGATCAAGTTTCATAGAAATGGAGGAACCTTTTAACCTGTCAAATAGTTCCGTAATAAGTGGCATGGGGTAGGCATTCTTAGATATGAGTTTATTCAGCCTGCGGTAATCAATACAAGGTCTTAATTCGCCATTTTTTTTTTTCACAAAAAAGAAACCGGCGCTAGCCGGAGAAGTAGACTTGCGTATAATCCCTCTTTTAAGGGCGTCATCGATGTAGTCCTCCATAGCCTTATTCTCATCGCACGACAGTGTGTACGTGTGACCCCGGGAGACACCACGCCCGGAGGCAAATCAATAGCGCAATCATAAGTTCTGTGCTGCGGCAATGCGCTAGCCTCTCCCTTACTGAATACATCACTGAATTTGCGGTATTCAGCTGGCACGGAGGGAGAGGTACATAAAATCTTAACTGGGTGCAACAAACAGTGCTCCATACAATACTCAGACCACGATCTGACCTCACATCTCTGCCACTCAAACTGAGGATTATGCAGATGTAGCCATGGGAACCCCAGAATGACCGCATGATGAGGGGAATGAATTATCTGGAAACGCAATTCCTCCTTGTGGAGGGCCCCAATAGACATGGTAATAGGAATAGTTTCCATTGTAATCAGCGCTGGTTCCAATGGTCTGCCGTCAATAGCTTCAATGGCTAAGAGGGAATCCCTTTTGACCAAAGGAATTTTATGTAACTCGGCAAATGAACAATCCATGAAGTAACCGGCTGCACCAGAATCCACCAGGGCCAGAACCTCAACTGGCTGTTCTGCCCATGAAAATACCACCTGGATAGTGGGTTTCTGTGTCTAGGGACTGCTGTACACCACCTAGGGCCTGTCCCCCAAGGTACCCTAGGTGTGTTCGTTTCCCGGGCGTACAGGACAAGTGCGTAGTAGGTGCCCAGCCTTGCCACAGTATAAACATAGACCCTGCCTCCTGCAGTGTGCCCGTTACTCCCTTGTGAGTTTGGTGAACCCGAGTTGCATTGGTTCGCTGGACTCAGGTAAACGGTCAGGAGGCATGGGAGGCGAGGGAGGCATGGGTGGGTTCAAAAGGCTGCTTTGCCTATAGTTTCTAGACCTCGGCCTCAGATCTTTGGCCATGCGTCTTTCAGGAATATGAGAATCGATTAGCATGACATAATCAATGTATTCGTCCAAGTCATTGGGTACATTTCTCAAAGCTATTTCATCTTTGATATGGTCAGCCAGACCTTGGGCAAAAGCTGCCACTAACGCCTCGTTATTCCATCCTACCTCTGCTGCCAATGTACGAAATTCTATGGCATAATCACCCACGGTACAATTACCCTGTTGTGCCTCCATCAATCTTGGCAGCAGAGGCAGCTCTGCCAGGGACCTCAAACACTCTTCGGAACATTCGTACAAACTCCCTGAAGTCCTGAGTGCAGGGTATGGCATTCTCTCACAGAGGATTGGCCCAAGCCAGGGCTCTGCCCGTTAGCAAAGATATCATGAACCCGACCTTGCTCCGGTTGTTTGGGAAGGCATGAGGCGTTAGTTCCAAGAATATCTCTAATTGATTAATAAACCCTCTACATAGGGTAGGTATGCCATCATATCTGAGCGGTAACGGCGCCGCCGCCGTTAATCCTCTAGTCAGTGCAGCAGAAATCACGGAATGATTCTCCGGTGTCAAAACTGGGGGGACCACCGGATTCTGACTGGGTTTATCAAGGTGTACCATACGCTCAAGCAATGTCTGCAAGGCCAGTGCCAACTGGTCCAGGCGCTGCTCATGCACATCCATCCTCCAGTGGATGTTCTGTGAATTACCTTCACCTTTACTGTCTGAGGTCATGGCCCTTTTGTACTGTAATGGTTTGTACGACCCTCAGACTCAGTAGGTTAGAATAAAACACAGTTTTATTAAAAGACACAATGAAAATTCCCTTAGCGGGCTACAGCGTATCACAGCGGAATAGACAGGAAATTATAGGTCATAGACATATATACCATGAGTTGGATGGTACAGATACTGTCACAGGTCAGGCATAACAAGGTAACTCAGCACAGCATGGGTTAAAGTCCAAAGATATAATCAGTCTCTGATGTGGCGTGTTCAGTAACACCCAGTATGATGGATAACAGCTATCAGGAGACTGTGGTGCGAGAATGGAGACAAGCACCTAGATCTGCAGAGCAGAGCTGAGATTTATACCCTCTGCCGTAGCAGTAACGGAGGCCACACAATACTCTGCAAGAGCTGAACGGACTTGAGCCACGGGCACCCGACCGGTGCAGTAACGGAGACAACAGTACTCTGCACGAGCTTAGATAAGTTGAGCCAATGGCACCCAACTGGTGCCGTCACTGAGGCAACAGGACTCTGCACGAGCTTAGTTAAGTTGAGCCAATGATACCCGACTGGTGCAGTAACGGAGGCAACAGTACTCTGCACGAGCTTGGTTAAGTTGAGCCAATGGCACCCGACCGGTGCCTTCGCGGAGGCAACAGTGGCACTGCAAGAGTAACGGATGGCTCAGCAGTAACGGAGGCAACAATAGCTCTGCAAGAGTTAATGGAAGGCTCAGCAGTAACGGAGGCAACAATAGCTCTGCAAGAGTTAATGGAAGGCTCAGCAGTAACGGAGGCAACAATAGCACTGCAAGAGTAAACGGGAGGCTCAGCAGTAACGGAGGCAACAGTGGCTCTCTGTCTGGCAGGCCCAGACTAGGCGGAAGTCAGAATGTCGCCCAGGCGACACGATGAGCAGGAACTGGAGAGCTGGGCCGGATCTCGGAGCAGGAACGTTAGACAAGCTGGGTCAGGTCACGGAGCAGGAACGTCAGCCAGACCAGGTCGAATCACTGAGCAAGAACGTCAGACAAGCTGGATCAGGTCACGGAGCAGGAATGTCAGCCAGGCTGGGTCGAATCACAAAGCAGGAACCAGAAGCGGAGTAGTCAGACGGGCCAAGTCGGTACACGGGAACACAGCAACACAAGCACTGGTACAGGAACACCACGAAAGGGCACCAGACAGGTGCCAGAGGCCCAGTATAAAAAGGCCATACTAGGCGGGCCAAATCAAGCTCAGCAAATGGGAGCGCAGCACACAGAGACTGACAGGAAAAAGCATGGGCACCATGAGAACGGACAAATTAACAAACAATTAATGAATAACTTAGCATGGGCACTGGAACAATTCAAGATACGATGTTACCATAGGGGTAATAGGCCGGACTCACTCATGACCAATAGGTTGAAAAATTAAAATAGGGAAAGGATTATAATAAAGATCAGAGATGGGAATAAATTGGTGTTGAACCCAGATAAGATTGGAAAGGCTTTTGCAAACTATTATCAAAGTTTGTATAATTTACCAAAAGAGGGAACAGATAGTAGATTAAGAGATTATTTTGAAAATATGAATCTCCCTAGAATAAGTGGGGATCAGTTAGAAGAGCTAAATAAAACAATATCGGAGTTAGAGGTAGCGAAAGCGATAGACAGGTTAAAGGTTAAAACGGCCCCAGGACCAGATGGGTTTCTCAACGTATATTATAAATTATTTAGAGGTGAGTTAAAGACTGAAATGGCTTCATTATTCAATGCCTTGGCAGATATGGGCAAATCAGGGCCGGCCCTTACATGGGTCCCGGTGGGGCCATAGACCCAGGCAGCACTTTTTCAGGGGCGGCAATTTGCTGCCCCAAGGCATGCACAGGTGCATCATAGGCATAGCAAGGCAGGGACACAACTTCTTCTTCTGACATACCAACTCCTCCCAGACACCACACAGAACCCCCTCCCAGCCTCTCTGCGACCCCCACAGCATGGACACACAATCCCCACTCTCACTCCGTGTCACAACCGTCTCTTTCCCCTCAGAAAAACTTTAACCAACAAGTCGAAGCGGCGTGCACACGGGTGCCCTCTGCTGGTCACAAAGCATTATGACACAGTTGCAACAATAACATGGATGACACAGAGGTTCCTTGCTGCATGCAGCAGTAGTGACAGCACTTCTCTCCAGACACAGCATCCAACATGTTGACATTGACTTATGTATATTTCAACGCTCACATGCAACAGAGGCTGACCTGCTAGATAAAAGTGTTGCAATTCTGGAGCAATTCTTCCCCTATATCACAATTTGTTTACCTGAGGATTACACCACTTTGTATATCAGCCTCACTGATGTGCCCAGATTTTCTCTTTAGTGCAGGATACTTATGAAATGTTCATTCTTCATGGCTGCATTAGAATCAATACAACCAGACAACATATGTTTTCATTGAGAGTCTGCTTGCATTATCAGTATGTAGGAGGGCTGGTCACTGCATTATGAAGGCAAGCCTGGAGAAAATATGGTGTAAAATAATTGTGTAGCTTTGCAGATTGATTAGAGAGGTCTTTCTAAAACGGTTCAAATGAGTTTTGCTCAGGAATTGCACCAAACTGCTGGATGACACACAAACATAAACTAAATGCACACTCACACACACTCTTACCCACACACTCTTTTTCTCACATATACATTCAAACAAACACACACACTAAGTAAATGTGAAGCAATACTGGGTCAAACCAGTGTTTCCTAGTCTAAAATCTGAACCAATCACCTGCTTATTTAGCCTCTACATTGTTCCCATTTATACCAGAAGAGTAAAGGCATAAGTACTACTTGTTTTGTGTGTGTTCAAGCAGAGCCAGCCCTTACACAGGTCCCGGTGGGTCCATGGACCCAAGTGCATATTAAATGTATGTAAACTTGAAGCTGTAATGTAACAACTGAATGTACATTACAATTCAATATAGTCCCACAGCTACTCAGATGATAATCATATGACAGTCATAAGAAAAGCTGGTATGAGTGTGCTGTGTGCCCTCACTTTCAATTTGCCAAATGTAGGCAGATATTGGTACCCAAAAAGCCATGTAGTCTCACATGGGCTGTGTCAGACTACACAGCTTTGTGGGTATCATTTCTGCTTACATCTGACATATTGAAAGTGAGGGCACACTCATACCAGCCTTTTTTATGACTGTCATTTGTCATCTAAGTAGCTGCGGAACTATATTGGACTGTGATATACACGAAGTTGTTATGTTACATGTTTACATCCATTCAATACTTGGAATATAGTAATTGCATTTACTCTGTACTGCATACTCAGTACTCCACACTTTAGGGATTCTCATTGTAATAAATATTTGTGTTTTTTGCTGCGATTACTACAATCCCACCTTTAGTGTACTTTCCTTTGTTCTATATTTATGCTCTGTTTTACACCCCCACACACCATTTTGTCTTTCTACACCCCAGCCAGAACAAAGATTCTTATTTTATCTCCAGTGTGTGCTCGGGGGTCCCCCAGTCTATCTGATGCTCAGCTGTTGGATGATGGCCATTTCAGTCCAACAGGAGTGGGAATACCAAAGGGCTCTGTTATGGGGAGTAAAGGGTATCCCCATCTTCTTCTATCCATCTTTCTTTCTGTGCTGGCGAACAGCATGTGCACAAGTGAGCATATATGTGCATGAGTGAGTGTGCATTGGTGTAAGATTTTGTGTAGGTGTGTGTGATTGAGAGTGTGTATGTGAATCTGCATGTACGTTTGTATACAATATTTGTGGGCGTGGTTTGAGGGGGGAAGCATTTCATCCTTGGACCCAGGCAGCACAATGTCTTGGGCCGGCACTGGGGCAAATGTCCTAATGAATTGCTTAGGGCTAATGTTGTTCCAATACTGAAAGTAGATAGAGATGCAGAATTAATTTAGAACTATAGACCAATTTCGCTAATAAATACAAATGTAAAGATCTTTGTGTCTATTTTAGCGGAGAGGCTCAAAGTAGCAATTGCAAATTTGGTTGAAAGAGATCAGGTAGGCTTTATTCTGGGAAAGTCCCCTGTGAACCATCTAAGAAGAATTATTGACATAATAGAGATTGTGGAGGGAGCTGGAACCCCACTCGTACTCCTGTCATTGGACGCCAAAAAAGCATTTGACAGGGTCGAGTGGGGGTTCATGTTTGGTCTATTGCAACATTATGGAATGGGGGTCGTTTTTTAAATTCTGTACAGGCTTTGCATGATAAGCTAAAGGCTAGAGTATTGGGAAGAGGTTTTTTCTCTGATTGATTTACAGTGGGAAACAGGACCCGACAGGGTTGCCAGTTCTCCCCATTACTGTATATTTTAGTATTGGAGCCATTGGCGATAGCAATTAGGGAGGACAGGAATGTAAGGGGATTTGGTCTACAAGGGCAACAGGTGAAACTGAATCTTTACGCAGATGATATCCTTCTTACATTGGAAGTGCCAGGGAAATCTGTACATGCGCTGTTTAAGGTGTTGGATGAATACTCTAAAGTTTCAGGATATAAAATCAATATTGAAATGTCTGAGTTTTTAGCTATGAATGTGGATGCAAGGTCACTGGATTATCTAACGAATGACCTTGGGCTAGTAAACAGGAAGGATCGTCTTAAATATTTAGGGATCAATATTACCCCATCTGTAGAAAATCTGGTGGAAGCTAATGTTTTACCTTTATTGAGATCTACAAATAAATCTTTAAAAACATGGAAGAGGTTGGGTTTCTCATGGGCAGGTAGGATTAATGTGTGGAACCATTATGTTCTACCAAAATGGTTGTATGCATGGAGGATGATTTTGTTGGAATTTCCATGGCCGTGGATAAGTTTGTTACATACAGCTTTTCAGACTTTTGTATGGGAAGGGAAGAGACCTAGATTGAATATGAGATTATTAGCAAGGAAAAAGAAAGAAGGGAGGGTTAGGAGTAATGGAGATTCAAAGATGTTATAAAGTAAGTCGGATGTTCCATGTTTTAATGACTCATGGCTCAACAGCAGATCAAGAAAGCTGGTACAGAATAGAGAAAGAGCAGACTGGGATGGATAATGTGGCTTCTGGATTCTGACTATATGGCTTTAAAAAAAAGGAGGCAGAGGGAAAGAAAATAACAAGAGTTCTGAAAGAGCTGAATAAAAATTGGGCTATAATATTAAGGCAGTTAGATATGAGTAATAAAATTATTCCTGCCCTGCAGCTGAATATAATGAATGACCATGTGGATAATATGAAGACTCAATCTTGGCGGAGAGCTGGGATAATTAAAACAGGTAAGTTGTATGAAGGAAAGAAAATTAAACCCTTCCCTCAACTTAAAAATGAGTATCGGTTGAAGGGACAAGATATATTTACATATTTAAGAATTAAGGGGTTAATGAACTCATCTATGGAGGTAGGAGGAAGCAAGGTGATAAGGAGGTTTAATTAATTATTTGAGTTAAAGGATTGCTTTAATTTACTCTCTAAATGTGTGAAATTTCTGTATTATGTAAGACCCCGAGATCCCCCCTCTGTATTAAGAAAATGGGAGAAAGATCTAGGGAAAAGGATTAAAGAGGAGTGGGTTAAGGTCTCGGGTAAAATGGTTAGTAAGATGCATTGTTTAAATTTATTAGATGTCCAATTTAAAATAGTAAGTATATGGTATCTGGTGCCAGAAAGGTTTCACAGAATTTACCCAGAAGCCTTAGATATATGTGGAGGTGTGAATTAGATAAAGGAAGTTATATTCATATATGGTGGACATGTGGCCCGGTATTAGAGTTTTGGTGGAAGGTGATTCGGTTGATTTATAGGCTTACTGGTAGAGGTTTAAAGCTTGATCCGATAACGGTACTGATGAATTTGGAATGGCCAAATATGAGTATGGATAATTAAATGATAATAATACATACCTTGGTGGCGGCAAAGATGTGTGTGGCAAGGAAGTGGAAATCTAGACTTGTGCCAAAATAAATGAAATTGTTGAGCAAACGAGATAGCAAATACAAATGGAACAGGCAATATTATATGGGACAAAGGGTGCATGTTTTAAAAGGGGTATATGGGAAAGGTGGTTGAGGAGAATTGATCCTAGCCTTTAGAGTGATCTGGACGATGATCATGGATTTGGTACTGAAGGTGGTTCTGACCTGCCCCCTGGTCTAGGGATGGGGAATGTATTGTAGTCATCTTGTCATATTTTAGGATATAAATTTGATTGTTTATGTATGGATGTATGTTTTTTTCTGTATTGAATAAAGAAAAAAAAAGAAATACTGGAGGAAGATGAAGGTACTTTCAACCGTAAAAAATCTGAACGTTTTCTTAAAAGTCTGAGCAAGACCTGTGGATTAACGGAGGAAACTAAGGAACAGGGGATACTGGATGTAGCCTTCCTGGGTAAGAAAAAAGAAACTCCAGTCTTTCCTGTCCATCATGCGGTATCTGACCTAGTAAAAGCAGAATGGAAGAAGGGGGATAAAAGAATACCAGAATCAGGAAGATTTCATAAGATGTACCCCTTTAAGGAGGAAGACTCTTCAGTTTTGACAACACCTCCCAGAGTGGATGCGCCTATTGCCCAGTTGACCAAGAAGACCACTCTCCCCATTGAAGACGGTTCTTCATTAAGAGACCCCATGGACAGGAGATTAGAAGGCACCTTAAAGAAACAATTCAGCATTCTGGGGCAGAACATAAAAACAGCAACAGCCTTGGCATGCGTCTCAAGAACAATCAGGATTTGGTTGTCTGAACTTGAAGAAAAAATGTAATCTTCAGTATACAGAACATTATTAATGAAGGAAGTGGCCTTTATAAAGGAAGCAATTGGATACTTATGTGACGCATCCTGGGATATGATCAGATTAGCAGCCATGCCATGTCCATCACGGCTAGAAGAACTCTTTGGCTGAGACCATGGGGAGCTGATCCTTCCTGAAAAAACAAATTAGTTTCTCTGCCATCTTCAGGATCCACTCTGTTTGGGGACCAGTTAGAGGAAATTATTAAGAAACTTACTGGGGGCAAAAGCTCTTTCCTCCCACAGGACTGAAAGGGATGAACATCCTACAGGAACCATAGATCCTTTCATGACACAAGGCGTTTCTAATCCTCAAGGCCATATGATGAGAAAAAATAATTGTCAGTCCTTAAAGGGTTCATTCAGAAGATCTGGACCCAAGGACAACCAATTCGAGAAGGAAACCTCATGAAGAACAGTGGACCCTACCTCTAATTCCGGTCGGCGGTCGCCTGGGAAAATTCCTACAAGCCTGGAGGAACTTAGCCACTCCAGACAAGTGGGTGATTTAAATATTAGAGGCAGGATGTCCCTTAGAATTCGACCGCATTTCTCAAAGAAATGTATTCAGAACCTCATAAATTCCAAAAGATCCTGTAAAAACCAGGGAATTAAAGGAGTCAATCCAGGAACTCGCCCTCAACAGAGTGATAGAACCAGTACCACTACAAAAGAAGGACGTCTTCTATTTAGTAATTTTTACAGTCCCAAAACACGAGGAGGCTTCAGAACAATCCTAAATTTGAAATCTCTGAATCTCGCCATAAAACCAAAGCACTTCAAGCTGGAGACAGTTTGTGATCCAGACTGTCCGTCCAGCAACTTTCCTCACAACAGTGGATCTCAAAGATGCATACTACCACATCAAGATAGCTCCATGTCATCGCAGATTCCTGAAATTCTGCTTCTCTCTCATGGGTCTGAAAAAGTTTATCAGAAACCAACCAGTGCAAGTCATATCGGACAGCATGGTAGCAGTGTTCTACATAAAGAATCAAGGAGGGACAAGAAGCAAAGCCCTAAATTAGGAAACAGAAAGAATACTGAAGTGGGCAGAGAAAAACCTAGTTGCTATATCAGCCATCCACATAGCAGGAATTCTAAACCTCCAACCAGACTATCTAAGCCGAAACTGAGCGGACCCAGGGGAGTGGTCACTCACGAAGGAAGTCTACGATCAGATCATCAGAAAATGGGGGAGACCAGTAATAGACCTGATGGCAACACGGGAGAACAGGAAGTGTGACATCTTCTCCAGGACAAAACATCCAAAAGCTCAGGGGGTGGATACCATATCACAATCATGGAACTTTCCCCTAGCATATATATTCCCTCCAATACCTATAATTCCAAGGGTGTTAAGGAAGATCAGAGAAGAAGAAGCAAATATTATTCTACTCACTCCAGAATGGCAGAGAAGAATATGGTTCTCAGAACTGATTAATCTAGGAATAGAGGATCCTTGGCCCCTTCCGATCAGGTCAGACCTTCTCTACCAGGGCCCAGTTCTAAATCAAAATCCAGCCTTTTTGAAGTTGATGGCTTGGAGGCTGAAAGGAACTCCTTAAGATCAAGAGGACTGTCAGACTCTGTCATAAATACAATTATTTCAGGCAGAAAGACTTCCGCATCCAGAATATACTTCAGAATATGGAAAACTTTCTCAGGATGGTGCAAAGCATAGCGTATAGAGAGATCATCCATCAAGACCACTCATATTTTGAGTTTCCGGGGCAATGTGTGAATCACTGGGTGGGCAGAGTTTAAGTAGAAACTCTGCCCACTTGCGCTCCATCCCGCCCGGTTCCTCCCACTCCCCGCCCTCTTGCATACATTTTGCAGGGGTTTTTTGTGTGTTCTTTTTTTGTCCCGCCCCCCCTGCGAATAAGCCCCACCCCTTTTATGACGCGAATCACATCATTTTCCTCCCCGTCGGCACTGACAGGGTTACCCTCCGGGTAGCCCTGTTTCAAAAGTTCCCAGGTATGGTGATACATCTGCTTTAACGTGCTGGAGGTGGAACTTTTGTTTCACAGCATAATGGTCTCTCCAGCCCATGATGTACCAGGTCCTTAAGGGGTTAAAATGCCTGCTGCAATGGTTATTACAGATCTGCTGTTTTTCATATGTCCAAATTTAAATCTCCAACTTTTTAAATGGGACAAAGAAACACACTTGTTTTAGGAGGTGTGCATCGCATTACCAAGAATTTTTAGGTTATTTTATGTAACTGAATAAATAACTTAGGACAGAACCAATAATGTATAAACTACTCCTGTTTAAACAAACATTAACGTGAGTTTTATTGTTGTGGAGCAATGTGATACTTATATACAACCCACACAGTCTGATCTCCTAAAAAGACGTACATCAGGTTGTGAAACAGGCATTTGGCTCTCAAAGAGGCAAACTTAGGACGTATGTAAATGTATGCCCTAGCAACCTGTATGCGCTCTCCTTTAACCACAGAAACTGTATTACAAATGTGCGGTATAGAGCACATCACAGGAGCTAATATTCACACAAGTGACGGAACACCAACGCAACGAGAAACGACCTAAACGGAACACAACCAATGACACGCACAAACCGACGAAACAGTAAAGCTTGTGACTTGGTCACGCGATTAGCGTTTCCTGCTTTACGGCAGGTTGGACAATCCAATGAGCGAGTTGGGTTGCTTTGCGACATTTGCTGTAAGAGGATGATGCTTGGAAACGCTTCCGTGTTGTGTAAACTGTTGAGGGTATAGTGACAGAGTAAGGACAGTTGGAAGTGGGCAGTGAGCAAGTGCCTCATGTTCATGGTTAGGAGCTGAGCATAGGGACTAATTAGTTAAAGTAGATGGGAACGCGGAGCAGGCGAGCGAGTGGGGATCTGGAGGGGTAGACTGGCACAGTGTGGGTGAGTGGGTACGGAGACGGGGGGGCTGGTGGGTGAGGTGTGTATGGGGAGCGAAACATGTTGTTTGTGGTCAGGAGAAGCAGCGCTGAAGCGAGCGTGGTTTATTGATGCAGTTATCCAGTTGAGTTAGCGTTTACATGGCATGAAAGTTTGTCTGACCTCGCCCACCCAGCTAGTTGTATATATGTTAACGAGAAACAGCATTATAATATATTTAATTCTGCATGATTTCAAGTGCTAAATTATTACAGGCATTTAGACAGGTGTATTTTGGGAGCATTTAACTAGCTGTTTGATCGTCAGAGCTTAATTAGGTACTGTTTAGCAGTAGGATTTAAAATAATTATTTTTGGAGGTGGTAGTGTTTAGGGGTTTTTGTTTGTGTTTGCCTGCTACTGCAAACAAGGTGTTGTGTTGCACCTGTTGGTATATAGTCCTACATTCTAGTATGAGGAACATATATTTGCCTTTTCTGTGTTGACCTAGTGAGGTGTGTTTGAGAATTCTAAGATAAGTGTGTGTTATTGGGGATTTTATCACTGTTTCCTCCCCACCAATGAGTTGTTTTCAAAGCTAGATGGGAGGGCAGATGGTGATCTGAGTACTTGCATCATAAAGCTGCCTTATCTAAGCTCATGAAATCTACTTTCCAAATGTGGCTTCAGCAGAGACTAAAAGTTTTTCCAGGACTTTTGTCCAGCAGCTGGGCACGGAGAGTCCTTGCAGTCTTGGGTTTCCTGGTGATTATATATTGGTATTTTTCCTCAGGGTCTCTTTACAGATCCCTGTGGTTTTCAGGACAGCCTAGAGGTGCTTCTGGAGCTTGTTTGCAGGTTCAAACAAAGCAATGGAAAACACTGTCAGAAAGAGGAGATCTAATGATGATCAGCTTTCCTGGCAAAGAAACACAATTGCAAGGACCAGCCATGGTTGGCAATGGATATATCCTTGTGGACATTGAAAAAAACAATCTGTGGGTGTCTTCTCTGTCTGTACTATTTCACATGACCAGTTATTCTCCACTGACTCTTATAAAGAGTATAAGTGCATTTACAGAAGTTCATGCCACTGCAGTTCTGTTAAGAGAAGGTTTGATAAGGACAGTTCGTTGTATGCAAATTGAGGTGTCGGATTTGCCTCGTGATTGTGTTACAATTCGAGAAGATCATTTTGCTCACAGGAGCAGATCTCATGTTTATGTTCAGAGAATTCACATCTCAAATCCAAGTGATCGGGTGGCCACTTTTGACATCTCTTCTCAGAAGCAGCTTGCTGGGGATAAATTCTCCACCAGCATGGAGAAGGTTCAGGACAGGCAATTCCATCTCTCCTCTGGAAGGGTATCTGTTGATGATGGCAAAATTATTCTAGTAGTGGTTGCCACAAAAAAACTTGTTAACAGAGTTCAGGTCAGCCCAAAATCTGAATTTGATGAAACCGTGGTGTCTGTTATTTATACATCTGAGCCAATTGACTCTGGAAAGCTGGGTGACACATTCAGTAAGTTAAGAGACTCCGCAAAAAAGGAAATGCTAGAATTGATGCATATGAAGACCGAAGATTTGTTTCATGAGCATCAGCAGATCTGGTCAGACTTATTTGCTTCAGGTAATGAAATGACTAATTTTCATTTAATATAGATAATAGTAGTGTGTGCTCTTTGGTTTTTAGGACATAAAGGAACACAAACACTTAAAAATGAAATGGTGCTGTATGTACTTAAATATCCTGTACTACAAGCTACCTCCTGTAAAAATGATCTGTTACTCCAGGCCTAAAATCTAAGCTTAGATATGCTCTAAAACAGCCATTCATTCTTTGTATTGGCTGCTTGGACCCTAATAAAACAACAGTTTTGATTAGTGTCTGAGGTGATAGTGCAGTAATGACTGTAAAATGATAAGATACAAGCTTCTGTGATCAGATGTACAGTGAGTGTGAATATCCATAAATGAAATGACTTGGCTCTTGCCACATATTAATAGCTGCACAAAAGATTAACCTACTATTTACTGAATAGAACTATGTGTACTTTTTAAAAGCAAGTTCAGGATTACATTTTAAGGATTGAGAATTAAGCATATTTTGCAATAATACTAGCTTGGAGTAAATATATATATATATATATATATATATAATATAAACATAATTTCATTTTTCAGTGTTAGTGCTCCTTTAAGCTACCAGAAAATCCAATAATACATTACACAGAAGCTGCATTTAATTTGTTTATGAAAGTTTAATAAAGTGTGAGTAAACGTAATTTTCTAATTTGCATAGCATGCTGCTTCGTAATACTTAAAGTAATTCTATGTGTGAGTGTGGTTTACAGCCTTCATTTCTCTGATAATTAACTCCTTGGATCTCTTGTTTCCAGAAAGCTGTCTGTCAGGGACAGTGAGAGCAGGGATAGTGATACAGTTTATTGCTATCCCAGCAATAGAAAAGACCGGAAGGGGAGGGAGCTGAGAAGCTCTCTGTCTCCAGTCTAGTCCATTATCTTTGGCATGCAGAGAACTCGGTGCTTTTTATGCTGTATAACGTTTATCATGGTGGTAATGGCGTCATAGCTTCCTCCCTCCAGTCTTTGCTGCTATAGGAAAAGTGTTAACACCTCAATAACCAATGATGTGCCAGGATTGTCACAAAATTCCATCCTTTGCGGACCGATGACTGTCCTGACACATTGTGGGTTAATGATCTCAGGGTGTGCTGTGACTATTGCAGGGAGGGCTGGAACTGACTGCTCCAGTACCGGAGAAGTCAGTTCCAGCCTTTCCCCATTGACTCTGCACATATGATCGCTGCTATAGCAATCACATGTCAGTGGAGCCACATGACAAAGTCCGTGTAAAGTATGCAACTTCCTTTTTCACTGTTCTCTGCTTCTCTATTACCCACTGTGCTGTGAGGAAGGGATAATCAGAGAACAGAGCTCCCAAAGGGTCAAATGGCCAAAGAAGGGGCACTTTTATTTTATTTGGTGTTGCTGGTGGCAGGACTGGTGAGTAGAGCATGTTTGGTTACTTTGTGACACCTCTTTGTGTAGCTGTATTAATAATTTGGAGCAAGATCTAAGTATTTTTTTACACAGACTAATTTATATACACATACTGAATATTAAATAAATATTAATGTATTATAGTGCAGCAATGTGATAAACTTACTGTATACACACACACCACACAGTATGATCTCCTATAAAGGGGACACATGGGTGGGGAAAAAGGGACAGGGATAGTAACTAAAATTGCCCCCCCCCTTTGAATACTGAAAACTAGGCTGTATGAGGACCCCTCCTGATGCACCTATCTATTGATCTCTCATCGATTACGACCTTGAGGCTTTCTGAGATGCTTCCCACTCCTACCCCGATGTTCATGTAGAAGTGGAAGCAAGAAAGCATGCTGCTCTCCTGCAGCCACCATTATTGATCTCCAACCTTTATTGGCTGGAAAATCAATACCTGGGGGGTGAGGACACATCACAAGGGGGGCCTGATGCCATCCAGCAAGATCTGCTTCATTAAATAAATTAAAGTAAAAAGGTTTTTAAATTTTGAGAGCCACCTTGCTCTCCACAGTTGTCCCTATTGATCTCCTGGCCTACTGAGATCAATAGCTCGAGCATCTGACCCCCCCCCCCACCCCACACACAGCCTTGTTCCACTTCTGATTTTGTGTCACATATTCTCACATATGCTACCAGACCCCCAAGCCTGGTTCCACTGCCCACTGGAAGTCACAGGTCTCCACATACACTGCCTGCCCCCCCCCATCCTGGTTCTGCTGCCCACTATTGGTCACATTTTATTACTTATAAAGGTATTAAGGACAGTTTAGGAGGGCATAACTCTGTTTAGTACGTTTTCTTTATAAAATGGAGTAAAGAAGTTTGTAAAAAGTGACTTAGCCAATTTATAAAGAAATGTCACTAACTGCTACAGTTTAGAGACAGAGTTTACTCCAAATATTTAAGGCCATGTCTGACCTGTTCTTATTCCTTACTGTCACCATATTTATAAATGTGACCAGAATACTTTATAAACACGAACACTTGTAATAAGGAATAAGGACATTCTAAGGATCCATTCACAAAAAACAAACAAGAACACTTTTTATAAATCTCTCCCTATGTTCCCTGCTCTGCTGTGGAGGAGACTGTAGAACCTTGTATTTGCTGCTAGAGTAAACTACTTCCCGGCTGTCTGCTGTCTGTCTGCTACAATGATGGCGACACAGAGCAGAGGCAGGAGGGCTGTTTTAATGAGGTGGGACACCGAGAAGAGACAGTGTTAGAAAATCCAGGGGAAGATAAAGTTCCTGCAATTATTTGGACAAGACATTCCTAAAATTGTCTCCCTAACATTCAAGGCATTAAAAGTCCCCTTTCAATTATTGAGAATTTTCATTTATAGCCAGTTGAACATATGGTGTGCTCCAGAATTTCACCTGTAGCCATTGTTTTGCCTCAAAGTAAGCCTCCTATTACACTTCCTCTACTTCTCCTTAACCCCTAGTTAATGCATTGGAAAGCAATGCGTTGTAGACCTCCCTAGCTTATAAGGGCTTAAACTACTTTTTCCCCACAATGCTGTTTAGAATTGTTAACCACAATGTGGCCCTCAAGTCCACCAAAGGGCTCTAAAGTTGGCTCTTGGGGTGAATGTGTTTGTCTGTCACTGATTTAAAGGGATAGTAATAATTACGGTGTTAAAAATATAAGTTGTAGGGCTTATGTCCCTGAATAAAACAAGGGTACTTCCACTTCTGAGAGATATTTTATTAAATAATTATAATAGCTCAAATTTTAATTTTTTAGGTGCAATATCACGGTGGCCTGAAAATTTACAGTGGCGCTGTTGCTACACCATCCTATGGAGATTTATGGTCTACAGAGCAGAGTAGGGGATAAACCCTACAACGTATATTTTTTTACATTTAAATATTACTATCCCTTTAAGCAGACAAAGTGCAAAACATATTTACACAAAACACACATACTGTTTTTAATTGCATGTGTTACCAGGACAGGAGGGAACTGGATACTGGATTAACTTGTTTTCTGTTTAATAAGATATTTGACAGGACTTGCCAAAATACAGGATTTCCCTTCATGTCCCTACAGGTAGCATCAGTAAAATTTTTCTGAAAGGTTGTTTGTTACCTTATCTCAGGCCAATTACACACAATCCCACATCATCACTTCTTAGACATCTTTCAGAATTGCTGTGGTAATGGGAGTGTGGGAGCCTTGGAAAAGACAATACTGTCTTCTACCACAGGACATATGTAAGAATAGATTTTAGGCCTCGGAGAACAAATAGAGAGTGTTTACAGGTGCTAGCTAGATGTTGGTGGTTCTCCTGGTCAGGAAGGAAAAATTAATGCAGCATTGGAGAGCTTATACTTGGTACTTCTAAGTGGTCCTGTGGATCTCCTTCACCTTCACGTAAAGCCCACTGAAGAACACTTAAAGAGACACAAAATTGAAAAATGTTACAGGTTTTATCCTACTGAGTAATATATGGTACTCCTACTGCTGTGAGATGATGTATTTAATAGTTATTATTTATTTTGTGCAGTACCTTCATGGATTGCAAATTTACACAGACGCTGTTGCATCAGGTTTTATCAAAGTAGGAGAAAATAAATGAGGACTCTCCCTGTTATAGGAAAATAAGTAGCTTGGAAGACTGCTTTTTATGTGCAAACGAGATGTAAGAACAAATAAAAAAAAAGACGTCTGTATGTTCTTCCCTCAAAATGTTATTGTGCTTTTCTTAGTCTGTCCTAAGAGACACTTCAAACTTAAAGGTATAGTAATGGTTGCTTTTAACAAATTTAAATATTATAGATATTAAAAAAAAAAAAATATTAATTGATGTAAGTCCGGTCTCTCAAACATGTACAGTTTGATAGATATACTCTTCTAATGTTCCCCCCCTCCTGCCCCTTTCACAGACGTCAGAGTTTTAGCTGACAGCATGAGATCCTGGTCCCAGGACAGGCTGGCGGATCTTCAGCAGAGCCAAAATAGTGCTATGTAGAAATAAACACTTCATTAGAATGGTCTACAAAGTGTGCCTGGTTTGCAAGCACACTTTTTAGACCATTCCAATGAAGTATTTCTTTCTAGATAGCGCTATTTTGGCTCTGCTGAAGAGCTGCAGTCTGGTAAATGACCAGAATCTCAATCTGTCAGCTAGAGCGCTGATGTCTGTGAAAGGGGCAGGAGGGGGGAACTTTAGAAGCGTATATCTCTCAAACTATACATGTTTGAAAGACCGGACTTACATCCATTTATTTTTGTAATATCTACAATATTAAATGTTGTTAAAAGCAACCATTATTATCCCTTTAAAGAAAAGCCCTACAGGGAGAAATGGTGTAGCTGAAAAAAAAACAACTGATGTTTTTTTTTTTCCTTGTTTTGCTGTGTTTACTTTCACAAAAATAAAATTGTAAGATGTTAATCTCGGTAGAAATCCAATTGCAATTCTATAGGTATTCTTGTAAATGACTCTAGAGGGATTAACTTGCCTTCCTCTAAATCATTCTTGGGCAACGTGAGGCTTTTCAGCTGTTTGCTGGACAATGAACCCATCATCCTCAGGATCATGAAGGTTGTAGTCCAGCAACAGATGGGGGGCCTCTCATTACCAGTTGTGCTCTAAATCACTTGAAATGAGAAGTGGAGAAAAGTCAACTTCTTAGCTTGTCTTTATTTTACTCTACTTTGAAACAAAGCCTAACCTAAATTTTGGGTAGAAATTTCATAAGCAACTTTGTTTGTTATCCGCTTCATATTTAAAATAATTAAGATTTTTTATATTTATTTATCAGTTAATGCAAATCAGACAGGTACTAACATCCCACACTGTTATGTTACCAACTGCCACTTCCTACCAGGAAGTGCTAGCTCAGTTGAATACATTGTCAGGTAAATAAAGTTACATATCTGAATAACTGTTTGAAATAAAAAAAAAAAATGCCTAACATAGATGCAGATGCATTTGAAAGCTTTTTCAATAGCACGTTTGTTACAATGTGAGAATACTGCTTTAATCTTCTTAATTGTTTAAAACTGCCTTTTTTTGCTTATTTTAGGGATTGAGATGAAAAAGATTAAGGATTTGCACACCCCAACCAGTGATACCATCAACATGACTCTATACTACATACTTTCCTGCTCTCTGGCACCCTTGGTGGATCCTCTTCTAAGTAATGAGGAGCGAGACAAAATGGAAGCCACTCTGAATTATGCTGACCATTGCTTTAGTGGCCATGCAACCACACATGCAGAGAATTTGTGGCCTAGCAGCCTTGGTGGCATTGCCCATCTCTTGCAGCTCTGGGATTTATGGAAGCTGACTCTACAGAAGAGAGGATGCAAAAGTCTTGTTTCAGCTGGTGCACATGGGTTAATGCAGGGCATGATGTTAAGCTTCGGGGGGTTGCAGTTCACAGAAAACCATCTGCAGTTTCAGTCAGATCCACATGTACATCACAACAGCTACTCTCTCCGTGGAATACATTATAACAAGGACCTTATTAACTTGGCTGTCCTCCTAGATAAAGATGAGAAGCCATTTCTTCACGTGTCTGTGAAATTCCAGGATAAGCTTGTGAAACTCTATGCCTGTGAAGCAGGTTGTCTTAATGAGCCAGTGGAACTGACATCGGAAACCAGAGGACACACATTTCCGGTCTTAGTGACACGGCCAATCACACCACTGCTCTACATCTCCACAGACCTAATTCACCTGCAGGACTTGAGACACACACTTCACCTTAAAGAAATCCTGGAGCACGAAGAGCACATGGCAAAACAGTACCCAGGACTACCATTCCTGTTTTGGTTTAGTGTGGCATCTCTGATCACACTGTTCCACCTCTTCTTGTTTAAACTTATCTACAACGAGTATTGTGGTCCTGGTGCCAAGCCACTCTTCAGGAGTAAGGTATAACTTTGATGTAGCTCTGGCTTGCTGCTTATAACAGCTATTCTTCAACTTGCCTATTCCTTGTTTTGGGGACTTAATTAAGTGGCTTGGGGTTCTTGCTTGGTGTGTGCATGTGGTGATGGATTTTTCAGTTTCGGCAGAATGTTAGAATCGGAAAAGGTTAATTTTGAACTAATTACATGTACACAATGACATTAAATGTTTTGGGAACATTTTCAGTGGATTCAGCTACCCATGTTGTGAGATGAAGACATACGCTGCCACCAGCCAAGCACAAGTCGTAAATACATTGTAGAACTCTTCTGTTTAACTTTCATGACTTGTTGGAACAATTATTTTCTTCTTTGTCATTCATTATTTAAATTGATTTATCTTGGAGAAAAAATATTACAAAATCAATCTATTGATTTATACTATACTATTTGGATGCTAAAGACTTTTCCAATGCAGTGCTTTGTAATTCATCGGTGATGTCTCCACAATCAATTGAGTTAATATAAGTTTTGTTTTATTCCTTTTTTATTTAACTCCTTTAAGGGGTTAAGGGAGTTCTGCAGTTTGTGAGCCATTTTAAAGGGACAGTAATATTTATAGTTTTGTAGAGGATGAAAAAATAAGCTGAATGGCACAAACCCTATCTCTCAAACAGCTATGGTTTGAGAGCTATAAGCATTGAAAGTTCCCCCCTCCCTCCCCATCTCCTGACGTCAGAGTCTAGGTGACAGCAGGAGATCCTGGTCTGGGTATCAGCCTGAGGCTCTGCAGCAGAGCCAAAATCACGTTATTGCAAAATAATTACTTCATTGGAAAGGGCTACAAAGTGTGCCTAGTGTGCAAGCACACTTTGTAGATCTTTCCAATGAAGTAATTCTTTTGCAGTAGCGCGATTTCGGCTCTGCTGCAGAGCCTCCTCCTGTCGGCCCACACGGATCTCCTGCTGTCAGCTTTACAGCTGACATCAGAAAAAGGGGAGGGAGGGGGGAACTTTCAATGCTTATATCTCTCAAACCATAGTGCAGTGATTCTCAACCAGGGTGCCGTGGCACTTTGGTGTGCCACGGACATCAGCTTAGGGTGCCCCATGTTTTCTATGAAGACTGACAAAAATGGACTTTTAAATAAAGATTTATAGAAATTGTTATGCACAATAGATTTAGTTTTGTTATTATGATTATAAAACCTAATAATAACTGTATATTTATGTATTGTACCCTTCTTATGCCCTTGATAAAGTACATTAAATATGTTAGGGGTGCCCTGAATGTTGTAGATTATGTGTTAGGGGTGCCCCGAACAAAAAAAGATTGAGAACCACTTCCATAGTGGTTTGAGAGAGAGGGTTTGCGCCATTAAGCTTATTTTTTCATCCTCTATAAAACTATAACAAGTTTTTATGGGACATTATTAACACTTGAAATCACTAGTAAAGGTCTAATCAGCTGTTGAACATACAGCTTTTGGTGACGACAACTCCTATCATCACCAACCAGCCATTGGCTAATTGGCGATGATGGGAGTTGTAGTCTCCAATAACTGGGGGTTCTTCAATTGACCATCCCCTTCCGTAGACAGTGTGGATGTGACGGGACTGTACAGGTGTTTGAAGGAGCAGTAAATGTTGTTGTGTTTTTTTTTTTTTTTTTTTTTTTTTTTTTTTTTTTAATGAATAAATATATATTGTAAGTCTTTTTCTGCCAAGTAAAATAAGGATATTCCCACTGCTGGGAGATGTCTCGTTCAAAATTATTATAGCTAAAACTTTTTTCTTTTTTATTATAACTTATATGGTAATTTTCTTTTCTGGTTACTAGGGGATGCTCTTCCTATCAGGTACTATGGTGACCTATAGTTTGTTTCTCAGGTACATCTGTTTCTGCCAAGTAGCTATGTATACCAGCCTCTCTCACTATGTTGAGGATTTCCCTTATGAAGATTGCTACAATCTAATGATTTACTGATCCTTTTGATTTGCTACTTATATTGCATTATATGTTTTTCCGTATGTTACATCTTTAGCAAACCAGCTACTCTGCAGGGCTATTAACCAGCCTCTTTATAATACTGGGTGCTTCCTAGCTAAATTGAACTAAAATCATAATTTACATATTAGACTTCATTGAGAACTATGTGATTTTAAATGAAAACTAACACCATCTAATTATAAACCCCCCAATGACCACAATCGGGGCAGAAAATACTAATTGACCCTATAAATTAGTTCTGAGTGCATTTGTTCTCCAAACTTAAAGGGGAACTTTCACCCCGCAATAACTTCATGTCTACTTACTGCTCACCTGGCGACTAGCTGCTTAGTAGCGCTAGTCGCCAGAAATCTTACCCGGTTCTCAAGATTTCGGCGTTTTACAGGAGCAGGAAGCACGGACGTCTCTTCACAGTGACGTCCGTGCGCCTGCGCTGTCAGTCCCTTGTCAGTCCCTTGTGCACCGTACGGTGCACAAGGGACTGACAAGGGACTGACAGCGCAGGCGCACGGACGTCACTGTGAAGAGACGTCCGTGCTTCCTGCTCCTGTAAAACGCCGAAATCTTGAGAACCGGGTAAGATTTCTGGCGACTAGCGCTACTAAGCAGCTAGTCGCCAGGTGAGCAGTAAGTGGACATGAAGTTATTGCGGGGTGAAAGTTCCCCTTTAATCTTAACCTTTCATGCACTGGATTCCTCCCTGCCACTCAAAGGGTTAATTAGTAATGGATAACCTGTTCACTAAGTTGCAGGTTCACGACCAGAGGCTTATCACACGGAAGGTTTACTAAGAAGTCTAGTGGAAGGAGTTTGAGGTTCTGAAATTTAGCAAAATCTTTAATTACCATTTACTTTTAATAGACTGGGAAGTATGTTGCATGGTGCTATAGTAAATCTAAAATATTTGTATTTTATGACTGCTTCTTTTTATTTAACCTCTTAAAGACCGATGATATGCCAGGACCATCATCTCTGCCTGTGCGTTAAGGACAGGTGATGGTCCTGTTAAATAATGGGATTCTAGAATGGCAGTGCGGCTGCCCCCGTGCTGCCATCCCAGAATGCACTGGTTAAAAAAAAAAAAAAAAAAAAAAAAAAGTGTTGTGATCCTTTAGGGTCAGTCACCCTCAGACTGTATTGTCCTTAAAGGGATAGTAATACTTAAAATGTAAAAAAAAATATGTTGTAGGGTTTATCCCCCTGAGTAAAACAAGAGTACTCCCACTGCTGAAAGGTGTTTTATTCAAAAGTTATTAATTTTCAAAGTTGAATTTTTTAGGTGCAATATCACAGTGGCCTGAAATTGTACAGTGGCGCTGTTGCTACACGATCCTATGGACAGCTCTGGTCAATTGACCATAAATCTCCATAGGATGGTATAGCAACAGCGCCACTGTACAATTTCAGGCCACTGTGATATTGCACCTAAAAAATTAAACTTTGAAAATTAATAACTTTTGAATGAAACACCTTTCAGCAGTGGGAGTACTCTTGTTTTACTCAGGGGGATAAACCCTACAACATATATTTTTTTACATTTTAAGTATTACTATCCCTTTAAGGGCGTGAACAGCTGGAATTGCAGGAGTCTGTTTTGAGATCCAGGACTTTTTAGGGGAAAATTGTGATTCTCTGTGGTCACATTTCCTATTACCGTTTTCTGCTAATCAACCTACTAAGCTTGTTAATTCTTATGAGTCAGTGCTCTGTATTAGGGTTGATTTTATTTATTAAAAAAAAAATGCAATTTTTGCTGGTTTCTCATTTTAAAATTAGCAACACTTGTCTGTTTCAGATTTGAGGTCCTTTTCTGTGTAATAAAATTATAAGTAACATATAACAAATAATGGAACAGTTTTTGAGCTTCCAATTTTTGATCTATAAATCAAATGTTATTAAACAT
Source organism: Rhinophrynus dorsalis (assembly GCA_037306005.1). Taxonomy (NCBI): domain Eukaryota; kingdom Metazoa; phylum Chordata; class Amphibia; order Anura; family Rhinophrynidae; genus Rhinophrynus; species Rhinophrynus dorsalis. The sequence goes on from CM074724.1 coordinate 162,725,310, forward strand.
ATACTACTCTTCAAAAGTTTGGGGTCACTTCAGAAATCCCCTTGTTTTCCATGAAAACATACATCAAATAAGTTACAAAATGAATAGGAAATAGAGTCAAGATGTTGACAAGTTTATAAATAATGATTTTTAATTTAAATATTGTTTCCTTCAAACTTTGCTTTCTTTGAAGAATCCTCCATTTGCAGCAAATGTAGATATTCCATTAAAAATCAGCCACGTACAATAGTCATTTACAACATAAACAATGTCTACACTGTATTTCTGTTCCATTTGATGTTATTTGAATGAATTTGCTTTTGTTTCAAAAACAAGGACATTTCTAAGTGACCCCAAACTTTTCAACAGTATTGTATATACTCCGATACTAGGGAAAATTGGTCTACTTCTTGTTTTTTAGTAGATCCTCATAGATCTACGCTTTATAGATAGAAATAACATTTTAGTATATGTTCTTTTACATAAAGCAGAATTTTTTTTTCTTAATGACCAAGCAAGCATTGCAAACCCCTCTGGTGTTTAAAGTGTTAACACACACCTACAGGCAGGGATCTGTGTTCAAAAGAAAAGGAGAGCAATTCTTGAGCAAATCGACTGCACCACAGACGCTTCCATTGCATTGTAAATCAACCCTCTAGCATAGAGGTGTTTAAGAGAGCTATTTAATTCAGTGGCAGTTTTGGGAATTTTTGTGTTACCCTTTGGTGCAGTCTGTTTGGCTCAGAATTACGCCACTTTTTTAGGGGGTCCCAGTATGGAATTTCTACTGCACCCCTAACGTATTACAAATTTGACAGTGATGTACAAATAACCCATATAAGGAGTTTCATTTGGATCCTACAATCAGAGTGATAAAAACAAGTAGAGGGAAAACTGACAATTCATCCCTGACCAATTGTCTCATATAAATGAATTACAATTGGTACTTTGTAGTTTTGTTCTGTATTATATTTTAATTGAAAACACTGAAACTCAAAATCAATTATTGTAAATAAGGGGACATTGTTTTATGTTGTGAAATGTTTCTAAGAATAAATAACAAACTGAAATATAAAGAAAACAAAGTGCCAGTACAATTCCCAATGGAGACAGAGGGCTAGAACCAGCAATACATAGGATACAATAATTTTCTGTACTCACATAGTATGTTGCGCTGGTTTATAATTCACACCAGTGTTCTAAATCGCATGCAGGGAGATTTGGACTGCTTGTCCCTGCTCAGGCATCTGTGGATGTTGATCCAGTTCCGGATGTTGCATGCAGGATAATTATATATCACTATAACTTGTATATTAAACAAAATAATATAATTCTGAGAGATGAGTGTGCTAGCAGTATATAAACAGATTTATTTAAAATATGATATTAAAAGGTATAGCTGGCACGCAATACCTTAAATAATACCAAATCTAAAACCATGTTCACTATTGCTAATATATATTTTGTAAATAGTTTCATGGTGTTAAACTGCCACTTTATCAAACAAATAATGAACTCTGTGAGCTAATCCCTAACATACTCATATTTACGTCCTTTTAAATGCTAATCACAAGTACTGCCTACCTCCGAACTAGTAATCCTCATGGATTTTAACTCTTTCAGCTCCAATATATGGAAAAATAATATAATCAAAATACTGCCTAGAAAAGGAAAGAGACAACTCAATATAACAACAACAATTTCCTCTGTCAGTCTAACTATATGGTCACATAAATCATTGCGTAATATATTGTTGTATCAATAATAAATTTACAGATAATTGTTATCCAATTTCACTCTCAGTGGAAGGACCGATGTGTCTAATATTCGGTTTAGGTGATCCTTTAACTCTTGAGTGGTGATGTTACTTTTGTGTGAAACACTCTCAATACTTGTAAATTTATTATTGATACATTGATATTTTACGCAGTATTTTATGTGACCATATAGTTATATTGTGACAGGGGAATTTGCCGTCGTTATATTGTTTTCTTTGTCTTGTGGTCCGTTGGATGGTACACTGTGTGGCGCCCCTCTCTTTTTGTTCTTTCCCAAACTGATATATGTTGCTTGCATAAGTATTCAACATCCACACATTAATATTTGTAGATTAACATTTTGCTGCAATAACAGCTTGAAGTCTTTTAGGCTAAGAATGTACCAACTTGGCAACAGTTTGGAGAGAAGTTTGACTGCAGTTTTCAAATAGTGCCACACATTCTCAATGGGATTGAGATCAGAATTTTGACTGGGCCACTGTAGAACATTCACCCTACTCTTCTTGAACCACTTCTGTGTTGCTTGGCCTTGTGCTTAGGATTATTGTACTGCTGTAAGGTGAATTTCCTCCTAAACTTCAGTTTTTTAGTGGACTAAAGCAGATTCTTCTGCAATGTTTGCCGTATTTGCCCCATTCTTCCTTCCATCAATTTTATCAAGATGGTCAGTCCGTGCATATGAGAAGTATCCCCACAATATGATGCTGTCAACACCATACTTCACTATAGTGATGATATGTCTTAAGGCTCGGTCAGTGTTAAGTTTGCTCCTCATAAATCACTGTGGTTTGGCCAAAAAGCTCAAGCTTGGTCTCATCTGCACATTGCAGCTGTGGCACTCTCATGCTTTCTGGCCAACTCCAGGTGCTTCTTCAAATAAAAACAAGACAAAAGGGTAAAGTCAGCATTATACACTTAACTGACAATATAGGTGGGATGCAGAGAGAGGATATAGATCTATGTATCTATACTAGCATTTGTGTCAAGTCTGTGCAGTGAACCCGTTTATTATTTTTTCTACTTTCATTGGAAAAGCCTTTCACGCCAATCAGGGTTTAAGGTCTGAAGTGTGCAAACCCACTACATTTCTCATTTATCTAATTTTGTAAATCTATTTCTCCTTTTATTTGCAGCAGAAATCATACAGTTGTAATCCTCTTGTTTCCGTGTTGTCCCAGGCAGCACATAGAGAGAGCCCCCACCTTTCCAGGACAGGAAAAATGCAGGATTTTTTCTAATGTCCACCCTATAAAAGAATTCCTCCTCCTCTGTCTAGTGCTTTTTCCTGTCCCAGGTGGGACGCAGGTCCCTCTCTCTCTTTTTGCTTACTTGCATGCATGCGTGTGTAATGACCCAGGCTGCTTACCTGTGATGCTGCCATTTCTTAGTACTCTAGTTCTCTATTCAGACATAGGTCTATGTTTTGATTTGCCGCTTAAGCGCTGTCATACCATTATGTATGTTTGTATATAGTGGGGTGATTGCCTCTATCTGCTATTAATATTTGGTCTTAAAGGGGATCTATCACCCCTATACAAGTTAGCCTTAATAGGTAAATGATATAGCAAATATGTGTAAAAGTGAATTAATTTTTTTTTTTTTTTTTTTTTTTTTTTTATTGCTCTATTTGGCAGAAAATGAAGGAATAAACACTGCGCTGAACCTACTTCCGGATAGACTGCGGTTACCTGCTCTGTAACCGCTGTCTGTCACGCTGTTCCTGCTCCCCTCCCTCTATCCAGCCTCCTCCGATGATGGAGGCTTTCTGCCTGTAAGCTTCAGTGGCCTCATTGGCAGAGATCTATATCTAGCCAATGAGACTGCTCCAGCTTACAGGCAGAAAGCCTCTGTCATCGGATGAGGCTGGATAGAGGGAGGGGAGCAGAGGCAGAGTGACAGACTGCTGTTACAGAGCAGGTAACCGCAGTCTATCCGGAAGTAGGTTCAAGGCAGTGTGTATTCCTTCATTTTCTGCCAAATAGAGCTTTAAAAAAGAAATTAATACACTTTTACACATATTCGCTATATAATCTAACTATTAAAGGGTTAGTAATGCCTGTATTTAAGTTTTTGCAATGTATCTGGGGAAAGTCATATCTATCAAACCTTTATAGTTTGAGAGATATTAGCCGATAAAGTTCCCCCTCCCTCCCCTTATCCTGGCGTCAGCGCTGTACTGACAGCAGGAGATCCCGATCCTGGGACCAGCTGGCGGCTCTTCAGCAGAGCCAAATTGGTGAGCTTTAAAAAGGATTACTTCATTGGAACGGTCTACAAAGTGTGCCTGGTTTGCAAGCTCAATTTGTAGACCGTTCCAATGAAGTAGTTATTTTTAAAGATTGCTATTTCAGCTCTGCTGAAGAGCCTCCTCAAGTTGGCCGACACAGATCTCCTTCTGTCAGCTTTACAGTTGACATGAAGTAGGGGGGAACTTTAGTGGCGAATATCTCTCAAACCATAAAGGTTTGAGATCTAGGACTTTCTCTTGATACTTTATTTTTTTTAAATCTACCATATTCCGTTAACTTAAAGGGATAGTAATACTTAAAATATTTCCCACTGAGTAAGTCATGGGTACTCTCACTGCTGAGAGGTTTTTTATTCAAAAGTTATTGCATATTAAAGTTGCAATTTTTATGTGCAGTATGACAGTGGCCTGAAATTGTACAGAGGCGCTGTTGCTACACCATCCTATGGACAGCTCTGGTCCCGGGACCATAAATCTCCATTGGATGGTGTAACAACAGTGCCACTGTACAGTTTCAGGCCACTGTGATACTGCATCTAAAAATTCAAAATTTAAGCTGCAATAACTTTTGAATAAAAAACCTCAGCAGTGGGAGTACCCATGTGGGGCGGGGGGGGATGAATTCTACAACTTTTTTTTTTTTTTTTTTTTTAAGTATTATTATGCCTTTAAATTTGGGCATTACTAACCTTTTAAAGGGATAGTAATACTTTAATATTACTAATCCCCATAGTGTAGCTCGCTAAAAAATAATTCAATTGCTCCCAGGTTCATCTCTCAAACCTTTATGGTTTGAGAGAAAACCGTAAGCAAAGTTCCCCCTCCCTCCCCCTTCCCTGAAGTCAGCATTGTACTGACTGCAGGGATATCTGTTTTTATTTTTCATCAGGCGGCTCTGCAGCAGAGCCGTGATCGAGTTAGTAAAAAAAAAAAAAAAATTATTTCACTGAAACGGTCTTCCATGTGTGCTTGCAAACCAAGCACATGTAGAATACCATTTCAGTGAAATAATTCTTTTTTACTAACGTGATCTTGGCTCAGATGCAGAGCTGCAAGCCTGTCGTACGGCAGACTTCCCCTGCAGTCAGTTCAACACTGACTTCAGGGAAGGGGGAGGGAGGAGGGAACTTTCCTTACGGTTTTCTCTCAAACCATCAAGGTTTGAGAGATGAACCTGGGGGCAATTGAATTATTTTTTAAAGAGCTACACTATGGAGATTAGTAGTATTAAAGTATTACTGTCCCTTTAAGGCTAACTTGTATAGGGGTGATAGATCCCCTTTAACTTGATTTTTACAAGTTCATATGGATGTAATCTTTTATGTACTGAGGGTATGGACCATATGATCACCACCATCTGGGGTTGATGCCTACGTGCAATTCCTTCATTATTTTAGGCAATTTATATATTTGCCATCCAAATATGTTCATTCCATTAAAAACACGGGTACAAATTGGGGGTCCATGCATTTTTTTTTTTTTCCTACCGACATCCAGTTTTTTTGACTGAATATATATACCTTTCAACCACTTTTATTTTTTTATTTAACCACCACCACTACCCTGTGCTGATGCCTACCTAAAACTCAGGATCCCCATTTGGTTATCTCTGGTAAGCTTCTATTTTACTTTGGTGTCCTTTCTTCTAATAATAGTTAGGACCTGGTCCAGGTCTCCAATTCATCTCACAGCATTTTGCTAGTGAGGTGTCTGGGTCTCTCATACATTGCACAGCCCTCCGCCTTAGTGAAAGGGGATTTGGTCCTTTCAAAATGTTCACTGGTGGGAAGAGGGAGAACAAATTCTGTACAAATGTAATGCATATTTCACACAGTTGAGACTAAACAGAAGGTGGGAAAAGGGGTGAAATTTACCTACGAATATTTCCTTTTCTTCTGTGCATCTCCACAGCACTATGTAAACAATGTGCTTTATCCTCTGCCTCCAGCTGGTAGGACCGAAAAATTTCTGTATATAAGGTTACTCCACCCCTTCCGCCTCAGTTATCTTATTTAGCCAAGCTGAGAGACCTAAACAATATATGAAGTTAGAACAGATTAATTAAAGGGTGGGTGTGCTGTGGAGATACACAGAAGAAAAGGAAATATCGGTAGGTAAATTTCACCCTTTCTTCTGTGTACACCCCAGCACTATGTAAACAATGGGGTATAACAAAGCTTTCATATGGGGAGGGTAATAATTCATAACAAACTGATACCTAAAGCAAGAGAGTTGTAAAAGGTAAGGCACAAATACTTCCTACCCTGATCATGTAGGGATCACCGCTTGTAGCACTTGTCCGAATTTGGCTTCCGCTGAGGAGCTTATATCCAACTGTCTGATGATGATAGACACTGATGTCCAAGTGGCCGCTTTGCAGATCTCAGATGGAGAAGCATTAGCTTTCATTGCCCAAGAGGTAGATACTGCTCTAGTAGAATGAGCCTTCACCTTCAGGGCAGGAGCTAAGTTACCCTCCTATGCGGCCATAATACATTGCCTAAACCATCTAGATATAGATGGTTTGGAGGCAGCTATCCCTTTCCTTTTCCCTTGGAAGTGAATAGACAGGGAATCTGAGGATCTAAAGACTTTAGTCCTGTCTAGGTAAGTGGAAATACATCTTACTAAATCTAGCAAATGTAGCCTCTTCTCCTTATCTCCTGAATGATTATTACAAAAGGAGGGAAGTACTACTTCCTGGTTTAGGTGAAAATCTGATACCACCTTGAAAACAACTTTACCCTGGTGAAAGGTCAGGTATGGGCTCTGACAAGATAAGGTCTGAAGTTAATTTACCCTCTTGGCAGAGGTAATGACTGTAAGAAAAACAGTCAGGTGTTTGATAGATATGAGCTGAATTGGCTCAAATATATAGGAGTCTATGAGTTGGTTTAAAACGCTATTTAAATCCCAAGATGGAACAATTTCCCTAATTCTAGGGCAAGCCTTTTCCACTGCTCTAATAAACCTTTTGATCAAGTCTTTTTCCGTCCAATGCTTCACAAACACCGCGGAGAGGGCTGATATCTGAACCTTCAATGATGCTGGACTGAGGCCCAAGTCAAACTCATTCTGTAGGAATTCAAGGACTGTAGCCTTAGAAACATGTTGCTTAGCAATCTTGTTTTTGATACACCAATATCTGAAGGTCTTCCATATTCTATCATAGATCCTGTTGGTAGAAGCTTTCCTTCCTGAGACAATGGTTTTGAAGACTTTATCTGAACAACCTTTGGCTTTTAGATATTGCTGCTCAGCCTCCAGGCTGTTAGGCTGAAAAATTCTGGATTCTGATGATATATTGGCCCCTGATGCAGAAGATCCTTCTTGTTTGGAAGAGTTCATGGCTCCTGGCATGATAGTCTCACCATCTCTGAGTACCATGATCTCCTCTTCCAATCTGGGACTACAAGGTTGACCTCTGCTTTGTCCATCTTGATTTTCCTGATCACTTCCCTTATTAAAGGGATGAGAGGAAAGACATAAGCCAAGGAGAACATCCAGTGGTGCTTCAGGGCATCCTGAGCCACTGGCTGCTTGTCCTTGTATCTGGAGAAGTACTTCTTGCATTTGGAGTTTTCCTTTGTCGCCATCAAGTCTATGACTGGATTCCCCCATCTGTGGACTATTTGACGACATGTCTCTTGATTTAGTGACCACTCTCCTCGTTGGATCCCTACTCTGCTTAAAAAATCTGCTTTTATGTTCTGAATTCCTGCAATGTGCGAAGCTGATATAGCTTTTAAATTTGCTTCTGCCCATTGGAATGTTTGGAATATCTCCCTGTTTAGGGGCAGACTTCTTGTCCCTCCCTGGTTCCTTATGTATTGGACGGTGGGTCATGTTGTCCAACCTTATGTGGACTGCTGTATTTTTTTTTTAGTTTATTTATTTAGAAAATGTTGGCCCTGGAAGTGAAGTAAGGTGCATCTTACTGCTCTTATTTCCAACATATTTTTGTGAAGATATTTTTCGTCTGATTTCCATGCTCCCTGTATTATTTTGGAGTTCCAGGTTCCTCCCCATCCTGGCGGACTTGCATCTGTGTAAATTATTTGCCAGTGATGGTCTCTTAATGGTGTTCCTTTTGTTAGATTTGATCTTCTTGTCCACCAAGTAAGGGTTGTTCTGATTCTTAGGGGAAGCTAGATCATCTGGTAGGGATCCCTTTGAGGGGCCCACTGTTTCAGGAAATATACCTGTAAGGTTCTTGAGTGGAATCTTGACCATGGGACTATTTGGATTACTGAAGTCATTTACCTTAGAATCTCCATGATAGTTTGAGCAGTTTGAACTGTCTTCTTTTTGAACTCTTGAATCCTCTTGATGACATTGAGCACTCTTTCCTCTGATAGGGTTGCTATTGAGTTCTCTGTATCTAGTCTTATCCCCAGGAATGCCAGATTCTGTGTTGGGACAAAGTGGCTTTTCTGGATATTTACTAGCCATCCTAGGTTTGACAGATGTGTTAACACTCTTCTTGTGTGCTGATCTGCCACTTATTTGGATTCTGACACAATTAGGAGGTCGTCCAGATACGGGATGATCTGAATTCCTTCCCTTCTTATGGGTTCCAATGCTGCAGCTAACACCTTTTGTAAATGTTCTTGGGGCAGTGGATAGCCCAAAAGGAAGGCATCTGAATTGAAAGTGACTCCCTTCCATGGTGTACATGAGGTATTTTCGATCCCCTTTCCTTACTAGAATGTGGTGATAGGCATCTTGGAGATCTATTTTTGTCAAGAAGTTGTTTGGGCAGATAGATCTTCTGACTGAGTTCACAGATTCCACCTTGAAGTGCCTCTGTATCATGTGTCTGTTGAGAGCTCTTAAGTCTAGGATTATCCTTCATGCCCCTGATGACTTTGGAACCACAAACAATATGGAATAGATCCCAGTATATTTCTGCCTCCTTGGGACCTGTTCCACCAACTTTTTCTTGACTAGTATTTGGACTTCTTTCCTGAAAAGCCTGGCCATCTGGGAGTTTCTTGGAGTTCCTGAAGTCTTGAATTGCTGTTTCATGGGAGTCTTTTTGAAGTCCAGCGGATATCCTGTCTGTAGGATATAGTGAACCCATTTGTCCTATGTCTTCCAGTGACCTGCAGAGTTCTGCAGGTGACCCCCTACCTGCTCTAGAGACAGGACCCGCTGATCTTCATAATTCTTTTTTGAAGGATAGTCTCTTAGGGAAGTCCCTTCTAAATGAACCTCTGGTACTTTGGCCGAACTATCTTTTGGTGTCACTTTGTTCTGGTATTTCCCTTGACCACGAAAGGAATTATTCCTTGTTCTATAATTAGATGAGCGAACTGGAGAAGATTTTCTTTTTCTTCCTTTAGGTAGAAAAGCACTACGGCCTCCTGCAGTCTTCTTGATTATATCCTCCAAATGATCACCAAACAACTTTTCCCCTTTAAAAGGTAAAGAAATTAATTTGTTTTTAGAAGGTACGTCTGCTTTCCAGGATTTTAACCAGAGAGCCCGTCTTGAGGATACTGATCGTGCAGAGGCCTTTGCTGCTAGTCTGACTGAGTCTAATGAAGCATCACATAGGAATCTGTTTGTCTCTTTAATAATAGCCACTTCTTTTAAAGGGATAGTAATGTTTCATAATAAAAGCAGCTCTAATTAATCATCATAGTATTTGGACTTTGGAGAGTGTTATTTCAATTCTGTCAGAGTTATAGTTCAAGAGTAATTCAATGACAGTGTCCCCCTCCCGCCCCTTTTACTGATGTAACACTGCTCAGCTAGAGCAGAAGGGAGGTGCCCAAGTAGACTGCAGAGAGGGACAATCTTCAATTAAGATAAGGGAAAAAGCTGAAAAGCTTTTCAAGGGGGGCAGGGCTTTCATTGTTCTGATAGGAAGAATATTGTCCCTTGCTATTATCTGTCTGGTCTATGGACTGCATTACACATCTGAGAAGAGATTGCTTACACTAGGTAAAAGGGGCGGGAGGGGGAAACTTTGCTTGTGAACATCTCTCAAACCATAAAGGTTTGAGAGATAAGACTTATATCGTTCTAAATGTTTTTTTAATGCCTACAAAATAAAATAAAGATAAAACAAAGTATTACTATCCCTTTATCAGCTTTGATCTTGAGACCTATGAGTCGATTTTTTTCTTCCAGAGCACTTATCCAGATTCTCATGGTTCAGGAAATGGATGCCTGAACTTGGTTTCCAAACACCTCTAGCTTCTCTAAGTGTTGTGTTGCACACTTCTGACGTTGAGTTTTTTTTTTATGAGACTGTAAGTACGGTTTCCTTTTGATGAATCTTCCATTCAGATCATGTTTGTGCAAGCAACGCTGCACAGTGGACTGGTGTACCACTAATGCCATGATAGATAAACATTCTGACAGGTCCTTTGCATTCCTGACCAGAGAATGAGCAGTTATATCCAAGCTTTTTCTTTGTCTTCCATATCTTGACTTTAACAGTTCTTAAAGCACAACTATCATAAACTTGCATTTAACCTCAAATCCTTAATACTATAGCGATATACATATAAATACTTGTATTTTGCAGCATAAGTCCGGCATTAATGAAAAATAGAACTGGTTTGGCAGGCAGCAGTGGGGCAACAGCTCAGACATCTTGCAGAGAATGCATCTCTGAGTCTGCGCTGTCTGTCCCCTTTACCTCCACGATTGGTGAATTGAATTCCTTTGTACCTTAAGGCAACGGAAGGGACTGACAGTACAGGCGCAGAGAGCACCTACAGCCAGATCTCTGCCGGTGCCTGCCTGCTGAAAAAGTTCTATTGCTCACTAATGCCTAACTTATGCAGCAAAATACAAGTATGTATATCGCTAACGTATTAAGGATTTGGGGCTCAATGTAAGGTTGATGATAGTTCTGCTTTAACGTCTATTTCTTAATGACATATCGGACAGTGAAAGTGGACAGCAGGAAGTGTTTGGATATTTTTTTTATAGCCTTCCCCTGCTTCGTAAGAGTCAATTAGCTTTATTTTCTGATCATCAATCAGCTGGTTGTTGGAAGAGTCATGGAATTTATTAAGCTCACGAATTGTCATCACCTAATTTGGATTAATGCTTAATGAGTCAATTAAGTCCTGATACATTACAAAAAATTAACACTAGTGGATCAAGTGGAGGGATGCCCAGAGTTTTGCACATGCCCCAATCCCCCCCAGTCTGTTAAATTTAGCAAGTGTGTGTGTATATTCATATATACATACATACATATACTGAAATGTTATCTAAAATATAATTTTAAGATTCTTTATAGCACTTGCAGTTTATCATGGATTAGGTATTATAAATCCAGATTGTATAGTATGATCTATTAAATACTAAAGAAGTGTATATCTCAGTGCTATGCAAAGCATTGTATACTCCTCTAGTCCTCAAAGAGTTAATTACATTTTAAGAACAGTTGACTAAATAAGTTTCACTAGTTTTTGGATTGTGGACCCAGCCCTGTAGGGTTTCAAATGTTTATGTGCAGATTATTTAGATTTAGCATTCTGTCTAGTATTGGGACTCTGTGATCAGTCTAGAACAGAAATGTCCAAAGTAAGGTCATTGGACAATGTCAAAATGTCCCTTTATTACATTAAAGTGAACCCTTTGAGTGCTAGAGGGGCATGCAAATGCATTGCTTTGCAATGCATTATGTACCCATCTGGCATTCAAAGGGTTAAGGTAAAAATTCCTCAAATGCAGAAAAAGCAACATATCAAATCCACTGCTCTTTGACAGTTTTCTGATGCTATCACTTATGGATACATACAGGTAGTCATTAATAAGTAATCATATTTCCCTGCCTGATGTATGTGATGCAGTGACCTAAATGCATACAGCATTTGTGCATGCCTGTGTTTGCTCCCATTGCCTATAGTGTAATGTGCCAGCTTGAAGCTGGTGGATGAAATTGGTAGATCTATCTGGGCATCAATCAATGATGAATAAGAGATGGCCAGATTTCCTTGAACTTTGTTTGAATTCCAGTCTAAATGTTCCATACAGCAAAACATAATAATCATGAGGTGATATTCAGCAGTGAGGCAGTCATTTGGGGCTGTGTTTAGGAAGCTAACAATGAGCAGTTCTGGATCAAACCAGCTGCACCATAGGGAGCAGTTCTGGAGGAAACCAACTGCACTATAGGTTAAATAAACATTCCTTCTGTTTTTGATGGGGCCTTTAACCCTTAAAGTGGTAAAGGGACTGCAGTACATTGCTTTTCAATGCATTTGAGAGCCCTAGAGCATTTAGTGGATTAAAGGTAGGGCTACCATATTTGAACTTTCAATGTAGAGGTCACCTCAACATATCGGCCTTATTTAAAGGGATAGTAATACTTCTTTTTAACTTTATTTTATTTTGTAGGCATTAAAAAAACATGAAGAATGATATAAGTCTTATCTCTCAAACCTTTATGGTTTATGAGATATTCACAAGCAAAGTTTCCCCCTCCCGCCCCTTTTACCTACTGTAAACAATCTCTTCTCAGATGTGGAATGCAGTCCATAGACTGGACAGATAACAGAAGAGGACACTCTTATTCCTTTGAAAACAATGAAATCCCTGCCCCCCTTGACAAGCTTTTCAGGGTTTTCCGTTATCTTAATTGAAGATTGTCCCTCTCTGCAGTCTACCTGGGCAGCTCCCTTCTGCCCTGGCTGAAAAGTGTTACATCAGTAAAAGGGGCGGGAGGGGGACACTTTGCTTGTGAATATCTCTTAAACCATAAAGGTTTGGGAGATAAGACTTATATCATTATTCATGTTTTTTTAATGCCTACAAAATAAAATAAAGTTAAAACGAAGTATTACTATCCCTTTAATACACTGGATGTTGGAGAGGTGAGCAAAGCATTGTAAAAACAATTGTCTATAATTATGTTTCTGAGCACTTATTCCAGTATGGATCTTAGCATGGAATGGAGCCAGCAATAGGAAGAAGAATATTGGCTTTACTATTAATGAGCGAGTCACCAGTATTGGTCCAATAGAATCTCTGGCCAGAGCAGTGCAACAAGGCAGGGAACAGCTCTAATACCAAGCAGCTGTTCAGTTCAACACGATCATTTTGTAAAGGCGTGTTTCACATCGACCCACACAATGTCACAGGACAAAATTTGTGATAATCATCGAGAAGCTTCCTCTGCTTACAACACAGAAAGAGGCAATATAAATTTCCTTTGTCCTCACCTACAAGTAAATCCAGGATATTTAGAGCATGCAAGGGTTTTTTTCCCAAATTTTCCAAAACTGGTTTCTTAAATATATAGTATTTATCTCAACAGTCAATAGAAGGAGCACTGTCTGTTCAGAGATAACTTGCCTGGATGCCAGTCACGGTGTAGATAGTATATGAAAATTAAGAAAATGAGTAGTACTCACAGGTCTTGTAGTAGTTGAATCAATGTGCTGATTTATTATTGATCAATGTTTCAACCCATACAAGGGTCTTTATCTTGATAAAGTAAAGTCTCAAAAGAAACCATCTCTCCAAATAAAATGTTCCCGCTTAATGTTAAAATAACCAACAAGAATATACTTTTATGTTGAAAACTATGGTTAAACAGACCCTGACTAGTAACATAGTTGATGAGGCTGAATAAAAGACATGCGTCCATCAAGTCCAGCCCATGCCATATCGCTCCCGTTGATCCAGAGGAAGGTGAGAAAAAATAAAACACCCATTGAAGCCATTTCCAATGAAGCCCCCCCAAATGGGTAAAAAAAAAAAAAAAAAAAAAAAAAATATATATATATATATAATTCCTTCCTGACGCCAAATGGCAGTCAGATATTTTCCTGGATCAACATCCTATCTGCTTTGAAGCCAACTGCCAAAATTCTCGCTATTGTTTGGTGCTAGATAGGCATTGTTACGTTAAATCATCCTTCAAAACCAGTGATTTAAATTATGATTTAAACAAATTGCATTTATATCAAAATACCCTCTATGAAAGTTCCAGTGCACCCGCCAGCACAGAAAATAGGAATAAGGCCTCTACTTCATCTCTTGAATAAGTGAGTCAACAAACTGGGAGTTAACATGAACAGTTAGGGTAGTAAATTAATAATGCTACTTCTCCCAGAGTAGGAAGTAGTAACAATTTGCAATAAAAAGTTGCCCCTTAACACACAATATAATATTTTATGTTTTAGGGTAGGGTAGCCAACCCTGCTCTGTGAACTAACAGTGCATGTTTTCAGGATAACTCTGCTTGGGTACAGATGGCTCAATCAAGCATTTAATTGGTGCACTTGTGATCAAACAGAGAGAATCTGAAAACCGGGTTGGCTACCACTATTTAAACTATTTAAAGGGATAGTAATGTTTCATAATAAAAGCAGCTCATCATAGTATTGGGCCTTGAAGAGTATTATTTCAGTTCTGTCAGAGTTGTAGTTCAAGAGTAATTGAATGATAAAGTATCCCTGTCCCGCCCCTTCTACTGATGTAACACTGCTCAGCTTAGAGCAGCAGGGAGTGTCCAGGTAGATTGTAGAGTGGGACAATCTTTAAGATAAGGGAAAAAGCCGAAAAACCTGTCGGGGGGGGCAGGGTTTTCATTGTTCTCATAGGAAGAATATTGACCCTTGATGTGGACTGTCTGGTCTATGTACTGGATTCCACATCTGAGGGGAGGAGGCTTACACTTGGTAAAAGGGGCGGGAGGGGGAAACATTATCATTCAATTACACTTGAACTACAATGCTCACAGTAATGAAATAACACACTCTATGGCTCAAATACTATGAAGATTAATTGGTGCTGCTGTTTTTGTGAAACATTACTATCACTTTAAAGGGATAGTAAAATCTAGAATTAGGAAGGATTAATATTGTTCATGTGAAAAAAAAAAAAAAAATGAAATGCAGTAAATCCCGTTGCTTAAAGAATCTCTATCTGTCAGCTAGATCACTGACGTGAGTAAAGGGGGCGGGAGGGGGGACTTTAAAAGCTTATAAATCTTAAAATATACATCTTTAAGAAACGGAATTTACTGCATTTCATTTTTTTCATATGAGCAATATTAAACCTTCTTAATTCCAGGCATTACTATCCTTTAAAGGACCAGAGTGGTATGAAACACAGTGAAGCAATATGTTGAATGCCACTCTTTTCCTTTAACCCTTCGAGTGCCAGAAAGGTATGCAACGTATTGTAACACAATGCGTTTCATACTTTTCCAGCACTCAGAGGGTTAACTCTTTGAGTACCAGAGATGTATCCAGTGCAGTGTGTTAGCCATTCTTTATTTAAAACTATAGTTTGTCAGTTTGTGCAAATTAGCCTGTACTTCTGGTAGAAAGTGACAGTTGGGAGGGGGTATGGAATGTTAGTATCTTACATCAGGCTATCAGGCAGCCAGTACTGCATAAACTGATAAATAAATCTAAATACCTGAAACACAGATTTTAGATAAAGAATGTATAACAAATATAGATGATTTAGAAGATCTATATAGGCATATATCTTCTATATATCAAATTCTAAATGTTTCTGGTTTGCTGTCAGAGGGAGGCAGGGGGCGAAACCACCTGCCTCATCAAACAAACGCATACTTCACCCCCTGCCTCCTCAACCAACCGCTTAGCCACTTACCTCAGGAGGAGGCCTCCTCAACCAAGTCTTTGGCACCATACATGACTAAGGAGGAGGCAAGGGGCGAAGCCACTCTGTGGGGGGGGGAAAAAAAAAAAAAAAAATTCACTGCTCACACTCTATTAAAAAAGCCTTCACCACACAGCCAAAGTCATGTCAGAAATGTGAGTACATTATACTGATTATTCTTATGGTGAAATGGGCACTCCAGAGCTAGATGTATTCTACATATAATGTCTTGGTGCTACACCTAAAAAATGTATGTTTACAGAAATGGTGGAAATTAGCCTTGTGTAAGTGAACACTCTTAAAGGGATAGTAATGTCAGAAAAAAAGTATTAACTATATGGTATATACAATTAAAAGAGAGTATGTGCACTTATTCGTATCTCTCAAACCCTTATGGTTTGAGAGATATAGGAAAATAAAGTTCTCTGGTCCCTCCCCTTTCTGCTTGACGAGCTGTAAAGCTGTCAGAAGCAGATTCTGGTCGCTTGACCAGATGTGGCTCTTCAGCAGAGCTGATATAACGATATCTAAAGATAAATACTTAATTTGGAGCGGTCTACAAAGTGTGCCTGGCTTGCAAGCACACTTTGTAGACCATTCCAATTAAGTATTTATTTCTAAATAGTGTGATTTCAGCTCTGCTGAAGAGCCTCTGTCTGGTCAAATGACTGGAATCCGCAGCTGTCAGCTAGATGGCAGACTTGAGTAAAACAGCCAGGAAAAGGTAACTTTAGCAAGTTATATCTCTCAAACCATTTTTAATGTCTACAATATTAAATCAACTTAAAATTAACCATTACTATCCCTTTAACGACTTAAAATCCAGTACAGTGTTGTATTTATTGTGAACTTTTTGGCCCCTTTGCAGGGCTTTTATCAAGACGTGCGCACATACACGCGCTTGTGCAAAGATCTCTGCTGTGAAGATTGAAGTAACTGTTAACTCTGTGTTTAAAAATGTGTATATGTAACAATACTGCTGATCTGAAGAGTTATGAAAGTGCTGCTACTTTTTCCTGTTGCATCAGCCTAAGGCCTGGCACAAGCTTCATAAATATGGAAAATATTCTAATCTTTCCACATTATTGTGATATTGACATATTTGTTCAAACTCTGCTTTTCTGTGGAAACATTTCACTGCTGCTTTGAGGGAATCTTTTGCCTAAGCTTGATCTGAACAATGTTAAATAAGCTGGTTGAGTGAAAGA
This sequence comes from Rhinophrynus dorsalis, assembly GCA_037306005.1. Lineage (NCBI taxonomy): Eukaryota > Metazoa > Chordata > Amphibia > Anura > Rhinophrynidae > Rhinophrynus > Rhinophrynus dorsalis. The sequence goes on from CM074724.1 coordinate 162,742,133, forward strand.
GTCATTTACAACATTGCATAAGTCATGCTAAGGAATGTAAAGGAATATTAACTGTGGAAAAAAAATGTTATCTGGTGAAAGTGCAAGATGTAACATCTGCAAATGTCTTTGTAATTACTTCCATATCTCTATGCATTTTAGTACATTAAATTGCATTTACTGTTTCTTCAGCAGATATCAGGTATGCCAAGGTTCTCATACCACTGGGGAAATGCACTAAGGTGTGATTATAGAGTATTACGTGGAGATGATTTCACCAGTGATATCATTTCTCCAGTTCCCATGTTATTCTATAAAGCCTATGCACTAAGATCTCCAGTGTTGGGGAAATCTTAGTGCATAGGCTCCACAGAATAGCATAGGAATTAGAGAAGGGATATCACTGGATACGTTATCTACACATTATCACCTCTTTATCACGTTTTAGTGTATCTCCCCCTACATTTCTTAACACCTTAAGGACCCATGACGGTCCTGTTCCGTCATGGGTTGTTATACCCTTAACGACCCATGACGGAACTGGACCGTCATGGAATTCCGGGCTCCCCTCGCGGCTGCACGCCGTTCGGGGAGTCCGGAACTCGGCCGCAAAAAAAAAAAAAAAAAAAATGCTCCGTGGTTCTTAACGGACCGCAAGGTGCGTGCGCGGCCCGTCGTTAAGGGGTTAAATGCAATGAGAACTCTGAGGTAAAGCCAATTTTTAAGGCTTTACCGTTTATTCTATCAGAGCAGACTAGTTAAAAAGCCCTTGGGTATTCTGTGTGGTGGTGGGGAGGATGTATAGAAAACTCACAGCCACAGACTTTGGTGAATTGTTTGCCTAAATATACTGTGTGTATGTGTGTATGTATATATATATATATATATATATATATATAATATGTGTGTATAATATATATGTATATATACAGATATTATAGATTTATATATATAAAATGCCCCCAGTATTGAGGAGACAGAAGTAAGATTTCAGTAGCCCCTCTCCTATTACTCACCCCACTGACACTCACATGATAAAAGTCTCTGCAATCTGATCTAAACTGGTAATGTAAATTATAGAGATTTGCAGCATAAATTAACAATCTGTTTTATTGATTAAACAGGAGAATGACAGTGTCTGAATGAGCATAAAATCCTGATATGAATCTTCATATGTAATTCTCCTTATGCAACCAGAAGAAGGAAAGAAACTGCTGTCACGGGAACTCTGTTTTTCTTTTGCTGGATGGTAGCAGTTCACTATGGCCCATGGTGTGAAGAAAAAGCTTAATACTTTAGTGATTCGCAACCCATACCTTCAGGGACCACTAACTGGCTAGTACCTGAGAATTCCCCTGCAGGGATGAATTTCACATTAGGCAGTGTAGGCAAAGGCCTATAGTTCTAAGATTTGAGGCCACCTCCGCTATTATGACCACGCCACATTCTGAATTGTGAGTGTAGCCATAGCTAACACAATAGCCCTGCATCCACTCCTGCTTAAGTGTGTATGTTGCTAATACCTAGTTCACACTGTGTTTTAGTGCATGCCAAGCTGTCTGTGTCAACTCACCTGCAATTCTCTGCAGTAGCCTTTGCCCACATGGTTGTCGGACAAATATAATTGACTGATGCTCATGTGGGCTGGCCAGTCACTGGAGGACGCAAATTGCTTTGCAGCAAACAGAAACGTAGTAAGTTGCCATGCAGATCAGTATGCTACAACCTGGATGCACCCAACACATGAGTACTTACAAGCTGCAGCATACCGAGTTTCATTGCCTTCTGCAAGGCAGAAATCAACTGTGTAAACAGCACCATTAGGGCCATTTGTTTTACATGGGTGCTATTAGGGCATTGTTAATGTGGACTAAAGTTGCCCCAGTGAACATAACTAGCCCAAGGCTGAGGTTTTCATGTGAGAAATGGGTGTGTGGCCATAGTTGGGACTAACGGTGCCTTAGTTGCCTTGACTAGGGGTGTCTGAGCTTTAAAATATGTCCCTGCTTCTGTACTTGATGAGTTAATCAGAGGCTCAGTAATTTTGATTCACTTGTGCTCAGTCTGGAAATCTAAGCCCTGGCCTGGCAGTGGCCTCACAAGGAAGGGGTTGAGAATCACTATTCTAGTAGTAATGTTATGTGATATGTTTTATTACTGCTTATGTTGTTCTTTATTACAGATTATGAAAATAATGATTTCTAAATAATAGCAAACAATAGAGATTCAAAGTTATTTCTGTGAATTTGTTTAATTTATTTTGTGAATATTTGTGAATAATGTTATCCTAATATCTCTCATGTAGAAAGTCAAATGAATCTATTTTCAACACATATCGTGTTCATTATTTGCTTTCAACAGGTTTTGATATTGCTGTATTTTCAGTCTTCCACTCATTCTTGATTTTAAGTGATTTGATGATTGTGGTTTAATTAAAACTGACCTTTTAAAATGTTTGTTTTCATTTCCTTCAATTTCTTTTTAACCCCTTAAGGATCGGTCACGCATGCACGTGGCTGGCACTTAAGGACCATAGGCCTTTTTTTTTTTTTTTCTTTTTTCAATCCGGATTCTGGGTTCCCCGATCGGCGTGCATGTCCTTGGTCCTTTTGGGACATCCACCCTGTGACGTACATGTACGTCATGGGTCGTTAAGGGGTTAATAATGGTTTGATCCTTTGAGTTCCAGAGGAGTATGCAACGCATTGCTTTACATAACCCTCTGGCACTCAAAGGGTTAACCCCTTCAGTGATATGTCTCATTCCCTGCACCAGAGACATCTAGCATCCAATGGTGAAATTAGGAGTTTTCAGTTTATATTTATTTACATATCCACCAGAAATATGCACAGTTTGACATCTGGGACTTTTATTTTTATTTTCTTTGTTTTTTGGGGGTAGGACTTGTGATCAGCTTAATTTTGATGGTGGTCAATAGCTTGTGCCAACAAGACTTTGGCCCTATGCACAAATCTAATTCTTAGCAACCAACCACATTATAGAGGACAAATAGGAATTCCCGCTGATTTAAATAGGGCCTTTAAAAGGATAGTAATGCTTGCTCTTAAAGGGATAGTAATGTTTCATAATAAAAACAGCTCTAATTAATCATCATAGTATTTGGACTTTGGAGAGTGTTATTTCAGTTCTGTCAGAGTTGTAGTTCAGGAGTAATTCAATGACAAAGTGCCCCACTCCCGCCCCTTTTACTGATGTAACACTGCTCAGCCAGATCAGAAGGGAGGTGCCCAGGTAGATTGCACAGAGGGACAATCTTCAATTAAGATAAGGGAAAAACCTAAAAAGCTTGTCAAGGGGGGGGGGGCAGGGCTTTCATTGTTTTCATATAAAGAAGATTGTCCCCTTCTGTTATCTGTCTGGTCTATGGACTGCATTCCACATCTGAGAAGAGATGGCTTACACTAGGTAAATGGGGCGGGAGGGGAAACTTTGCTTGTGAATATCTCTTAACCCCTTCAGTGCCAGAGGCTCGGGCCATTTTCTGAACCCTGCAGGCCAGACACTTTTTCAACATTTTTGCTATCCTTCCGTTTAGGCTTGATTTCCTCTGGGGATTTTTAGTTACATATGGAAAACTATATATTGTTTTTTTCAGAACGAATTGAGCTTTCTTGTGGTACCTTACATGAAGAGAATTTTACATCGTGCAAAAAGCTATGATGTCATAATGACATGAAAATTTACTCATTTTGCTAAAATCACATACTATGTATCAAAAACATTTACCTTGATTGAAAAAGTTTCAATTACTTGAAAAAGCCTCGAGTCCCCCGAGTAAAAAAATACCAAATTTGTATAGTTTTACCTACGTCCTTGGCTAGCGTAGAGCCCTAATCACCAGCAGCGCAAAATGACATTTTCAACTTTATAAACTAATATGCGCATTCTAGGGTTTTTGTGGTAAAACTACCCTAAAACAGTGGAATAACTATATAAAACTATATATTTCTGGAAACTAGACAACCTGCTGCATCTAATGAGGGGTGATTTGCCTTGTTACCCCAAGCCTGGTGTGCACAAATGCCTCCAGAAGATGGCGCTAATGAAAAAAAAAGGCATTTTCTTACATTTCTGCCCCTTCAAATGTACTAAAATGTGTGAAAACCATGGCATTTCCAACTGTATTCATTAGCTAGTGCTCTTAGGAGAAAAATAACACCCAATTGGTATGAGTTCACCTACCTCAGGGGGCGCTACAAGTACAAAACTACACCTATTGCAACCTCTAATTTTTCTAACATTTTCTCAAACATTACCTGTCTGTACAAAAATGGTTATAACAATTACAGAAGTGAAGAAAGGGTACACAAACCATACCATTTTGAAAAGAAGACACCCTGCCGCATCTAATGATGGGTGACTTGCCTTGTTACCCCAAGCCTGGAGTGCACAAATGCCTCCAGAAGGTGGCGCTAATGAAAAAAAAAGGCATTTTCTTACATTTCTGCCCCTTCAAATGTACTGAAATGTGTGCAAACCATAGTATTTCCAACTGTATTCATTAGCATGTGCTCTTAGGAGAAAAATGACACCCCATTGGTATGAGTTTAACTACCTCAGGGGGCGCTAGAAGTGCAAACCGACACCTACTACAACTTCAAATTTTTCTAACATTTTCTCAAACATTACTTGTCTGTACACAAATGGTTATAACAACTACAGAAGTGAAGAAAGGGTACACAAACCATACCATTTTGAAAAGAAGACACCCTGCCGCATCTAATGATGGGTGACTTGCCTTGTTACCCCAAGCCTGGAGTGCACAAATGCCTCCAGAAGGTGGCGCTAATGGAAAAAAAGGCATTTTCTTACATTTCTGCCCCTTCAAATGTACTGAAATATGTGCAAACCATGGTATTTCCAACTGTATTCATTAGCTAGTGCTCTTAGGAGAAAAATGACACCCCATTGGTATGAGTTTAACTACCTCAGGGGGTGCTAGAAGTGCAAAACGACACCTACAACTTCAAATTTTTCTAACATTTTCTCAAACATTACTTGTCTGTACACAAATGGTTATAACAACTACAGAAGTGAAGAAAGGGTACACAAACCATACCATTTTGAAAAGAAGACACCCTGCCGCATCTAATGATGGGTGACTTGCCTTGTTACCCCAAACCTGGAGTGCACAAATGCCTCCAGAAGGTGGCGCTAATGAAAAAAAAGGCATTTTCTTACATTTCTGCCCCTTCAAATGTACTGAAATATGTGCAAACCATGGTATTTCCAACTGTATTCATTAGCTAGTGCTCTTAGGAGAAAAATGACACCCCATTGGTATGAGTTTAACTACCTCAGGGGGTGCTAGAAGTGCAAAACGACACCTACTACAACTTCAAATTTTTCTAACATTTTCTCAAACATTACTTGTCTGTACACAAATGGTTATAACAACTACAGAAGTGAAGAAAGGGTACACAAACCATACCATTTTGAAAAGAAGACACCCTGCCGCATCTAATGATGGGTGACTTGCCTTGTTACCCCAAGCCTGGAGTGCACAAATGCCTCCAGAAGGTGGCGCTAATGAAAAAAAAAGGCATTTTCTTACATTTCTGCCCCTTCAAATGTACTGAAATTTGTGAAAACCATGGCATTTCCAACTGTATTCATTAGCTAGTGCTCTTAGGAGAAAAATGACACCCCATTAGAATGAGTCAACCTACATTAGGGGTGCCAGAAGCACATAACTACACCTACCTGTTTGCTTCTTCGAAAATGGCGGCTTGTACTAAAATGTTCATAACTGTTAGAGACATGAAGGAAAGGTATAAAAGGTATACCATTTTGGAAAGTAGACTTTCTCCCGCATCAAGTGAGGGGTCACTTGCCTTTCTACCCCCTGGGCTGAAGTGCACAAATATTTCCAAAAGGTGGCGCTATGGGAATAAATACATGTTTTTTTACATTTCCACCACTTCAAAGATACTAAAATCTTTGAAAACCATAACATTTCCTGCTGTATTCCGTACCTGCTACCAACATAAGAAAAATGGTAGCCCATTTGTGTGGGTTAACATACAATATGTGGGTGCTAGGAACACGTACGTAAACCTGACACTTTTGTTTTTTAAATTATCTGCTTGCACTAAAATGGTTATAGCCATAATAGATATGCAGGAAAGGTAGAGAAACAATGCCATTTTGGAAAGAAAACAACCTGCCGCATCTAATGAGGGGTCACTTGCCTTCTTACCCAAAGGCTGGTATGCACAAATGCTTCCAGGAGGTGGCGCTAATGAAAAAAAGGCATTTTCTTACATTTCTGCCCCTTCAAATGTATGGAGCTCTGTAAAAACCATGGGATTTTCAACTGCATTCATTAGCTAGTGCTCTTAGGAGTCAAACGACACCCCATTGGTATGAGTTGACCTACCTTAGGGGGTGCTAGAAGTAGAAAACTACACCTACTACAACCTCTGATGTTTCTAACATTTTCTCAAATGTGACTTGCCTGTACAAAAATGGCTATAACACCTTCAGAATTGAAGAAAAGGTAGATAAACCATACCATTTTGAAAAGAAGACAACCTGCCGCATCTAATGAGGGGTCACTTGCCTTCTTACCCCAATACTGGTGTACATAAATGTTTCCAGAAGGAGGCGATATAGGAAAAAAATTGCATTTTTTTACATTTCTGCCCCTTCAAATGTATGGAGCTCTGTGAAAACCATAGAATTTTCAACTGCATTTGTTTGCTAGTGCTCTTAGGAGTCAAATGACACCCCATTGGTATGAGCTGAACTACCTTAAGGGGTGCTAGAAGTAGAAAACTACACCTACTACAACCTCTGATGTTTATAACATTTTCTGAAACCTGACTTGCCTGTACGAAAATGGCTATAACACCTTCAGAATTGAAGAAGAGGTAGATAAATCATACCATTTTGGAAAGAAGACAACCTGCCGCATCTAATGAGGGGTCACTTGCCTTTTTACCCCTAAGTTAGATGGCACAACTATTTCCAGAATGTGGTGCTACAGGAAAAAAAACAAACATTTGTTTTACACAGGAGGACGGATGGTGGTGATGGTGGGGCAGTGTCTGATAGTGTGTATAGGAGATCTGTGACTACCAGTGTGCAATGTATGTCCCCTCATACAAAGCACTGCGTTGGACCCCTCCTCCTGTGGCACGTGCATTTTTTGGGGCTTTTCCCCCCAATATTTTTGTGTAGACCTCGTTGGGGGCATCAGAACCCATACAATGAGGTCTAAATAAAAAATAAAGGGGGGAAAAAATCCTGTGTGCGCCACAAGGGTGTCCAGTGGATTGCAAAGCACTGCATTTGGGCCCCTGTGGCACACAAAGGGTTAATTTTTTTATCGTTACTTTGTATTCAGATGGCAACCAAACAAGCTCTGATCACAAAGTAATGATAAAAAGTCCTGTGTGTGCCACAGGAAGGGGGTCAACATTGAACCCCCCCTCCCAGTGGCACACACAGGGTTAATTTTTGTTTTAATTTTTTTTTAATTGTATACCTCATTGAGGGGTATCAGGACCCCCTGATCCCTCCCCAATGAGGTCTTAGTAATAAAAAAATATGTATGTCCACAAACGGAGTGACCCTGTGAGTGCCACAGGGGTCTCCAGCGCATTGCAAAGCAATGCATTGGACCCTTCTAGCACTCAGAGGGTTAATTTTTTTATTATTATTACCAGGGGCGGGCTGGCCCGGGGGGCAGGGAGGCAATTGCCCCCCGGGCCGCAGGGCCAGCGCGTGTAGTGGGCCGCCATGTTAAAAGAAAAAAAAAAAAAATCAGTAGACATGTGACTGACTGTCTGTCAGTCTTAGCGTGCAGGGCCGCAGCGGAGGGGGAATTGTTACTTTTTTATGTTCTCTTCTCCCCACTCCGCAATGATGACAGCCGGGACAGTGTCATAAGCGGAGACGCCGCTTGGTGCAAGCTGGTGTTTTCTTTTCTCTGTTCTGAGTCCAGTGCAAGTTTAAAACTGGCGCCCAGACTGAGGAAGAAAACCCCAGCATGCACCACGCAGCGTCTCAGCGTGACTCGGTCCTGACTGTCATCAGTGCGGGCAGTGTGGAGAAGAAGACAACGAGGCATAAGGAGGTACTGGGGGTGGGAGAGAAAGAAGTATACAAGGGGAAGAAAGAGAGGTACAGAGGAGAGATAGAGGCACAATGGGGAAGGGGGAAGAAAGAAGTACATGGGGGAAGAAAGAGAGGTACAAGGAGGGGGAAGAGGTACAGAGGGGAGAAAGAGGCACAATGGGGAAGGGGGGAGAAAGAGAGGTACAAGAAGGGGGAAGAGGTACAGAGGGGAGAAAGAGGCACAATGGGGAAGGGGGGAAGAAAGAAGTACATGGGGGAAGAAAGAGAGGTACAAGAAGGGGGAAGAGGTACAGAGGGGAGAAAGAGGCACAATGGGGAAGGGGGGAGAAAGAGAGGTACAAGGAGGGGGAAGAGGTACAGAGGGGAGAAAGAGAGGTGCAAGGGGGTGAAATAAGTACATGGGGAGAAAGAGAGGTGCAAGGGGGAGAGGTACAGAGGGGAGAAAGAATTGCAATGGGGAGAAAGAGAGGTGCAAGGGGGAGAAGGCACAAGGGGGTGAAATAAGTACATGGGGTGAAAGACGTACATGGGGGAGAAAGAGAGGTGCGGGGGGGGAGAGGTACAGAGGTGAGAAAGAGGCACAATGGGGAACGGGGGGGGAGAAAGAAGTACATGGGGGAAGAAGAAAGAGGTACAAGGAGGGGGAAGAGGTACAGAGGGGGGAAAGAGGCACAAGATGGGGGAGAAAAGTACATGGGGGAAGAAAGAGGTACAAGGAGGGGAAAGAGGTACAAGGGGGAGAGGTACAGAGTGGAGAAAGAGGTACAAGGGGAGAAAGAGGTGCAAGGGGGAGAAGGCACAAGGGGGTGAAATAAGTACATGGGGTGAAAGACGTACATAAGGGAGAAAGAGGTGCAAGGGGGGAGAGGTACAGAGGGGAGAAAGAATTGCAAGGGGGAGAAGGCACAAGGGGGTGAAAGAAGTACATGGGGCGAGAAAGAGAGGTGCAAGGGGTGAAAGAGGCACAAAGGGGTGAAACTGGCACAAATAGTGGAAATGGGCCACTTGATTAAATTTGCCCCCCAGGCCAAATGTTGCCAGTCCTCCCCTGATTATTACTTTGTAATCAGAGCTTGTTGGGGGGCCATGAGGACCAATCCTGATGGCCCCCCAACAATCTCTAGTAACAAAGTAATGATAAAAGCCCTGTGTGTGTGCCACAGGAGGGGGGGGGTGCATTGGACCCCTCCTGTGGCACACACAGGGTTAATTTTGTTTTTTAATTTTTTTTATTAATAGACCTCATTGAGGGGCATCAGGACCCCCCCCAGATCCCCCCAATGAGGTCTTGCAAAAAAAAAAAAATCCCCCCAAAAGAAATGACCCTGTGAGGGCCACAAGGGTCTCCAGTGCATTGCAAAGCAATGCATTGGACCCTTCTGGCACTCAGAGGGTTAATTTTTTTTTAATTATTACTTTGTAATCAGAGCTTGTTGGGGGGCCATCAGGACCAATCCTGATGGCCCCCCAACAATCTCTAGTAACAAAGTAATGATAAAAGCCCTGTGTGTGTGCCACAGGAGGGGGGGTTCATTGGACCCCTCCTGTGGCACACACAGGGTTAATTTTTTTTTTATTTATTTTTTTTTATTAATAGATCTCATTGAGGGGCATCAGGACACCCCCCCCAGATCCCCCCAATGAGGTCTTGCAAAAAAAAAAAAAATCCCCCCAAAAGAAATGACCCTGTGAGTGCCACAAGGGTCTCCAGCGCATTGCAAAGCAATGCATTGGACCCTTCTGGCACTCAGAGGGTTAATTTTTTTTAAATTATTACTTTGTAATCAGAGCTTGTTGGGGGGCCATCAGGACCAATCCTGATGGCCCCCCAACAAGCTCTAGTAACAAAGGAATGAGAAAAGCCCTGTGTGTGCCACAGGAGGGGGGGGGGTGCATTGGACCCCCCCTGTGGCACACACAGAGTTAATTTTTAAAAAAATATTTTTTTTTACTCATAGACCTCATTGAGGGGCATCAGGACCCCCCCTGATCCCCCCAATGAGGTCTTGCAAATAAAAAAAAAATCCCCCACAAGAAGTGACCCTGTGAGTGCTACAGGGGTCTCCAGCACATTGCAAAGCAATGTGCTTGGGACCCCTGCGGCACTCACAGGGTTACTAAGGATTTTTTTTTTATTTTTTTTATTATTTTAATCTTTTCAGACCTCGTGGGGGACATCAGGACCCCTCCTGGTGTCTCCCCAGTAATTGATCTCCCAGCCGGTAGGAGTGAATCGGCTAAGGGAAACTTCCCTAACGTCATCGGTGATCATGTCACCGATGACGTTAGGAGGTTTCCCCCGGTCCCGCCCACTCCTACCCGGAAGTTCGGGGTAGGAGGGCGGCGGAGGGAGAAGCTCTGTTTCTCAGAGCTTCTCCCTTGGCGATATTGATCTCCCAGCGCAATCGACTGGGAGATCAATACCTGGGAGGACATGAGGAGTAATCCTCATGTCCTCCCAAGAGTGCCAGGCTGCATTTCAGCTGAAATGCGGCCACTGCCAGCCGGTTATACCGGCTTAAGCAGTGACCGCATTTTAGTGGGTACATTGTATGAGCTTGGCACAGCGGGTACAGCTGTCCAAACTCGTACATTGTACCCACCTGGCACTCTAGGGGTTAAACCATAAAGGTTTGAGAGATAAGACTTATATTGTTCTTCATATTTTTTTAATGCCTACAAAATAAAATAAAGTTAAAACAAAGTATTACTATCCCTTTAACAAACTTTAATATTGTAGATATTAAAAATATAAATGCAATGATGTATGTGTTGTCTCTCAAACATGTATAGTTTGAGAGATATAAGCTTTTAAAGTTCCCCCTTCCCGTCCCTTTCACAGACACAGGCACACTTTGTAGACCGTTCTAATTAAGTATGTGTTTCTAGACAATGCTATTTCGGCTCTGCTGAAGAGCTGCCAACCTAGGGTTGCCACCTTCTCTTAGAAAAAATACCGGACATGGCATTCTCTCCATAGACTTAATATTGAACAGAAGCCAATTTTTTACCGGCCTGTCGGTAAAATACCGGCTGGGTGGCAACCCTACGCCAACCGGTCCCGGGCCCGGGATCTCATGCTGTCAGCTAGAGTGCTGGCATCTGTGTAAGGGGCGGTGGGAACTTTAGAAGCTTATATCTCTCAAACTATACATCTTTGGGAGACAACACGCGTACATCATTGCGTTTATATTTTTAATATCTACAATATTAAAGTTTGTTAAGAGCAAGCATTACTATCCCTTTAAGCCGTCTGAAAGCTCCCAAGGTCTCCCAACGCTTTTGCTTTGCATGAGAAATACAGCAAACACCAGGTATCCATTTCTGCCTTCTGTTGCCTGCTGTTTTCCCAAGGAATACAGCAAAGGATCCACATCTGGAATACCCTTAGCCCTTAGAGTAATATTTTAAGAAGCAAACAAAAAAAAAATAATCACGAGACAAACTTACTGAGAATGAACAAGGTCTCCAACGCCTTTGCTTTGCAATGCTTTGGAGACCTCTATAGCATTTAAATGGGTTAAAACCCCATTTAAATTAGTGGGAGTTTGTAGTTTTTCCTTATGGTGCAGTTGATTTGCCCTAGAATGACTCCACTTTTAGCTTTCTATACACCTGATCCACAGGATCTTGGGTTTGAAGAATGACATGGCTCCTTACACACAAGAGGAACATAGACTAATATTGGGACAAACCATCCGCATCATAGGGGAGAGATAAAAAAAAGTCTTTGATTTAAATGGGAGTTTAACCCCTGGAATTCTACAGGGTGTAGTCGAAGCATTGCTTACCAGTGCCTTTATGGTCTCTCTAGCATTCAGGTGGTTAAATGCCCCATTTAAATCAGTGGAAATTTGAGGATTGTTTTATTTGTCACCTATAATGCTGCTGTTTTACCCCTAGTTCTATTAAGTAACAGTTTCTACCTTTTGGGGTACTAAACAGCTGTGTGGGCCTATCGTGAAAGTCCAACATCTCCTTAAAGAAGCAGTAAACTTTTTTATGAACATGTATATGATATAGAGGTTTTCCTACTGAGTAAAACAAGGGTACTTCCACTGCTGTCAGTTGTTTATTTGAACTTTTGTAACTTCTGAATAAATCAGAAGTGAATTTATTGTGCAGTTCCTTCCTGATAGTTCTAACTGACAGGAAGTGACAGGCAGTTTCTGTCACATTCTATGGAGATGTGTATGTTACTGACTTTCCACTCCATAAGAATGTAACATGAGAACTAATTAGCAGTGCCATCTAGTGGTCAAATTTCAATGTAAATAATCACAGGTTTAAACTGTAATAACTCTGGAAATATGCATCTGTCAGCAGTGGGATCACCCTTATGTTACTCAACAGGAAACGCCCTGCAATATATGTTTTCTCATAAAACAAGTTTACTGCTCCTTTAATCTGTGTAGGAAATTCTGGAGGCCACTCTGCTGATTTAATGGGCTTTGTTTTATTTATCCTGAATGGAACACTAACACCTCCTAATAATCAAAGAAAAACTCACAGCGGTAGAACACCATGATTAACACATATGTTATATACAAAAGTAAGAAGTAGGGTATGGAGCACAGCATACCCTATGAGTCCTCTCAGAGTCCTCCAAACTTAGGAAAAACCTAAAACAAGAACAAAAAACAAAAACCTGCGCTGCTCCATACAAAAAATATAGATTGTGAACACTGTGATATGCGTATATCATACCAATGTGCTAAATATTGCTAAAAGAATATAATTAGGGTTTTAGTTTCATAATTTGGCCAAAATATGTTTAAACTCACTCAGCTCGCCAAGGTACCCCTTTAGAGTGAGTCCTAATCCTAACATGTAACCATTAAAAACATCTGCATTTAAAATATTCTTCTGATCAAATTATGTTTCCGGACGTGTGTAAGAAGGCATAGTTGAAAACACCTAAAATGTAAATGTCCCCCTAGATTAGGATTCGCACTCTCTATAAATGGGGTACCTTGGCGAGGTGAGAGAGTTTAAGCATATTTTGGCCAAACTATGCAACTAAAACCCTAATTGAGCTGTATTAGTAATATTTTGCATACCGGTATGTATGATATTCGCTTATGACAGGGTTCACAATCTGAAATATTTGTATGGAGCAGCACAGGTTTGTTTTGTTTTTTGTAACTCCTAATAATAAACCCTCACTTATCAATTCTGAGAGGATTGGTTCCCCAGAATTATTTGTTATAAGTATTGGATATGGAGGCAGACGTTCTTTTGTAGACAGCTCCTCCCACTGAAGAACTTGTACGAAGACTTCAGTGGGATGGGTGTTTGTCCTGCAACCAAGAACATCTGCTTCTGTAGACATGACATGCAGTACCAATTCATTGCAGAGGGTCTATCCATACAGAATTGATTCATACAGGCCGTTTAGATTGTATTCCCATATTAAAGGAGAATTAACCCCTGATATCACCCCACTTACCTTGCTATGGCCAGAAAATCCTAATGGCTACTATAAATTTTGGAGTTTGTTCAAGAGAGAACATCAATCCATTCTGGATGTCATGTCATAGAGGAGGACATGACCGTTTCTCACAGAGTGCAACTTGTTGTCTGTGTGTAACACTCCCCTCTGGTACTTTAAAGCGGAACTACTACCCCTTGTAAACTTTGCCCCAAATAATTACCCGTCTGGCGACTAGCTGCTCAATAGTGCTAGTCGCCAGAATTATTACCTTTTTATTGAGAATTCTATACTGCTCCCGGACTGACAGACAGGAATCAGCGCAGATATATTTCCACAGTGGTGTCTGCACGCCTGCGCTGTCAGTCCCTTTTGGTACAGAACGGCTTCTAGCAACGCCTCCTAGAACAGGCTGGGACTTACAGAGCAGGAGCGCAGACGCCACTATGGAAAGATGTCTGCGCTGTTTCCTGGCTGTCAGTCTGGGAGCAGTAGGAATTCTCAATAAAGCAGTAATAATTCTGGCGACTAGCACTATTGAGCAGCTAGTCGCCAGATGAGTAATTATTTTGGGGCAAAGTGTACAAGGGGTGGTAGTTCCGCTTTAAAGATTAAGATCATGTGTAGTTAGCAGAGTTCAGTGACGTTCAGTGGTCCTGCTAGCAACTGTCATGTTCACTTCTATGGGCATGACATTCAGAAATGATTGATTGAAGATGTCATCTCTTAAAACAAAAAAGCACAATGCTAAAATTCATAGGGACCAATACGATTTTGTGACCTGCTGTTATTTGGAAGTGTTGGTTTTACTTTAAGGTAAGGGTTTATTTTTTTTATTATGAGGTGTTAGTGTTTCTTTAAAAGTACTTGTTTGAGAATATACACAGATAATAGGCAGATGACCCACATAGCTCACAGATGGGATAGTTACTTGCAGGGTACATACTAGTTATGGCCAACACTTACTGCAAATTAAATTACATAGGGCTGTATCTAGGAAGCTATAGAGGAGCAATTCTGCAGCAAACCAACTGCACCATAGGGGATAAATAATTGTCACAATTTCCAATTAATTAAGTGGGGCTTTTAACCTGTTAGGAGTCTCAAACATGTTGTGAAGCAATGCATTTGAGACCTCTCTGGCATTCAAGGTGTTAAAATCACAATTTAAATAACTAAGAATTGTGGCAAATTTTATTTTTCCTCTCCACAGACTGAAACAAACAAACAAATAAATTGAATGTGGGTATATTTTAATGTGATTGAAGCACATCTGTACTGCAATACAGCTTTCTGGCCTAATTGAGCTCAGGTGGATTTTTAAAGCCTCAGACCCCTGTCATTATTATCTTCAAAGGGTATTGTACAGCACAATTATCCCTCCTGCTTTGTTTTCAAAGTACACATTCGGATATAGGCATACATATTTATTATCAAATCAAATACACAAAACATTTTTTTCCCCCTCAGAGAATGTGCCAGAAAGAAATGTATTACTGTAAGTAATTATTGTGCAGACTAGTTATACATGTCTTTGTCTGCTGGCTACAAAATGTTTTCCAAAGTATTTAATGATTTACATCATTATTATTTTCAGTATTCATCATTAATTTTTTAAGGGCCAGAAGAATGTACGAGTTGTGAATCAATGAGCTACACACCTCTCTGGTCCTTAACCCTTTGAGTGCCAGAGGGGTACGCATCGTATTGCAAAGCAATGTGTTGTGTACCCCTCTGGCACTCAAAGGGTTAAAGGGTTTACAACTTCACTGCTAAGTCATTTCACTCACAGTGCTAAGTATGTTTACAGTTAAATGACAGTTTTGGTGCTTTTCTGCTGTGCAACGCACACTTCTTACACTTTTTGTTAACAGACCCTGTACTTTCAAACAATATTACAGGTTTGTGGCTATCCCCTAACAAGTCCAACAATATGCATAATGGAAAAAAAGTGTTCCACTTGCAAATGCTTTTATGCATAGGTCTTCCTATGAAAGTTAGGAATTGAAACAAAAAAAACAAAAAAATTTTCATTTTTCGCCATTCATCATTTAGGCACAAAATAATGAGAAATAAACAATGTAGCCATACATGCTATGTATTTTTTTTTTTAAAAAGGACACAACATTTCAATTTCAGGAACTGGCCAATTACATTTCTACCTCAAGGCAGGATTTTTTTATGAGATTGGCAGAAGATGTATGTGATTTTTAAACAGTGGCGTAACAATAGGGGTCGCATCGGTCGCACCTGTGACCAGGCCCGTCACTCCAGGGGCCCGGCCGCCCCCTGCGACCCCCTCGCCCGCAACAGCAGCAGAGCAGATCTCCCATTTGGAGCGCTGCTCTAGTAATACAGAGCGTTGGGATATGACATCATCTCCCAGCCTCTGCATTACTAGAGCGGCGTGCGGGAGCTTCAGTAGTAGAGATCTGTGCCGAAGGAGGCACAGATCTGTTAAGCCACGCCGCTAGACCACCAGGACTGGAGGTAGGGGCAATGTGGAAATGGAGATGAAGGGACAATGTGAAGATGGGGGCATTGTGGAAGGGGAAATGTGGAGATGAAGGGGGCATTGTAGCAGGGGCATTGTGGAGATGAAGGGGGCATTGTGGAAGGGGCATTGTGGAGATGAAGGGGGGGCATTGTGGAAGGGGCAATGTGGAGATGAAGGGGGCATTGTGGAAGGGGCAATGTGGAGATGAAGGGGGCCAGTGTGGTCGGGGGGGGGGGCCCATGGCAATTCTTGCACCAAGGCCCGGTGGCTTCTAGTTACACCTCTGTTTTTAAACATTTACACTCTTTCAAATATACTGAAAAACATTATGTGCCATATTAGGTTAGGTATGTACAGGCTTCCTGAGAAAATGGTACCCCACTGGTATGAGCCGACATGCTGTAGGGGGTGCATGGACAACAAAACTGCTTGGATCACAATCTCTGTTTTCTTGTGTTTTATATATGACATACTTACACTTAAATGTTTGTAATAACTACAGCTTAAAAAGGAAAGGTATGTGAGGCATACCATTTGGAAAGAATACCCCCCCACCCCATCACATCAGGGGTACTTGTGTTTGTACCTCTAGACCTGTGCACATAAATGTTTCCAGACATGGAGCTAAAGGGAAAAAAAAATTCTTATATGTTATACCTTGTAAAGAATTGCATTTCATATTGTATTTATTAGCAGCTCCTCTCCCAAGAGAAATACACCCCATTAGGGAAGAACAGACATAGAATAGGGGTGTCAAAGCACAGAATTATCACTATCCTCTTCTGTTGTTTTCTTCAATTCTTAAAATATGTTCTTCCTGTGCTACAATGGCCGTAACAACTACAGATATGAAGCAAAGGCTTGCCATTTTGGAAAGAACACAACCCACCACATCAAATGTGGAATTATTTGCCTTTCTACCCCTAGGCTGGTGAACACAGATGTTTCTAGCATGTGGTTCTGTTGGGAAAAAAATGTACATTTTCATCACTAAAACATACTAAAATCTTTGAAAAACATTGAATTTCCTACTTTAGTCAGTACTATTGCCAGTCTAAGAAAAATGATCTCACTTTAGTATGAACTGACAAGCCATGCCTACCACAATCTTTTTTAATTTTTATTTTCAAATTATATATATATATATATATATATATATATATAATACTTGCTAGTAGGAAGCACTCACTCACGGTTAACAGGGACAACTGCCTGGGTGCTATGATTCTTGCCAGAAGATGGTAAATAATTGTAAGTAGAAAGAAACACTCTCAAGCCTTGAAAATATGTGAAAAAAATAGCAGATCAACGTTTCGGTTATCCAACAGTAACCTTCATAAAGATGATCTGAGAGTACTTATTTCTAGTAATAATTATCCTACATAATAATTTGCTAAAAGTATGTCTGTCAGAAGCGGTCATGTGCAGTAGAGATGGCTGCGTGCACTGCAGTCATGCGCAGTAGAGACTGCCCGCGTCGCGGCTGATAACGGAGCGGGGAGCTCTGAATTCAGACTGTAGTCCTAGCACAGTCTGAGTATAGGAGTGCCCCGCTCTGTATCAGCCGTGGCGCGTTCGGGCAGTCAATACTGCGCATGACTGCAGCGCCACCGGTGTTGGCCCGTGTACACAGGCTTTAATTAAATATAATTCAACATACTGCTGATGCACTAATAATAACTGGGGAATTCTGGGATAAACCTGATGCACCATAGAAGACAAATAAACAATACTATTGATTTAATTAGGTATTTTAACCCCTTGAATGTCAGGTAGCCAACACTTTGCTTTGTGTTTGAGACCTCTATAGTAATTAAGGGATTAAAGCCCAATTTAAATCAATGGGTACCTGGTTTGCACTTAGTTTGCCACAAAATTACCCGGTATGCCTCTGTATTTATTTATAGTAAATCTACTGATGTCAAGTAAATACATTTTCATTTATTTAACTCTTTGAGTGCCGTAAAGGCATCCAATGCATTTTGCTACAATGCACTACATATGTCTCTGGCACTGAAAGGGCTAATTGCCATGGGAGTGTCCAACTCCAACTGCAATGTGTTGGACACCCCTCTGACACTTAAACAGTTGACCAAGGTAATTGTTTTGGTAGCAAGCAGATGTCAAGGAAATAAAACACTACTTAACATCGCTACATAAGGAATATAACTGGTCAGTAACTGTTTGATTTCCCAGAAGATATGGGGATTTAGCCTCCACTCCCATAATGAACAATTAATCCTTCTGTTGGCATTAGGGAGATCAGCAGATCATTAACCCTTTGAGTGCCATAGCGTTATCCAACTCGTGTTGCAATGTTTTGAATACCTCTCTGGCAATGAAAGGGGTTCACCATTACACATCCCAGGCAAGCAATACGATTTAAACTTGGGGATTGTGTCCTATCACTCAGTACATATTAACCCTTTAAGGACCTGAGGGTTGTGCAGTATGAACATGGATCTATTAGTCGTACATTTTATGTAAATACGACATCAGCCAGTGGTGCAGTTCTCAAGTGCTTCTCTCCCCCCTCTGCAAGGTGTCAGTCAGTTGTAAAATTCTCAGTCCCTCTCTCCTCCTCTGTTCCTGTGTAAGGTGCCAGTCAGTGGTACAATTCTCCAGTCTCTCTCTTCTCTGTTTCTGTGTAAGGTGTGAGTCAGTGGTACAATAATCCAGCCTCTGTCTGATCCTGTGTAAGGTGTCAGTGAGTGGTATAGTTCTCCAGTCTCTCTCTCCTCCTCTGTTCCTGTAAGATGTCACTCATTGGTATAATTATCCAGTCCCTCTCTTCTCTACTGTTCCTGTGCAAGGTGTGAGTTAGTGGTATAATTTTCCAGTCCCTCTCTCCTCCTCTGTTCCTGTGCTAGGTGTGACTCAGAGACACAGTACTGCAGCCTCTCTCTCTGCTATGTGCAAGTTGTCAGTCAGTGGTACAGTTCTGCAGTCCTTCCCTTCTCTTCTGTGCCTGTGCAAGGTGTCAGTCTGTGGTACAATACTCCTGCCTATCTCTCCCCTCTGTACTAGTGCACTTTGCTAGCCAGTGGTACAATACAGTCCTGATCATTTCTCTCCTCAGCGGTACAATAGGCTGGAGACCCTGGACTCAGTTCTTCTTCCTCTGACCACCCCTTTGGATTAGATACCCTGAGTTAGACCCTGTTGCTTCAGCTGCATCTCTAGTTCCCTAAAGAAACCAAATCCTCATCACTTTACCATGTCTGGAGGCCAAATAAGAGAGGGCAGTGAGGTATTTACCCCCACAGCCCTGTCCACTTCTTCACTGAAGAGCAAGATCAACCTGATCCATAGCAAGATGTCTAACAGAAAAAACTACCCAGGAGACCGGGGGAACGTTTGTGAAAATTGCAGGTGGGTGCAGAATAAGACAATTCCAATTATTATTCTCTTAACAGCAATTACATGAAATATGGGATGGGGCATTTCATTTTTGTGCAGTAATGACATTTATTTTATTCCATAAAATATGTATCAAAGTATTCACCTGGAAGTATATTTATATTATAATTTTCTGCTACTATTTTACATTTTTCCCAAATCTATCTATCTATCTATCTATCTATCTATCTATCTATCTATCTATCTATCTACGTATCTATCTATCTACCTATCTAATCTTGTTAGTGCTTTCTGCACCCTGCTGGTCTTCAAATAGCTAAATATTAATTTTAGTTAGTTTGAGTTTCTATGCAGATTATATATAGCAATTATAAATAAATGTATACTTTTTTCACCTAGACCTATAAACACCTTTTTGTTTATTCTATTTAGTTTTATGACTAAAGCATTGTCATGATATATAACTGTTTCCATGAATTATAATGTATAACCATATACTGCATGGAATAGTATTATAATATATAATATATATGTTTTGTTTACTTTAAACCAGGACATTATTTAGTTAATTTTACTAGTTTTAAAGTTAGATCTACACAACAAAAAATGTAATGATAGATTGATAACTAATATAAATGTTTCTAATTAGTGTTATATAAGCCATCAAAAAGAACCACTCACATTACAGATACATGGGTCTTCTGATAAAGATCTCAAAAGGTAGATCACAATGCTGATTATATATATATATATATATATATATATATATATATATATATATATATACATATATATATACTTCAAACAGAAAACGATCGGCACTCTTGGATTTCTTTATAATAAAAAGATTTTATTAAGCCAGGTCAGCTTTTCGGCCCCAACTGAAGCCTTTAGTCTTTTATCCTTTTTCAGGAAATTCAAAAGAGGAGTGTGCTGGCCAAGCTATGTTTTAAATATATATATATATATATATATATATATATATATATATATATATATATATATATATATATATATATATATTTATTATTTTTTTTATTTTTTTAAGAAAGGTTGTCATATGGCTATGTATAAAATAGAAAAATGCTTATCCTATATTACGTAGCACATAGAAAAGCAAATTTATCAAGTAGTGAGGGTAAGAGATCCCTTCCACATCCTACTGATGGGTCAAACCAACTGCCCATCAGGAAAATCAATTCCCAATTATTTCAATAGGGCGTTTAACCCCATGAATGCTAGAGCTGGAGTCCTTTCTGGCATTCATGGGTCTAAAATCCATATTTATAATATTTAAATAATTGGGAATGTTTCTATCAAATCCCTCCATGTGTAGTTGGTTTGCACCAGAATTGTTCTTCTTAATAATTTGTGCATATTGCTACATAGTTGTGGAAATTCCCCTTATATGTACCTATTCTATGATATGATAACAAAAGATATGGAGAGTGTCTGCAAATAAATAAAAAAATTCTGGAGCAAGCCAACTACACTATAGGGGAGAAATACATATCCTCCAATACCCCATTGATTCAAATGGGGATTTTAACCCCGTGAATGCTAGAAATGTCGCCAATACAATGTGTTGAAGACCTCTCTGGCATTCAAGGGGTTAAAAGTTCAATTTGAAATCAATGTGACGCTGCATTTGTCCGCTAGGATGCAGTTGGTATGCTCCAGAATTGCTCCTCATTTATTTTCCGCACTTTGATTTTAACCCTCTGAGTGCCAGAGAGGTAATTTAGCACGTTATAGCGCAATGCGTTGGATAACTCTTTAAAACGTAAAGGGTTAAAACTACAAAATGCTGTTGTTTTGTTAAATATAAAGCTATTACTGTTTCCTAGCTGTGTTTTCTCATATCAATTCAAAGCTGCTATTTTCATAAATATCAATATTGTTGGTTTTAATATTTAACAATTTTGCTGTCTTTGGGTTTTCAGATACCGAATTATTTATTTGATAATTTGGCTCAATGTTAATTTTTGCAGAAGCTGCACAGAAATCCTTTTCTTCCCATGAAAATAGATAATAATTTGTTAATTCATCAAGTCTCACACATCTCTTTAATAGTTAACGAATCTTGAACACTCTTTAGGGTTGTCTTTGTTTTGAAAAAAGGTCGAAATTAGAACATATTTCTGGATTAAATCACAATATATTGTAAGATATTGCAAGACATAACGAACCACTTATTAGATTCTGTTATAAGGTTATAGTTGATTTTGATAGTTCAATGTCCGATTGAATACCTCCATTTTATAGACAGTCACTACTCCTTATTATATAATCAAAACTGGCAGTTCTGGAGTGAACCAACTGCTGCACCATTGGTGACAATTAAAATCCACCTTCACTCAAATGGAACGTTTAATCCCTACAGTATTTGAGACAACTGGAGATCTCTCCTGCATCCAAGGAGTTAAATGCTCCATTTAAATCAATGGGAATTTGAGAAATATTTATGTCAGCTTTCCCTTTATAAAAAAGACTCACTGGGAATATTGGGGTATATACAGACAACTAAACAGGTGCACTTCTGGGGCAAACCAACCGCACCATAGGGACCCAATAAATAATCCTCAAATTCTAATGGAATCTTTTAGGGTTTTTAATTCCTTGAATGCTATAGGAGTCTCCAACACAAGACCTACCTAGCACTTATGGGGTTAAATCATGATTTAATCCTTTGAGCAGAAGAAGGGTGTGCAAAACATTGTGAAACAATGGATTGCTCCTCCCCTCCAGTACTAAAACGGTTAACGCAATGAGGATTTTATCCTCCATGTGGTAAGTTTCAGAATTGCACCTCTTTAGTTTCCTGCATAATATTTATTTCATTAATATCATATCAGATAATAGTATTGCTGTTAGATCCTATATTAGTCGGCTGCTTGTCCTTAAAGGGATAGTAATGTTTCACACTAAAATCAGCTCCAATTAATCTTCATAGTATTTGGGCCATGGAGAGTGTTATTTTAAGAGTGTCAGAGTTGTAGTTCAAGAGTAATTGAATGATAAAGTATCCCCTCCCGCCCCTTTTACTGATGTAACACTGCTTACCTCAGAGCAGCAGGGTGGTGTACAGGTGGATTACAGAGAGGGACATTCTTCAATTAAGATAAGGGAAAAACCTGAAAAACCTGTCAAGGAGGGCAGGGTTTTCATTGTTCTCATAGAAAGAAGATTGTCCCTTGCTGTGAGCTGTCTGGTCTGTGGACCAGATTCTACATCTGAGGGGAAGTGGCTTACACTAGTTTAAAGGGCGGGAGGGGAATAGTTTATTATTCAATTACTCTTGAACTACAACTCTGACAGTATTGAAATAACACTCTCTATGGCTCATATACTCTGAAGATTAATTGGAGCTGCTGTTTTTGTGAAAAATTACTATCCCTTTAACTCTCTGAGTGCCAGAGGGGTACGCAACATAATCAAAAGTCATGAATTGTGTACACCTCTGGCACTAAGGGTTAAAGGGATACTTTTTGCTGTCTGGTGTATACGTCAAGAACAAATCTAAAATGAACTGAACTGCAACTGGTGCAGTTCACGGAGCAAACCAACTCCACATTGTTTGAAATGGGACATTTAACCCTTTGAGTGCCGGAGGGGTTCCAAACCATGTACTCAAAGGATTAACATCTTAGAATTAGAATTATCGCCAAATAATTTGCAATGCTTTGCAGACCTCTCTATCATTCAAGCGGCTATAACAACACATTAAAACAATGGGGATTTATCTCAGAAGTGTTTTACTTTTTATTACAGAAGTCTCAATGAGTCAAAATTATCAGTTGGTTGGCATCAGTGGCTTACATGCAAAATGTATTGAACAGAAGAATTAACAGTCTACTTTCCATTCATCAGGGGTTAAAGGGATAGTAATACTTCATTTTAACTTTATATTATTTTGTAGGCATTAAAAAAACATGAAGAATGATATAAGTCTTATCTCTCAAACCTTTATGGTTTAAGAGATATTCACAAGCAAAGTGTCCCCCTTCCGCCCCTTTTACTGATGTAACACTTTTCAGCCAGGGCAGAAGGGAGGTGGCCAGGTAGACTGCAGAGAGGGACAATCTTCAATTAAGATAATGGAAAAACCTGAAAAGCTTGTCAAGGGGGGCAGGGATTTCATTGTTTTCATAGGAATAAGAGTGTCCCCTTCTGTTATCTGTCCAGTCTATGGACTACATTCCACATCTGAGAAGAGATTGTTTACAGTAGGTAAAAGGGGCGGGAGAGGGAAACTTTGCTTGTGAATATCTCATAAACCATAAAGGTTTGAGAGATAAGACTTATATCATTCTTCATGTTTTTTTAATGCCTACAAAATAAAATAAAGTTAAAACGAAGTATTACTATCCCTTTAAAAAGCAAAATAAGTATATTCAGAACTCCTCCATTGCTTCGGTGTAATGAAATACATAGTCAAATACAGTTACTTCCTATATTCACTTTATTTAGGGTTAAATGGCCCAGGTAACTTATCATCTCCTTCTCATGCGGCCTCCTGTTCAACAGAAAAATGGTGCGATTCTGGGGCAGACCATTTGTACTGAAGAGAGACTAATAAACATTCTTATTAAAGGGGATCTATCACCCCTATAGAAGTGTGTGTTAAATGTTAGGTTATATAGCGACTAGGTGGATTTCTTTATTCATTTTCTTTTTTGAACCCAATTTGGCCGAAAATTAATGTTTAACCCCTTAAGGACCGGCGGTCACGGGACATTTCCGTCCCATAATGACCGCATAGGGGCACTTTGACGCGCCGGTACACGTGACCTGTCACGTGTATCGGCGTGTCACTATGGGGCTTGAAAGAGATCGCTCCGATCTTGGAGCGGTCTCTTTCATGCCCTATTTTTACTTACAGCTCTCCCGGTAGAGCGCTGTAAGTAAAAAGTACGTGACGTACCATGACCGTCATCGGTCCTTGAGTAGTTCAAGGACCGTGACGGTCCTGGTACGTCAAGGGTCCCTAAGGGGTTAAAGAGTGCACTTCCGAACAGACTGCAGTTACCTGCTCTGTACCGCAGTCTGTCACTCTTCCTCTGATCTCATTGGCTAGATACCAATCTCTGCCAATGAGATAGCTCCAACTTACAGACAGAAAGTCTCCGTCATCGGAGGATTCTGCATAGAGGGAGGGGAGCAGAGGCAGAGTGACAGACTGTGGTACCTGTTCATCTGTTCATTCTCTCTAATGAGTACAACCTGTGCATCTGTACATTCCTCTAGTGAGTACCATCTGTTTATCTGTACATTCCCTATAGTGAGTACCACATTTTCATCTGTACATTCCCTCTTCTGAGTACCAACTGCACATCTGTACATTCCTTCTAAAGTGTACAACCTGTACATCTGTACAATCCCTTCAGTGAATATCACCGGTACATCTGTTCATTCCCTCTAGTGAGTGCCACCTGCACATCTGTACATTCCCTAAAAAGTGTACAACCCCTCTAGTGAATTCCTCCTTTAAATATGTGCATTCCCTCTAGAGCACTGGTTCCCAACCCATGCCCCCAGGGCCCACTAACAGGGTAGAATTTAAAGATTTCCTTGCTTGAATACAGGTGAGTTAATTAGAGGCTAAGTGAGTTTGATTAACTTGCCTGTGGTTTTCAAAAGGAACGCCTCAAATCCCGCTCTTTCAGTGGGCCCTGATGGGCTGGGAACCACTGCTCTACAGTGTACTACCTGTAGATCTGTACATCCCCCTAGTGAGTACCAGCTGTACATCTGTACATTTCCTCTAGTGAGTACTGCCTGTTCAGCTGTCCATTCCCTCTAGTGAGTACCACCTGCTCATCTGTCCATTCCCTCTAGTTAGTACCAGCTGTACATCTGTACATTCCCTCTAGTGAGTACTGTCTGTTCATCTGTCCATTCCCTCTAGTGAGTACCACCTGCTCATCTGTACATTCCCTCTAGTGAGTACCACCTGCTCTTCTCTACATTCCCTCTAGTGAGTACCACCTGCTCATCTCTACATTCCCTCTACTACCCGCTCATCTGTACATTCCTTCTAGTGAGAACCACCTGTACAAATCTTCTGTACATCCATACATTCCCTCTTCTTCTGTACATCTGTGCATTCCCACTAGACGATGAGAGTACTACCTGTATAGCTGTATGCCTGTACATTCCTTCTGTAGAGTACTACCTGTAAAACAGTACATTTCTCAGTGTTTTCCTGAATATAATCCTTGATTATCTCTTCAAGCAGTTTTCCTTTTACTGAGGTCAAATAAACAGTGCGATAATTCCCAGGTTCTGTTTTAGCTCACTTCTTAGATAATGGCACCACGCTGGCTTTATGCCAGTCTTGTGACACTGAGCCTTAAAGGGGCTTTTTCACCCAAAATAAAAGTAAGTTATACAGGTTGCAGTTATAGATGTGACACCAAATATTGTATTTTAGAGATATTTAGTCCATTATCTGTACAGTGTGACATCAGCAACTGGCTGATGAGCGATACCAACCATCCAGACACACTATAAACATGGCCATGCTCTCCCTGCATACATCACACAATCTTTAATTAGCAAAGACTGACATAAATAGACTTAGCCCTCATTTTTTATTCAATACTAAGCGGTGCACATGTATTGGGAGTTGTGGATATGTGAAAGTCCCACTTTAAAAATAGTGGTGTTGCTAACACTGCACTGAGTTCCTGAAGAACCCTTGGATATATACTGCCAGCACCAGGCAGCGACGTAAATTGAAAACTGAGGTCACAAATATCAGTTTATTATTCTTATCATATCTAACATAGATGCATCTTCTATATATATATAAAAGAGAAAGGCTCATTGCATAATTTGTCTCCTCAGGAGACACACACACCCAGGGGTGGCAATAAGGAGGGGTTACTGTTCCCATTGGGTGATTCAATGGGGGCGTGATTTGGCCCGCCCCCACTATGCAGCCCACCCACCACTATCAAAGTCAGAAAAAAACAATATGGCCGCCACTTGCTCCTACACCACAGACAAACACACACATGCCCCACTCACACAGCACCAAACTCACACACATGCCCCACTCACACAGCACCACACACACATGCCCCACTCACACACACAAATGCCCTACTCACACACACAGCACCACACACACAAAAACCAGAAAGAAATATGGCTGACACACAGTCACTCACCCTGACTCCCAGTGGCCTCAGCAGGACCTGTACTACAGCCACTGAGGAACAAAATGGCACTCAAAGGGTTATGGTAGGTCCTCATTGCTCAATTATTTATTCACTGTCATCATTTGCCATGCAAAACACAGGACAGACAGCCATCAGGTACATACTTAACCCACTGACTGCCACAGGGTTGTGTATCAAGTTTTAGCCCTCAGTGAGTGTGTTCAAACTCCTCACACTGTAAACTTGCATTCCCCTCCCACTTCTCCTCCTTCCCCAGCCTATTACTAACACTTTTCCACATTTATGTTAAGCCCCGCCCCCTACTCGCGATTAAGCCCTGCCCCCTATTAACCCAAATTGCCCCATTGCTCTCTCCACATCAGCATCACATGAGAGACTCCACAAGTAAAAGTTCCCAGGTATTAGACACACATGCCCCACTCACACAGCACCACCACACACACAAAGCCAGAAATAAATATGGCTGACACACAGTCACTCACCCTGACTCCCAGTGGCCTCAGCAGGGCCTGTAGTACAGCCACTGAACGGTGCTGCATCACCAGGGTAACAAAATGGCACTCAGAGGGTTAAGGTAGGCCCTCACTGCTGAATTACTTCTTCACTGTCATCATTTGCCATGCAAGACACAGGACAAACAGCCATCAGATTCACACTTAACCCACTGACTACCACAGGGTTGTGTATCAAGTTTTACCCCTCAGGGAGTGTGTTCAACCCCCTCACACTGCAAACTTGCATTTCCCTCCCACTTCTCCTCCTTCCCCAGCCTATTACTAACACTTTTCCACATTTATGTTAAGCCCCGCCCCTACTCGTGATTAAGCCCCACCCACTTTTAACAGATTGCTTTCTCCACATCAGCACCACATGACTCCCTTCCAGGGACTACACAAGTCAAAGTTCCCAGGTAAGAATACACTTCCCACTGCTATTTAACTCTGACATGCCTCTCTATACATTAACCATTTGAGTGCCAGAGGGGTGCACAACTCATGCACGCATGTGTTTCTGCGCATATATGTTGCGTGTGTGTACATCTCTGTTACATATTTGTGTGCATGTGTGCATCTCCGGTGTGTGTGTGTGTGCATGTCTTTTGCATGTCTCTGACGCTCACTGTGTGTGTGTGTGTCTGCCTGTGTGTTGCATATATCTGTGTTTATCAGTGTGTCTATATTTCACACACGCGCGCCCAACACCATCCCACATTGGTAGTGTGTATATATAAGAGAGAAAACCTGCGTCCCCTGCCACACACACCCAGGGGCGGCTGTAAGGAACAGTTAGCCTGCCCCCCAACATCAGTCTTAACCTAGGCTGACCAGACCTCACCTTTAACTGGGGACGCATAGGAAAAATACATACTGCAGGACTGCTTTCATTTCAGTGAAGTACTGCAAAATGGCTATTTCCTATGTGTCCCCGGTTAAAGGTGAGATCTGGTCAGCCTACCTTAACCCTTTGAGTGTCAGAGGGGTACGCATACATTGCAATGCGTTGCGTACCTCTCTGGCAGTCAGAGGGTTAGCCCTCTCCTCCACAACTCACCTACTGCTACATCACTTCTCTCGACTTACAACTCCTACTCTAAACAACTCATGGCACAATACTATAACCCACCAACCAGCAGCTCCCATTTTGCTGGGGAGCCACACATTGATCACTTCTTTCAAAGACACACTGGGACACTCAGAGTCAGCTGGGGAATAGGTTAGAACACACAGATCTTCAGATTTCATGCTAAGAACTGGGGCTGATGGACTCACTTTGTTTCAATTTAATCCTTTGAGTGCTGTTACAATGCCTTGGATACCTCTCTGGCACTCAGAGGGTTAAGCCCATTAACCCTTGGAGTACCAGAGATGATATGCAGCACATTGCTCTGCGTACCTCTGTCACTCAAAGGGTTACTATCTGTTTGGAAAGCTTCCACATCTGGGTATTGTGCAGCCCACTCTTTCCTCACAAGTGGCCCACAGGGTTAAACTGATTTCTTTGAAAATGTCCATTGATTTCAATGAGACTATTAATTCTATCAATGCTACAGACAATGCAAACACATTGCCAAAGCAACACATTGGGGACCATTGTAGCATTCAAGGGGTTAAAGCCCCATTTATGTCAACACGATTTTCCTGATTTTTCAATTCAACCCTATGGTGTCAGTTTTTTTGGAGTTGCACCCTTTATCTTGATACATAAGACCCATACAGTTATACTCTTACCCCATTAATCTAAACCCATTTATACTTTTGGCTCTTGCAGCAGCTGACTGTGCACTGTGATCTGTGAGGCTGATGTACTAACACAAACAGGAACAATTCATCTGTACCATACAGAACAAATAAAATGCTTTGCTGACCTCTCTAGCGTTGAAGACGTTAAAACGCCCATTTAAATAAATGGATATTGTTCCCTGTGCTGCTGTTACTTTTCCACAAAATTCCACCATTTTCCTTAGTATATGAGCCTTCCTGTTTTGAAGTCTATTAGCTGTTAGGGGTCCCTGTATTGATCCCTTGCCTACGGCCCATGGACAAATAATCCGGTTCTGTCCCAGCCGACCACCACGGCCCACTAATGCAAGGAGCGCCCAACATGTGTCACATATTCCTTTCACTGCCAGAGGACTATACAACTCATTACACATCAATGTGTTGTGTACCTCTCTCACACTCAGAGTTAAAGTGCTTCACTCCAACCAACTGCTACACTAGGTCTGTATAATGCAGTAACCCTACAGCCCTGTATTTCATGTCTACTTAACTGTCTATGTATAGTAATTTCTCCCCCTCACCCATTACTTTACTGTAACACTTCACTGTCCCTCCTCTCCTCAATCTCTCATCTCCTCCTCCCTTGTCACCCCCACTCACCTATCCCCTTGCCATTCATCCATAGTCCCAATCTCGCCATTTTACTCCAACATCACTATTACATTATCTATCACTGCATCTGTCACTTAACCCTCTGTCTGCCAACCTATTTCTTCAAATGTACTGCAGTATCCACTGCTGTAATCTAAATTATTCCTTTACTCACAAATCTTCTCACTGTGACCTTCTACAAGTAACACAGCACACTGACTTCAACTGTAAGGATACAGTGCCTTATTCATCAAGTAACATAGCACACTCACTTCAACTGTAAGGATGCAGGGCCTTATTCATCAAGTAACACAGCACATTGACTTCAACTGTAAGGATACAGGGCCTTATTCATCATGTAACACAGCACACTCACTTCAACTGTAAAGATACAGGGCCTTATTCACCAAGTAACACAGCACACTCACTTCAACTGTTAAGATACAGGGCCTTATTCACGAAGTAACATAGCACACTCATTTCAACTGTAAGGATACAGGGCCTTATTCACGAAGTAACACAGCACACTCACTTCAACTGTTAAGATACAGGGCCTTATTCACGAAGTAACATACCACACTCACTTCAACTGTAAGGATACAGGGCCTTATTCACCAAGTAACACAGCACACTCACTTCAACTGTAAGGATACAGGGCCTTTTTCATCAAGTAACACAGCACACTCACTATAACTGTAAGGATACAGGGCCTTATTCTCCAAGTAACACAGCACACTCACTTCAACTGTAAGGATACAGGGCCTTATTCACCAAGTAACGCGGCACACTCACTACAACTGTAAGGATACAGGGCCTTATTCATCATGTAACACAGCACACTCACTTCAACTGTAAGGATACAGGGTCTTATTCATCAAGGAACACAGCACACTCACTTCAACTGTAAGGATATAGGGCCTTATTCATCAAGTAACACAGTACACTCACTTCAACTGTAAGGATACAGGGCCTTATTCATCAAGCTGAAGAGCTGCAATTAAAAATTTTTTACAAATCTTATCAGCATATCTACATCCCCACTGCGTCTGTCACACACTGTCTACACATGTGACATCATATGCCTATGTGTGTGTGTCTCCATATGTATGCGTTTCACAGTGTGTGACACACTCTGTCTCTTTAAGTGCGTGTCTGTAACACTGTATATTTCTGTTTCACACAATGTCTCTCTGTGTAAATAATATGACAGGCAACGCCGTCCCACATTGCTAGTATACTTATAAAGTAACTAGTATGAAAGCCAGTATACATGGGCTAAAGTGCACCCAGCGGCCCCAGAGCCAGGAGCAGAGACAGGAGGTGAGCCGTATGGAGCAGGGTAGTGAGTTTGGCGATTCTCTACTGCGCATGACTGCAGTCATGGGCAGTAGAGACCCGCCGAACGTGCTGATCCTTAGCGGGGAGCTCCAGACAGCTCACAGCGAATCTCTCTGTATGCGAAACCACACATGCACAGTAGAGACTCTCTGCTGCGCATGTGAAGTTACGCTCACAGGGAGCGATGCATTCTACCATTTTATATTATAGGATACACATTTTAGTAGCAGAATAAAATATTTTAAGGTTATAGCTTCTCTTTAAGGCCTTAAGAATTAGAGAGGTGTGCAGCCCATTACTTCACAATCCATTGCACACCCCTCATTTAAAGGGTTAAGAAGGAATGCGATTCGTTGTACCAAAGCAATAAATATCATAGAACTGTTTAATAATTTCTCTGTTTTTCTGTGTACAACTTTGTGTTCTAGGTGCGTTCCACCATCCAAACTTGCATGCAGCCGCACAGTAAGAAGGATTTTAGCAGCCTGCCTGATTTCCTTGGTTACTCTTCTTGGTTCTGTATCCATTGAGTTCAGTAGTTGTATGAAAGAGTGGAGGAACACTGAGGCAGCTCTTTATGGTCTTTCATCCTGCCCCAGTCTGATAGCCATGACATTCATAGGGTTCCTTCAAGAACAAAGGAAGCTCTGCTGCTTGGATGACCTAAACTCTACAGACAGAGAAATCCTACTTATTGGTAATATACACATGTTCTGTAAAAGGACTTTGGAGTTGCACAAGCAGAGCAAGAGATGTGAGGGAACAAAAGATCTTAATCATACATGTAGATTATATACAAACAAAATTATAACAAGACTGGAAAATGTTGCAGATAGTGAGTTTGATGAAATATTTTCGGCGGTTATCAATGACGTCCTAAATGATTTTAGCAACCCAGCAGAAGATCTGAAGATAGCCCCAAACAATCCTGATTGGTCAGACATACAGTCTCTGCATCTACTAATAAGAGCAAAAGAGGCCATTAGTGAAATCGATAATTCTCCACCTTTGTCTTCTGATGCTCTTCAAACAAAGCTGTACCATGTTGCTACCATGTTAAACTATGCTCTTTACACATCAGACACATTGAACAGCTGTTGGAAGGATAGTAACTTATCAAGCTACCTGACACTATATCAAAACATTTCTATTTTTGTATCATTCACTGGTACAACTTCAATGTTCTGTAACCCATCTCTGGCCAGTGACCTGAATTCTGTACAGGACTGTTTACATCAGAATGCTTATGAAAAACTCAGCAATAAATCTAAAGAAATCCTGTCTAAAATCAGCCTCAAGGTAACTCTCCTGGTGGTGGCATGCCTTATATATCCTGTTGTTTTATTGTCATTTAAACAGATGACAGAATGGATACAAAACTATGCCCGGAGTCTTAAAGAAAGGACAGAGGACCTAAAACAACAAAGAAAAATTGCCGAAGATCTGCTCCACCAGATGTTACCCAAATCAGTAGCAAAACAGCTGAGAAAACACAAACATGTTGAGGCAGAAAGCTATGATCAGGTAAGTGAAAGAGCTGCTACAATAGACGTTTATAGTCATAGGACTCTATGGCCTATATTTATAAAACCTAACTGAAGCTATTCTGGTGTAAGCCAACCGCACCATAGCATACCTCCCAAGTGTCCCTCTTTTAGACCCAAATCCCCCTGTCCCTCTTTCCCACTCTGATGTCCCTCTTTTTAGGAGATCAGACTTTGTGGTGTGTGTATAAGTGTATCACATTGCTCCACAGCAATAAAACTCACATTAATGCTTGTATAAACATCAGTATGTGTGTTTATAAATTTATCTGTGTAAGTAAAATACTTCAGTCTTATTATAAGCTATTTATTAGGTTACACAAGGAGGTGTCAATAGATCATGAAATAGCCCAAAAATTCTCAGTAATGCCCCACCCACCAGCCACGTCCCCAGCAACACCCTCTAAAACACAAGTGTCCCTCTTTGCCAATTTGAAACGTTGGGAGGCATGCCATAGGGAACAAATAGAAATTCCTAAATTGGCCTTTTAACTGCTTGAATGATAGAGAGGTGGCTCCAGTGCATTGGAAGCATCTCTAGCATAGGTTGATCACATGTTTTGGATTGCCCAGAACAGTCCTTGATTTTAAATGTGTGCCCCTTGTCCCGAGAAGTCCCCTTCTGGGACAATACAATGTCCTGGAATGAAGACTCCAAAGCACAGAGTTTTAAACACTAAAAGGAGAACTACCTATTGCCTACTGTGACACAAAGTGATATCTCTGCTTGACTACAAAAATGGTTTCCAGACAGAGTTTTAAACATTAGAAAGAGGGAGAGCAGAGCCTTGGTCCTGTCATCAAACAGGAGCTGCAGTGTTATTTTGTTTGTAGTGTAATGCTAGTCTAAGGCTTTGGCCGTGATGTACATTATTTAGCCCACCACAGGCATCACTTTCTGTCACATCAGACAGTGGGCAGTTCTCCCTCTAGTTTCTAAAACTCTGTGGTGTGACAGAGAAAGAGCAGGTTGCGCACCGATGTCCAGTAATGTACAGTGACCGCTCCCACATAGCTGCACTAGAGCCGAGGACAAACACCCTGCTGCTCTCATCTCTGTAGTGTCTCTGAATAGCAGAATAGAAATGTGGTCACCCTACTCTAGCGTTCAAGGGGTAAACAGCTCTATTCAAGCACATGGGAATGTAGGAATTTTTATCCCTACGGGTCAGTTGGTTTACTTTAGAGTAACTCCAGTTTAATTTTATAAATATTGGCCTGTGATCAAAAGAAAACTGGGCAAAACAACTACTTTGTAGGAGACAAATACAAATTGCCCAAATTCTGTTTGAATTAAATGGGGCTTTTAACCCACTGAATGCTGGAGAAGTCTTCAGTGCATTGCGATGGAATGTGTCATATACCTTTCTAGTATTCAATAGTTTAACCCTTTGAATGCCAGAGGGGTACACAACGCATTGCAAAGCAATGCCTTGCATACCCCTCCGGCACTCAAAGGGTTAAAAACCCAATTTAAAGCAAATGGAATTTTTATTTGTCACTTATAGTACCGTTAGTTTTCTCCAGATTTACTGAGTAGGTCTTACTCATAAAAGCCTAAAAGTTGTACATGATTGCTAAATGTGGAATGTTCTACCTATAACTCCAACAGCTTCCCTCAGCCCTCAGTTTAATTTGGACACCAAATTTTAGTCCTGCGAGTATAAAGAAATAAAAAATAAACAGATCAGACAAATAATAATAGAATGTTAGATCAAGTTGACCGGCACAATAATCTGCCTCAGTGCAACAGATCAGAAAAGGTCAGCACCAGTGCAGAGATCAGTACACAGGCTAGTCCGTTGATAATAAAACTTTGGATCAAGGCAAAAGGCACAGTAATCTGATATAGAGTAATGGATCAGGCAGTTAACTAAAAGGAAACTCCTCTGCCAAGGCCCTGTAAAAATCTTCAAGGATAGAGGCATTTTACCTCAGGAATCCCACTGGTTGTCCTGTTATTTTTTATTATTTACTAGTGTAAAAGCCCCTGTATACGGGCCAAGGTACACGACTGCTCCACATGATGCAGTCTTGTGTCGCCTCACTCACGCGATACAATCATGGGCAATAGAGACTGCCCAAATGCACGCAGTCTCTACTGCGCATGACGGCTTCCGACAAACATCCTAGTGAATTATTATATATGATTTATCTAGTTATTTATTTAATTTTGGTGTCTTCACCTTTATTTTAGTAAATAGATTTCTACATACGTTAACCAGTAAAGAGCAGTAGAATGCTTTTTTTTTTTTTTTTTTTTTATTCCTCTGTATGCCTTTTATTAAATTCCAGCTGTGGCTTCAATGGGCAGGTGCTGACTTGTCCATTGATATTTACAGAAGGCTGCAGGGATATGCACCACTTATACACTTAAGTTATTCAGAATCCAAGAAGTCAGTCACTACGGACCTGGTTTTGACCACAAAAGATGTCTACCAGATGCAACCGTTGCAAAACCATTTTCTGTTCCTAAGGTAGCAAATGTTATTTAAAGAGTAAATATTCCCTAGGAGTGACTTCTCAATGCATTGTAGATATCTCTAGCATTCAAAGGGTTGCTGTGTTTAATAGAATACCTTACCCAGGTAAATGTTCTTCATACAGCAGTCAGTTATATCTATAAACTTTATATTTGCTTTTGACCTCTGTTGTAGTCTACTTCTAGATGTTTCAGTTTACAATCTAATAACGACTAGTTATCCTTATGTGCCACTCAGATCTATTGATATTATTTTTTTGTTGGGAGGAAATATGGATAAAAGTTATACTCCAGTCAGATAGATATACCTGACTGGAGTATAAAGGATGCATACCTGTTGAGTTAGTCAATCTGTTAAAAATAACATAAGAACAACTTATTCCTGGGGAGTAATTCCCCTTTAACATAATAGTTTTCCCTTAACAAACCTTTGAGTACTAGAGAGATATAAAACACATTGGGGGTTGTGCACTAAGGTGTGATAAAGAGGTGATAAAGCAGTGATGACTTCTCAGGTGATATCACTTCTCCAGTTCCTATGTTATTCTATAGAGCCTATGCATGAAGATCTCCAAAGTTAGATAGAGCCTATGCATGAAGATCTCCAAAGTCATGCATTGGCTCTATAGGATAACATAGGAACTGGAAAAGTGATGTCACTGTAGAAGTCATCCCCACTATATAACTGCTTAGTCCATCCTCCCCATTGAGTTGCAATGCGTTAAATATCTCTTTGGCACTCAGTGTGTTAAAACCTGGCTTGATTAGTGGCCTTTGATGGATGAATTTTTCAACCCTTGAAAAATATATAATGGATCTATGGGAGCAGTATTGTGTCTACAAACTGAGCCAACAAGTTAACATATATCAAACAAACTACAAATCTGGTTTTCAGAATATGTATAGTTAATTGCACCTTTTTATTTGGGATGCTCACTAGAAAGCTTTTATATTTTGAAACAGTACATGCAGTTTGTGTAAAACTAGAGTTTATTTATGTGTGCTGTTGTTCTCATAATTGCCAATAATTAAGCAATCGTGTCTACAATCTCTCCCTGGAGATAAAGAAACCTTTCTGACATAATTGCAACTCTCAAATGAAAGGCTGCCATTGATTAAAGTAACTGCCTGATGGGGATGCATTTTGATTGCGGCTCTTTATGACCAGATGTGCTCAGAATGATTCCTGAAATATGGGGCTTTTTTAACTCTTGACGTGCCAGAGGTATGTCAACTCATTGAGAAGTATTGCATCCAACACCCCACTGACATTCAAAGGGTTCAGGTTATTTATTAATAACATGGTTTGTGTTGACTGCTTAACAAGATTCAGTCCAAAGAAATATGGCATAATTTGTAGATTTTCCTAACTTCGCGAAGGAAAGTCAGGATTTTATTAAAAACACGGAGGCAAGTATTATGCATTAAGTCTCCATCTTTACTACTCAGCAGCATAGTTTACATGTTTTTTAAATAAAGAAATGAACAAGAAACATTAGGTAACATTAGGTAGCCCCACCCCTTATGCAGGTAACCAATAGCAGTTCCCCAAGGTGTATAAGTGCAGGTACAGGTGTTTCAACTTCTTCTTTCTTTGGTGTAGTAAAACATATTCAACTGTAGAAACATTTCACAACATAAACTTCTGGGTATAACTTCTAGGAGCATCCTGGAACTGTTTTAGGCAAAGATCCGTTTAGCCTGATGGAAACATAAAAAATGGGTGGGGTTAGACATAGGGTGGGATAATACTCGCCTCCGTGTCTTTAATAAAATCCTGACTTTCCTTCACGAATTTAGGAAAATCTACAAATTTTATGACAAGACACGGAGGCTCATATTATGCAAGTTTAGAGGGATAGTAATACTTGAAAATAAGTTTATTTTATATTGTAGCCCTTAAAAAAACATGAAAAATGATTTAAGTCTTATCTCCCAAACCTTTATGGTTTGGAAGATATTCACATGTAAAATATAGTAAAATTATCTTTTCCTGGCTGTTTCAGCCAAGTCTGCCATCTAGTGGACAGATTTGGAATTCGGTCCACAGAGCAACCGGCAGCTCTTTAGCAGTGCCGAGATCACTATTTTTGAAAAGAACTACTTAACTGGAACTATCTACAAAGTGTGCCTGGCTTGAAAGCACACTTTGTAGACCATTCCAATTAAGAAATTCTTTTTAAAGATGGTGATCTCAGCACTTCTGGAGAGGCACAGCCGGTCCCGGGACCGGATTCCAAATCTGAAGGGTGAAGCAATGACGTCACTCCAGGGGAAACTTTACTTCTGAATATCTCCCAAACCATAAAGTTTTGGGAGATAAGACTTATATAATTTTTCATGTTTTTTTAAGGGCTACAATATAAAATAAACTTATTTTCAAGTATTACTATCCCTTTAAAGCTGTCTTATAACATTAGTTGTTGCATGCGTAATAGGTTTAAACTAAAAGGTCTTGAAGGTGGATTCCCTGGACCAATCTGCTGCTTTGAGGATGCATTCCAATCTGCCACCAGACAAAAAGGATTTAGAAGCCATAGCTCCTCTGGAGGAATGTGCTCTGAATAGGTTAATATCAATACCTGCAGATTGCATGATCCAGTGAACCCATCTGGCAAGAGTAGCTGAAGATACCGGTAGATGAGGTTTTACAAAAGAAATCAACAGTTGGTGTGAGATAGTAAATCTATACTTGGAAGTGGCAGTTTTGTATGATTTAAGGCAATGAACTACACAAAGTTTTGGGTTTTGTGAAAAGCTAGGGTATAAGATTTGATTGGAGATTTGATTGACGTGTTAGGCCGAACACCAACACCGTTACGAATCCGAGACTGATTAAGTTGTCGGAAGTAGGAAACAAGCCCCAGGAGGACTGCAACTTCGATTGAAGTTTCCGTGCCAGCCCCAAATACCGGAGAACCAGCGGGACGAAGTACTGCTTTTACTCATAAGGTGTATATCCAACAGAGGTCTTCTAAGCATATATCTTGACTTATTATGGATGTTCTATGCAGAGACTTGATACACTTTTGGTAATTGCATGATTATTGCTACAATTCTGTCCTCTGAATTTGAGCACAATACCTCCTTTCCACGCTTCATATTTACCATTATGGGTTTACAATACAAGCACCTTTGAGTGCCAATCTCGGACATTAGGGGCATATCCCCTATTTGAACTCTATGACTTTTTTATTTTTTTATATCTTTCTTTTTCTTTTCCATTATATGCTTTGTATTATTGTTTAATAAATATTTGCCCTTTTATTTGATCCAGATCTCTTTCACATATTGGATACATATACACGTTTGTGCATATGCATATATATACATATCTATAGATACCTTTTGATTAATCCATCTTGTTAGTGATTACATTTCCCACTGCCATCTCTTTATAATTGTATATGATTTCTTTTTTTCTGTTGACTCTATTTGTACATAACATATACTACACTTAGAGGATATATGCACTGTCCTCCCCTTCCCTTCTTTCTTTTGATTTATGTTGCTGATAAAACCTAGTTTGGACATGGGGGGTTTTATGATAGCCCCTTTCTTTTGTAGTTCCAGGATTTCTAAATCTACCAGAAGGAAATCCTTTCTTGAAAAGTGGATAGAAGGTGGAGGTTTGAGTTGATAAGGAGTTGCATAGTATTCTATATGGTATCCTCGGACTGTTTGGAGTACCCATTGGTCAGAGGTAATTTGAGACAAGGCATGGAATAAATGGGTGAGTCTGCCACCCACTTTTTTGAGGAGAAGGGACTTACCTGAATAAGGTCTGGAACGTGGGAAGCCTCTATTTGTCTTAGATCTCCATGTTCTGCCACTTGGAGGGAAGCAAGGGGCTGAAGATCTAGTCTCCTGTGAATAGGATCCTTTTGTGTAATGTGTGGGATCTGAAGAATATTTATATTGTCCCCTATCGGAACCAGAAGGTTGGCCGGGAAAGCGACCCCTTCCTTTTCCGGCCCTGTCAAAAACTCATCTGTTAAAGACTTTTTTCATTGAGGTCTGAGCCTTATCTAAGGCTGTGAAAGTATTTACAAATTTGCCGAGATTCTTAATAAAAAAATCCCCTAAAAGTAGGCCTTGAGCTTCCGGATCTGCCTCGTTAGCCGCCATCTCTGAGAGCTTAGGATCAATGTGTAGGAGAATGACCCTACGTCTATCAGTGGATAAAGCGGTATTTGCATTACCCAAAAAGCAGAAGGCCCTCTGAACCCAGCCCCGAAGGGTGTGAAGGTCCACATGAGAAGAAGAGGAAATGGCTTCTTCAGCCATGTTAAAGATCTTAGCTAAAGTTTATGCATGGGCCTTCCAAGGGGTTCGCCTAGGGCCTCCAACAGTCCCATTTTTACAGAAAGGAACCAATTTAGTAATTAGGTCAGATGGCCAGTTCTGGGTGTCCAACATGTAAATGTTTCCCACATATAAGAAAGGAAGAGGAAGGATACAACTAAACTTTAGCATCCTATATGTTAACTTATATTTCGGGGGGGGGGGGGGGGGGGTGTAGTCAGACATTTTTAAATCTGTCCTGAAGTTCATTTAACACTTTGAGTGATGGAGTATATTTTTTGTATTACCTTAAAGATAATTCCCTAGGAATAAATGACTCATAATTTAACAGAAGGACTTGCCTAGGTAGGTGCCCTTCATACATTAGTCAGTTATAGCTAAATGACCTTGTCATGGGGGGCTGGTCAGGAAGTAAATGACCTTGTCATGGGGGGCTGGTCAGGAACCATAGTAAACAACATAATAATAATAATAATAATAATGCACAACACTACTTTCAATGAAACAGAAAGGAGCAGGGCCTCTGGGCACATGGGGATGAAGCTAGCTCAGGAACACAGGTGGGCAACCAGCTCAGGAACACAGGAGGGCAACCAGCTCAGAAACATAGGAGGGCAGCCAGCTCAGGAACACAGGAAAACAGCTAGCTCAGGAACACACAAAAAACAGGCAGCTCAGGAACACAGGAGGGCAGCCAGCTCAGGAACACAGGAAAATAGGCAGCTCAGGAACATAGGAAAACAGCCGGCTCAGGAACACAGGAGGGCTGCCAGCTCAAGGAACACAGGAAAACAGCAAGCTCAAGGAACTCAGGAGTGCAGCCAGCTCTAGGAACTCAGGGTTGCAGCCAGCTCTAGGAACTCAGGGGCACAGCTAGCTCTAGGAACTCAGGACCAAGGCCCAAAAGAAAATAAACTGAACTGAAACTGATCAGTATAATCTGGCCCAGAGGAAGGGGAGAGACTGAACTAAATAGGGAGGAGGTGATTGAAAGGTAGGGCCAGCTGGGAACAGAATCAGATCTCTTTAGTCTTAGTGCAGTAGACTACAACAGCACCACAGAAAGGTAATGGCACTGTGAGGTACTGCACCAGGCTGAGGAGAGGACAGAATCATGACAAACATTCATATTTGAATTTAGGCCACTATTATCTGTTTCACTTTAGAGCTAGACAAATACCATAATGAGCCATTCAGGCTTATTGAAGACTTGTTTGTTGTGAAGATGTGTGACCTAAGCAGACTTCAGCAGAGGTCACTTCTAGGGATGGGCGAAAAATGTTGCCTCAAACCAAAATCGGACAATAATGGCACTTCCTGCTTGGCAAATAATTTCCAGCGAAAAGTGCAGTTTTTCCGCTTAGCACATTCCATTAACATCAATGGGAACATTGAATTTACACACAACACATAACAAATGTTATTTTAGGGACATGAGGGTGCCTGTATTGGTGGAGTGTGGACAAAGAATCAGTTGAACAGGGAATGTTTTTTGGGGTTTGTTTACTGGAATTAGGGGGCAGTTAATAAAAAATAAATCCTAAATACAATTAAAAATCCAGCATAAGACATGGTATAAAGGGGTCTGAGGAGGGTGCCTGTGTTGGTGGGTGGAGTCTTGGGAAAGAATCAGTTGAATAGGGAATTTGTTTTGGGGGTTTCTTGACTGGTATTGGGAGACAGTTAATAAAATGTAATATGATAGAGACAGGAACCCCCTGATGTAAACTGCCACTAGGATAGACTGATACTTGACATGACAGAATATTTTGTAGAGTATGATTTGTAAGATTTGTTGTTAGAGAGCCAAGTCCTGAAGAAACATTGTTTTGTAGGACTTAGACTTATTAGAGGCCCAAGCAATAAGGAAACATTGATCTGTAGGACTTAGACTTGTTTGGCACAAGCCCTAAGCCCTAAGAAAACATTGATTTGTAGGGCTTAGACTTGTTTAGCACAAGCCCTAAGGAAACATTGATTTGTAGGACTTAGGCTTGTTAGAAACAAACCCCCCAAATAGTTCTATTTATTTGCAGGCCTATGTTTTTTTTCTCAAGCCCTGAGAAAAAAAAGCCCTACTGGGGTAGTGCCTGCAGGTCATGTCGTATTCGCCAGTGGCCACTGTCAAATGCTCTGATGTAGATGCGGAATTTGCGACTGCTGTTCTTGCTGCTGCCGGTGAGTTGTTTAAGCAGCAGGATGATTAAGCAGCTCAAAGGGAATGAGATCAACAACAGCAGTAACATGGGTGATGAAGGTTGCACTTGCCTTGACTAGCTCTAGTGATATGCCTGAGGCATTAGCAGCACAATAACTAACTCCCAGTATAT
Organism: Rhinophrynus dorsalis; assembly: GCA_037306005.1. Lineage (NCBI taxonomy): Eukaryota > Metazoa > Chordata > Amphibia > Anura > Rhinophrynidae > Rhinophrynus > Rhinophrynus dorsalis. The sequence continues at coordinate 162,783,559 of CM074724.1, forward strand.
GTCCAGAAAAGAAGAAGTTGGCCAATAATAATTCACACCTGCCCCTCCTCCAAAATCATGGGTGTGTTGTTACTAGAAGAGAATTTTTTACTTTGAGAGCAGGATCTGTGCCTCTCATCAGCAACTGCAATGTGCACAGTGTGTGTAGTAAATAACACCTGGCACAACTCTATCCAAACACCATGACATCAGAAACCAAGTACTGCTGCTGTCACTATGCACCTTGTCCACACCCTGTTAAGGACACATGACAACTTGCTGACAGTTTAATAGTAATGATGAACCCTCCCTGACACCATCTTAGCATATTCTGCAGGATGGAACCTCCTCAGATGCCACTTGATGCCCTGTTTGTGATTCTTCCCCACCACACTGCCATGTGTGGTCAGTGCACCACACAGTGTGCAATGGGTAGACACAAACTGCCATATCCTAACATCTACAGAGTGACTATCATTTGGTGGGGGAGGTAACAATGAATGAGGTGGATTGGAAGAAGACGGGCATTAGTAGCAGAAAAAGGGAAGTGGTCATGCCACTCTACAGATCTCTAGTTAGACCTCACCTAGAATATTGTGTACAGTACTGAAGACCCAATCTCCAGAAGGATATAGATACTCTAGAGAAAATTCAGAGAAGGGCTACTAAAATGGTGACTGGTTTACAGGAAAAGAAATATCAGGATAGACTAAAGGATCTGAACATGTATAGCTTGGATGAGAGAAGAGAGAGGGGATATGATAGAAACATTCAAATACATGAAGGGATTCTATAAAGTGCAGGATGGAAGTACATTTCAAAAGAGTAAACATTTTAGGACAAAAGCCCATAGTCTAAAACTAGAGGGACACAGGCTTAGACATAATGTAAGAAAATTTTACTTCACTGAGAGGGTAGTAGATAAGTGCAATAGTCTACCAGTAGAAGTGGTAGACGTTAATACAGTGACAGAATTTAAGCATGCATGGGATAGGCCTAAAGCTGTCCTTAACATAAGAAAAGACCAAGGACCAAAAAAGGTTTGAGGTTTTTACAGTAGGAAAATGGGCATACTAGATGGGCCGAATGATTCTTATCTTCCATCAGATTCTATGTTTCTATGTAGTTACCCTAGAGCAAGAAGGTGATGGTGAGCTAGTTGTTTTGCTCATCATTGAACTTCCAGCCTCTGACTGGGTTTCTCTATTCTTCCTCCTCTTTGATCTCTGTCTCGCCTCTTGTTGCCTCAACAGTGGAGCTCGATTTCTGTAGTGGGTGTTTTGCTTTAACAGGTTTGATATAAATGTCATGTGTGTTGTCAGGGCGGTTGTGCCAAGGCACGTTCCCTCCTTTCCCCTTCTCACTGACTTGTCACAAATTGTGCACCGTGCAGTTGTTGATGACTTCACTGTTCCTGCCCCAAGAGAAAAAATAGTCCCACACCCATGTCTTCAGGGGGGAAGAAAAAGGTGGAGAAGAATGGCCTTTTTCTTCTTCTCCTCCACATTCCCCTTCACTGCCTGGGGCAGAGGATGATGTTGCTGCTTCTGCTTCAGAATCAGCACTGCAGCTAGGACCAGGAGTATTGCTGCTGCTGGCAAGTGGAACCTGTCCTAGTCTTGCATCACTTGTTGACCCCATTACCACTGTGTCCACTTGTCTGTGGCACACTAGCCTGCTACTCAGCATCCTGCTGCCCTTGCTACTCAACAGCGGCAGGAATTAAAGCAGTTGAAAATTCCACAATTTCCAAAAACTCAATGCAGCTGGTGGTGGTGATACCCATCCCTATCCCTGTCTCCCATTCCTTCTCAGTTTGGGCTAAAAAGGCCATCAATGTTTCTTCCACCCCAGCTTCTCCACCATCATCATCACCACCACCACTAGTCCCTCTGTGCTGCTGCTGTTGTATTACAGACATCTCACTGCTGGTTGGAGGTGGTGATGAGAAATGTGACAGGGTCTTGGTGACCTGAAGAAGGCAGACTGGCATCACTAGCAGCAGGCACAGTCAGCTGATCTGTGCTCCTAGTGGTGGCATTATTGCTGCTAGCCACCAGTTCTGACTTCTTCAGGATCAGGTTCCATCTGGACAATGTCGTGGAGGTAAAGGTACTCTCAGGGTCAGAGGAATGGTGTGGGCTTCCTTGACCACTAGTCTAGATGCTCTCAATTGCTTCCTCTACCACTCCCCTATTACTAGTCTCACCAGCTGCTTCACCATGACTGTTATTAAGAGTACCACTAACACCAACCACATCAGTTTCAGCCCTAAGTGTTCTTCCTCACAGTCACTAGTAATATGAATATTACCCCTCCTTCACTTCTAATGCTAGCAAGCAGCTGGACCTTCTTAGTAGTAGTACTAGCACTGGTGGGACTGCTTGGGGATGGTAAGTGTGACTTAGGGTCCCCTGCTATCACGCTTGGCATCATCTTCTCTTCCTCCCCCTCCTGAGTATTACACGACACACTGGCAGCAGGTTCAGCACTTGCAGCAAGTACAGCACTGGTGGCAGGAGGGGAAGCACGTCTGACTTCAGGCACAGTACTGGTGGCAGCAGGGCCAGCACATCTGACAGCAGGCACAGTAATGGTGGCAGCAGGTTCAGCACTGGCAGCAGGCACAGCACTGGTGTCAACAGGGGCAGCACGTCTGACAGCAGGCACAGTACTGGTAGCAGCAGGGGCAGCATGTCTGGCAGGAAGCACAACAATGGTGGTAGCATTAGCAGGGGCATCATGTCTGACAGCAGGCACAGCAATGGTGGCAGCATGGGCAGCACGTCTGGCAGCAGGCAGAAGCAACTGACCTGTCCTCTCACTACTACCCTCTTCTTCCTCCCTTGATATTAATTTCCCTAAGATCCCTAGGGGTGATTTAGGGGGACTGGCCAGCATTGGTTCTGTAGTGCTCACTTCCTCCTCCTCAGTGTCAGTGGACACATAAGGTTCCTTCTAGTTCCTCCTTTTATTAGCTTTAATTTTTCTCCTAGTGATAGCAGTCATTAGGAGCCTGTCCTGCCTCAATTTTGCTAAAAAGATCACAGCAGAACAGCACAGCACATCTTCCCCGCTCTGTAGCTGCTTCTATTGTGTTTCACTTCCTGGAATACGTCACATTTTTATAGCGAAAAGGTGAAAAACACATAAATCAATGATTGGAAACTTTCTAGCCATTGAAAAAACGGCAAAGAATTTTTGGCAATGGATGAAAAATGTGAAGATTTTAATTGCTGGTTTTTCCTGTGAAAAAAGCGGACAACAACGTGGTTTTCACTGATTTTTTCATGGCAACACGACGGGACCTTTCATCCACCCCTAGTCACTACTATTAGGAACTTGCAGATATAATGCAAAACGTATATAGTCAGATATATTGGACTGTGATATAAAGGATACGTATCTAGATAAATTAATCTGTTAAACACGTTAACGGCCACTTACACTTAATGAATAATACCCATTTAAGTTTAACCTCTTAAAGACTGGTGAAGTGCCAGGACCATCACCGGGTTTTATACTCTTAAGGATCGGTGACGGCCCTGGCACGTGATGTGCTCTTTAATTACAGTGTTCTTGCAGGAGCACTGTAAGTAAAAACGGGGTCTAAACTGACCATTTCAAGACCGAACCGGTCTCTCTCAGATCCCCGCTTGAACAAGTAAGAAACAGGAAAAGATCAGTCTACTCAAATACACAGTCTATATAACTATGGTCTCTAATATACTGTAACTAAACTAATTTTATAACAGATACAATTATAAAGTTATAGTATAACAAACAAAAAATACTTTTAGAAGACAGATTTAGAAATCAGGCACTGCAAAAGTATATCTACAATTATTACATTTGTATGGACCCTATTCATGATGAATGAGCAAATGAAATGATTTATCTTTATTTCTTCTTTGCAATCAGGTTACTATATTCTTCTCAGACATTGTGGGTTTCACCTCCATTTCTGCTTCTTGCACACCTCTCCAAGTGGTTGAAATGCTGAACAGCCTGTATGTGTGCTTTGACAGCAGAATAGAATCGTACAATGTATACAAGGTGGGTATTTTCCTGACTCTCTTATGAAACAAGGATCACACCATGCTAGTCCTCCATCTCTACTACCACACACATCTGCCACATTGTAGGTTGTACTTTATTTTTTTTTTACTTGACATCATCATGAATATGTGCGTGTCACTTAAGTTCTTATGCAGAACATTTTCAAGGTATATGTTGCTGTAAGACTGCCAACTTTCAGCTACTTCTTTCTTCACTACAGCCCTCAGAGGAAGTAATATTTTGTATGTATCCAATGTTGCACCATAGAATACATAGGAGAAAAATGTGTTGAATAGGAAAAAAATGTGTTAAGAGAAAAACGTGTTTGACTATGCAAAAAATTTGCTGGAATAGGCAAAAATTGTGGAAAACTTTGCACTGGAGAAAAGCCAAAAACTATCAGGAAAAAAGAGAAAAATTGTCAGTTTTTCGAGAAAACCCATGCAGGACATTTTTCTCACTTTTCATCCACCCCTATTGCTGAATTCAGACTCTTAATACACTGTTACTGTAAGGATTAAGGGCTCGATCCAAATGTTGCCGTAAAAGAATACCGGTAGGGCAAAATGGATTTCGACCGACAAAATAAAATGTCTTGGTCAGTATTCAAATGTCCTACCGGCATTAAGCACGATGGACGTTAGGCCACAAAACTGGTGTTGTGTCCAAACGTCCGTTTTGTGCTTTAAGTTCCCAAAACGCTGCTAAATAACGGCAGTTTTGGGAACTTCAAAGGAAAAAAATCTGTGTTACACTTACCTGTCATCCACTGTCTGTCTCCTTCTATCTCCATTCTTTCTTCTGTCTTCTCTTGTATCTTCTGTCTTGTCTCTTCTGTCTTCTTGCTGTAAAACACAAAAAAAAGTATAAGTTAAAAGCATACATATGCGGAGTGCCAGAGGGGTATGCGATGCATTGCAAAGCAATGCGTTGCTTACCTCTCTGAGGCTCAAAGGGTTAAATGATGCAGTTGTTAAATGATGCCGGTTGTTCCAATATAAATGCCCCCATGCATCTTCAATGTTCCTAAATTATGCCAAGTCAATCGTATTACCATAAGTTAAATTGTCAAATTATACTTAGCATTTAGATTTGTTGTCGCTGTCTCAGCCGATGTGTGTGGCCGCTGAGGTGGCCGCGGAGACAGAATAATGCTCCCCCCCCCTTCATGTGCACGGGCTGATTCCTGCTCCGGTCTGAGGGAATTAGAAATGAGATTGCCCTTATATATGGGCAGTCTTACTTCTAATTCTTTCACAGCCATTGGCTGGGATACTCACCTCCCAGCCAATCAGTTTAAAGCACTCAAAGCTGATTGGTTGGGAGGTGCGTATCCCAGCCAATGGCTGTGACAGAATTAGAAGTAAGACTGCCCATATAAAAGGGCAGTCTCAATTCTAATTCCCTCAAACACATCGGCTGAGACAGCGACAACAAATCTAAATGCTAAGTATAATTTTGACAATTTAACTTATGCAATACGATTATCTTGGCATTATTTAGAAACATTGAAAATGCACGGAGGCATTTATATTGGAACAACCGGCACACTACTGCATCATTTAACCCTTTGAGCCCCAGAGAGGTACGCAACGCATTGCTTTGCAATGCTTTGCGTACCTCTCTGGCATTCAAGGTGTTAAACTATGTACTGGTGTGCCGCATATGTATGCTTTTAACTTTTTTTGTGTTTTTACAGCAAGAAGACAGAAGATAAAAGAGAAGACAGAAGAGAAGAAAGAACACATAAGATGACCAGGAAGCTGAGAACTCCGCTGGTAAGTGTTACTTGTGATGTGATTTTTTTACTTAATCGGGTTAACCCTATGAATGCCGGCGGGGTAATTATATAATTATATCACACTGGCACTCATAGGGTTAATTCTACTAACTTTTGAAACATTTTTCATACTTTGGATGTATTGATATGGGGCTTAGAGCCCCATGTCAATACATCCACTGAGAACGATAAAATTGCAGAAAAACCTGTCTGCACATAAGTAGGACAGATGGGTATGCTAAGGTTAGTTGGCATCATCAGTATGCATCTGTGCTCAGATGCATTGCTGATGGTACATATGCATAGAAAACAGAAAACCTTTATACCAGTTTCTCTACATCTAATTCAGGAAGGTGCAATGGGAGGGTTGGCAGGAATCTGTTCTCCATGTTCCCAGTGCCCCAAAACACATCCCTCCACACACATGCAACCTTTTTAACGCATGCGTTGCCCTGAACATTTGCAATGTAGTTTGCTGCAAACACACTGCCAAATTAAGGCTTAAAGTACATTATTATTATTCTTTATTTATATAGCGCCAACTAATTCCGCAGCGCTGTACAATTGGGGAATAGACATACAGAGGTATTAAATAGTACAATCAGATGTGGAGAACAGGAGGATCAGAGGGCCCTGCTCGTGAGAGCTTACAGTCTAGAGGAAGGTAGGTTTGATACAGAAGGAGTAAGTGCTATTGCGTTTAAGTGCCTCCTGCCACATGAACTGCCAGTCAGTGGGTGGGAGTGAGAAGTGCCATTGAGTGCAGTAGTCCGTGCAAGGGGTGAATCTTGGTGATGATGTTTATGGAGGCAGTTGATAGGCCTCCCTGAAGAGGTAAGTCTTCAGGGAGCGTCTGAAGATTTGAAGGCTGGGGGAGAGTCTGATGGGGCGGGGGAGGGAATTCCACAGCTCAGGTGCAGCACGGGAGAAGTCCTGTAGGCGGGAGTGGGAGGATGTGATAAGAGCTGTGGAGAGCAGAAGGTCATGTGCAGAGCGAAGATGGCGGGCGGGAGTATATTTGGAAGTGAGAGATGAAATATAGGGGAGTGCAGTGTTAGTGAGGGCTCTATAAGTTAGCACCAGAGTTTTAAATTTTACTCTGTATGCTAATGGGAGCCAGTGTAGGGACTGACAGAGGGGTGTGGTGTTAGAGAAACAATGAGTGAGATAGATTAGTCTTGCAGCAAAGTTCATTATGGACTGTAGCGGGGTTAGTCGGGTGAGAGGCAGGCCAATTAGTAAAGAGTTACAGTAGTCAAGACGGGACATGATGAGTGTTTGGATTAGAATTTTGGCAGTGTCTTCTGTGAGGAAGGGTCGGATTCTAGAGATGTTGCGGAGGTGGAGGCGGCATGAGTTGGAGATTGACTGGATGTGAGGAATGACGGATAGGGCAGAGTCAAATGTGACCCCCAGGCAGCGTGCTGTAGGGGTTGGTGTGATGGAAGTGTTGTTAACGGTGAGAGTAATATTTGGGATAAGGCTGGTTGTAGATGGAGGGAAGAGAATTAGTTCAGTTTTGCTAAGGTTAAGTTTGAGTTGATGGGAGGACATCCAGGAAGACACAGCAGACAGACAGTCAGACACTCGGGACAGGAGGGAAGGAGAGAGGTCTGGGGAGGAAAGATATATTTGGGTGTCATCAGCATAGAGATGATGGTGAAACCCAAAGGAATTTATTAGTTTTCCAAGGGACGCAGTGTAGATTGAGAAGAGCAAGGGTCCCAGTACTGATCCTTGAGGCACACTAACAGACAGTGGGAGGGGTGGGGAAGTGGAGCCGGAGTAGGAAACACTGAAGGAGCGGTTGCAGAGATAAGATGAAAACCAGGAGAGTGCAGTGTCGCAGAGACCTAGGGAGTGGAGGGCTTGGAGGAGGAGTGGGTGATCGACTGTGTCAAAGGCGGCTGACAGGTCCAAAATAATGAGTAGGGAGTAGTGGCCTTTTGACTTGGCTGAGAGCAAGTCATTGGCCACTTTAGTGAGGGCAGTCTCAGTGGAGTGATGAGGGCGGAATCCGGATTGCAAGGGATCTAGCAGGGAATGGGAGCAGAGGAATTTAGTGAGCCGGTTATATGCAAGGCGCTCGAGAAGCTTGGAGGCGAACAGGAGTAGGGAAATTGGCTGGTAATTTGACAATGAGTTTGGGTCCAGGGAGGGTTTTTTTAGGATGGGAGTGATTAGTGCATGTTTGAAAGAGGATGGGAAGGTGCCGGTTGACAAAGAGAGGTTGAATAAGTGAGTAAGGATTGGAGTTAGTAGAGGGGAGAGTTCTTGGGTGAGCTGAGATGGGATTGGGTCGAGAGGGCATGTGGTTAGGTTTGAGCGAGTGAGGAGAAGGGAGACTTCATCCTCAGTGACAGGTGGGAAGGAGCTTAATGTGTATGTGGGAGAGGCGACAGGGCTGGGCTGGCTGGGTGGGGGTGGTAGTGATGAAATGTCATGTCTGATAGATTCAATCTTGTTCTTGAAGTGGTTGGCGAGATCTTGGGCAGAGAAGTTAGTGGAAGGTGTTTGTGTTGGTGGGTTTAGAAGAGATGTGAAGGTTGAGAAAAGGCATTTGGGGTTGGAGGAAAGATTAGAAATTAGAGAGGAGAAGAATGACTGTTTAGCCAGGGAGAGGGCAGAGCTATACGAACGGAGAATGAATTTGTAGTGTGTGAAGTCAGCTGTGGAGCGCGATTTCCTCCAGTGCCTTTCAGCAGTGCGTGAGCACCTTTGGAGGTATCGCATTAGTCTTGTGTGCCAGGGTTGTAGTGGGGTTGTGCGTGGGTGGCGTGGAGTTGCAGATGCAGCGATGTCAAGGGCTGAAGTGAGAGTGCTGTTGTAGAGAGCAGTAGTTTTGTCTGGGCAAGTAAGTCTGAGGATGGGGTTGAGAATAGGCTGCAGGGAGGTGGAAAATTGTTGCTTATCAAGAGAATGTAGATTTCTCCGCATGCGCTTGATTGTGGCGGAGGCGATGGGTTTGCGTGGTATGATGAGGTTACCGGTGAGGAGGTGGTGGTCAGAGAGGGGAAAGGGGACATTAGAGAAGTTGGAGACCGAGCAGAGGTTAGTGAAGATCAAGTCGAGGGAGTGACCATCACTGTGTGTGGGAGAGCTGGTCCACTGCGATAAGCCTAAGGAGGTTGTTAAGGAGAGGAGTTTGAGAGCAGGGGGGGTGTTGTGATTATCTATAGGGATGTTGAAGTCACCCATGATGAGAGTAGGGACATCAGAGGACATGAAGTGAGGGAGCCAGGAGGTGAAGTGATCAAGGAATTGTGCAGTGGGACCAGGTGGCCTGTATATGACAGCGACACGCAGGGGGAAGGGAGAGAAGAGGCGAAGTGTGTGAGCTTCAAATGTAGGGAAGGAAAGAGAGGGAACAGTGGGGAGTACCTGAAATATATGGTTAGGGGGCAGCAGGATGCCTACTCCCCCTCCCTTCCTGTTGCCAGGCCTCGGTGTGTGTGTGAATTGAAGGCCTCCATATGAGAGTGTGGCAGTGGAGGCAGTGTCTGATGATGTGAGCCAAGTTTCAGTGATGGCAAGGAGGTTTAGGGAGTGAGAAATGAACAGATCGTGAACAGCTGTTAGTTTGTTACACACAGAGCGGGCATTCCAGAGACCAAAACAAAAAACATTACATTATATAATCTAATACCATCCATAATAAACAATGCCCCCAGTACCCCCTCTATCCTAAACTAACCTCAAATTAAACCCTTCTTTGCTGAATTGCTTCAATTTTATTTACTGTCAAAAAGGAGGGGTGATTAGACAGGGGCTCGGAGTGCTCTTTCTCTCCCGGTTACCACTGCCTGATCCATGGTCGAGGAAGCAGGCATTTGGTCCACCTTCTTCCCTTACAGCTGATTCATTAAAATGGACTGGCTGCACCTCCAGCCTTTAGTACACAGACATAGACCAGGCATGGAGTGGATCAATGCACCTATAATGCTCTCAGACTTGATCTACCTGTTCTTAGTACATGCCCCCTGAGACACTCTCCTGTAGTTCACAAGATGGAGCAGAACATTGAGAGTAAAAATGAGCTCCAGGGCACGATATAACTTAGTGTATCAATGTGAGGCTAAATATAACTACCATAGCAGGGCACTGCACTGGCATTTGTAATTTCACATGTGCTCTCCACAAAATCGAAACAAAACGAAATTTCACTTTTTTCATTGCATTGAAATCAACACTAATCATGTAATTTTTTTTCCACACTAAGAGTGTCTTCCATGTATTCCAGTAGTGCTGACTCACATGTATGAAAAGGGGTGTCAGTTTACCACATTATCAGTCTATTCTTGGGAGAGAGAGAGAGAGAGAGAGAGAGAGAAAGAGAAAGAGAGAACATTTCTGAAATTTTGATGCTAGCTAGTATAGAGGGAGATAGGCAAATATAGGTACATTCCTTAATTTAAGGAATAATGGTAGTATTAGCTAGTTCTCTGGATGCCTGCAGGCAGTGCTGGTGGGAGTTGTAAACAGTTACACTGAGAGTGACAGTTTACAAAACATTTTTGACTGATAGGTGAAAGACAAGGAGATCCTACCTGAGCTGAGACAAGGTTGTTTATAAACATTATATGAGAAGGTCCACCAGCCTTTTAACACTAACAATGACAATGAGTCATATTCTTATGTTGTTGCCATAATGGAGGACCAACTGCTTATTAAACCTCCATAAACTAGTAGTCAATACTTTATAAATCCTTGTAAGGGGAAAGCTAAAATTAAATACATTCCAGCTTTAACCCTTTAAGTGCCAGAGAGGAGTCCAAAGCATTGCTTTGCAATCCTTTGGACACCCCTTTTGCATTCAATGGGTTAAAAACCTAAAAATATGAAAGTAGTGGGGAAGAAGATAAATGATCCTATCAGATGATGCTGCTGACCTAATTATTGATGATTTTGATTTAAAATATGTCCGGCCATACAAATCTCCTTCTTCTGGTCAAGTAGACACCACCCCCTCTACATGATGCAGTATGTGAAATGTTGCACTGCTTCAGTGGTGTAGCTTATCACTTGTTTGAAATGTCAGATGCAGTAAGTAGGCCAGACGAGGCGTACTTTGAAGGAACACATTTGTGAGCATATCAATTCTATTAGGAACACTGATGTCACCAAACTGGTCGCTAGACATTTTTTGGACTGTTCTAATTGTGATCTTAATTTTTTCTCCTTTCAAGGGATTGAAAGGGTATGTCAGTCTGATAGAGGGGGTGATATGAGTGCCCGATTAGATTATGCTGAGGTTAAATGGATTTTGTATTTAGATACTAGACGCCCTAGGGGAATAAATTCTGAAAATTATGTGAGTATTTATATATATATATATATATATATATATATATATATATATATACACAGATAGTTATGGTTAGACTTAATAGTTGATTTTATATTGTCATTTCTGATTTCTAATAATATAAGGACTCATTAGGGGTTCAATATGTATATCTCATGTGCTTATGAATTATTTGTAATTTATGCGGTGTAGTATAGGTGGTGGGGTATGCATATAACTTGATTAGCACTATTTCGATTTTTTATAATGAAGAAGAGGTGCTGTTTACAAGTTGTGTGTATTCCCACCATCTATGATAATCAAATTATTATTTTAGATTGTTGAGATATATCAAACAGTTATTTTATGTGTGTATTTTTGCACATTGATATATGTATAATTTGTCTACTTCAAGATACATTAAAGAGGGTATGATGCCAGTTGTGAACAGGTTAATCTCATTGAATGTATGTTTTGACGAAGGGGTTAACGTAGTTCACTCTGGAGAGCACGAGTATTGCTGAGCCAATCAGGGTTTATAGATACTATGTTTATGGGGCTGGTATCTAAGGACTTGATTGGCTAATTTGTATTCTTGTTAATTGAGGTTGTAGAGTAAAAGAATGTTGGGGAAGCCTGAATGTACAGCCTATGATTAAAGGACGTTGTCCTGAAACGCGTTAGAGCATGTCATTTCCCTTAATCCTGTATTTGCATATTGCTAGACTTAATACCTTTTTAAAGATGCAGCTGTAATAAAGTTTCTGAATTTTATATTTTTACATTTGACTGGCACTGAAGTTATTGAGGATCCGTTGAGCGCTCCCTTCTGGTGTCTTCTTGATTCCATTTATGAACTAGGACTTTAGATGTTACTGTACTGGAATTTTTTTTATCCGATTTTACATATAATTGCCGGCTATAAAACTGTCTAATTGAATGTGAAGGGAGTACTGGCATGATCTACAGTTTTTGAGATATACTGGACCACTGTATGAAGAAATTCTGCCTACTTCAGTTCTTCTGTTAAATGCATTAAAAGCCTCTTTTTTCATACAAGATTAAATCCACATGGATTTCTTTGTGATGGCTTCTTCCAGTTCCCTGGCAAATACGTGTAGTAACCCTTTACATATCAGAGGGGTGTGCAACTAATTGAGAAGCATGGCAATGCACACATCTCTGGTCCTTAAAAAGTTAACAGCCATTCACTTATAAAACCTGAAAGATTTCATACCTTCATGTCAAATAAAGAATAGCGGCATGAATTCCTAAACATTTTTTCTGTAATTTAAAGGGATAGTAATGGTTAATTTTAAGTTGATTTAATATTATAGACATTAAAAAAAGGTTGACATCGATTTAAGACTTATCTCTCAAACCTTTATGGTTTGAGAGATATAACTTGCTAAAGTTACCTTTTCCTGGCTGTTTCACTCAAGTCTGCCATCTAGCTGACGGTTGCAGATTCCGGTCATTTGACCAGACAGAGGCTCTTCAGCAGAGCTGAAATCACACTATTTAGAAATAAATACTTCATTGGAACAGTCTACAAAGTGTGCTTGCAAACCAGGCACACTTTGTAGACCGTTGTAAATGAAGTATTTGTCTTTAGATATTGTTATATTGACACTGCTGAAGAGCCGCATCTGGTCAAGCGACCAGAATCTGCTTCTGACAGCTTTACAGCTCGTCAAGCAGAAAGGGGGGGACCAGAGAACTTTATTTTCCTATATCTCTCAAACCATAATGGTTTGAGAGATACTAATAAGTGCAAGTACTCTCTTTTAATTGTATTTACCATATAGTTAATACTTTTTTTCTGACATTACTATCCCTTTAAGCCTACTTGTATTGGCATAATCTTTCTTTGAAAAGAGATGTCTCATGGTGCAGTACACTGGGGGAAACATGTTGGTATTATTGCACATATATACCAGCATCATTCATCTTTAAAGGGATAGTTTTCACAATAAAAGCAACTCCAATTAATCTTCATAGTATTTGGGCCATAGAGAGTGTTATTTCAGTACTGTCAGAGTTGTAGTTCAAGAGTCATTGAATGATAAAGTATCCCTCTCCAGCCCCTTTTACTGATGTAACACTGCTCAGCTCAGAACAGAAAGGTGGTGTCCAGGTGGTTCACAGAGAATGACAATCTTCAATTAAGATAAGGGAAAAACCTGTCAAGGGGGGCAGGATTATCATTATGCTAGTAGTAAGAAGATTTGTCCCTTGCTGTGAGCTGTCTGATCTCGAGACCAGATTCCATATCTGAGAGGGGGTGGCTTAAATGAGGTAAAAGGGGCGGGAGGGGGAGACTGTATCATTCAATTACTCTTGAACTACAACTCTGACAGTATTTAAATAATACTCTCCAAGGCCCAAATACTATGAAGATTAATTGGAGCTGCTGTTTGTGAAACAATGCTATCTCTTTAAAAAAAATATTATTATTGTTGCTGTATTGTTGCAGTATTATTCAAAATAGGATTTAGAACATACAATGAATACAGAGCCTGATCACAAAACTAATACTGAGGGCATACCTCCCAACACTTCAAATGTGTGTTTTAGGGGGTGTTGCTCGGGGAGTGGCTGGTGGGAGGGGCATTACCAAGGATTTTTAGGTTATTTTATGACCTATTGACACCTCTTTCTATAACCGAATAAATATATTAGAGCAAGCCCAAGGTATTTATTGACTAATTAATAAACTCATATTCTGAAGTTCAAGCAAACATTAATGTGAGTTTTATTGCTGTGGAGCAATGTGATACATTTATATACACACACCACACAGTCTGATCTCCTAAAAAGAGGGACATTATGGTGGGAAAGAGGGACAGAGGGATATGGGTCTCAAAGAGGACTGTCCCTCCTAAAGAGGGACACTTGGAGGGTATGCTGAGGGTCCTGCTCTCCAGAGCTTGGATTAACCTATTGTCTTTCCTTATATAGGTGGAAACAATTGGCGATGCCTACATGGTGGTCAGTGGGCTACCAGAAAGAAACAATAACAAACATGCAGATGAAATTGCAAAAATGTCCTTGGATTTGGTGGCAGCAGTTCGGCAAGTGATCATACCTCACATGCCAAAGGAAAGGCTGAAGCTGAGAGCTGGAATACACACGGGTACGTTTGATGACAAAAACAAATGGAAGACATAGCTTAGAATGTGAAAAGCTGATTTATGTGACTGCAACGTGTACATGGGAATTTTTCCAGCTTAATGTTAGAAAAGCCTGTGAGCATTCAATTGTCTTAAAGGCAAATAAACTTAAATGGCCTTATACATAAAAGGCACAAGGAGACTGGGGCAAACCAACTTCACCTTAGTGGATAAATAAAATTAATTGTTTTGTAATATGATAGAGACCTCTCTCTCATTTAAGGGGGTTAAAAGCCTCATTTAAATCAATGGTAATTTGGGGTTTTTATTTTTCCTCTGTGGTGCACTTGTTTTTAGCCAAAATTGTTCCTTATTTCTTTTGTGCATAAGGCCAGAGGTGTAACATCTGGGGGGTTGCAGTTGTGGAAGGACTCAGCATTCAAAGGGCACATCAACGCTGCACAGTCATATATATATATATATATATATATATATATATATATATATATATATATATATATATATATATATACCAGTTTCCTATCTGGTCCAGTGCTAGTTGTTATTATCACACACACAGCAGCTGAATAAGCTCCATCCATTTTCATCATTAACCATTTGAGCGCCAGAGAGGTGTTGCAAAGCAATACCTTTTACATCTCTCTGGCATTAAAAGGGTCAACACTCAGAATGTGGGTCATGAATCTTGATGCAGCAGCTCACTGCAAACAAATTACGTTTTTCTGTTCTAACCATATAAAGACCTGTGATGAATGGCACCTTGGCTGTGTTGGCATGTGATATAACCTTGCTTTGGGACAGGGGTAGCGGGCATGTAAATAGTGATCTCTATTAAGTCTGCCTTTAGCTCACACCCCCTCATAACAAACAATACATTCAATAGACCCGAATGTCTCATATGGGTCACTCATTTTTATCAGTTTGTAAACCTAAACCATTAGCAATGGATTATAACAGAGATCAATGCATGAAAAGGAAGACTAGACAAAATTAACAGTGACAAAGCACCTGGTCCCGACAGTATACATCTAAGAATTCTTTGGGAACTTAGTGCGGTGTAAAGAAGACCACTCTTTTTAATCTTCAAATAGTATCTCTACAGGCTCAGTGCCACAAGATTGACTGAAGCCAGTGTGGTTCCTTTATTTAAGAAGGGAACTAAAACAGAACCTGGGCATTATACGCCCGAGTTTGACTTCAATAGTGGGGAAATTGTGTGAAGGGATAATAAGAAATTATATTGAGCATTACATTACGAAAAAAGAGGATTTTAGTCTTACCTGTTAAATTCTTTTCTCTTAGTCCATACAGGTTACTTGTAACTCTGGGAGATGATCCGCCCCTTAGTAGGCAGGAACAAATTCTCGAAGTGTATGCAGGGGGTGGAGCCTCCCTTCCCTCCTTGGCTGCAGCTAGACAATCAGCTCCAGAAAGATTGGAGACACTATGATGACTAGTTAGTAGAAGGGAAGAAGACTCATGTGAGCATGACCCCGAAGGACCCTCACAGTCTGCCACAGGAGACCCAAGCATGGTTTCTTGACAGGGTGGGATACCAGTAACCTGTATTGACTAAGAGAAAAGGATTTAACAGATAAGACTAAAATCCTCTTTTCTCTGTTGTCCAATACAGGTTACTGGTAACTCTGGGATATTCAACCATTAAGCTTCCCAGAGGTGGGAAGAAGGCAAGGAAAAGGCACAAGGCCCCAAAAGTCACCAGAACACATATATGAACCATCAGATCAGAGATAGACCAACAAAAACTGAAGTGTCAACGGACACCAATAGGGGTAACGGCACCCCAGGAATGTTACACAGCACACTGAACTTAGAACCAACAGGGTTCAACAGAGAAGGAAACACTAAGAACCAAGGAAAATCCTAGACAGGCAATATTGCCTCCAGGATTTTCCTCCCAAAGCTGGCATCAGCCAATGCCAACACATCTACGTGGTAGTGCTTCAAAAAGGTGTGCACAGACGACCAAGTGGCCACCTTTTACATAACTGATCAGTGGAGGCCTGATTCTTGTAAGCCCAAGAGGCCCCAATGGAACAAGTAGAATGAGCCGTGACCCTGAAAGGGACAGGCTTCTTCCTCAACTCATAAGCCTTGCGAATAGTGGACTTAATCCAAGAGGAGCTAGTCACCTTGGACGCAGGTCTTCCTGCCCTAGGACCCTCAGGAATGACGAACAGAGTGTCAGACGTCCTGATAAACTCAGTGCGATGCACATAAAACTTGAGATAACGCACCACGTCCAACAAGTGGAGATTCCTCTCCTTTTCAGAGATGGGGTCAGGGAAGAAAGAGGGCACCACAATCTCCTGATTGATGTGGAACTCAGAGACCACATTCTGTGATCCTTGTGAAACACCAAATAAGGTGGTTTACAGGATAGAGCATGTAACTCCCCAACACGGCAAACAGATACAATCGCACCTGCGGATGCAACTCCCACTCTCCGCTGTCCACTGTGTGTTGACTGAGGAAGTCCGCCATGACATTGTCTACCCTGGAACGTGCACTGCGGATATAGCTGGCACATGATCTTCTGCCCAGGACAAAATAGCCTTGACCTCTAACCAAGCAGTGAGACTTCTTGTTCCGCCTTGTTTGTTGATGTACGCCATGGCCGTAGCGTTGTCGGACTTCACTCTTACTGGACAGTCTTCTAACTGAGAAGTCCAATGTCTTAGGGCATGAAATATCACCAGAAACTCCAGAATGTTGATCGGAAGAAGAGACTCCTCCGGAGACCACCGATCCTGAGTGCTCTGGTGCCCCAGGACCGCACCTCAGCCGGAGAGGCTGCCATCCGTTGTCACTTTGGTCCAAAAGGTCACCAGAAAGGACGTGCCCTTCAACAGGTTGGAGAGGTCGAGCCACCATGACAAGCTCAGCTCCACATGAAGAGGAAGGGAAACAACTGACTTCCGAAGATCCTGCGGATCCTTGGACATCTGGATCACGAACCTCTGGAGTTCTCTGGTGTGTGCCATGGCAAATGGAACCACTTCTATGGTGGAGACCTTGGGCTTCCACTGCTGTTTGGGCTTGGAGGAGGTACGCAGAGCTGAGGGGACCGTTTGGTTCACCGGACGTGTCTCATTCTGGAAGAAACGAAGAAGTGGCAACTTCTTCTTAGGGACCAAGGGGAGAAGAGTACTCTTACCCCCAGTGGCTTCACTGATCAGATCCTTAAGATCTTGTCCAAATATTAGGTACCCTGAAAAGGCAGGGAAAGTAAGACTTTCTTAGAAGCCGTGTCAGCAGACCAAATCTTGAGCCAAAGAGCTCGCCTGGCCACCACAGACATGGTGGAAACCCTAGCCATCATGCGGATGGCATCAAACAAGGCAGCAGAAACGTAGTGTTGTGCCTCAGATATTTTGGCAAAGAGACGAAACTTATCCTAAACAGGGGCATCCTGACGGACAGCCTTGGTGAGCTGCTCAGTCCAGACCGCAATGGCCCAGCTTACCCACACAGCAGCAAATGCTGGACGCATACCAGAACTAGCAGTGGCAAAAATAGACCTGAGGGAAACCTCTAGCTTCTTATCAGTCCAGTCCTTCAGAGCAGTGGCATCAGAGACTGGTAACGCAGTAGATTTGGATAGCCTGGAAATAGGGGCATCCACTTTAGGCGGATGAACCCACTGAGCAAGTGTGGCCTCTGAAAAGGGATAAAGCTTAGCAAATTTCCTGGAAACAGACACTTTCTTGTCAGGAGATTTCCACTCTTCAGACACAAGGCGGTCAAGAGTGAGGTTAGGTGGAAAGTATGTAAAGGGCTTAGTGGGCTCCTGGAATACATCAGAGGGATCAGAAGGGACTTCTTGAACTAGGGGAATGTTAAGAGTAGTTAAGACAGCCCTGATTAGGCCCTCAGTGGAGGGTTCAGGATCAGCTTCAAAGGGGTCCACAAGAAAATGAGATGACTCTAACACAGAACATTCCTCAACATCTGAGTCCAACAGCAGTTCCTCCTCAGAGGAATCTGACACATCAGGTACTCCCTGAGGTTTTGTCAGGGAAGACCTGACAGAGGAGGGGGCCTGCCAAGCCTGAAAGGCCCCCTGTGTTTGGGATGGAAAGAGTTGTAATGTGGACCTAAGGTCCCTAGTCGTAGCCTTAAACTCTTGCACCCAAGCTGGCTCTATAGCATGGCTGGAGGTCCCTGGAATGGTGTCAGGGACATCAGAACATGCTGGACATAAGTGACCTGATTATTCTCTAGGTAGTCCTGAGTGACAGGAAGAGCAAAGCACAATGGGGGATACAGAGACCCCAGCCTCCTTAGTCATAGGTCTAGCCCCAAGCTCCAGCAGTATAGACATTCTCACAGTGTCAGAATACTCAACTGTACAATAAATCACCCAATTATAGTGTGTAGGATTAAAGTTTCACCCCAGAAAACACTAAAATAAACTTATCTGGCAGGCGAAGGGTTAATCTGCAGAGGAGAGAAGGAGAGTCCAAGCCCTGCATAGGATATTCGCCCTGAAACGCTCACAAAATGGCTGCCTCTGTGGAAGCCAATCAGAAACAAGGACGTGAAGCAAGTGCTCATGGGAAATGATGTTTTCCCAAAAAGTACCCTAAAACAGTGCCCGAAGCCCCCTGAGTCCCCCAACACACTTGAAACATCAACCGGATGATAGAGCAAGGGTAGACAAGTAAAATGAGCCATCTCTGAAGTCACTATGTTAAATGGTTGCAGAGATACGCCCCAAACAGTCTAATTCCATAGAAGGGAATGGAGCAATGGCGTCTATGCGGTAAAGTGCGGCTTAAAGGCGCAGTACTCAATTTTTACAAATATTAAAGTAAAATATAAAAATGTGTAAAACATCCACAGAACATGTGAGGATACCCAGAAAACACTAATCCAGTAGGAAAAGTGCCATAAAACCACCCAAAAAGTGTCAAACCAGCAGTTAAAGGGTTAAGTTACCACATAAACCTACTCCAAACACCCAAGCAGACATACAGATATACCAAATAAGTGCAGGAGTGTGCAGTAAGAACTCCATAAATACACCCCTGTGCGGAGGGGCACTGTGGGACAAGTGGACCTACAGCACTCAAAGGGTAGCTCACCTTTCCTGCAGATCTTCTGTCTTCAGATTACCATGGGGCAAGAAGTACTTCAGTGGGTAACTCCTGGGGAAGCACTTGAAATCAAGATTTTCCCTCTCAGGGCTTAAGGTCCACAAAAAAGCACCTGGATACTGAGCTAGCCACATATAAGGGCATTTGTCAGTCATGGTAATCCGCCTAATGGTGGTATTCCATATCTAACAGAAAAATAAAAAAGATTCTAAAACAATAGCAGAACAGTTCCCAGCCTGGTGTTGTCTTCACCGAGGAACAAATATTTCTGGAGCTGACTGGCTAGCTGCAGCCAAAGCGGGAAGGGAGGCTCCACCCCCTGCATATACTTTGAGAATTTGTTCCTGCCTACTAAGGGGCGGATCGCCTCCCAGAGTTACCAGTAACCTGTATTGGATGACAGAGAAATACAATTATTAGGAGGAATCAATA
Source organism: Rhinophrynus dorsalis (assembly GCA_037306005.1). NCBI lineage: Eukaryota > Metazoa > Chordata > Amphibia > Anura > Rhinophrynidae > Rhinophrynus > Rhinophrynus dorsalis. Next base: position 162,803,347 of record CM074724.1, read on the forward strand.
TGGTTTTATGAGGAATAGATCTCACCAAACAAAGTAAGTAGCAACTTTCATAATGATAAAACAATCGACAGAGCATATCTAGATTTTGCAAAGGCAATTGATACAGTGCCACACAAGACGCTGATCTATAAAATAAGGAAATTGAGTCTAGGGGATAACTGTTGTAATAGGAATCAAAATTTGTTGAAGGATAGGGAACAGTGTTTTGTTGTAAATGGAACATTCTCCAATGCATTTAGAATTGTGAGTGGACTACCTTACACGGTATTTGCAGATAACACTAAATTATTCATGGTAAAACATTCAGTGTAGGAATTTGGTTCTCTACAGAAGGATTTACATAAAATGACACTTTGGGCAAACAAATGGAATATGAGATTTAATGTAGGAAAGTGTAAAGCCATGCATTTGGGAAGAATAAATACACATGCTGCTTATGAACTTAACAGTATCATTCTAGGAGACTTATTGATAGAGAAGGATCTTGGAGTACTTGTAAAATGAAAACTTGGCAGTTGTGATCAGTATCATATAGCAATAGCAAAAAGCAAAGGAAATACTATCTTGCATAAAAAGGAGTATTGAAGCATCAATGAATAACATAATTTTGCCACTGTACAAATCATTGTTACGTTCTCACCTAGATAATTAGAGATAATACAGAGAAGAGAAAAAAAATTAAGTGAATGGAGGAATTGAAGTATGAAAAACGTCTAGCCAAAATTGGTTTATTTATTCTAAAGAAAAGATTCTTACATACATGCAAGGTCAGTACTAGGGATGGGTGACATTTCTCACCACAAAAGGTGAAACAGACCAAAAAATGACACTTCCAACTGAGCTAGAAATTTTTTGAGAAAAGTGCTGATCTGCTTTTTACCACCTAGCTCAGTGCATTGAAATAAATGGTAAGGCTGAAATTCCTTCATGTGGCAAGTTTCCCTTCTTTTCCCACAGGGATAATATACAAGGGTGTCAGGTTCCCACAGCAAGTAATTCTGTGTTTGTGAGAGTTAGAGAAAGCAGCACAGTTTTTGAGCTAGTAAGGATAATCAAATAAGTTGAAGTTGGAGTGCAGTTTAGGGAGTCTTGTGGGCAGGACATTTGTTGTCTGTGTTGGGGGGGGGTCTGTGGGAGTGTGTAAAGGGAGAAAAGAGATTTACTCAAAATATCCAATTAAAAAGTGCCACCGCCACCACCAGGAATATTAATAAAGCTTCTAAGAATGCTGAAGACAACAATGAGTTGCATTCTAGTGTTGATGGCATAATGGAAGAAAGTGTAGCAGTTCAAGCAGCTGCTGCATCTGTCCGTGAAACAAACGAGTACAACACCTGTCCTAAAAGTAGTAGTGAACATTGTGAAAATCCCTGTAAGGGGAAAACTAAAAAGAAATTGTCTGAGACTTCAAAAAGCCTAGAGGAATATAAAGGTAGTGGGGAAGAAGCGGTGAGCGGTGCTGAGATGACGTAATTACTGAGGATAATGTTTCTCTTGAATATATCCCTCCAAAATCCTCCTCTTCTTTTGATACAGACGAAGTGGAGAGCTAGAAAAATGATAGCAGGGCTAGAAAATCAGCTGAAAAGCAAAGGGGCGGTTTTCCAACACTGAGAAGAAGCAACGTACCTGTTTATAAATTACTGAAATACACGTTTTCAAAATCCACAAACCTAGACAAACCTAGACATGATGAGTGTCTTTGCTTCTATTGGAAGTCCAGCAACTTTGACACCTAGTAGTGTAATTGCAGAAACACCTAGCTCCAATAGTAGTAGTAGCTCCTCTGGAACCCCTTAGTCTATGAAGTCCACAGCATGGAGATATTCAACGCACATTCCAAAAAATAAACATGTTGTTATCTGATGTCTGTGTAAGAAGCATGTGACAGGGGGAAAGCAGATTTACACCTAGACACCTTCTCATTGAGATCCCATCTAAAGCATAATCACAGGCCTGAACGTGTAACACACCATCAACTAGTCAGAGGTGCCACAACGAGCAGCAGCAGAAGCACTCCTAAAGGTTCCAGGAGATCAGCTTGAAATAGGGCTTGGAGAACTTTTGCAAGTATCTTGGATATACTTTTATGTGTTGATCTTGCTGGTTTGACCTAATCTAGATAATCTTTGTATGTTTAGTTTATTATGAAGTGGTTATGGAAATAGGTGGGGGTTTTGATATGATATAGTGTGTTATAATAAATTAGTGTTGCAATGGTGACGAGTCATATTTACTATTCTTATTGCTCTTTAAAAAAAAATGTTTAGCAAACATAACAGCAGGCTTACAGAAAGAAAAGTATGAAAAATATTTGTTTTTCCCAGCTTATAGAAATTAATATATTCTAAATATTACAGGAAGGCTAGGCTTGAAAAAAATAGATTGCAGTCTTCAAACAGGGTTAGCACCAATAGTGCTTGTAACATTCTGCCATTTGCTATTTCTGTAATTGCTGCAGCTGAGTTGTCTAAGGAGCAGGAGGATTAGGCATCTGTATCCTGCCTGGGACTGAGATCATCATCAGCACTGATATGACAGGTGGTGATACAATGATGCTTCTGCTTGCCTCTAGTTCTAGTGTTGCTGAGGCAGCAACAATACCACAACAGACCCCACACCACTTCAGATGCATCTAGAGAGAATAAGTTGGCCAATTATGCTTCTCCTCCTGCACCTCCTCTAAAATCATGGGTGTGGTGAAATACAATTTTTTTCCCTTTGGAGCAGGAAGGAACTGCGCCTTTTATCATCACAACAATTGATCTGCATTCATATTATGCAACAGGCACAACTGCAACTAAACACATTGACAATTAGATCATAAACCATACCCAAAGAAATCAAGTACTGCTGTCACTATGACCTGGTCAAAATAAAAGACTTAACAAAAATAATAATCCCTCCCTGCCTCCAGCTTAGCATATTCAGTGGTATGGAATGTCTGCTCCCTGGCATACTGCATTCAATTGCTCTCCTCCACATTGCCATGTGTGATCAGAGCACGACATAACGCGCAATGGGTAGACATAAACTGTCAGATTCTCACATCTAAAGACTCGCTATCATCTGGTTGAGCTGGTAATGGAGGAAGAGGAGTAACATCAGAGGTGGGGGAAGAGGGCTTTTAGAAGAAAAAAATATTCCCACATCCATGATATCAGTGATGGGAGAGGAGGAGAAGAATGGCCTCCTTCTCCAGACTCACCTTCATTGGCTGGAGCAGGTGATGCTGCTGCTTCAGCATCAGCAATAAAGCTAGGACCAGGAGTAGTGGTGGCAAGCGGAACCTGTCCTAATCCCATATCATTGCTTTCTGAAACCAGCCCTATGATGGCCACTGTGGTCTATGGCACACTACCTTGCTCATCATCATCCTGCTGACTCAGCAGCAGGAATTACTGCAGCAGCAAACTGGTTGTAGCAGTGATGCCCATCCCCATTTGCATCTGTATCTCCCATTCCTTATCGCTTTCTGCCCAAAATGATCTCATACTCTCTTCCCCACCAGCAGCTCTCATCACCACCACCAATCTCTCTGCTCTTTGGGACCAGTTTTTGTATGCCAAGTGTCATAGACGGTCTTCTGCTGTCACACTTGCCAGCTCCTCAGAAGGCGACACCCTGGCAGCAGTAGACTCAGGTACAGGCAGCTGAAAGGTAATCTGCTCATACTGCTAGCCAGTTCCTCCTTCTTCAGTATACTTCTCCAGAGAGCCGAGGTGCTGAGAATCATTGAGACATGGGTATGTGTGCTACCTTTATTGCTGGTGCTGCTGGTTTCTTCCTCCACGTTTGTACTGGTAGCATCAGGGTCCTTCCACCTTCTGGATGGCTTGCTGGCTGGTCATATTGCTAGCCAGCATTCCAAATAAATTATATTTAATTTTAACCTTTGTTTTTATTTTTTCTTCTCTCCTTTTCTGTGCCTGCTTCCATTCTCTTTATCCTTTAAACTACACCGCACTGCATGGATGAAAATTCTGGATCTATACAGTATGTAGGCAGGAGGTTTCGCCATCATTGGAAACCATAGGCCAGAAATGGAACAGTTCTTATGGGTAATTCTCTGGTGTAATCGAAAAGGGAGATCTATGGGTTTCTCTATGGGTGGGAATTCCTGTGTGAAAAGCAGGAAATCATGTTTTTTTCACGAAACATGACCTCCCTCCCATCCTTAAGTGAATACAAGGATCTCTCTAGTGCACTTTTCCTTCCAAAGCCTGATCAAATAACTGGAAGTTACCCCTTGCGATTAAAGGAAAGAAGGTTTCATCTTCATCAGAGAAAGGAGGTCTTTTATAGTAAGGCCTGTTAAATTTTGGAATTCTTTGCCCTGGGATGTACTGATATCAGATACAATGGATGAACTTAAGATAAGATACATTTGTAGCAGAAGGGTTACATACAGTGTTACATACTTTGTATTAAAAGGCAAAACAGTAGGTTCTGGTAACTAACAAGCATGTTTGAATTGGAAAAGATTATGTAATTCTCATTTTCTGGGTTATACTGTGGCAAAGGTTGAAATTAATTTACCATGAGAATACAGTAACTCATGCAACTGTGGACCTTTATTTACATATCTCTTAAATAGAACCAGAGGCAAAAAATATTTTTAACGAAAGCAGATACTATTCAGGGCACATGATTAAAATTAAGATCAGTCTCACATAGGTATATCCCCATAGTGAGTAATATATTGATTTTAAATTTTGGTGTTAATTAACCCAATATTTTTATTTTAATTTGTTTTCATTGTCACCATTATTGTATCCAGAACTGCTTGGTATCAAACCCTAATAATTGTTGAGGTATTGGCCAACAATGGTCCCCAACACTGTGGGTGAAGATATCCAAAGTCTTATGGTGTTTTTTAAATAAACATTATAGGTATGTACTTTTTAAATAATAAAAGTTGTATTTTTAAGTCTTTTAAGAAACCCTCATAAGCCCTATATATATATATATATATATATATATATATATATATATGCTAGGGTTATATACACTATGGCTTTTTCAACCTAAATTGTGATCAAAAAGTTACCAGTGGGATCCACATATCTGACATTTAATGTGTGGTGAAACACTGGAAACAACATTCTAAAACCTACATCAACTTTGATTCTGTGGAGAAGTCACTAGCCTGGAACTGACGTTTATATATTCCAGGAAAGCCAATCTAACTGAGAGGCGGGTGAAACCTCTCTGTCATTTGTGTAGAACCCATCTGGGGGAGAGGGAACTACAAGTTGAATACTTCTTAAACAAACTAATAATACTGAACTTAGAGGAATTGTGGTTGCGCTTTTGTTTCTTTATCTATTAAATGGTCTACACTGCATTTTGGATTGTGACCATGAAATCCTATTATACAAAGCGCCACCCTGTCACCTTTTTGGTAAGTGCAAAGGGATTAGAATTGTGTTCTACACTAGCTCAGCGCACAACTTTTGTATCTATCTTTTGTTTTTCACATAGGTATAGGTCAGGGAAAGTATTAAAATATTAATCTTAATGATACAATTAGGAAAATTAAAACAAATTATTCACTCAACCAACAATTATATTAGGCAATGAGAGGTATATTCTGGACTCATGGCAAAAACAGTTCACCAAAATGAAAAGAGTAATAAAGTCATAATCCCGAAGTTAAATGTATAATCACATAATCTGCATATGAGGAAAGAGTGATTATGTGTGAAACCAAGCAAACCACTTGTTTGGAATTAGAAAAGTGAAGTAATGTATAAAATGAGATACTAATTGTGTTTATATGAATCATAAGACACTTTAGAAGTAACAAAAGTGAAAAATCTAATGAGGAACAAGTATTACTATATGTTGTGGAGACTAAACAGAATTATAAATAAAGTAATTATCAATATACTAGGGATACCTTACAAGGAAGGCAGGAAGCTTGGGCGGTTGGGCAGTTCTTACGTCTGAAGTGTATTTGTTCAACAGATGAGATTTTTGAGGTGCAAGAGGGGGACCATTATAACAGGTTTCTGCAAAGAGGTTACTCATCATGGGTTATAGAAAACGCCTTAAATTTTGCTAGAAGTAAAAAAAGGGAAGACCGTTTAGTCTATAGGAGAAATGATAAAAATGATAAAAAAAAGAAAAAGGCCAGAAAGGTGGAGAAGAGAAGAAAACAATTTTCTCGACTCCCTATAGCTTGGAGTTTAATAAAATTAAATAAATAATCAAAAAAAATCTGTCAATATTAAATGGAGAAAATGCATTGCAGAAAGTAGTAATGGAAGAAATTTGTTTTGTTTTGTATCTCCCAGCCTGTTCGTTAATGATAAAAAGAAATCGGGATCAAATTGGCTATCTAGTGTGGGCTGTTACAAGTGTGGCAGCTCACGCTGTGGGAGCTGCAAATGGATTACAGTATCACAAACTTTTACATTCAGTGCCACTGAGCAGATATACAAAATGAAAAGTTATATAAATTGTGCGACCAAGGGAGTCGTATATTTAATAACTTGTCGTAAATGTAAGGTACATAGGAAAAACCATTAGATGTTTAAGAACTAGGATCACTGAACATTTGAGTGATATACGTACAGGTAATTATGCATCAATAGTGGCAGTACATTTTGGAAGTAATAACTGTACAATTGAAGATTTTGAAGTTCAGGGAATAGAACGAGTCTATCAAGGAGTTAGAGGTGGCAATTTGGATGCCAAGTTGTTAAAGAGAGAAGTTTTTTGGATTTTCTCCTTAAGAACTCGTCAACCATTGGGTCTTAACAAGCGATATGATGTTGCATGCTATGTATAAGATGCATCTTCTGGTGAGGTGTATCTATTCTTACATTCCTGTTTTAAGTTTACCGATTTGGATTAATTGAGGTACATTGAATTTTTAGACAGGAAGTAGAGCCTTTACTTTCATTAATGCTCTGCACTTTATTTATTCCAAGCTTTTTGTACAATAGAACGTTGAATTTACTGTGTATCACAACTTTACAATTCACTCAAGCCTCTTGTTCTGCTTTATATTAATGTGTAAATGGGCATATATTCTTTGAACATTTGGAAATTTTTTCTTTTTCCGATTGGTTAGACACATATAAATAAACTTATACAAATTGAAGTGATGAAACAAGTAGACCAGTGTCTTCCCATTCAGGGTAAAATTATTCCAGTAATTGATTATTCCCTTAAGAATTAGTTTGTGCACTGTTGTCATTCCCCGTGCTGCTATGGATATCGTTGCTGAATTATAGGTTATGTCTTTAACTAACTAAGTTAACTAACTTTGTTTTCAGTCGTGTTGAGATGCATGTTTATATATTTACATGTATATGTTTATACATTATTAAGGAGAGCCGTCAATGGACATGCATCCCAGCACTGACTATTTTCAAATTTAGCCTTCCTGATTCTAACTAAGTTGAAATGTATTGATGAGTATTTTATGAAATGATTGACTAACCAGTCTTTCGATTTACTTGCTTTGTCTTGGAACAACTGATATGCACATATTTTTATATTGTACTAATGTGAATGTATGTTTTAAATGTTCATATTTAAACCCTGGTTTGTTTGTGCCGCATACTAAGAACAGTGATTTTGTAGCGGCTGTTATACCATCTGATAAAATTATATATATAGAGTCATGTTTTCCACATACGGGTGGGGGTTTTCTCCACAGCCCTTTTGGATGATTTATTCAATATAGAAAAGCAGCATTTTAGGCATGTGGGGATCTCTCAAGACCTGAGGGGTTAACCTTGAATATGACTCTTTAAGGCCACCATATGAATGGTTTTTGGTATGTTGATTGACAGCTGTCCTTTTCTCGCTCTGATTGGTAGTAGGCACTTTCAAATACACGGTAATAAGCACTACCGGCTTTTGATGATCATGAGTAAGCGTGTTTACATGTGAAACGCGTTGATCTCAGCAGCCTAAGAGAAGTCTGCAGAGAGGTGCCCACTGAACTCTCTATACCCTTGCCTAGTGATTGAAGGTACTGTTTGTGTATTGCTTATGTATAATAAAGGATTGATGCTTTTACTATACGCCTAGTTGCATCCTCGATGTATGAAGCCCGGTGCATAATCTACATATTTATTTGGCCAATGGTCCAACCAGTACTGAAGGCAGGATTTTTTTTATTTATTAGAGTAGGTGGCAATGGTGGTGGCAGGGTTTAAGGGTTTTATTTTAATACTTATTTTGATGTTGAAGAAGAGGCCAAAGGACCAGGCTGTTGAGGACACCACTGGACCTCTGACATTAAGGTGCTTTACCTATATAACAAGTGGAGATGGGATATTAGTGTTAGGTCTGGGGGGAAGACAACTGTTTGAGCACCAGAATAGCTGTGAATGAATTTCATATGGCAACGAAACGGTTCACAGAATTTTGGTCTATCCGTACTTAATCATAAACTAATTTACTGAATGATTCCCAGAGTGAAGGACTATTGCCAGGGACTGTTGATATTCCCAAATTAGTCCCTGGTAGTAACCCCTTAAGTGTGATTACAATGGACATGGACATCCACATCTTTAGCAGTTTTAGAAAAAGAGTGTGAATTATGGGAGCTGTAGTACAACTTGTTTTAGACTATGTGGTGCTACAAGTGTGATCATTAGCTCCCTTACACTTCGTATATACGGTCTCCCTGTGCTGAGCAGGTCATGTTTGCTTATGTACGAAGTGTAAGGGAACTAATGATCACACTCATATCACCACATAGTCTAAACAAGACTGGACAACAGTTGGACTACAACTCACATAATTCACAAACTCTCTTGGTTTACACTTACTGGTATTCTAAATTATGCTGATACATTTATAACCCTTCACATTGTGTCCTGCTCAGCACAGGGAGACTGCACCAACAGGGAGAAACAGGAAGTCAGCAAAGGAATGAAAAGCCCAGACAAAGGGCTTTGAACTATACATTGCAGCCACTTAAGCCTGCGATATTAGAATCTTGCTGTTTTCATACGGTAGATATTCTAATGTCGCTCTTTTGAACCATGCAACATTATGAATGCGCTGTTTTCTTGTTCACCAAATAAAAGGCAACGTTTCAATAGGATACCACTTTCAGCACCCACTTCAAGACCATTAGTAAACAAGTTAAAAAGCATTGGGCCCAGTATAGAAACCTGTGTTATGCCATTTACAACTTTAAACCAACTTGAAAAAGTTTCATTTACAGATCTATGAAGTCTATAATTTAACCAGTTCACCATCCATGCATAGATAGCTGGCATGTGAAAGCCTTTTAATTTTTGTAGTAACCTGTTGTGAGGCACAGTATCAATGGTTTTTGCAAAATCCATGTATACTACATCAACAGCAATACTCTTGTCCAAGTTATTACTTATTCTTTAGTAGAATGTGTAAATTAATTTGATATGATCTGTTCTTCATAAAACCATTCTGACTAATAATAATTTGAATAATGGTACTATATATGCTTTCCTCCAATCAGAGTACATTGTGCCTGATGATACTGAATCAATAAATTAAGTATAATGGTCTTGCTATTACTGGATTAAGTTACTTAAGTATGCTTTGGTGCATGTCATCAGGTCCAGGTGCTTTATTCAACATTCTAGTCTTTTTTGGACTTTGCCCTCAGTAAGCCATGTACATGATGGAATAAATTCTGTTATTCTCGCTGTTTGCCTATAACCTGCCATTGTTGCTTCCTGTGTACAAATACAATAAAGGAATTTGCTTCAGGTATTCGTCCATGACCTATCCTCACTAATTTATTCACCTGTCAACCTTAATGTTTTGAGTATTTATATACTTGTAGAGATATTTAGGATGTTTCTTTCTCTCTTTTGTAATATTCATATTAAATTATAGCTTGCCTAAAATCTTGTTTACAAATTCTGTTATATTCTTTATATTTTAAATGGTGAATCTGACCCCCCTGACTTAAACAGTTTAAAAGCTTGCTTTTATAATGCACTGTGCATTATAATTTTCAGAAATATGGCATGTTTAAGTTATCTGGAAAATAATGCCACACATTTAAGCTTCAGACTAGCAGGATACTTATGATATAACAAGAAATGAATGCAGACCAAATGTTTTGTATATCCTCTTATTCTGTTTCCTCTATGTTCCATAAATCATGCATAAGTTATAAGGTGCTAAGTGGCTAAACAATAGCTGCACTGTGGTACGTGTGTTGTGTCAGTGTGTAGAATAAAGGGAGGGAGACCCAGCACCAATCTTTCATTATGATAAGGTACGTTTCTTTTAAAATGTTCCTGTTGACGCTGCCTGCCATATCCTGTTCAATATCAATCACAGAGGAACAAAGAACAATTTTTCCTTCAGCAAATGCTGGCCATTATTTTAACACAGTTCTCTTTTAGGGCCCTGTGTTGCAGGAGTTGTTGGATACAAGATGCCTCGTTATTGTCTGTTTGGTGATACAGTGAACACAGCCTCTCGAATGGAGTCTACTAGCTTACGTATGTTATACATTTTCTATAGTAATAAAATACAGTACATTATTGTAAGAAGATATTTAGGACAAAGATAGGGATCTCAATTAATACATTATATTTGGTACATATTTTTTAGCATATAGTCATACAGTGCACAGGAATATTCCACACTAAGAAAGTCAGGGCCTATTCATACAGTTAAATAAGGGCAATTCTGGGGAAAATCAACCGTACTATATGGGATAAATGAAAATTTTCATTGGTATAAATGGAAGTTTTATTTTTTTATTATTTAATTATAGATCTTTATTACGTTTTTCCGTAACATGGCAATCACAAGCAAAAACATGAATGTGTCCCACAATATTACACCTGACACAGCCATTCCATTCAAATCTAAAAGGTGAACTATCACCTCTTAAAAAGTTTTTAGCATAGGTTTAGTTATTCAAGTAGTTTTAGGAAATGTGTGTGTTTTATTTCACTGACATACTTTTAAAGATATTTAATCTACAAGCTGCACCGATCAGCATAATGCAGCATGTTGAATCTCCGGCACAGCTCTCCTAATTCTCCTCCCAGCTGCCCCAGGGAACTCGTTCACACTTTCATTCAGTTTGGTGTGAATGGCTTCTGTCGTTACATCAAGCTCTGGTTAGCATTATACTGAGGTTGCAACCTCAGTATAATGCTAATTGGAACTTGATGTAACGATAGCAGCCATTCACACCAAACCAAAGGGAGGTGTGAACACGCTCCTAGGGGCAGCTGGGAGGGAGGTGGGAGGAGAAAAAGAGCTGTGCCAAAGATTCAGAGTGCCCATTATGCAGAAATGCACCGCACAGAAGATTAAATATCTTTTTAAGAGGTGAATGTTCCTTTTTAAGCGAAACGTAATAAAATATATGTGTCATAAAGAAGGTTCATTCTGGAAAAAACATATTGGCTGGCTGGTGTTTGCAGAATGAGAATAGGATAACAAGCCCTATTTGCACAGATAGGTCTTATTATGAAGACAATTTTAAACAGAGCTTTTACCCCTTGAATGCTAAAGAGGTCTCCTATGGTTTGCTTCACAATGCTTTAGAGACCTCTAATACATCTGAGGACTGCATACTCAACTTTGGCTGCCAGGGTCTGTGTATGTATGTGTGTGTGTAACAGTAGGTAGGGACGCACTCACACTTAACTGGGTATTGCCTAGGTGCTGAAGCTGAGTGTAACAAACAGTGTACTTTAACCAGCACTCAGAGGAGCAGAATTTAAACAAAAAATGGTTTATTTCACAGTGTCAACGTTTCAGTGCATCATTGTGCATTTTTGTCAGGACAAGTGCTCAAGGACCCCCATTATATACACGACTCAAACTCCCACCCAGAACACCTAGGGGTCCCCTATAGTGAGTCTCAAGATACTAAAAAGGTGAATACCCTCATTACTAATAGATGATATGGCTGGAGTACATCACACAACCAGCCATCAAAACAATGCCAGTCACAGTGTAAAGTGCTTGTGAGCTTCGCTGTTCAGAGCTTAATCATGTAGAAATGTTTAAAATAAATTCCATAGGGCACTAGGCCCTAAGTGCTGGTGGTGCCTCTTAGCTTCAGTGAAGTCTGTAGTAATTATGTTTAATGCTCCCCCTCTAGATCGAAATAGGAAATTATTAATCCACTCAGGCACATTACTCTTCATAGGAAATGATCCATAGCATTGGTTTGAATTAATGTGATAGTGGAACTTTTACGGTATGCAGCTTGAAGAGTATTCAGCACAAAAAATACAGATTTTTGAGGCAAATAGAGTTCAACAAAATCCACTTGCACCTACTTAGATGCTTACACAATCTGTGCCACTCAAATCCATTAATGGAAAGTGAAGCAAATGCAAAATTAACTCCAGCATATTGCACATTACAGATGGGGGGACAGATAGAAAATAACATGACCACTTCATTTGTGAGATAAAAAGACGAATAATTTAGCTGTAACAGATTACTTGGTCAAAGTTTGCCAATTTAAGAGCCACAGTAATATCTATGCTTCTGAGTGGTTGATCAGGCCAAAGAGGTAATAGAGCAATATTAGGTCAACGCTATTATACACTGTCTAGTAGCTCAGGTTCAAATGGCAATATAAACCCAAGTATACAAACACCAAAGGAAAGCTCCATACTCTCAGTAGTGGTATATAGATGAAAAGGTGGAAAATGTGACATGAAGAGGACCACATGGTCCTCATTCCGTATCACCCAGATCCCCAGATAGCTAAAGTGTGTATGGGAAAAGAATATATCGGTATGGTGGCACTAAAGCTAACCTATCACTGCGGTCTCTCCAAACTGTATAAACAATCTAAATGTAAATATATAAATGAGGATAAGTCTGTTGCTACAATCCCAACACCCTGTATTGCGCAGGGCCAAGCAAGAGATATAGAAAACAAACAAAAACCAGGAGAACGCTAGACTGGCCCTCAATTGAATAAAAACATATATACAAATAATAATATAAAAATATAACAATATTTATTATAACAAATATTAATAGAACACCCCGCTGAAGGCACATGAAGCATATATATAAAACGATCTATCGCCCAGTGATATCACTGAAAAAATGAGCTAAAAAAAAATTGATAAAAGTAGTCACTATTCAGTGACTATTTTTTTATTACTTTCAGTGGCGTAACAATAGGGGTCGCACCTGCGACTGGGTCTGTCACTCCAGGGGCCCGGACGCACCCTGCGACCCCCTTGCCACGCGTCTGCAGCAACTCGGCGACCGGCGCTCTAGTAATACAGAGTTCTGGGAGATGACATCATCTCCCAGCGCTCTGCATTACTGAGAACCGCATGGGAGCTTCATCTCTGTGCTGAAGGAGGCACAGATCTCTCATGCCACGCCGCTAGACCACCAGGGACTTGAGGTAGGAGATATGGTCAGTAGGGGCATTTTGAAAATAGGGGGGCAATGTGGAGATTGAGGGGCATTGTGAAGATATGGGAGTAATATGGAGATGAAGGGGCATTGTGAAGATATGGGGGCAATGTGGAGATGAAGGGACATTGTGATGATATGGGGGCATTGTGGAAGGGGCATTGTGGAGATTGAGGGGCAATGTGGAGATTGAGGGGCAGTGTGAAGATATGGGGGCAATGTGGCGATTGAGGGGCATATATATATATATATATATATATATATATATATAGTATAATCTCATCTTCAGCCATTGTCAATCCACTACAAGATGAAGGCCTTCTCAGTACGTTTGCTACACCTTTGGTCTTGTGCTTTTTGTTCTCACTGTATACCAACAAATTTGGTAATTTCATCTACTCATCTTGTCTTTGGTCTTGTTTTTGGGTGTGTAGTCTTGAGTGGAATCCATTCCAACATTTGTTTGGTCCATCTGCTCTCAGGTCTTTTTGCTATGTGGCCTGTCCATTTCCATATAGATATTTATATATATATCTATATATATAAAAGAATAAGCCTCATTGCATAATTTATGGTACCCCACACACAGAACATAATTTATGTCTCCTCAGAAAAGAAACTCGCATTGAACAGAATGTCTAATTACATAATTTATGTCTCATTAGGAGACACAACTCCTATTGGGTGATTGAATGGGGACTTTACTGCTCTCATTGGGTGATTCAATGGGGGCGTGTTTATCATACAGGGAATTGGCCCGCCCCCTCCAGCCCACCCACCAGTATCCAACTGACAAAAAAAAAATATATAACTGCCGCTCGCTCCTGAGGTAAGGATATCAGTAACTTCTCCCGGTCCACTCACACTCTCACTCAGGATCATGACCCCACAAACACACTGTTTCACCTCCCACACTCCCACACTCCATACACTCTGTTTCAGTATGAGGGTGTAATGTTCCCATAAAATACAAACTTAATAGCAACTCTTATTTAACTCATCATCTCTTCAGTCACCTCACTGTCTCAACTGTCACTCCTCCACTTCCTGCTTCCTGATTCCCGCCCTTTCTCCTTAAAGGGAGAGAGATGCTTTGCTGTATGTTACAGAGGGCAAGCCTCAAACACCACTTTCTATTTGATCCCTCAGCATATTGCTACATTGCCTCAGCTGAAGAGCCACCGTGTGTTATATTGCTATGTTAGCTCAACTTAACCCTTTGAGTGCCAGAGGGGTAAGCAACGCATTGCAAAGCACACATTCTGTCTCACACTCTCACAGTCTCTCACACAGTCTCTCACACAGTCGCAGTCTCACAGTCGCAGTCTCACAGTCGCACACGGTCTCAGTCTCACAGTCTCACACTCTCTCTCAGTCTCACACTCTCTCTCAGTCTCACACTCTCAGTCTCACACTCTCAGTCTCACAGTCTCACACTCTCACAGTCTCACACAGTCTCTCTCGCAGTCTCACACAGTCCCTCACACTCTCACAGTCTCTTACACTCTCACAGTCTCTTACACTCTCAGTCTCACACAGTCTCTCACACTCTCACAGTCTCACACTTTCATACAGTCTCACACAGTCTCTCTCGCAGTCTCACACAGTCTCTCTCGCAGTCTCTCAGTCTCACACTCTCACAGTCTCTCACAGTCTCTCTCGCAGTCTCACACAGTCCCTCACACTCTCACAGTCTCTCTCACAGTCTCACACAGTCCCTCACACTCTCACAGTCTCTCTCACAGTCTCACACAGTCCCTCACACTCTCACAGTCTCTCACAGTCTCTCTCACAGTCTCACACAGTCCCTCACACTCTCACAGTCTCTCACAGTCTCACACAGTCCCTCACACTCTCACAGTCTCTTACACTCTCACAGTCTCTTACACTCTCACAGTCTCACACAGTCTCTCACACTCTCACAGTCTCACACTCTCGCAGTCTCACACAGTCTCTCTCGCAGTCTCACACAGTCTCTCTCGTAGTCTCACACAGTCTCAGTCTCACACTCTCAGTCTCACACTCTCAGTCTCACACTCTCACAGTCTCTCTCGCAGTCTCACACAGTCTCTCTCGCAGTCTCACACAGTCCCACACTCTCACAGTCTCACACACTCTCAGTCTCACACACTCTCACAGTCTCACACTCTCACAGTCTCACACTCTCACAGTCTCTCACAATCTCTCTCGCAGTCTCACAGTCTCTCACACTCTCACAGTCTCACACACTCTCACAGTCTCACACAGTCTCACACTTTCACACAGTCTCACACTCTCAGTCTCACACTCTCACACAGTCTCTCTCGCAGTCTCACACAGTCTCTCTCGCAGTCTCACAGTCTCTCTAGCAGTCTCACACAGTCCCTCACACTCTCACAGTCCCTCACACTCTCACAGTCCCTCACACTCTCACAGTCTCTTACACTCTCACAATCTCTCACACTCTCTCACACACCGTCTCACACAGTCTCTCACACAGTCACAGTCTCACACTCTCAGTCTCACACTCTCGCAGTCTCTCTTGCAGTCTCACACAGTCTCTCTCGCAGTCTCACACAGTCCCTCACACTCTCACAGTCTCACGCACTCTCAGTCTCACACTCTCAGTCTCACACTCGCACAGTCTCTCACAGTCTCTCTCGCAGTCTCACACAGTCTCTCTCGCAGTCTCACACAGTCTCTCTCGCAGTCTCCAGTCTCTCACACTCTCACAGTCTCACACTTTCACACAGTCTCACACTCTCACAGTCTCTCACAGTCTCTCTCGCAGTCTCACACAGTCTCTCGCAGTCTCACACAGTCCCTCACACTCTCACTGTCCCTCACACTCTCTCACACTCTCACTCTCTCACACTGTCTCACAGTCTCACACAGTCCCTCACACTGACACAGTCCCTCACACTGTCACAGTCTCTCACACTCTCACAGTCTCTCTCGCAGTCTCACACAGTCTCTCTCGCAGTCTCACACAGTCCCTCACACTCTCACAGTCCCTCACACTCTCACACTCTCTCACACACTGTCTCACAGTCTCACACAGTCTCTCACACAGTCTCTCACACAGTCTCACACTCTCAGTCACACAGTCTCTGTCAGTCTCACACAGTCCCTCACACTGACACAGTCTCTCACACTCTCACAGTCTCTCACACTCTCTCACACACACACTCTCTCACACACACACTCTCTCACACACACACACAGTCTCACACACACACAGTCTCACACTCACACACAGTCTCACACACTCTCACACTCTCTCACAGTCTCACACTCTCCCAGTCTCACACTCTCTCACAGTCTCACACTCTCACACTCTCACACTCTCTCACAGTCTCTCTCACACTCTCTCAGTCTCACTCTCACACAGTCTCACACGGTCTCACACAGTCTCACTCTCACAGTCTCTCTCTCACACACAGTCTCACACACAGTCTCACAGTCGCTCTCACACTCTCAGTCACACAGTCTCACATAGTCTCACACAGTCTCACACACAGTCTCACACACAGTCTCACACACAGTCTCTCACAGTCTCGCACTCTCAGTCTCGCACTCTCAGTCTCACACTCTCAGTCTCACACTCACACAGTCTCACACTCACAGTCTCACACTCAGTCTCACACTCACAGTGTCTCTTACTCTTACAGTCTCACTCTCACATAGTCTCTCTCTCTCACTCTCACATAGTCTCTCTCTCTCACTCTCACATAGTCTCTCTCTCTCACTCACTCTCACACAGTCTCACTCTCTCACTCTCACACAGTCTCACTCTCACACAGTCACACTCTCACACAGACTCACTCTCACACAGTCTCACTCTCACACAGTCGCACACTCTCAGTCTCGCACTCTTTCAGTCTCGCACTCTCTCAGTCTCGCACGCTCTCACTCACACAGTCTCACAGTCTCTTACTCTCACAGTCTCTCTCTCACTTTCACATAGTCTCTCTCTCTCACTCTCACATAGTCTCTCTCTCTCACTCTCACATAGTCTCTCACTCTCACACAGTCTCACTCTCACACAGTCGCACACTCTCAGTCTCACACACTCTCAGTCTCGCACACTCTCAGTCTCGCACACTCTCAGTCTTGCACTCTCTCAGTCTCACACTCTCTCAGTCTCGCACGCTCTCACTCACACAGTCTCTCTCACACTCTCTCACAGTCACACAGTCTCACACACAGTCTCACACTCTCTCTCACACTCTCTCTCACACTCTCACAGTCTCTCTCACACTCTCACAGTCTCTCTCACAGTCTCACACTCTCTCAGTCTCACACTCTCACAGTCTCTCTCACACTCTCAGTCTCTCACACTCTCAGTCTCACAGTCTCTCACACTCTCAGTCTCAGTCTCTCACACTCTCAGTCTCACACAGTCTCACAGTCTCTCACACTCCCTCTCACACTCTCAAAGTCTCTCTCACACTCTCACAGTCTCACACACTCTCACAGTCTCACATTCTCACACTCTCAGTCTCACACAGTCTCTCTCACACTCTCAGTCTCACACATTCTCTCTCACTCTCTCAGTCTCACACTCTCAGTCACACACACTCAATCACACTCACACAGTCTCACTCAATCACACTCTCACAGTCTCACTCAATCACACTCTCACAGTCTCACTCTCACACTCAATCACACTCTCACGCTCTCACAGTCTCACACTTACAGTCTCGCAGTCAAACTCAATCACAATCACACTCTCACACTCAATCACACTCACACCCTCAATTGCTCACACCCTCAATCACTCACACCCTCTCACTATCATACACACTCTCACTCACACATTCTCACTCAATCACACACACTCACTAACACACTCACTCAATCACTCACACGCAATCACTCGCACTCAAACGCAATCACTCACACGTAATCACACCCCGGGAGCCAGCACGATCCACCTTCCACCATAGTCTCACTGTCACTCACACCCCGGGAGCCAGCACGATCCACCTTCCACCATAGTATGTGCAATTACCACACGCATTTCAATTACATGAATGAATGCCAGTCACTCACATCCCGGGAGCCAGCACGATCCACCTTCCACCATAGTATGTGCAATTACCACATGCATTTCAACTATATGAATGAATGCCACAGTGGAGGCATAAGTACAAACACAAACTCATTACAATGACACATAAGTCACCCCCTTATGACTCACTTGTGTGTGTGTGTGTGTCTCTGTGTGTGCCTGTGTGTTTCTCACTGTGTGTGTTGCATGTCTGTATCACACTCTATGTGTCTGCATGTATGTGTGTATGACTGTCGCTCTTTAAGCATCTCAGTGCATGAGTGTGCATTTGCGTGTGTGTCTCTGTGTTTGTCTCTCATCCGTGTGTGTGCATTAATTCCCTATATATCCTGACGGGCAACGCCGTCCCACATTGCTAGTATATATATATATATATATATATATATATATATATATATATATACATCATGGCAACTGTTCTTTTGATATTCCGGTTGTTTTTTCTTCTTGTTTCATAGTAGATGCAAGGGCATGGCCAGTGTCTACCATAATCTCAATAAATTTTTCATTGTGGGTTGAAATGTCTGTGTCTGGAAGGTCTGGTAAGCACTCTGAAGCAATTAGAGTGCTTCTTATGATTTTTCAACATCTGTCTGTTGATCTTTATGTTTGTTGACTTGACCATTTTCTTTCTTTCATTCTTGCATTCAATTTTGATTTTTACTCTCATTAGATGATGGTCACTTTCAATGTTAAAACGATTTAAGACTGAGCAGTCAGTGAATATAATTTTATTATTTACAAGTATGAAGTCGATTTCATTTGTATTACCATCAGGGATTTTCCATGTCGGATTTCTTTGGGCCTTTTTCCTGTAGAAAGAATTCATGATGTACAAATTTTGTTCTTCAATTTCAATTCGTTTGTCCTTTTTTCAATTAGTCTGTCTCTTTTTCTAGTTCCATGTGGTCTGATCGATTTTTTGAATCTTACCAATTCTCGCATTGAGAATCTCTTGTTATAAATTTGTAGTGGTAATTGTCCTGTTTCTAGTGGTATAATAAATCATCACAAAATTATTCAACTTAATTATCACTATGTCTACTTGTAGGGGGATAAAACTGAATGATCTGAAGAACATAGCGACTATTTAGTTTGTTTGCACAGGAAACAATACTTTCAGAAATACTTTCTACTTTTACGACTGAGTCTGTCAGCCTTTTGTTAAGAATCTGATTCCTCCACATCATCCTTTGTTGGTTCCTTTATAGTATAGCCAGCGTCCTTATTTAACTTGAATACATTTTCATTTGTATGAGTCTCACATAAGCCAATAATGTCCCATTTGAGGTTATTCCATTCCTGTACTAATTCATCTAAGCATGAAACTGTACTCATAGAGCGAATGTTAAGCATTCTAATGTCTAAAGACCAAAAGCAGCCTGACAGAACCACTTCCACTGGGCTAGTCTTCCTGGTGCTGCATGAAGTAGCTCTCAAGCCTCCAGTGAATGAGGGCCATTTTTTTTTATGAAGCCATATTGCCACTTTGGTCCAATGCAGGTTGCCAGATTTTGCAGTATCAAAAGAAACAATTGCCATATGAAAAAGCGATGAGAAATGAGGCAAAATGACAATATTAAAAACAGTAGGAGCTAAATGTTTGCATTAAGGCTTGAAGATTGTACTCAACAACAAATGCTAAAAGGAGTGGAAGAATGTTATTAAAAGCTTTATAAGGATGAAGGACAACAACTGAATGCAGTGCCATAGGCAGAAGCTGCACCAGAAATTTTGGTAGAAGAAGTAGAAGCTGCAATAAAATCAATGAAAATGGCAAACTAGCTGAACCTGATAAAGTTATTAATGAAATGTTGAAAGCCGAAGGTCAACCCTTATTCAAAGCCCTAGCTAAACTATTTTCAAAATTTCTTCTACTCGATAAAGTGCATGAACTATGGAAGAATGCAGAGGTCATCCTACTGAGGATCTAAAAAACTACCGACCAGTAAGCCTATTGCCAGTGGTATAACACAATTGTTATAAAGCAGTGTTTTATACTTTTATATAAACCAGGTGTAACTGAGTGATAATAGAATTGTTTTATCATACATAGCTTATTTTTAGTTTTATTTTGATATCTAATTCATCTTTAGTTTTTAATACATGTATAAAACCTATTTATTCTTCTGAGATTTTTTAATATGTTACTTTTTAATATGTTACTTTCCATTGATTATGTCTCACTGGTGAAAATGTATATATTTACATTTTTTAAAAAATAAGTAATTACATTTTTATTTAATTTTTTTAGAAGTGATGCAATGCGAACTTTGAACCCTGAACAAAAGGTATATATAACTCCATAATAAAGACAGTTTCCTATTTCCCACAAGCCCTTGACAAAGCAGGTCTGTGAAAAAGTTTGGGTTAACTTTGACATTAGGTCACTACCCCTTCCTCGAGTCTAGTTCACGCACCCCCCCCCCCTAGAGTTGCCCCTCTCTGCCTCATCTCTCCTTCTCCCATCGGACTAAGGTGTACTGAACTCGCCTCTCCACGAGGCTGAGCAATAGTCACCTAGAAAACTTAATCTTGTCTCTATAGTACCATAGTAGTAGTATAGCATCATTAACTTTAAAGGACGCTTGTTATTACATCTTTGAAGCAGACATCAGGAGACACAGGACTGTTTTGGTTGGCCGGAGGACTGAGAAGATGCAGTTCGTTTGACTATCAGGAACATAAGACATGAGTTACATACATAAAGCCCAAGAAGGGCTATTGTAAGTGCATTATTTACTTGTGATATGTTTTTATATATATAATAAATACTACACTTAGATACTTTTTCTTGTTATATATGCTGTTTTTGAGTTCTCCCAGATGCCATTTAACAACTGTATCATACCAGTAGATGGCAAGAACTAGAAGAAGTGGACAAGTATGTTTACCTTGTACAGGAAACACCACAATGGAAATTGATCTTTGAATAAAATTGGGATAGAAAGCATTTTGGAAACGTAGTAGTACTGTCTTTAAGACAAATTTACCATTCTGCCTCAAGCAAAAGGTTTTTGACTAGTGTGTCCTCTCAGTCCTCGTGTATTGCTCTGAACCATGGACACTGAATACCAAAACTATACAAAAATGTAAGGTTACACATAGATGTATGGAGAGGTAGATTCTAAACATAATAAAAAGAGACCGAAAAGTGCATGCATTGATTTGACAGCAAACAAAGGTCTATGAATTGAAAGAGTAAAACGCTTGAAATGGAAATTAGCAGGCTACAGAGCAAGAAGACCAAATTAATTTTGGAATGGATCCCACTCAATACTAAATGCCCAAGAGGAAGACCAAAGACAAGATGGGTAAATTTGTTGATACACAGTGGCAGCTGAAGGAACAGGACCAAAGTTGAGGCCTTCATCCTGCAGTGAATCGATAATGGCTGAAGATGATGAGTGTATATATATACATATATATATATATATATATATATATATATATATATATATATATATAAAGATGGGCAAATGGCTTTTAGTAAATACCTGTGAGTGCTTTTGTCTTATTGGTGCTAGTATTCAAGCTATCATCCCTTGAAGTGTGAGTGCTTCCCTATTGGTTCTAGCAAGGCTCTCCCTTTCCCTACCTTGCAAACCAACAAACAAAAATCTTTCTAAACCTTTAAAGGTTTTCCCTTTCCCCAGAAACACAGGTAACACCAACCACCAGATCTCGCCCACCACAAACAGGTGCCCATCACCCCATCACAACCCACAGATTCACATTACATAGTGAGAACAGAAAAAAAGTTGGCACCATATAATGTACTAAGAAAACATGGAACAATTCTGGGGCAATCCAACTAAATCGTAGGAAATAAATATTCCCTTGATTTAAGCCCCAGTGCTTTGCAGTGCCTTGGATACTATTCTAGCATTTAAAGGGATAGTAATACCTAAAATGTAAAAAAAAATATGTTGTAGGGTTTATCCCCCTGAGTAAAACAAGAGTACTCCCACTGCTGAAAGATGTTTCATTCAAAAGTTATTAATTTTCAAAGTTGAATTTTTTAGGTGCAATATCACAGTGGCCTGAAATTGTACAGTGGCGCTGTTGCTACATGATCCTATGGACAGCTCTGGTCTCAGGACCATAAATCTCCATAGGATGGTGTAGCAACAGCGCCACTGTAAAATTTCAGGCCACTGTGATATTGCACCTAAAAAATTCAACTTTGAAAATTAATAACTTTTGAATGAAACATCTTTCAGCAGTGGGAGTACTCTTGTTTTACTCAGGGGGATAAACCCTACAACATATTTTTTTTTTACATTTTAGGTGTTACTATCCCTTTAAGGGGGTTAAAAGCCCCATGTAAATCAAAGATAATATACAGAATGTTCATTACCCCTCTATCATGCATTTGGTTTGCTCCAGAATTGCGTGTAATTAGTTTTCTTTAGTAGGATGAACCCTGATTTACCAACCAAAAGTGTTGCAAAGCTGGGGCACAATAAAAAGCAAATAAAAATTACCATTGCCTTAATTGGGGCATTTTTTACAACTTCAATGCAAGCCAGGAGTCCAGTGCTTTACTTTTCAATGCTTTGGAGACCTCTCTAGCATTCAAGGGGACAGAAGAATGTATTTCTATGTAGGGCTATATGTTGGCTTAAATAACTGGGTATTTGCGGAATTCTCATTTTTCCTCAATGATACAGTTTTTCCCCAGAATTATACCTCTTGCTGAAAATGGCCTTGAATCTTAACCTTAAACATAAAGGCAACTAAAGGCAACTGTCACCAGTATAGAGCCACAGTGGCAGCTCTTCTTTAGAGCAGATCTGACAATGAAGTTGAATCTGCTTTATGATTCCCGGCCAACCATCAGAGGAACATGAAACAGGTCACTGGTTCCATGATAAGAGGCTGAACTGCAAGTCTGATGTCTTACAGTTCAGACATAGAGGTTGTGTGGAGGCTGCAGTCTTGCATATCTAATGCATTGACACATACATAAACAAATACACATAAGCTACCTTGTTTTATTTGGAAGTGCAATACAGCTGTAGGTCTCTAAAAAACAAAAATGTGGTCTTTGAGTCAAAATAATTTCCCACTTCTAATCCAAGGGGGTTAATAAATAAAACTGATAAAGCATGGGATTTATTTCCACTCAATAATTTGCTTTACAGCTCAGAAAATACACATTAGCTCTGCCACCTACCAAGTGCTGCTCATTGATGATGCCTATGAAATTGAACTCAGAGGGGAAATTGAAGTTAAGGTGAGTCGTATTTTGTAAAATGACATGCTTTGAGGCATAGGGGGCACCTGTGAGTCTCACATTCACCTGAAAATATAATGACCTATCAAAAATGTGGTAATTCTTCTAGACTCAACGCTTAGATGTGCCCGAACGGAATTAAATTGTGCCTATGACCCTGATGTACTTAACAATCTGAAAATTCATCAGACAGAAAATAAATACACTTTTTACAGACTAATTTTTAAAAGGAACTTAAAAAGGACCATATAACCTTAAAACAGCTTTGGTGATTTTGAATGCACTTTTAAAATTACCTATATGCCATATTTGCCATTTTGTGTTTAGAAAACTAGCATTTGAGTTATTTAGACTGATACCATCTGCTAATTAAGGCATGCCATGAAGTCTTTCTGTCTGAGCCATACATTACCTCCCCCACTTACTGATGCTGCTACGCAAGGCATTGGCTACCTCCCCTAGTACTGAAAAGGCTGAGTGATAGTATGTGTGTGAGTAGGTATGTGTGTGTGTGTGTGTGTGTGGGGGTGATGTAGGGCCAAGGCAAGAAGTGCCTGCATGACTTACCTGTAATTAGCAAAATCTGATACTCAGCTTCAGTTTTATGGGCACACCAACAGGTAATGTATTCAGGATATCCCTAATTAAACAGAGGCAACTCAATAACAATGAATGAGCAGCTAAATACTCAGCTGTGATTAAGAAGGGATGTCTGGAAAAGCTGACCTGTTGGTGTGCCCCGAGGACTGATGTTGCTAAATACTGAACTATAAATCTAAATAGCCAGTTTTCAAAATAAAAATGGCTAATACAACATATAGGAGATTTTGAAAGCACTTTAGTTTTAGTCGATAGGATCCCTTTAATGTATCTAAAATACATCATGCTTGATAACCTGCTCCATAAATGTAGTCCATATTGATAGGAACATGCAATGTTATGTGTAATGTAGTCACATATGTGTATTGTGTTTGTGTTCTGCAAACTTGGGAAGAGGAAGAGCTTATATCATTAATCATGGGTTCACTTATAAGAATCAAAAGGAGTGATCAATTACAAGTTGCTCATCTTGGAAGCTCAGATGTCCTGCTTTATTTTAGGGTAAAGGAAAAATGAAGACATATTGGCTTTTGGGAAACAAAAATTATAGTGTTCAGAATGACAGCCTCGTCTGCCACTGGAACCCTGAAATTTCAAGAAGGAAGAAGCTGGAGAACAGCATGGGCTCTGTCCAACAGGTAAGAAGTGATCAAAACCTCAGCTAGAGGAAAGAACATATTTACCTCAGCTTTCATTTATAACTGGTACAGCTTTCAAAATCAGCTTTATATTGTCTAAAATATTTTTTATTTAAACAAAATTTTTTGCAATATTTGGTTTTGTTATTTCGGCAGTGTTGGACTGTGGTATATGGCTTCCACTAGGGAAGTAAATTGTAAGGAACCACCAGAACAGTGTGATACAGATATAACTATATAACTTTCACTCTCTATACCAGGGATAGGCAATGTGAGACCCTCCAACTACTGCCAGATTATAACTCCAATGAGAGGTTATCATCATCATGATCATGATCAGCAGTATCTGATAGTACCAAGCTGAACTTCTCTTGCTCTTCATTACTTTCTTATTCTTTAAGTCTGAAAATGTTCTTTTTTACTTTTCCCCTTAGGAGTATATATAGAACATTAGTTTATGGCAGTGTGTTATGGTTACTGTCTGACATAGGAATTGGTCTCTCTCCTTTTCTGCTATGGTAACAATACTGAAATGCAATTCATTGTCATCTTTAATGTTAAAAGGACTTTTACTGCTATTGATGCAACTTTAAATATTACTTTTACAAGCAGCTCCCTCAGGAGGAGGAGGATCATCAACATTCACTACACAAGCTACAGCAACCTGGCTCCAGTCAGTTTTTGTCATGGAAAGCAAGCAAGACTGGAGTCAGACGGTATAGTTAAATTCACCTTTATTAGGAACGTATAAGTAAAATCAATAATACAGCAATCTCAGGCAGGAGCAGAGGGTAACCAAAGAGGAAGGGACTCTATCAGAAATAGGAGGCTGCCTCCAAGTTCCTAGACTGCAGAAACTAGGCCAAAGCCAATGGTAGTCTCTATTCCAGATAGGCAAAGCTTAGACCGGAACTGTCTCCCCTAAGGATGGTAACCAGGGAGAAGACTGACTCACTCCTTCAGTCAGCAAAGGAAAGGATGTCTCCGAAAGGGAAGGCAACAAGGGAGACTACTGACTCACGCTTGCAGTCAGTAAAGCTAGAGTCTGCCAGAGCCACAAGTCTGCACCAGTTAGGATGTCCACTAAACAGGAGGCAACACAGAGGGTAGCTGGACAGCGCCCCAGGTCATCACCAGGTTGGGTAGTCAGACAAGCCAAGGTCATACACAGAGCGGGTAGTCAGCCAGAGCCACAGGTCTGCACCAGACTGGATGTCCAAACTGATAGGAAGTTCACAGAGAAGAGTCAGACAGAGCCATAGGTCAGCACCAGGATGGTCAGACAAGCCAGGGTCATACACAGGATATCAGGATACAAGCTAAATACAACTGCACTGGACAATATCCAAAGGGCAACTGAATCAAGATCCAGTTCACTTTATAGGCAGCCAGAAAGTAGGTAGGTGGATCTTACCAGCTCCTACAGCATAAAACAGAGGCCTGCGACATTCTGAAACCTCGAGCCCGTAAGTGACGCATCACGCCAGGATGTGTCAAACTCCCGCACCATTCCCGCATCACTCTGATCCACTAGTTCGCGTAGCCAGAGGACACAGGCGGCCGTTGAAGGCGCCAAGCGTGCCCAGGCCAAATTTTCGGAGTGACGCATGGGATTACGCCGAAGCGTCATTTTGAGCCATCCTATTCCTGTGTCAAACAAGTAGGCGTCGCTGGATCTAAGGTAAGCTGTGACAGTCATCCCCCTCAAAGACCCCTCCTCCGAGGGTCCGGTCGGGGTCTGTTCGGAAAACGAGCATGAAATCTGCGTACAATGATAGGAGCATGAACATCACTGGCAGGTATCCAGGAGAGCTCTTCTGGGCCATATCCCTTCCAGTATATCAAGTACTGAAGGCATCCTCTGACCGATCTGGAGTCCAGAATGCTTTGAAACACACATTCCTCATGGTTATTGACCTTGACAGGAGCTTGTAGTATAACGGTTACAAATCAGAGGTTTAAGCAAGGAGATGTGGAACATATTGTGAATGCACATGAAGGCTGGAAGTTCCAGAGCATAGGCCACAGGGTTAATTTTGCGCAGCACACAGAATGGACCAACGAATCGAGGAGCCAGCTTATTACAGGGAACCTGGAGGTTCAGATTCCGAGATTACAGCCACACCCTCTCCTCCACCTGGAAGGTAGCTGCCGGCAAACACCTACAGTCTGCCTGCCTCTTCTGTCACTGCACGGAACCATGTAGGGTATGCTTTACCCGAACCCAAGAGGAACGGACTGCCCTCAAATGCTTATCAAGCGCTGGAATCTCCTGTGCCTGAAAGACCTCTGGAAGGACAGAGGGTTGAAACCCATAGTTGATGAAGAACAGAAAACTCTGTGTTGAAGAGTTCATGGCACAATTCCGGGTAAACTCCACCCAAGGTAACAGGGTGGCCCACTTATCCTGGTGGTCAGAGATATAGCAACTGAGAAATTGTTCTAAGGCTTGGTTAGACCATTCAGCCGCACCGTTAGACTGGGGGTGGTATGCGGCGGAGAATGCTAGATGGATCCCTATCTGAGCACAAAAGCATCTCCTGAACCGAGACACTGACTGGCTACCTCTGTCTGAGACATAACCCTGGGTATGCCATGAAGTTGAAAGACCTCTTTGCGAATACCACCGCCAATTCCTGTGAGGATGGTAAGTCCTTGAGTGGTACAAAGTGAGCCATTTTCAAAAATTTGTACACAATCATCAGGATGACCGTGAATCCCATAGATGCCGGAAGATCAACCATAAAATCAATGGACAAATGTGACCAGAGACGTTCCCCATTGACCACAGGTTGGAGGAGACCGACAGGCAAATGTCAAGGTGACTTATCTTGAGCACAAGTAGTGCAAGCCGCAATGAAAGCAACACAATCAGATCTGAGCGTGGGCCACCAAAATAGTCGAGATAGGGACCAGATCAATTGGTCTCGCCCAATGTGGCCTGCGATTTTGGAAGCATGGTACGTCTCTAATAGCTTAATGCGCAGCTGAGAGGGAGCAAAGCATTTCCTGCCAGGCTTCTTCACCGGAGCGGGTGATTGAGCAGCCACAATTTCCTCTCCCAGCGGAGAGGTAATACAAATACTTATAGTAGCCAGGATTCAATCAGCCGGAATAATCGGTGTTGGGGGAACTTCCTCCTTAGATAAGCTGCAAAACTAGTGTGATAGGGCATCCACCTTAACATTCTTGGCCCCTGGAAGGTAGGAAACCACAAAATTGAACCTGGAGAGGAATAGTGCCCATCTGGCCTGTCGGGGTGACAAGCGTTTAGCTTCAGACAAATAGGTAAGGTTCTTGTGATCAGTCAGGATCAAGATCGGAGAGCTTGTATCGTCCAGGAGGTGCCCCCATTCTTTCAAGGCCAGGATGATGGCCAATAACTCCCTGTCCCCAATCTGATATACCATCTCAGCCTTGGATAGTTTTCTAGAAAAATAAACACATGGACGTAAGGCCTCACCTGGGGCTGAGCACTGAGAGAGGAGGGCGCCTACTCCTATCTCAGACGCATCAACTTCCAGTGTAAAGGGCAGGGCAGGATTCGGGTGCACCAAAATGGGAGCTGCTGCGAATGCTGCCTTAAGATTCTCAAATGCAAGCACTGCACTAGGGGACAATTCTGAAGCCCTAGCCCCCTTACGAGTCATATCAGTAAGTTGAGAAATTCTTTATGAACTTTTGGTAGTAATTACCAAAGCCCAACAATCTTTGAATAGCTTAAAGCCCCACAGAACGAGGCCATTGCAGATGAGGAAATAATGTACCCCAGAAAGGTCACCTGAGGTTTACGAAATTTGCATTTATCCAATTTGCAAAATATGTTGTTCTCTCTCAGTAGTTGCAGGACTTTGGATACATTTGAACGATATGTCTCCAACATAGGAGAGTGATTGATTACTCTGTAATAGGTCTCTCAGCACGTCATTGATAAATACCTGGAAGACAGCAGGAGCATTGCAGAGACCAAAGGGCATGACAAGGTACTCATAATGCCCGCTCCAGGTGTTAAATGCTGTCTTCCATTCATAGCCCTTCTTCATTCTAGACGACACAGGTAAGCAGTGCATCACGGACCAGCAGAAATCCAAACAGCCAGCATCAACGTTTTTCTTCCATAAAAAATACTTTATTGGATACAAAACTATAAAAAGCAACTCAGTTGCCAGCAAGCAAACCAACTCCTGTTTAAACATGCGCTTAATGCTCTAACCGCCTAACGCGTTTCATGCCTTAGCACTTAATCATAGGTCTGGTTAATAGCACCACTATACATAATAAATTAAACCAAGCAAAGGTTTAACCAATCAGCCTTCAATCTTTAATTCAAATTGGCCTATAGGCACATCTCCTTTCAGTTAATCCCTATCGCCATAACTTTCAATTAACTCCCAAATGGCCATACAGCCACAGTTCTCTTAAGGGGTTTAATCTAAATCATCACCCTCTACACCATATCTGGAGGTTTTAAATAAGAGAGTTTATCAAAAGAGATGTGCCTATTCCATGCCAATTATTTAACCTTTGCTTTTTCAAAACCACATATATCTTTCAACCTTACCATAATTCTCAATCAACAATTACTGTAGATACCCATATATATTTCTAAGTGTATACTCAACACTGAGCAAATTTAAAAAATATTATCCTAAATGAATAAACAATATTATGAGCGTTATATGTCTACACTATGCTCATAATATCTTCCAACTAAATTTAATTAAATTTAATTA
The DNA here is from genome assembly GCA_037306005.1 of Rhinophrynus dorsalis. Lineage (NCBI taxonomy): Eukaryota > Metazoa > Chordata > Amphibia > Anura > Rhinophrynidae > Rhinophrynus > Rhinophrynus dorsalis. The sequence continues at coordinate 162,832,996 of CM074724.1, forward strand.
TTCATTCTAACCAGATTGTAAGCCGCCCTCAAGTCAAGCTTATATCTTAGAACCTTTAAGACGGTCAAATAATTCTGTAATCAGAGGTATCGGATAAGCGTTTTTGACCATCAACTTGTTCAACCCACAGAAGTCAATACATGACGCAACTCTCTGTCCTTCTTTTTTACAAAAAAAAATCCAGCACCGCCAGGGGATGTGGATTTTCAAATGATGCCCCTCTCCAAGTCATAGGCGACATATTCCTTCATGGCCTTGTTCTCCTTCACAGACAGAGGGTATATGCGGACCCTAAGATGGGTAGTACCAGGCAATAGCTCCACTGAGCAATCATAAGGCCCATGGAGAGGTAATGCCCTGGCCTAGGTTTATTAAACACATCAGAGAAATTAGAATAGGCCTCCGGTAGGCCAGAAGACTCGGCACATGCCAGTCTAACTGGGAGCGATAGACAAAAGTTGTCACACTGTGGACCCCAAGATAATATTTTGCAAGTGCTCCAATCAATCCTAGGGTTATGTGAAATATAGAGGGTAGTCAGACAAGCCAAGGTCATACACGAAGCGGGTAGTCAACCAGAGCCACAGGTCTGCACCAGTTAGGATGTCCAGTAGACAGGAGGCAACGCAGAGGCAACGCAGAGGGGAGCTGGACAATGCCCCAGGTCAGCACCAGGCTGGATAGTCAGACAAGCCAAGGTCACACACAGAGCGGTTAGTCTGCCAGAGCCACAGGTCTGCACCAGATTGGATGTCAAAACTGATAGGAAGCGCACAGAGAAGAGTCAGACAGAGCCACAGGTCTGCACCAGGATGGATGGTCAGATAAGCCAGGGTCATACACAGGATATCAGGATACAAGCTAAATACAACTGCACTGGACAACATCCTAAGGGTAACTGAATCAATATCCAGTTCCCTTTGTAGGCAGCCAGGAAGTAGGTAGGTGGAGCTTACCAGCTCCAACGGCATAAAACAGAGGCCTGCGACATTCTGCAACCTCGTGCCCATAAGTGACGCATCACGCCAGGATGCATCAAACTCCCGCATCATTCCCGCGTCACTCTGACCCACCAGTTCGCCTAGCCAGAGGACACGGGTGGCTGTTGAAGACGCCAAGCGCACCCAAGCCCAATCTTCGGAGTAAAGCATGGGATGACGCCGAAGCGTCATTTCGAGCCATCCTATCCCTGCGTCAAACAAGTCAGCGTCGCTGGATCTAAGGTAAGCTGTGACAGTTTTTTAATATATCCATGCACTCCTCCTAGTCCTTCCCCTTATCTCTACCGTGTTTGGTGGACATAATAGTAGTACTGATGTTTACTGTAATGTACACAACAGAGCTGTTGACATCAACACATCTGCAGTATGCAATTAGCTGCTCAGGACAACATTGCAGCAGCCACACCAAAATATGATTGTCTTTGTCTTGTCTGGTTCTGTGTGGAGAGATATTTTGGCTGTTGTCTATCTGAAAATAATGTATTATGCATATCTGTGACTCTAGTATCTGTCACTGCCACTCTCAATCGCACCTGCCTGTCAGTCAAAAGTATTCTTTTTTTAAGCTGTCTCTGCTAGTGTTACTGTCTACAAATCACACCAACACATCCTGTAAATGTCCAGAGAACTGGATAGCACCAATTCTCCTTAAATTAAGCACCTCTAGCTCCCGCTCTTTACCTGTTTCCCTCTATACTACCTAGCATCAAAACATCAGCAACTCTCTCTCTATCCCAAACACTACAGTCTTAATTTTTACAGTAAAGTACCCTATAGATCTGTTAGATTCAGAATTTGTAGCTTGTAATAAAGGACAGAGCACAGCAGCAGGTTCAGCACCAGAGTCCACTACACTACAGTATTCATGTCCTTCTTGTCTGTGTAGATGAAGGAGTAAGTGCATGTAAAACAGTATGGCAAGTTGTACCTGTTATCTATCTTGTCTTGAACTAAACTAATTACTGCCGTCTGTCATATAAAAAAACTGTTATGCCGCTTTTTTTAAATGACAGATGGTAGTATTTAGTTAAACTGGAGAACTTCCATATCACAATACACACAGTCATCCCATTTAATTCACTTTACTAGTAGAAGCCACTTTTCTTCTCCTTTTTCTATTCATTTAATTGATCTACTGGATGAGACATTTTCTATCTCTCCTTGCAAATGTAATAATTGGCTATTACAAGTGTGTAGACAACTTTCCTCTCATTGGCAATATCGCATTAACTTTTTATTTTTTGTTATGTCCGGAATTATTTTATCAATATTTTAATAAAGGTTATGTTTTATACATGCATCAAAACATATTGCCATCAACTTCCAAATCAAAGGGATGAGATAACTGTGCCTATTAAGTAGTTTTTAAATTTTCTTCTCCTATTTTGCTTATTAGTGTTACTAACCTCAGGGCACCTTCTCCTGTGTGGGATTTCCTACAGGGGTTACTCACTCAATATATTAACCTCTTAACTACCGGCCAAGCTGCACGCAGCCGGCAGTTAAGGACCACAGGGATTATTTTTTTCTCGTATTGGATTCAGGGGTCCTCAAGTGGCGTGCAGCTGTGCAGGGACACCTGAATTCCATGACGTGCCAGGAACATCATTGGTCTTTAAGTGCAGAACTGCCATGATGGTCCTGGCAACTCATGGGTCCTTATGGGGTTAAGGTGGTGCCGTTAATGTATTCTCTATCGCCTTCTTCTAGTGAGATGTATACCAACACTCCATGTTGGAACATAATTCCCATAATAGGACTTGTAGATCAACAACAGCTGGAAGCCTGCAGGTTGCCCATCCCTGGCTTAGATGGTCATAAGATAAGTGGTGCCTAAAAACCAGATAGTCAACATGATCACAAAATCAGCATGAATATATTGAGTTAATATTGACTTTTTAACAGTCATGTCTGACAGGGCTTGAAAAAGAAGAGTGCTGCATATATACTAAGAAGAAGCAGTTCTGGGGCAAACCAACTGCACAAACTGACATTTATTTCAATCTGGCTTTTATCTTTTTGAACGTTTGAGTGGTCTCCAACAGATAGCTTTAAAAAACGTTGGAGGCTTCCCTAATTTTCATTTGTTAAAACCCAATATAAATCAATGGGAATATCCCCTATGGTCATGCGGTTGGTTTAACCCACAAAAGCTCCAGTACATCTGTGTAACAATATTATTCATCATCATAGCTGGGAACTCTCTGGATTTGCCCCAGAGACTCTTGTTTTGACTTCATTACTGGGTCTCCGGGGCAGAGGCTAAGTCTCCGGATGTGGGAGTTTCTACTGAAACTCTGCCCACTTCTGCTCTTCCCTATCTGTTCCTCCCACTCCCTGCCAATTCTCTTCCTTTCCCAGCCTATTTTTTACCACTTTTTGCATGCCAGTTAAGCCGTGCCCCCAATCACGTTATTTTTCTCCAGACTGCATGATTCCCCTCTGGGGAGACCACACATCAAAGTTCTCAGATATGTTCATCAGCAGTTGATTTATGAAAAAGTGCAAACAAAAAGCAAACAATATTGTTGTTTTACCTTTTTTCCTTTAGTCTTTGTCTAGCAATATGCAGTCTGAAACAAGCCGTGTGAATACTCCACGAATTCAGGAAGAACTACTTGCTCAAGATCCTTTGAAAGGCTCTCAAGGATTGACAATAAAAGTAGAGGAATCTACATGTGGTCCAGAAGAGCCAGGCCAGAAAAACAGACATCTCCAAGAAAACACAAAGAATGTGGACAGCTTTGTCACTTTGGAATTACCTGTGTCTCAAAGGACAGAGTTTGAAACCTACAAAAAAGATACAATGGAGAAAAGGATTGCACTTCCTGGATTTGTAGAAGAATCATGAACATTATTTTTTTTTTCAGTCGACACACTACAGAAAGCCAACATTAGAAACATTTTGGGTTTATACTCCAAAGAAAGAGGAGCACTTTTGGAACAAACCAATTACACAATAGGGGAGAAATAAACCGTTCCATTGATTTAAAGGAACACTAGAACCTCCTAATAAGTCTTTACTTACCTTACTATTACTAAGAATTAAAAATAATTGTTTTTTCATTGAAATTCCAATAATATGAATGACAGACAACTGTCTTAGAGTGTGTTTTTTATATTTCCCACTAGCAAAAGCTTGTAACCCTACATTATAATATAAATATATATATATTTTTTATGTGCTCAGATTTCAGGAACTGTTTTATGCTATGACATTGCCAAACAGTGGTGCAATAGCAAAAGAATCAATTTTTTTACTCATATTTATACTCTTTCAAAGAGACTGAAGCCTTCTGACAAGGTAAGTCTCAATCCCCAGTAGCAACCCTTCCCTTCTTTATCCCAGAGAAAGTGGTCTTCCATATCCATAGAGTTTTAAGGAAGATGCTTAAGACCTGCATGGCCACATCCTTAGCAGTTATGTGGTTAATTGGTACTGGAGATCATGTCCATGGAGGCAGACATGTTTCTTTTTACAGGACTCCTGTACTTAACTTCTCCCACTGAAGTCTTCAGAGAAGTCTTCAGAGGGAGGAGTTTGACTTCTAGGAGTCAAACGCAAAAAATAATGTCTGCCTCCATGGACATGCCATCCAGCAGCATTTGAAAAATAACTGATAGTAAGTGGACATTGGGGTTTTCTGCCCAGTTTAAGGCAAAATCAGGCTGTTATTATTAGGAGCTAGTGTTCCTTAAGTCATGTTTTTAACATAGGAACTAGTGTTCCTTAAGTCATGTTTTTGACCCCTTGAATGCTAGAGAGGTCTCCATTGCATTGCTTTGTAATGTGTTGGAGACATCTCTAGCATTCAAGGGGTTAAAATCCCATATTTAGAACAACTGAAGTTTACGGAACTGGACTTTTGCAGATGGAATCGTGCAGATGTTTGCTCCAAAGTTATTCCTCTTTTCTTTTCTGGATAAGACTCTTTATGGGTATAATTATTAGGCAGGATGGGGTAGAATGACTTTATCTGTCATCATTCTCTGTGTCTACTGTTCTGCAGTATATAATAATATATATTGTAGGATGCATCCTCCTGAGTTTGAGCCTCAATAACTTTTGAATAAAAACATATTAGCAGTAGAAGTACCCTTGTTTTACTCAGTAAGATGAACCCAACATTATATATTCTTTTATGTATTAAGTATTACTATCCCTTTCAACACTTTGGATACCAGAGGGTTTCAAAGTCATTACAAAATGAATGCTTTCTATACTTTTTGCTTTTTTGAAGAAACAAAGGATTAATGCACAGAAAGTCTCTCTGGCAGTAAAGTGTTAGTAATGTCTAAAAACACTTTTTTGCATTTAGAAGAGCTTAAAAAGCTGATCTAAATTCAAAAAACCGTATCTCTTAAACCGCTATGGTTTAAGAGATACGGGCGTTTAAAGTTTGATTTCTCCTACTGACAGCTGTAAAGCTGTCAGCAGGAGATCCATGTCGGTCGACACGCTGGCGCTTGAGAAGTGCCGGGATCTCGTTATTTACACAGAATCGCTTCATTGGAATGGTCTAAAATGTGTGCCTGAACACTAGGCACACGTTTTAGACCATTCCAATGAAGGGATTCCGTGTAAGTAACGAGATCCCGGCACTTCTCAAGCGCCAGCGTGTCGACCGACATGGATCTCCTGCTGACAGCTTTACAGCTGTCAGTAGGAGAAATCAAACTTTAAACGCCCGTATCTCTTAAACCATATCGGTTTAAGAGATACATTTTTTTGCATTTAGATCAGCTTTTTAAGCTCTTCTAAATGCAAAAAAGTTTTTTTAGACATTACTAACACTTTAAAGGGATTACCGTCCTATCAAACAAATAAAAATATAAAATATATAATGTAACATTAACACCTAGAAATGAACTGGGGTTATATACACCACGGAGCATTTTTTTTTCTTCCTTCCGGTTCCGGACTCCCCGAATGGTGTGCAGCCGCGGGGGGAGCCCGGAATTCCATGACGGTCATAGTACGTCATGGGTCATTAAGTCAGATCGACCTATGACGTACTATGACCGTCAAGGGTTGTTAAGGGGTTAAATACCCTGTACTCCACTCAAGGACAAGATGTTGAAAAAAGTTGTGCTAACTGAAATTGTTGGTGATCAGCCTAAAATAGTTCTTATGCCATGATCCATCGATTATCAGATATAGTACCATTATTTTTGTTATTTATTATTTTATTATTTCCACCATCTCTGTCAAAGGGAAAAAGCAGTGGTAAATGTGGGCATGGTTTAACCCCCAGTCATATTGTAAGATGCTTTCCCAAAAAAATATTTTTAGCTATCACTTTTTTGCCTAATTTTCGTTGTTTTTTTCTGACAAAAATAAAAATGGTCTAAAGTTGGAAAAGGCAAATTACATCACAGTTGCTCCTTGGCAAGGCACTTTAGATGCCCATAATCCATTGGATGATAGCATCCAAGTGGTGAAAATACTATGGTTTTTTTTGTAACAGAATCTACAATGCACTTCTGCAGCATCCGACGAGATAATCACATGAGAGTGTAACTTCTGAATTCAATATAACAAATACACTGTATAACTAATGGACTGGCATTGGGTAGCGGGAGTTGTTGGGAGTTGTAATCCAACAGCAGCTAAAGAGCCTCAAGTTGTCCACTGTTGCTCTCTAACAAACACGCACTCCATTTGCATTATGGCTATAGAGGGCTGGATTCAATTGTGTCCAGTAAAAAATTTGGTCGGGCAAAATTTGCTACTGACCGAAAACAAAGTAATGGGAACATCAAAGGAAAAGGGCTAACGATCGAAAAACACACAGTCACCCTCCCAAACACTAACCCTACGGTACCTCTAACAGTGAAGTGCAACAATTCTACCCCTAACACTAGCCTAACACCCACAACTGTAACACTTACCTGTCATCTGCTGTCTGTATTCTGCTGTCAGCTTCCATCTTCCTTCTTCTTTTTTTTTGCCTCTCTCTCTCTTTCCATCTTCTGTCTTCTTCTCGTCTTCTGGTCCTTGTTTCATTAATTGCCCTGTAAAAAGATAGAAAAAATGAAACATTAAATTTGTACCACAAACATAACTTGGTCATGTAGTTTAACCCCTTGAGTGCCAGAGGGGTACTGCGTTGTGTGTACAATGCACATATATCCAATATGAAATTGTAGATTTTCCCAAACAAAAAACATATTTACCATTTTTTTGTTAATATTACATTTTCCAATTAAAAAAAAAAAATGTAAGCGAAATATTATTTCAGTTTTCAAAAACCCTCTTTATGGTGTCTGCCACTGTCGGCAGCGGCGGCGGCAGCAGGAAGAAGAAATGACAGACCAATCCCCTTTGGTACCTCAAGGGCCGATGCCAGTTTCAGTATGAAGGAATTTTGAACAGAGACTGCCTTTTTATCTGGCCAAAATGTCTCCCATCCATTGGCTGGGATGTGTGCTTATGCATCTTCCTGCCAATCAGCTTCTAGCAGGGGGGGATGATGGAACCTTCTAGGAGTTGATTGTCTGGGAGGTAGCTGTGAAATAGGGTTTTTCGTTGGGAAAATCTACTATTTCAACTTGGACATATGTGCATAGTTTAACCCCTTGAGTGCCTCTGGCACTCAAGGAGTTAAACTATGCACATATGTCCAATTTATGTTTGTGGCACATATTTAATGTTTCTTTTTAACAGGACAATTAGTGAAACAAGGAAGAGAAGGAGAAAGAAGAAAAGAAGACAGAAGATGGAGAGAAAGAAGACTCAAGAGGAAGATGGCAGTAGCTGACCAGTGTGCGGAAGACTCCATTGGACATCAGGATTAATGGTAAGTGTTTCTTTTCAGGGGATGCTCTTAAACGTAGTTGGAGTAACCCTGTGAGTGACAGTAGTGTAAGCATACCCCCCGGCACTCATAGGGTTAATTCTACTAACATTACAGTACTTTGGATGTATTGATATGGGGCTTAGGGCCCCATACCAATACATTCACTGGTGACTTTTTTTGGCTTTTGTTTGCAAACTCAATTCCTGCATCAGCTGTTTAAAGATGCGTTAAGGGACCCAAAAAAATTGGATGCAGATTTTCACCCATTAAAGTGGGCCCCTTAAAGGGATAGTAAACCTTGAAAATAAGTTTATTTTATATTATAGCACTTAATAAAACATGAAAAATAATATAAGTCTTACCTCCCAAACCTTTATGGTTTGGGAGATAATCAGAAGCACAGTTTCCGCCTGAGTGACATCACCGTTCTTGCTCTCAGATTTGGAATCCAGTTCCGGGACCAGCTGCGGCTCTCCAAAAGTGCCAAGATCACGATCTTTAAAAATCATTTCTTAATTGGAATGGTCTACAAAGTGTGCTTGCAAGCCAGGCACACTTTGTACACAGTTCCAATTAAGTAGTTATTTTTAAAGATCGTGATCTCGGCACTGCTAAAGAGCTGCCGGTTGCTCTGTGGACCGAATTCAAAATCTGTCCACTAGATGGCAGACTTGGCTGAAACAGCCAGGAAAAGGGAACTTTATTTTACTTCTGAATATCTCCCAAACCATAAAGGTTTGGGAGATAAGACTTATATAATTTTTCATGTTTTTTAAGGGCTACAATATAAAATAAACTTATTTTCAAGGTTTACTATCCCTTTAACACATCTCACTGCTAATGCAGTCAATTGAATTACAAATTCTGACATTTTGGAATGTGTTTCTATGGGGTCAACTGGGTGATAAATTTATCACACGGGTGGGGTGGGGGAAGGTTTGCCGGTATTTTTTCATAGAACAGGTAATTGAATTGCTTACCCTGTTTGAAAAAATGCTGGCAGAGTTTTTTTTTTGGGCTTCGGGGAATTTAATCGAGCACATAATCTCTTGCTTTAAAAAAAAAAACAAACAACAAAAAAAAACTTTAAATGAAAATATCTCCACTCCAGTTCTTCCAATCCAATTTATAAGTATAAACGAATATATATATATATATACAGACACAGTACTCATCAGGGCCTTTCTCTTTGCTAAGTTTCAATCAGCTCTTTTTGGCTGTAGCTTTGTCTAAAATTTATCTTAGTGCCAAATGGGAAAAATATATTAATTCAGCAGTTTGGTACTAGAAAACTACACAACCGATTTTTAACAAACATGCAGTATTTTGGGGGACTGGCAATCCGATTTGGAACCCAACATTTCAATCAGTTTTGCTGCTGCCGTCAAAAGTGTGAACTTAACTATAGATGTCCTTTCAGACTTCTATAAAACACATGTGTTCCCGGTTGTAATATAGAGAAACTTTGTCTCAGCTAGTCATTTGTGACAGCCCAAATCTGTCAGCTCATCTACAAAGTATGCCCTGGGTGGCTGATCAGCTGCTCACAACACAGACAATACATTGAACCTACCTGTTGGTATCAGGTTGAATTCAGGCTCTTACAGCCTCATTCTATCACCTTGTCACCAAAGTGTACAGTGGGTGGCACAGTCTGTTCCCATGTGTGAGTATGAAATACTGTATGGCAGCTGATTGCATTAATGGGGATAACTGAAACATTTGCCTTCATATAATACTAATCTGTTGACGGCACAGCCAAGAGAACTAAAGTAAATAATAGCATTGTAGTCCTTGATAATGTAAATATACAAAAAGATTGGAGGCATCATTAAACTACTTCTACTATTAACTTCAGTGTTAACCCTTTCAGTGTCAGATGGTATGTGTCACCCACACACGACAATAGGAGCCGTGTGGTGCTGGCTCTGGGTTCAGGTGCTAGCGAGCGATGCTGGAGTGCGGAGCTTGAGTGCGGTGACGGCGTGCTAGGTACTCCCTTGCTGCAGCCGAAGCTGGCTAAAGGTGCTGGTCGCGAAACCAGATTGTTCCACCCCGGTTGAGCCGAGGTGCAACCAGGATAGGAGTACCTAGGAACCGTTAGAAACACCAGGCCAGCAGGACACCAGACGGGAAACAAGGAACACGGCAGAGGTCAGGCGCAGCCAAAGGTTCAATCAGGAGCGGAGATCAAACGTGGTCAGACGAGCCAAGGGTCAAGCCAGGAGACAGGAGCAGACGTGGTCAAACAAGCCAAGGGTCAAGCCAGGAGACAGGAGCAGACGTGGTCAAACAAGCCAAGGGTCAAGCCAGGAGACAGGAGCATACGTGGTCAAACAAGCCAAGGGTCAAGCCAGGAGACAGGAGCAGACGTGGTCAAACAAGCCAAGGGTCAAGCCAGGAGACAGGAGCAGACGTGGTCAAACAAGCCAAGGGTCAAGCCAGGAGACAGGAGCAGACGTGGTCAAACAAGCCAAGGGTCAAGCCAGGAGACAGGAGCAGACGTAGTCAAACAAGCCAAGGGTCAGTAAGTGGACGTCCAGAGCCCAGGACCAAACTGAATAACTTATGGAACGGGCGCCCTATGCCTGGGGCAGCCCGTTTAAAAAGGCAGTCAAGCCAATGGAGAGCAGGGAGCGGGAGGCTCGTCCGTGAGCCAACCCGCATTGGAGGAGTGGAAGCCAGTAGGGGAGCGAGACGGGCGCATGCGCATCCGCCAGACTGAAGGCGGACGCGAACCGCGCATGCGTGCCTGACAAAGGAACCCGGAAGTGCTGCCGCGAAAGAAGACGCGGCCCGGGTGAATGCGCCGGCGGTGACACCACCCCCCCCTCAACGGGAGGCCTCCGGACGACCCGGCTTTGTTGGAAAGGCACGATGGAAAGCACGCCGAAGCGCCGGAGCATGTACATCACGGGCAGGTACCCAGGAACGCTCTTCAGGGCCGTAGCCCCTCCAATCCACCAGGTACTGGAGAGATCCCCGAACGATGCGAGAGTCTAGGAGCTTCTGGACGACATATTCCTCCTGACCATTGACACGAACAGGAGGCACTGGTACCGATTGAGGGGAGTACCGGGTACGAAGCAGCGGCTTCAGAAGAGACACGTGGAAGGTATCAGGAATTCGCATGGAGGGGGGCAAGTCCAGGGCAAAGGACACTGGAGAGCTTTGGGACCGGATTCGAAAGGGCCCAATGTAGAGCGGGCCAAACTTAGTGGAAGGTTGCTGGAGACGTAGGTTCTTGGTGGAGAGCCAAACCTCGTCCCCAACCTGGAACAGAGGGCTGGCGGTCCGCCGTTTATCAGCCGCCCGCTTGTAGCGTGCGGCTGCCGCCACCAACTTCGAACGGATCCGTTGCCAGTGGGCTTCCAGGTCATCCACATGGGTGTCCACAGCTGGAACGCCAGAGGCTGAAGAAAGCGGCAGGGATGTAGGATTGTATCCACCAGCAGCAAAGAAGGGAGAGCACTGTAGTGACTCGTGGCGGCAGCTGTTAAAGGCAAACTCAGCTAACGGAAGGAGATCCGTCCAGTTGTCCTGAAGTGGTTCCACGAACAACCGCAGGTATTGTTTAAGAGCTTGATTCGTCCTTTCGGTTTGTCCATTGGACTGTGGGTGGTAAGCAGAGGATAGGTGCACAGCAATACCCAGACGTGCACAAAAGGCTCTCCAGAATCTGGACGTGAATTGGCTGCCTCGATCTGAAACTATCTGGAGAGGAAGGCCGTGCAACCGGAACACCTCCCGGAGGAAGATCCCGGCCAGCTGTAGAGAGGTGGGCAACTTGGAGAGAGGGATAAAGTGTGCCTGACGGGTAAAACGGTCGACAACGACCAAAATCACTGTGTTCTTCTTGGACGGAGGCAGATCCACCACAAAGTCCATAGCAATATGTGTCCAAGGAGAGGATGGCACGGGAAGGGGCTGGAGAAGGCCTACTGGCCGAGTGCGAGGCCGTTTATGCCTAGCACAATGGTGGCAGCCTTGTACAAGGTCTTTCACATCCTGGGGCAAGGAGGGCCACCAAAACTGGCGCTGTGCTAGGTCCAAGGTGCGGTTGATACCGGGGTGACCAGAGGTAGGCGACTGGTGTGCCCAGAGCAGGATTTCCAGACGGAATCGGGCCGGAACAAAGAGTCGCCCTGTGGGACAGGAAGGGTCCAGGTTCTTCTGTGCATGTTGGATCTTAGCCAGGGTTTTAGTGGACAGTGCTGAGAGGATCTTGCTCGACGGGAGGATGAGTTCGGGTGTCGTTTCGGAGGCTGGAATGGTAAAAAGCCGGGATAGGGCGTCGGCCTTAGTGTTCTTGCTACCAGGAATGTAGGTGACTGTGAAGTGGAATCGAGAGAAGAAGAGGGCCCACCGGGCTTGGCGGGACGTGAGGCGTTTTGCCGTCTCCAGGTATTGCAGGTTCTTGTGGTCTGTGTGGACGAGAAAAGGTATACCTGAGCCCTCTAGGAGATGACGCCATTCCTCGAAGGCGATCTTCATGGCTAACAACTCTCGGTTGCCGACATCATAGTTCCTTTCAGCTGGGGTAAGCTGACGGGATAGGAAGGAACAGGGGTGGAGGTAGTTGGTCTTGGGGTCTCTTTGTGACAGGACTGCCCCGATACCTCGTTCGGATGCGTCCACTTCCAAAAGAAACGGCCGGGTGATGTCAGGGTATCGGAGAACAGGAGCCGTAGTGAAAGCAGCTTTCAAGGCGGAGAAAGCGGATACGGCTTCCTTGGGCCAAAGCCGCGGGTTCGCTCCTTTCTTAGTTAGGGCGGTAATAGGTGCTACTAAGGAGGAGTAACCCCGGATAAACCTCCTGTAGTAATTGGCGAAGCCTAAGAAGCGTTGTACCGCCCTGAGATCAGTGGGTTGTGGCCAGTCGAGGACAGCAGTGAGTTTCTTCGGGTCCATTTCAAGACCAGAGCTGGAGATAATGTAGCCCAAGAAGGGGAGTTTGTTTTTCTCAAACTCGCATTTCTCTAGCTTGGCGTATAGTCCGTTCTCTCGTAGTCGTTGAAGGACGGCTTTTACATGCAGTCGGTGTTGCTGGAGTGTGGGAGAAAAGACGAGGATGTCGTCCAATTATACCACGACATGGGAAGTCAGCATGTCCCGGAAAACATCATTTACAAAAGCCTGGAACACAGTGGGGGCATTGCATAGCCCGAAGGGCATCACCAGGTACTCGTAGTGCCCATATCTGGTGTTGAACGCTGTCTTCCATTCGTCCCCGGGCCTAATGCGAACCAGATTATAGGCACCTCTAAGGTCTAATTTAGTGAACCAGGCGGCACCACGGAGGAGGTCGAACAGCTCAGGGATCAGTGGCAGTGGATATTTATTCTTGATCGTGATGCGGTTCAATCCCCGGTAGTCAATGCATGGACGCAGGGTGCCGTCTTTCTTGCTGACAAAGAAGAACCCTGCTCCAGCAGGTGAGGTGGAGGGACGGATGAAACCTCTGGCCAAATTCTCCTGGATATAGGTGGCAAGGGCTTTCATCTCAGGAGGAGAAAGCAAGAACGTCCTTCCTCTAGGAGGGTGTGTTCTGGGCTGGAGTTCGATCGGACAGTCGTAAGGCCTATGTGGTGGAAGGCTTTCGGCTTGGGCTTTTGAAAAGACATCCTGGAAACCGTGGTAGGCCGCTGGCAAGGCCTCAAGGGAGCACAATGCGGCAGAGACAGATGGGCGAGAGGAGATCGGGGAGACGGGAAGACAAGTTGTGAAGCAGGTCTTGCTCCACTGTACCAGCTCGCCGGATCGCCAATCAAAAATAGGGTTATGGCGCCGAAGCCAAGGGAGCCCCAGGACGATTGGGGCGAAGGGGGAGGAAACCAAATCGAAGACCACCTGTTCGGTGTGCAGTAGCCCGGTAGTGAGGACTAGGCAGTCGGTTTCCTGAGTGATCCTCCCGGTACCCAAGGGTCCGCCATCTAGGGTTGAGACAAGCAACGGAGTCTTCTTGGGATGACAGGGCACCCCATGGGCTTGGGCCCAGGGGCCATCGATAAAAAGCCCAGCGGCTCCGGAGTCGATAAAGGCGACTGTAGTAACGGAATGAGCCGCCCACTGAATGGTCACAGGAACAAAGACCCTGGATCGGCCTTGGGGAGGCTGTTGGAACTGGCTTAGGCGACCGCCTCAGTCGTCGGCTAAGCTGTGTCTTTTCCCGGGCGAATGGGGCACCGTCGCAGCATGTGGCCTGCCTGTCCACAATACAGACAGAGACCCTGGGTTCGCCGCCGCTGTCTTTCCTCGTCAGACAATCGAGCGACTCCTCCGATCTCCATGGGGGTCTCGGCCTCAGGACGGACTTCGGGCGGGGAAACTGCAGTGGGTACCCGCCTCCGGCTGCGGTCTCGTTCCTGCTGCCTCTCTAGCAGGCGTCTATCCAGATCCAGACACAGGGAGATGAAATCTTCCAACCCATCTGGGATATCGCGGTATGTTAAGGCGTCTTTGAGTCGGTCACTGAGCCCACGCCTAAAAGCCGCCTTTAGAGCCCCCTGGTTCCAGTCAGTTTCAAAGGAGAGGGTGCGGAATTCCACTGATGGACCTGGTGCCTTGGCGCAAGGCCAAAAGGGCCGACTCTGCTGAGGCGCTTCTGCCAGGGGCATCAAAGACGGCCTTAAAGGCAGCGATGAAGGAGTTCGAATCATCCAGCAGAGGAGAGTGCTGCTCCACGAGAGGGGTTGCCCAGGCCAACGCTTCCCCTTTAAGGAGCGCGATGATAAAGGAAACCCGGGCGCGTGAGTACAGAAGGTCTGCGGCTGGGTACGAAAATGTAGCTGGCACTGGTTCAGAAACCCACGGAAGTCAGCCGACCGGCCGGTGAACTTGTCAGGAAGCGGGATGCGAGGGGGTACATAGCCAGCCGGGGGAGCTGTTGTTACACCACTGGCAGCAGAGGAAGAGGAATCAGAAACTGCCGAGGTCGCCGAGGCGGAGGAACGCAGTAGCTCCAGCACGGCGTCTAGTTTGGTCTCCAGGCTTTGCAGGTGCGCGGCATGCGAGGCCAGTACTCTTTCCTGCTCATCCAGTCTTGCGGACAGTCGAGTGGCTTCGGCTGGGTCCATTTAGTTCTGGCCCGTTCCAACTGTCACCCACACACGACAATAGGAGCCGTGTGGTGCTGGCTCTGGGTTCAGGTGCTAGCGAGCGATGCTGGAGTGCGGAGCTTGAGTGCGGTGACGGCGTGCTAGGTACTCCCTTGCTGCAGCCGAAGCTGGCTAAAGGTGCTGGTCGCGAAACCAGATTGTTCCACCCCGGTTGAGCCGAGGTGCAACCAGGATAGGAGTACCTAGGAACCGTTAGAAACACCAGGCCAGCAGGACACCAGACGGGAAACAAGGAACACGGCAGAGGTCAGGCGCAGCCAAAGGTTCAATCAGGAGCGGAGATCAAACGTGGTCAGACGAGCCAAGGGTCAAGCCAGGAGACAGGAGCAGACGTGGTCAAACAAGCCAAGGGTCAAGCCAGGAGACAGGAGCAGACGTGGTCAAACAAGCCAAGGGTCAAGCCAGGAGACAGGAGCAGACGTGGTCAAACAAGCCAAGGGTCAAGCCAGGAGACAGGAGCAGATGAGGTCAAACAAGCCAAGGGTCAAGATAGGAGACAGGAACAGACGTGGTCAAACAAGCCAAGGGTCAAGCCAGGAGACAGGAGCAGACGTAGTCAAACAAGCCAAGGGTCAGTAAGTAGACGTCCAGAGCCCAGGACCAAACTGAATAACTTATGGAACGGGCGCCCTATGCCTGGGGCAGCCCGTTTAAAAAGGCAGTCAAGCCAATGGAGAGCAGGGAGCGGGAGGCTCGTCCGTGAGCCAACCCGCATTGGAGGAGTGGAAGCCAGTAGGGGAGCGAGACGGGCGCATGCGCATCCGCCAGACTGAAGGCGGACGCGAACCACGCATGCGTGCCCGACAAAGGAACCCGGACGTGCCGCCGCGAAAGAAGACGCGGCCCGGGTGAACGCGCCGGCGGTGACAGTATGTAACACACTACATTTATTCCCACCCCCAGCAAACTGAACTGTACAACAAAGCAGAATAACTGAGTTTTGAATTAGAGATCAGCTGATCTTAGAGCAGATAATGCACTGGAACATGCTGGCTCTGAATGCCCTCTACTGACCATGTGCACCCCTTATGTTATGGCCATAAATTCACTTGTTTTTTTTTTAACTTTAAATGTTAATATCTCTGCTTCTACTGATCCAATTTACTAGCTTTAAAAAAAACAATGCAGCGCTCATCAGGGCTCTTCTCCCTTCCAATTTTGGGGACAATTCATAGGCTAGTTTGGGCTGTAGGTCAAGCTAAACTTTCTCATGGCAACAATTGGGAATAATATATTTTTTAAAGAAGTTTGGTATTCGGAAACACATTTTTATTAAATATACAGGGATTGAAGGGACTTCCAATCTGACCTGCAAGTCAGCCAGTTTCGCTGCAGAAATCAAAAGTTATGGCTAAAATCAAAATGTCAGGCAACAATAAAACCTTCATTCATACTGCTTTAAAAGCCTATCTATGCATTTTTCCATCTGCCTGTCTATTTGTTAGGCTGTTCACCCATCTATCTATCTATCTATCTATCTATCTATCTATCTATCTATCTATCTGTCTGTCTGTCTGTCTGTCTGTCTGTCTGTCTATCTATCTATCTATCTATCTATCTATCTATCTATCTATCTATCTATCCACATATATGCACATCAGGGGGGAGATTCACTAAGCTGTGATAAATAGGTGATAAAGTGGAGATGACTTCTCCAGTTATCACTTCTCCAGCTCCTATGTTATTCTATAGAGCCTATGCTCTAAGATCTCCAAACTTGAAAAAATGTTAGTTCACAGGCTCTATAGAATAACATAGGAATTGGAGAAGTGAGAAACAGGAGAAGACATCTCCACCTATAGTGCATGTTATACTGGGCACTTTCTTAATGTTACAGTGCAAACAATAGTTTTCACAGAGGTGGCATTAATAGGGGGATTGCAAACGCTTGATCAGGAAGCTGAATCATTGTCCTTTTGCATTGAGTGGCTTTAGTTGTTCATGCACACCAATAACATTCCAGACAGTAAGCAGGTTTCCATCTCCCTACGAGCAATGGGAGAAACCATACAGAATTCTGAAAGACATCCTGGCTACGTTAAAGCCAGAGGAAAAACTTCAAAGAGTTAGTTATGGTGTTTCCCGCATACTACCAACCCAAACCACAGGCAGTGTTGAAAGATTCTGGATTTTTCCCAGTTGACAGATGCAGGGAGAAAGAGCATGCACAGTGAGCAGAGGTGGTGACACAGGTGTACTGATTGCTTCCTCGTGTCATTTCAGCAGCTATCTATTCCCCCATCCCTTTCCACTAACTCCTTTGAGGTACATGCAATCCAATTATTCCACCCTGTAGCATTGCATGTAGCAGTAGTATACAAACATTCCACAACCACACCCTCTGCCTTCCTTTCAGACTTTGAGTACTAGCTTGCATTTTTTCTATCCTCTGACACTCCTTCTCTCGTACTTGGGGACTTCAACTGTCACATTGATGATCCTTCCTTTTCTTGGGCCCCACACCTGCTTCAGCTAACCTCATCCTTCACTTTTCAACAATGGACTGACTGTAGCACACTCCCTCTACTTTGTGTTCACAAATAACTGCTTCTTACGAGATTTCTCCATATCTCCTTTCCCATTTTCTGACCACCAGCTCATAACCTTCTCTATAACCCTTTCCTTCCTTCCCCCACCAACTAAGACCCCGCACTACACCCACAACCTTCGTTCTCTAGACATCTCTGCCTTGTCATCTGCATTGCACTCCAACCTCTCCACCTTCAACACTCTTTCTGGACCTTACAGACTTATAGAATCCTACAACAGCCTCCTCTGCTCATCACATAATCTGTTTGCCCCCCTCCAGGCCCATCACAAATGTCCCTCAAACCCACACACTTTGCTCAACTCACAAACATGCTTTCTTCGTTCCTGTATCTGCACTGGTGAACGCTTGTGGAGGACATTCTCCTCTTATGCAGACTTTATCCACTACAAATTCCTCCTGTCCTGCTTCAACACTGCTCTATTCTCTGCCAAACAACACTACTACTCCTCACTAATCGATACTCACAAATCTAACTGACGCCGCCTCTTCTGCATCTTTAATTCTCTACTTCGCCCCTCCCCTCCATTTTTTCCACTCCACTCTCTAACCCCATTAGCTTTGCAGAATTCTTCATACAGAAGATTAACACAATACCTCAAACAATCCAACCGTTTAAATCTCCACACTTGTATCTTCCTGATCCTCCATCCTACTTATTTGATTCCTTTACTTCGGTCACAGAATCAGAGGTCTCCCTTTTGCTGTCCACATCACCACTCACCACCTGCTCCCTTGAACCTATACCATCTCACCTCCTTATCCATGTTAGTTCCCATTCTAACTCATGTATTCAGCTCCTCCCTATCCTGTGACATCTTCTCCTCCTTCAAACATTCTATAGTATCTCCAATCCTTAAAAAAAGTTAATTAGACTCCCACCTCCCCATCCAACTACAGCCCCGTACCACTCTTGCCCTTTGCCTCTTAGCTCCTTGAGCACCTAGCCTACTCTCATTTACTTACCCTTCTCAACTCCCATAACACTTTGGACCCACTGCAGTCTGACTTTCGGCCCACTTTCTCTACAGAAACTGCCCTTATAAAAGTAACAAATGATCTCCACATTGCAAAAACCAATGGCCATTTCTCTCTTCTTATCCTCCTAGACTTATCAGCTTCATTCAATACAGTTGACCATACCCTTCTCTCCCAGGTTCTCCAATCACTTGGCATGTGTGGCCTGGCACATTCCTGGTTTCTATCCTATCTCTCTCAACGGACATTCTCTGTGACATACTCTAGCACCTCCTCACCTCTGATTCCCCTCTCAATAGGCATAGCCCAATGCTCTGTTCTGGGAACTCTTCTCTTTTCTCTGTATACCCACTCCCTGGAGCAACAGCTAAAATCCTTTGGCTTTAACTATCATAAAAAATCAGCTGGTGCGATAAGCGGGGTTTACACTGGGAACAGCTGGAGGAGAGGTTTAGAATGGCATTTGGGAAGTGGGGGAGCCTGGACTTGGTCATTCTGCATGAAGGGGCAATGGCCTCACTTCCATGGAGTTGTTGGTTTTGATCAAAAGCATCAAGACAACATGCCAGATAATCAAACCCATCTGTCCCCAGGTAAAGATATTGGGATCAGAGATCATTCCTAGGTTGATATGGTGAAGGGCAGGATGCCCTTCTGCCATTGAAGCCTCTAGGAAAAAGAAAAACTCCACTGGGCACTGTTACTTTATACATGTGCCTGATTAACTCCTCCCATCAATCGGCCAATAGTGGTCTGAGGATTATTGAATCTGTAGTCTAAATTCAGCTTGAGATTTATAAATCGCCCACCCATAGACTAGTTTCCCATTCCCTTACTATTGTCCTCAACTTCTAGTCTACCCCTCTTTTCCACCTGACACTGACACCTTGCATTGGCAGGGTGACTCCTCAGAGATGCTGGATGACATCATGAGGGGGCAACTCCCTGCAGAGTGGGTGTCCCGCAGGTGTAATGTGAGCATGGGAGGATAGGAGGAGGAGAATCTGGGGCCTGAATGAGTAGAAACAGACCAGTGCCAGGCCCAAATGGAGAACACAGTCTGTGGGACATGAAAACCTTGGCAGGCCTGCTAACACACGGCTGTAACCACAACTAGCGCATAAACATGGTGGCACTGGATTTGTAACTAGTATTCATCTACACACACACACTCACACACACGGTTCTGACACACAGACTACAGGTCTACAACTAGTGCCCTTGAATTCATACAGTGACATAGAGGGTGCATTTAGTGAAAATACAATGTAGCTTGGGACTGACACTAGTGACCTTGTACCAATCAGTGTGGTATAAGACTACACAGAGTAGCACTGTGTTTATATATCCATTAAGAATGAGACAATAGTGCAACTATCATTCATATTCAATGATACAGGACTGCTCCATATTACTACAAACATACATGCATACATATATATCATACATATGTGATGTTTATACTACAGTGACACACACTGCTCGAATCTAGTGTACATATACTAGACATGATGGCACACAACTTTTTTAGACAGTGTTAACCCCTTAAGAACACGAGGTACATAACAGGCATGGAGAAACTTACATTAAGGACCCATGAAGTTTATGTGCATCCTGGAATTCAGGGGTCCCTTTGTGGCTGCACACCATTCAGGGACCCCTGAATCCATTGGAGCAAAAAAATTAAAAAAAAAAAATCTCCATTGTCCTTAACTGCTAGCCATTCAGCTGGTAGTTAAAGGGTTAATCCACACTGTGACAGACAATTATGTATATACACTAGTTCCCATGCACAGTGACACTCTCTTGTTTTCCCCTAAAATCATGGGTATAATATACACCCGCATATTACACACTGGTGTGTATTATACCTGATATTTTATGGTAACTGCTATTCCAACAAATGAAGAGTGTCTTTGTAATAACCCCAGACATACACTAATTGGCAGTTGTATATGTGCTGCTCTTTTCATATTTTATTCTTTCACAGTATTCCAATACACACGGAATGATCAGGCGCAGCAAGGCTGATGTAGTAGGAAAAATACAGCATGTAAACTGAACTATAGAGAACAAATGAAAATTCCCAGTGATTGCTTCACATTGCATTGTAGACCTCTCTAGCACGCAGGAGGTTAAAAGCCCATTAAAATAAACTGGGCAATTTTTATTTCTCAGATAAGATTTTGGGTTACCCAAAAATTGCTTCACTTCCTTTGTGTATATAGGTCGTGTATATAGGTCTTTTCATTTTTAGTAAATTAAGGCCAGTGACTTGCATGCACTGGCACAGTACATGAATGACGTCTCCCTATATTAAACTTTTGTTTCATTCCATGAGATTATTAAAAGTGAACACCACCTAATAATAACCTCCCTACCCTACTATGGCCTGAAAATTCTAATGGTCTCTATGAATTTTTCCTTTTATGCAAGAGATGACTTTTGCTTCCAAGACATGAGATCTGCTCCCAAGAATAAATTTGGGGCCAATCAGATACCTCCCTGATGGTACTGCATGATGGATACGTATCTGCCTGTATGTCTCAGCATTGAGGAGACCA
The DNA here is from genome assembly GCA_037306005.1 of Rhinophrynus dorsalis. Taxonomy (NCBI): domain Eukaryota; kingdom Metazoa; phylum Chordata; class Amphibia; order Anura; family Rhinophrynidae; genus Rhinophrynus; species Rhinophrynus dorsalis. The sequence continues at coordinate 162,854,005 of CM074724.1, forward strand.
TTAATTCTGACCAAAATCCCCCACTCCATTTGGAGAAATGCAGAACCAAACTTGCAAGGAACCTCCACCATGCTTCACTGTTGCCTGCAAACATTGCCTTCTGCTATAGCCAAACAATTCAAATTTTGACTCATCATTCCAGAGCACCTGCAGCTATATTTCTGCACCCCAGTTCCTGTGTTTTCATGCAAAGTTGAGTCATTTGGCTTTGTTTCCATGTCGGAGGTATGGGTTTTTGGCTGCAACTCTTCCATGAAGACCACTTCTGACCAGACTTCTCTGTACAGTAGAGGGTGTATCAGGGTCCCGCTGTTTTCTGCCAATTCTGTGTGTGTGTGTGTTTGCGTTTATATATGTGAGGGTGTGTGTATGTTTAAACACAGGTGTTGCAATGCATTGGTTATTCTACTGGCACTCAAAGGGTTAAGATCAACTGGAGCAATTCCAGGGAAAACCAACTGCACCTTAGGGTACAGGTAACATTCCCACTAATGTAAAGGGGATTTAATTTTCTTTGATGGTTATTGAGTTAGTTGGCTTTAAAGTAATGATACGTTGAGGCTGATGTAGTAAGAAGAACTGGAACAATTTTGGAGCAGAACAATTGCTAAAGTAGCCTTTAATGCATTGCATAGAATTTGTAGGATATCTATCTATCTATATATATATCTATCTATCTATATATATATATATATATATATATATATATATTTATACACACACATACCTGGTGGCTGCCCCACATGTGTGACATGGCACTCGTCTGGGACAAAAGTCTTCACCCCCCACATCATGGCCCTGACCCACAGCTATTGATTACCTAGCTAATAGAGCTGGGCAATCGATAAAGGCCACAGTGGAGGAGAATGCAGCTTTCTTGCTTTCATGCTACCCAAACTTCTAGGTAAGAGTGAGTGATATTGGGGAATGCCTTCAAGTCATCAGTGACATTACCCATGCCACTGATTACGTGGAAGCTTTCACTGGTCACTGAACACAGAAAATGCTTGCTCAGATGGGCAGAATTATGTATTACCTAAGTTATAAAACATCCTTTTGATTGTGACATATATAATTTTCAATGTACTTCAGTATGTAGAAGTATATGTATAAAATGGGGATTGTAACCCCTTCGCAATGCGTTTGAGACCTTTCTAGCATTCAATAGGACCTTTTTTTTTTTTTTTTTTTGTTCTTCCCCATAGTGCAAATGGTTTGCCCTAGAACTCCAATACTCTTTTGAACGTACACCCCTTAAAGTAAAACTGGAAAATGATTTATTGAAAAAAACATTTATATTAAACAAGGCTGAAAATATATACCTGTAGCTTGCACAGTGGCCACTAGATGTCACAATATCTTCATTTACACTCAGTGAAAGGCAAACAGCGATTATTTATGGGATTCCAAAGGTTCATGGCATTAAATCTGCACTGATTTAAATGGGGCTTTTAACATTAGAATGTTAGAGGGTTGGGGACCTCTCTAATATTCAAGGGGTTGAAATCCCCCTTTAAATCAGAAGAACATTGGGGAATTTTTATTTGTCGCTTATAGTGTAGTTGGTTTGCCGCATAATTGTTCCAATTTAATTTTCTGAATCAGAGTCATAGAACAGTGGGCATGTGTAAAGTCTGCAGAAGTGAATATATGCTTTAGGGGTGAAATAAGTGGGTGTGGTATTTTAGAACATTTTCTCTTTCTTCTGTATGCCAGGAAAAAAGGTGGTACGTGTTAGCTAGTAGAATAGATGGGATTAAATGTACTTTTGCAATAAGGAACTCACAAGAGTGATGTAAAGATGATACCTTTTAATGGCTAACTGAGACCATAGGAAGTGCAAGCTTTCAGAACACTAAGGTCCTTTTTTCAAACATGGGCTAACAAATAAAACTGGAATAGCACTGCATTTATATATACAGAGTATGACATTCATTGGAATAAATTATATGAATACAAAATGGGGGAACAATTAACTTAGTAAACATCCAGTCTGCATAGATATGTTATGATATGCATAGGGTTAGATCAAAGTCCTGGGAACAAGGAAATGATGTTAGAGCATTTTTTACAATTTGCAGAGTTTTCAGAGTTAAAAAAAGAAAAAAAAACACAGATTGCCTAATGCATGAAAGTAGAAGGCTTTATGTATCATAAATTTAAACTGTATTATAGATCAGTAGCTAGGATGAGCACATTTAGGGGTGAGTGAAACCTACCTCCTCTAAAGCCAAAAAGGCAATAAATGTCACTTTCCACCAAGGAATAAATTGTTCATTCGAATCTTCTGCTTTTTTCACCTATCTATTGTATTGAAGTCAATGGCAGAACTAAATTTCCCCCTAAAACTGAGAATATTCATGTGCTGTTAGTTAAAAAAGGGTATCAGCTTCCTGTAGGTTGTCAGTCTGTGCCTGAGAGTGAGAGAAAAAGGAGCATACTATGATTTCTGGTGCCTTCATTAAAAAAAAGTTAAAATAATGCAAGCTGTTTATTTGTTGATGTGTTAGAGGCGTGTTGGGGAGAGAGACACTGCCAGTTGTTTTCTAGGCGTGGGAGAAATTAAGGGAGAGTTAACTCCCCTAAAAAAATGAAAAGTGTTAGGGTGAGTGGAAGCTAGTAGCCATCCTCAGACTGAGTGATGTGACGCTGACAGATGCCACCAGACAATACATCCTCTTAGGACAAATATAGACAAGGAGTTTAGCTTAACATAATGTGTCTGTACCATCTATATCCAGCCACACTCCAATACATCCACAAGAACTAGAGGGGCAAGGAAGGATATCCTGAGAGGTTGTGCTGCACTCGTACACCAGTGACTGCTTGTGCTTTATTATTTTTTTGCAAGCTGTAGAGATTGTGTTTTCTGAAGCCAATCCAAGTCAATCCTGTACAGTACTATAAAAATAATACTGCAGTAGTTTTTGGAAGATAGACAAGAGAATTGTGGTATTTACTATTATTCTAGAGGGGATCTAATTGTGTACATTTGTAGGGAGTGTGTGTGTGTAACTTAGTGGTAAAAGAATGAGTGTCTGCAGCAACAGTGAAGCATGGTGGAGGTTTCTTGCAAGTTTGTGGCTACATTTCTGCAAATGGAGTTGGGGAATTGGTCAGAATTAATGGTATCCTCAATGCTGAGAAGTACAGGCAGATACTTATCCATCATACAGTACCATCAGGGAGGTATCTGATTGGCCTCACATTTATTCTGCAGCTTGACGACAACCCAAACATACAGCCAAAGTATTAAGAACTATCAAAAAAGGCTATAGTACAGTGGAGTGCAGGTTTCCTGCTTCCATGCTACCCAAACTTATAGGTTGGAGTGTGTGATATTAGGAAATCACACTTGTCACTGATTACGTAGAAGTTTTTACTGGTTCCGCCCACTCCTATCCAGAACATCAGGTGGGGTGGAAGCAGGGAAGTTGTGCTCCTCCTCACAGTCACCTTTATTGATTGCCCAGTGCTATTGAGTGGGAGATCAATAGCTGATGGCCCCTCAACAAGGTTTAGCAAAAGGCCTTTGAGAGCCAGAGGTGCCCAACACGTTGCTAAAGAAAAAAATGTACCATTCTGAGGAAAAGTCAAGAACTATTTGAACCTTTTGTTTATTTTGGTAAGTGGAGATGAACAGTAAATGTTATAATAGTTCTAAACACTATTTGTCCTGGAAGTGAAAGCATATTCTCCTAAATTCTAAACACAGTGCACAGACTTCTTTAATTCCTCGAGAACCAGAGAGGTACTTAACACATTGAGAAACAAAGAGTTGCACATACACACATCTGATCCTCAAGCTACACTGAAAAAAAGTCTACTGCAAATTACAGTTAATAACAATAGTTTGAGAGCTGCAACTTAAAAGTTACCCATGCCACTGATTATGTGGACACTGTTATTGGCCGCTGAACACAGCAGCTGCTTGCTTAGATGGACATAATTATATAGTGCCTAAGTTATAAAACATCCTCTTGAGTGTGACATATATATGTAATTTTCAATGTACTTCACTATAGAGAAGTATATGTATATGAGTAGAAAGACAGATAAAAGCCAGAACGTTTCCATAACATTATGAGGTAGCATAATTCATCATAAAACATTAAGATTATTTCAGTTATTGGCTGGTTGGGGATGATGGAGATTGTAAATCCCTGATAGCTGGACAGATGTCCAGCAGTTGAGTACCCCTGTACTAGACCATACAAGTGTGACAAGACAAGACAGGACTTCTCCCTCTGCCTTTATGGTATCAATGACACCTGTTTAAAGACTAAAGAAGCAGCTAAATGGTGCAGATCATATAGCAGCTAACACTAGACTTGCTCACCTTGAGATTTTGGCCCTTCACCCTGAGACACAGTGATTTGGGTCAAAACCCAGAGAATTACTAGGTATAAATAAATAATTCATAAACTTTTATTTGTCTTACTGATTATGGAAGACCACCCTTTCTAACTGTATAGCAAAGCAGGGGTAATCACTCAAGAGAAGGCAGAAGATACATTATTGGAGGAACAGCAATAGGAGCCAGAAAAGTCCATTAGAAAAAGAGCAAGATAATGCAGTGTAATAAGCAGAAACTACAGTGCCAGCACTAGAGATGATGATATCTGATTGTACAACTCCAAGAAGCCATGAACTCCAAGAAGCCATGAACTTTCTTTACAGCTAATAGTAAAAAGTGGCAATTGTAATTGGAATACAATTATATCTCTCAATTAAAAAATATTAACATTAATATAGTTCTAAAGGGCCGTATATTCAAAAGAAAAGTAGAAGAGGTCTGGGACAACCAATTGCACTATAGGGGAGAACTAAAAGTTAGAAAAATTCCCATTGATTTAAATGGGGATTTTAATCCCTTGAATGTAAGGAAGCTCTCCAACGAGGTGTTTCTTGAATTCAAGGGGTTAAAATCCCCATTTAAATCAATAGGACTAGTGATGAGCGAGCATGCTCGGCCGAAGCTCGGTTCGGCTCGAGCATCGCTCTGCTCGGCACATGGCGGTACTCGTACGAGTACCGCATGTGCTCGCCCGCCATGTTCGGGTCTCCTCCCCGCACGTTTCGCGGCTGCTGCGCAGCCAATAAACATGCGGGGAGGCTCTGACATCAGTGTAATGCCAGCAGCCATGTTGGCTGCTGGCATTACACTGATTGGCTGGCCAGAACCCGTGATCGGGTGCTGTATAGCACCTGACCAGCGAGTTCGGCTCAGTCTTAGCCAGGGAGAGATGAGGATAGGAAGGGAAAGTCAGTGTAGGGAGAAGAAAAGCGAGTTTGAACAAAAAAAAGACCCAAAAGTCCTTTTTAGGACTACTGTGTGTGGGGGCAGCAGATATATTTTGTTTTGGGGGGCAGAGTTTAAAAAAAAACGTCACATATTCCGTTCACTGTGCCTAGCCGCAGATTAGCAGCACATTCTGTTTAGTGTGCAAAGTTTCAGATTAGCAGCACATTCTGTTTAGTGTGCAAAGTTGGAGATTAGCAGCACATTCTTTTTAGTGTGCAAAGTTGCAGATTAGCAGCACATTCTGTTTAGTGTGCAAAGTTGCAGATTAGCAGCACATTCTGTTCAGTGTGCAAAGTTTCAGATTAGCAGCACATTCTTTTTAGTGTGCAAAGTTGCAGATTATCAGCACATTCTGTTTAGTGTGCAAAGTGTAAAAAATAAAAGTCACTTATTCCGTTCACTGATCCTAGCCGCAGATAAGCAGCACATTCTGTTTAGTGTGCAAAGTTGCAGATTAGCAGAACATTCTGTTTAGTGTGCAAAGTGTAAAAACTAAAAGTCACATATTCCATTCACTGTGCCTAGCCGCAGATAAGCAGCATATTCTGTTTAGTGTGCAAAGTTGCAGATTATCAGCACATTCAGTTTAGTGTGTAAAGTGTAAAAATTAAAAGTCACTTATTCCGTTCACTGATCCTAGCCGCAGATAAGCAGCATATTTTGTTTAGTGTGCAAAGTTGCAGATTATCAGCACATTCAGTTTAGTGTGCAAAGTGTAAAAACTAAAAGTCACATATTCCATTCACTGTGCCTAGCCGCAGATAAGCAGCATATTCTGTTTAGTGTGCAAAGTTGCAGATTATCAGCACATTCAGTTTAGTGTGCAAAGTGTAAAAACTAAAAGTCACATATTCCATTCACTGTGCCTAGCCGCAGATAAGCAGCATATTCTGTTTAGTGTGCAAAGTTGCAGATTATCAGCACATTCTGTTTAGTGTGCAAAGTGTTAAAAATAAAAGTCACATATTCTGTTCACTGTGCCTAGCCGCAGATTAGCGTCACATTCTGTTTCGTGTGCCTAGCCGCAGATTACCGGCATATATTCCGTTTAATATGAAGAAGGCGGGTAAAAAGGGACGGGGAAGTGGACGTGATCCTGATAGTTCAAGTAAATATACAGCAAATACTGTTTGGTAACAATTTTTCGCCTAAAATCGTTTTTATCTTCCTTTTTGTGTGTTTTACGGTCAGTCTGTAAAAATGGCGTACTACGGGCAAAACATTGTTCCCAGCAGCGACGTTGGAGTCCAAGATGCATCCAGACATCCTCCCTATGCTGTCCCTGAACCATTTCTGTGGTGTTTCCATCATTTTCTGCCCTTTTCCTATGGACCAGGCACCCTCCCCTCATCAGAGCAGGGGGTGCCTGGTGTAATGCTCGAGTCCTCCCATTGACTTCAATGGGGCTCGGGTGCTCGGCCGAGCACTCGAGCCTCCGGGGGCGCTCGGTCAGAGCACCCGAACACCCGAGCATTGGGGTGCTCGATCATCACTAAATAGGACCTTTTAGTTCTCCCTCATAGTACAAATGGTTTGGCCCAAAACGCCAATTCTCTTTTGAATGTACAGCCCTTAAAGTAAAACTGAAAACTGATTCCTTGGAAAAATATTACATTAAACAAAACTGAAAATATACCTGTAGTTTGCACTGTGGCCTCTAGATGTCACAAAACCTTCACTTAAACCAGTGAAAGGCAAAGGACAGTTCATTATGTATGGAAAAGGGATTCAAATGGTCCTTGGCATTAGATTTTCGTTGATTCAAACAGGGTGTTTAACCCCTAGAATGTTAGAGCATTGTGTTTCTCAACAAGGGTGCCATGTGCCATGGACGTCCTCTTAGCGTACCCCATTTTATCTATAAGGCTTTGCCAAAAATGTGAATGTAGAGTTACAGCTGTATATTTATGGAAATTACTATGCATAATATGTGTATTTTGGTTGTAAGATGTAAAAATAACTATATATTTATGTATTTGCAACCTTCATTACACCCTTGACAAAATATATAAAATTATAGGGGTGCCCTGAAAATTCAAGACTGCTTGTTAGGGGTGCCTTGAGCAAAAAAAACTTGAGAACCACTGTATTAGAGGGTTGGGGACCTTTCCAAAATTCAAGTGGTTGAAATCCCCATTTAAATCAATACAAAGTTGGGGACGCTTTATTTGTCCCCTACAGTGTTGTTGGTTTGACGCATAATTGCTCCAATTTAATTTTCTAAATCAGAGTAATAGAACAGTGGGCATGTGTAAAGTCTGCAGCAGTGAATATATGCTTTAGGGGTGAAATAAGTAATGAGTGTGGTATGTTAGAGGAACATGTTCTCTTTCTTCTGTATGCCAGAAAAAAAGGTGGTACTGTGTTAGATGGGATTAAATGTACTTTTGTAATAAGGAACTCACAAGAGTAATGTAAAGATGATAATTTTTAATGGTTAACTGAGAACACAGGAAGTGCAAGCTTTCAGGTCACTAAGGTCCTTTCTTCAGATATGGGTTAACAAACAAAGCTGTAATAGCATTGCATTTATATATACAGAGTATGACATACATTTGGAATGTATTATATGAATACAAAATGGGGGGATAATTAACTTAGTAAACATCCGGTCTGAATAGATATGATATGATATGCAGGGCCCTCTGATCCTCCTGTTCTCCACATCTGATTGTACTATTTAATACCTCTGTATGTCTATTCCCAATTGTACAGCGCTGCGGAATTAGTTGGCGCTATATAAATAATGAATAATAATAATAATAAAGAATAATAATTGGGTTAGATTAAAGTCCTGGGAAAAAGCTAATGATCATTAGCATTGAGGTGCAAAGAGCCTGTTCTTCTGGGAGCAGGCAAGACACTACCCCCTTACAGTTAGTTATCCCAATATATTCTGTCTGTTACAATGAGACATGAAACCCAACCCCACGATCAGGTCTGTTTTTAATGTGTCAAATATAACCATTGATTTAAATTCCAGATTTTTCTTTCCTTCTGGAATCTAAAGTTCCTTTTGGGTATGGAGACCTCATATTTTTCAGACTATGCTTTGGACTAAAAAAGTGCAGGCCCACAGGTGTGTAGGGGTAGTTGAAAGGTCCCGTTGTGTTTCCTTGAAAAATCTGGGACACCACATGATTATACTCTCTATCGTCCATTATAGGTTACTGGTAACTTTTGGTAGGCGACCGCCCCTTTAATTTGGTAGGAACAATTCTTGAAGAGAATGCTGGATGGAGCCTACCTTCTCTCCTTAGCTGCATCTAGCCACTCCCCTCCAGTAAGATTTGTTCCTTGACGAAGATAAAAGGCAAGAGAACAGTTCTGCTATAGTTTTGGCTTATTTTTTGTTTTATGTTAGATATGGAATACCACCATAAAGCAGATTACTATTACTGACATTCCCTAGTAGATAGCTCAGTTTCCAGGTGCTATGGTGGACCTCTCTGCCCTGGGGGAAAATCTTGTTTAGCAAGCTCTTTCCCTAGGAGCTGCCCACTGAGGCTTCTTCTTTATCAATGGTAATCTGAAGACAGAAGACCTGCTAAAAAGGTGAGCAACCCTTTGAGTGCTGAGGTCCACTTATTCCACGCTTCCCCTCCGCACATACTAATACATACTCCTGCACTCATTAGGTTTGTCTGTATGTCTGTTTGGGGTTTGGAGCAGAGTTTCTATGGTAAATTAACCCTTTGTCTGCTGATTTAGCATCTTTTAGGGGGGGGGGGGTTGCACTTTTCCCTTCAGGGTATAGTGTTTATTTACTTTTTGAAATGTTTTGTGATGCTGTTTACAACTTTTTTACTTCACTAAAAATTGACAAATTTGAGAAAGGCGCGCTTTACTGCATAGACGCCATTCTCCATTCACCTCTATGGGACTTTACAGTTTGGGACATATCTCTGCAACTGCTCAAAGTAGCAACTTCAGAGACGGCTCATTTTGTTTGTCTGCCCTTGGTTTATCATCTGGTCAATGTTCTTTGTGTTTTGGGGGGCTCAGGGGGCTTCGGGCACTGTTGGGGTACTTTTTTAGGGAAAACTACATTTCTCATGAGCAATTGCTTCGTGTGCTCGTTTCTGATTGTCTCCTGTTGTGACAGCCATTTTCTGCTTTCCCTTCACGATCATCCTATGCAGGGCTTGGACTCTCCTTCTCTCCTCAGCAGATTAACCCTTCGTCTGCCAAATAAGTGCAAATTAGCAATTTCTTGGATTAAATTTTAATCTTACACAATGTATTTGGTTGTTTCCTTATACTTTGGACGTTTTGACACTGTGAGGATGTCAACTCTGTTGGAACTTGGGGATAGACCTAAGACTAAGGATTCTGGGGTGTCTGTGTCCCCCATTGCACACTGCTCCTCATATCAATCAGGGTTACCTAGAGAGTACTCGGGTCATTTATGCCCAGCATGCTCTGCTGCCCCTGCATCTCCCCCAAGGACCTCCAGCCATACACTAGAGCCACTGTGGATGCAAGAGTTTAAGGCCACTACTAGAGACCTAAGGTCTATCTTACAACTCCTTCCATCCCAATTACAGGGGGTCTTCTAGTCTTGGCAGTCTCCTACTCCTTTCAGGTCTTCCCTGCCAAAACCACAGGGCATACCTGATCTATCTGACTCCTCTGAGGAGGAAGTGTTGGTGAATTCTGATGAGGGGGAATGTTCTGCGGTCGTCTCTTCCCAATTCTTTGGGGACTCCTTTGAAGCTGATCCTGATCCCTCAGTTGAGGGCCTGATCAAGGCAGTGTTAAACACGCTAAACATCACCTTGGTTCCAGAGGCTCCCACAGACCCCTCTGTTGTGTTTCACCTAACCCCACTCTTAATCGTCTTGTGTCTGACGAGTGGAAAGCTCCTGACAAGATGCCTTCTGTATCTAGCCTTCTGTGTTTGGTAAGTTGTGACCCTTTTCTGAAGCAGCATTAGCTCAATGGTCTTATCCACCCAAGGTGGACGCTCCAGTCTCCAGACTTTCTAAGTCCACTGCTTTGCCTGTGGCAGACGAATCTATCCTCAAGGACTGGACTGACAGAAAGCTTGAGACATCCCTGATGTCTTTGATACAGCTGGTACTTCTTTGCGCACATCGTTCACCGCCGGCTTGGGTGAACAGGACCATTGCAGTTTGGACTGAACAGCTGACTATGGCTGTCCGTCAGGGAGCTACTAATGCTGATATGCTGCGGCTCATTGCCAACATCTCTGAGGCTCAGCATTATGTTTCTGCTGCTATCTTTGATGCCATCCTCTTGGTGGCTAGTGTTTCTACAATGTCTGTGGCAGCCAGACGGCTCTTTGGCTCACGATCTGGCCTGCAGACACTACCTCTAAAAAAGTCTTGTTTTCGTTACCTTTTCAGGGTGACTATCACGGTCCCCGTGATTCCCTGTCAATCTGTGACTGTGTTACCTTTGCATTGGAGGAGGCTGATTGGCCCGCCCAGGATGGTCCTTTTTATACTGGCTCTTGGGCACTTGTCAGTTGCCCTTTCGTGGTGTTCCTGTTCCTGCGCCTCGTTGCTGATTTCCAGTGTCTCCTGTGTACTGACCCGGCTTGTCTGACTCCTCTTAAGATCCTGCTCCATGATTGACCCAGTTCTGGCTGACGACCCTGCACCGTGATTGACCCGGTTCTGGCTGACGACCCTGCTCCATGATTGACCCGGTTCTGGCAGACGACCCTGCTCTGTGATTGACCCGGTTCTGGCTGAGATAGCTGCCAGGGAGGTACCTACTGATTTGGATGAGTATATAGATTATGTGATACTCATTGATACCCGCATGCGCGAGAGGCGCTTGGCAAAAAGGGCGAGTTCCAAGACCCATGGGCACGATAGGTCTTTTAACCCACCCACTCCTCCCATTCCTCCTGACCGGGTACCTACAGGGGAGCCTATGAAAATTGGCTTCACTAGACTGTCTAAGGAGGAGAGGGCTTACCGCAAAAGACAAGGGTTATGCCTATATTGTGGCAAAAGTGGGCATTTACTACGCACATGTCTGGTACATCCGGGAAACGCACACACCTAGGGTACCTTGGGGGACAGGCCCTAGGTGGTGTACAATCGTCCCCAGATCCTTGTTCCAAGAAACCCACCATACCGGTGAGTTTTCTCCTGTGGAGGTACTAGCCCTGGTAGATTCTGGCGCAGCAGGCTATTTCATGGACCGGGCATTTGCTGAAAGACACAATATTCCTCTGTCTAAGAGAGATACTCCGCTAGCCATTGAGGCTATTGATGGCAGACCTCTAGAACCAGCTCTTATCACCATGGAGACTACTCTCCTCACTGTGTCTATTGGGGTCCTCCACAAGGAGGAGGTTTGCTTCCAGATTATACACTCACCCCATCATGCGGTCATTCTGGGGTTCCCTTGGTTGATGCTGCACAATCCCCAGTTTGACTGGCAAACATGTGAAATTAAGTCATGGTCTGATTACTGCACTGGTCACTGTTTATCTCGTCCAGTCAAGATTATGTGTACCTCTCCTTCTGTGCCAGCTGAATACAGCAAGTTCAGCGACGTATTCGGTAAGGGTGAGGCTAGCGCATTGCCGCAGCATCGGCCATATGATTGCGCTATTGATTTGCCCCCGGGAGTGGTGCCACCGAGGGGTAGGACGTACCCATTGTCCTGTGAGGAGACTAGGGCCATGGAGGAGTACATTGAGGATGCTCTCAAACGAGGGATTATTCGTAAATCATCCTCTCCAGCATGTGCAGGGTTCTTTTTTGTGAAAAAGAAAAGTGGCGAATTACGACCTTGTATTGACTACCGTGGACTCAATAAGCTGATGTCCAAAAATGCGTACCCCATTCCGCTCATCACAGAGTTATTTGATAGGTTGAAAGGTTCCTCTATCTTTACGAAACTCGATTTACGTGCCGCCTACAACTTAATAAGGATAAGGGCTGTTGATGAGTGGAAGACGGCAATCAATACTAGGTCAGGCCACTACGAATATCTAGTTATGCCATTTGGGTTGTGTAATGCACCTGCCGTATTTCAGGAGTTCATCAACGATATCCTCCGCGATATGTTACAGTCTTGTGTAGTTGTATACCTGGACGATATATTGATTCACTCTGCTAATTTAACCCAGCACATCCAGGATGTTTCTGAGGTATTGCTTCGATTGCGCAAGAACAAATTGTTCTGCAAATTAGAAAAATGTGAATTTCATTGTTCCCAAGTACCCTTCTTGGGTTTTGTTATATCTAAGGATGGCATAGCTATGGACCAAGAGAAGTTGGCTGCAGTCTTACAATGGCCACGACCCAAGGGGTTAAAAGCTATCCAAAGGTTCCTGGGCTTTGCCAACTATTACAGAAAGTTTATTCAGAACTTTTCTACCATTACAAAACCTCTCTCTGACCTTACGCATAAGGGCGCAAATCCCTCTCAATGGTCTGAGGCAGCTAAGCAGGCCTTCAAGACCCTCAAAAAGGCGTTTGCATCTGCCCCTATACTATCCCACCCTAATCCCACCCTGCCTTTTACGCTAGAGGTCGATGCCTCCGAGGTTGGGGTAGGGGCAGTTCTCTCCCAATGCCCCAGGGAAGGGGGTAATCTGAGACCGTGTGGATTCTTTTCCTAGAAACTTTCTAGTGCCCAAAGCCATTACGAAGGTGGTGATAGGGAATTATTGGCTATCATCTTGGCATTAAAAGAATGGCGACATCTTCTGGAAGGCACAAGAACCCCAGTCTTAGTCCTCACTGACCATAAAAACTTGATATACCTATCTGAGGCCAAAAGTCTGTCATCTCGCCAGGCTCGTTGGGCTCTCTTTTTGTCCAGATTTAAGTTCATAGTCTCATACTTGCCTGGGTCCAAGAATATTAGGGCAGATGCTCTTTCCAGACAATTTTGCACAGACAATGAGAGAGATGAAGCCCCGGTTCCCATAATTCAGCCAGATAGGATTCTGGCTACTATTCGTACCAGCATCACTTCACCACTGCGAGAGCAAATCTTGGCTTCACAAGCTCGGGCACCTCCTTAAACCCCAGCTGGCAAGTGTTTTGTGGACGAGCCTTTCCGTACCCGGTTACTCGAGACCTATCACTCATCTAAGGCAGCCAGGCACATTGGCAGGGATCAGTTGGCATGGTCATTGTCACGAACATTCTGGTGGCCCTCCCTGAAAGCTGACTGCTCCGCATTTACTGCTGCTTGTGCCACCTGTGCCCGTGCTAAAACTCCCAGACATCTCCCAGTGGGGCTGCTCCAACCAGTGCCTAATGGTGATCGTCTTTGGTCCCACATATCTATTGATTTCTTGGGAGAGCTGCCAATATCCAAGGGCTATACGTTTATCCTGATGGTGGTAGATAGGTTCTCTAAAATGGCTAATTTCGTGCCCCTCTCTGGCCTTCCTTCGGCCCAGGAATTGGCAGTGATTTTTGCCAAAGAAGTATTCCGCTTGCACGGGGTTCCCAGAGTGATAGTGTCGGACCGGGGGAGTCAATTCGTATCAACATTCTGGAGGGCATTCTGTGGCCAGATGGGCATTCAATTGACATTTTCCTCCGCCTACCATCCCCAGACCAACGGGGCTGCTGAGCGTGCCAATCAGGGACTGGAGCAGTTTTTACGCTGCTTTGTGACTGATCATCATGATAACTGGGCCGGCCTGTTGCCGTGGGTGGAGTTCGCCAGGAACTGTGAGGTTAATTCATCGTCTGGTAGCTCTCCATTCCTAGTTAATTATGGGTTCCAACCCTGTCTACTCCCAGACTCAATTCAGTCCCAACAGATTCCGGCTCTGGATGAGCATATGGAGCAGCTCCGCTCCACTTGGGCACATTTACAACGGTCCCTCAGTCAGTCCTTCCACAGACATCAGCTGCATGCTAATCGCAGACGGCTGCCAGCGGTTTCCTTCCAGGTTGGGGACAGGGTATGGCTTTCCTCCAGGAATCTTAACCTGCAAGTGCCTTCGAACAAACTGGCTCCCCGGTTCATTGGGCCATTTAAGATTATTCGCAAAGTCAATCCTGTGGCATACGCATTGGAGCTTCCTAATACTATGCGTACTCACAATGTGTTCCATGTGTCATTATTGAAGCCCTTGGTTTGCAACCGCTATACTACCACTCCGGTGGTTCCTGGGCCGGTGGATGTGCAGGGCCAAGAGGAATACGAAGTTCAGAGCATTATTGACTCCAGGAGATTTAGAGGCAAGTTGCAATATTTGGTCCACTGGAAAGGGTATGGGCCTGAGGAGCGCTCTTGGGTTGACCACAAGGACCTTCATGCTCCACGATTGCTGCGCAACTTTCATTCTAAATATCCTCAGAAACCAAGACCCTCTGTCAGGGGAGGGGGTCTTTGAGAGGGGGGTACTATCACAGTCCCCGTGATTCCCTGTCAATCTGTGACTGTGTTACCTTTGCATTGGAGGAGGCTGATTGGCCAGCCCAGGATGGTCCTTTTTATACTGGCTCTTGGGCACTTGTCAGTTGCCCTTTCGTGATGTTCCTGTTCCTGCGCCTCATTGCTGAGTTCCAGTGTCTCCTGTGTACCAACCCGGCTTGTCTGACTTCTCTTCTGATCCTGCTCCGTGATTGACCCGGTTCTGGCTGACGACCCTGCTCCGTGATTGACCCGGTTCTGGCTGACGACCCTGCTCTGTGATTGACCCGGTTCTGGCTGACGACCCTGCTCAGTGATTGACCTGTTTCTGGCTGACGACCCTGCTCCGTGATTGTCCCGGTTCTGGCTGACGATCCTGCTCCGTGATTGCTCCTTTCTCCGGCTGATGTTCCTGCTGCTGTATCTATCTGGTTCCGGTTGTCGCTCCTGTTCGGTGTGCTGTTCCAGTGTTCCAGTGTTACTCCAGTCGCTCCGGCGACATTCTGAACTGTTTAGTATCTCGCTGATCCTCTCTCGCTCTTCTAGCTGTAGCCTGAGGTTGCTTTGCCATCCGCTATCTGCTGAGCTGTGCTCTCCTGTATGTACCAGATTAACCCGTGCAGTGCCAGTAGTCTCCGGTTACGTGCCTCTTATATTGCTTGCCAAGCCTCTGTTTACCCTTTGAGCCGCTACTCTCTGAGCCTTCAATACACGCCATACTATTCCTTGCAGAGCTCCGCCTGTCCGGTGTTCGGGGTGCACCATGACCACGCCGGCTGGCGCCGGTAGTCTGTCCGCTCTTGCAGTAAGGATTCCGTGCGACACCGGAAGGGTGTCCTGGCTCTGGCTCACATACGCTCAGGGTGTACGTTATCTCCTGCACTTCCCAGTGCTTCGACTCATAGTAGCTTGTGCAGCAACCGTCTGTCTTGGCATCCTAAGGGTGTCTTGGCACAATCCAGTTGGCATACGCAGGGTTACTATCTAGTCTCGTTAAGGGCGATTCCTATTCTGGTTACTTCAGCTTTGGCAGTAGCATTCCTCCTAGCCCACGGTGGTGGTATTGGCTCAGCTCAGTGCAATAGGGGTGCTCCCTGTTTCTACCTAGAGAGTGATTCAGTGTAGACACTTTACTCCTTTCTCTACTTTCAGAGACTGTTATCCAGAGACTGTTATCATATCCTGGGCGTTGGCCAATCTAAGACTGAGTTACTCCAGCTGCTCCTGTTAACCCTTTGTGGTTATTCCCAGTCTATATTTGTATATATATTCCTAGCTTGTATTGCACTTACTTTGTCTGTATTTGTCTATACTGTTTTTACCTGTGCTGGCCCCTAGGGGCACTGTTTATCATCCTGATTCAATAAAACTGTGTTTTTACTTCATACCCTGGTCTGAGTGTCAGAAAACCGTAACAGTGCCTCTTTGTTTGGGCCTGAGCTTAAATACCTAATTAGTGAGGCCACAGGGGGTAAGAGTACCTTGCTGCCCTTAGTGCCTAGGAGGAAGCCTCCAGCAAAGTGGAATCAACATTTTCGTCCCTTTCAGGCTGAGGCATGCACTGTGAACCAGATGGTTCCCCAGGCTGCGTGTTCCTCCTCCAAGCCCAAATAACAATGGAGGGCCAAGCAGTCCTCCACCAAGCCCAGGGCTTCCAAACCTTCTTCGGCATGACTCGCCGAACCCTGGTCTGCATGTTCCAATGGGTGGTCATTTGCTCCACTTCCTCAGTGTCTGGACAGACACCATGGTGGAACCTTGGGTTTTGCATGTTTCCCCAATCAGGCTCTTTCTTTCTCGCACTCCTCAGGGAGCGGAGAAGCTCCGTCTGTTCCACAGTGCCATCCAGACCCTTTTGGACAAAGAGGTTCTGTAACCAGTTCCAGTACCGGAAATAGGTTCAGGTTTTTACTCCAAACTGTTTGTGGTTTCCAAGAAAGATGGCAGGTGTCGTCCAATTTTTGACCTCAAGGACCTCAATTCCTTTGTGATCAATGCTCACTATCACCAGGAGTCCCTGAGGATGGTGATCGCGGCCATGTCTCCTGGGGAATTTCTCACTTCTCTGGATCTTCAGTATGCATACCTGCATATTACCATTCATCCAGAGAACCAGCAGTACCTCAAGTTTGCTTCTGACTAAGGGCATTTTCAGTTTTCTGCTCTTCCCTTTGGTCTGACTACAGCTCCAAAGGTCTTCAATACCGTCCTGGGTGCATTAGTGGCTGTCCTCCACTGGAACGGCATCAGAGTCACTCCATACATGGATGACTTGCTTCTAAAGGCCCCCTCTTCAGAACTCCTTCATCAGCAGGACAAGGACTGCATTCATGCACTGACCCATCACAGATGGATCCTCAACATGGACAAACCGGACCTTGTACCATCTCAGAGACTAGTCTTCCTGGGTCTCCTCTTTGACACCAAACAGGGTATGGTGTTTCTCACGGACGAGGTGGCTCACCAGATCGTCCACAAAGTGTCTGTTGTTCTGGCTCACGATGCAGTTCCGGCCAAGAAGCTGCCCTCCCTAGTGGGGAAGTTAATTTCTACCATAGAAGTGGTCCGTTTGCCATGGCTGACACCAGAGAACAACCACCAGATCTATTGAAGATGTCGGTGTCTCTTTGCCTTCATGTGGAGCTGAGTCTGTCCTGGTGGCTCAACCTCTCTAATCTGCTGAAGGGCAGTCCCTTCCTAATATCCTTCTGGACTGCCGTGATGACGGATGCCAGCCTCTCTGGCTGGGGAGTGGTCCTGGGTCACAGCAATGCCCAGGGTCAGTGGTCTCTGGATGAATCTCTCCTTCCCATCACTGTGTTGGAGCTTCGGGCTATATTTCATGCTCTTTGCCACCGGAAGCACCACCTGGAGGATGCCCAGTCAAGTCCAGTCTGACAATGCCATGGCCGTGGCTTACATGAATTAATATGAATATGTTTATTTATATAGTGCCACAAGTGTATGCAGTGCTTTTCAACAAGCAAGGCAGTACAAGAAGTCTCTCAGCTTGGTTGGAGGTCAAAGCTATTTTACACTGGGCAGAAGAACATGTTCCTACCATATCTGCAGTTCATATACTTGGTGTGGACAATGTGCTGGCAGTCTTACTGAGTCGACACACAATGGACAGCGGAGAGTGGGAACTGAATCAGGAAGCGTTCAACCTCATTGTTCAGAAGTGGGAACTTTCTTGCATTGATCTGATGGCGACAAGGCACAATTGAAAGGTTTAGTTGCTCTGATCTTGCTGGTGGGACCCTCTAGCTCTAGCAGTGGATGCCATGTTGATCCCATGGCAATTTCATCCCATTTCCATGCTACACAGGGTGTTGCAGAAACTGTGTCTGGAGGGCTCTCCAGTTGTTCTGATTGCTCTGTACTGGCCTTGTCAAGCTTGGTTTTCGGAGTTCCTAGATCTCTCTGTGGCAGATCTTCTTCTGCAGGGGTACCTGTCGAAGGAGGTGAACCATCTGGGTTTGACGGCATGAAAATTGAATCCTCAATATTGAAGAAGAAGGGTTTTTCTTCGGGTTTGGTGGCCACTATGCTTAGTGCTCGCAAACTTGTGTTCTCTAAGGCGTACCACAGAGTCTGGTCTTCCTTCCTCTCCTGGTGCGCCGATAAGGATCTCTCCCAGGAATTTGATCTACTAACAGTCCTGTCCTTCCTACAGGATGGTGTGGACAAGGGCCTCCACTTGAGTTCCCTTAAGGTTTAGACTTCTGCTCTCTCTGTTTTCTTTCAGAGACGCACAGCTAACCTTCCAGACATCAAGGTGTTCTTTCAGGGCGTCGCTCATACGCGCCCTGCTTTTCGACATCCTGCTCCTCAGTGGGATCTTAACTTGGTCTTGGGCGTCCTTCAGCACCCTCCATTTGAGTCATTGGCTACTATTCCTCTGCGTATGCTGACTTGGAAAATGGCCTTTCTCCTGGTGATTATGTCTGTTTGCTGTGTTGCGCAGTTGCATGCCCTGCCTTGTAAACCACCCTTTTTGGTGTTTCACAAAGACAAGGTGGTTCTTTGAACTTCTCAGGAGTTTCTCCCAAAGGTGGTCTTTGAATTCCACAATAATCAGGAAAGTGTGGTGCCCTCTTTCTGTCCTGACCCTACATCCCACAAGGAGAGGGATCTTCACTTGTGGATGTGGTCTGATGTCTCAAGTTCTATGTGCACTGCACTGAGTCTATTTGCCAGTCTGATGCCCTGTTCATAATTCCTGAGGGTCCCAGGGCAGGGAGACTGACATCCAAGGTGACCATAGCGTCTTGGATTAAGTCTACTATTCATAAGGCTTATAAACTGCGGAAGAAGCCTGTTCCATTTAGGGTTTTGGCTCATTCCACTAGATCCATTGGGGCATCTTGGGTTTACAAGAATCAAGCCTCAGCTGATCAGTTGTACAAGGCTGCCACTTGGTGGTCTGTGCACACCTTCTCTAAACACTACCGCATTGATGTGCTGGCATCTGTTGATGCTAGCTTTGGAAGGAAATTCCTGGAGGCAGTCTTGCCTGTCTAGGTTCTCCTTTCGTCTCTTCAGTACTTCCTCACTTTTGAGCCCAGCTGGCTCTAGTTCTGTGTGCTGTGCTACAGTTCTTGGTGTGTTTGTACCCCAGTTTTGTGTCCGTTGACACTTTGTTGTTATTGTTGGGCTTTCTATGATCTTATGGTTCATATATGCTCTGGTGACTTTGGGGGCCCTGCGCCTGGTCCACCTCTGGGAAACTTAATGGTTGGACATCCCAACGTTACTATATATATATATATATATATATATATATATATATTGGACGACAGAGAAAAGAGGATTTTAGTTTTACCAGTTAAATCCTTTTCTCTTAGTCCATATAGGTTACTGGTTTCCCACCCTGTCAAGGGACCATGCTTGGCTCAGCTGTGACTGAACATGGGAGTCCTTTCTGGTTCATGCTCACAGGAGTCTTCTTTTCCCTTCTTACTACTTAGTCACTAGTTAGTGTCTCAAATCTTCCTGGAGGGGAGTGGCTAGATGCAGTTAAGGAGAGGAGGTAGGCTCCACCCAGTATTCTCTTCAAGAATTGTTCCTGCCTACTTAAAGGGGCGGTCGCCTACTCAAAGTTACCAGTAACCTATATGGACTAAGAGAAAAGGATTTAACAGGCAAAACTAAAATCCTCTTTTATCGCAGAAAAAACACTTTCAATAAAGCGATTAAAATCTTCACCCTTTTCTCCTATTGCCGAATATTTTTTGCTGTTTTTTTCAATAGCTAGAAACTTTTCACCCCTTTCATTACATGTTTTTCACTTTTTCTTTTTAAACAACGTGATGTTTTCCAGGAATTGAAACACAATACAAGCAGCTACAGAGAGAGGGTGCTAGGCTTTTGTGCTGTGAGTTTTATAGCAAAATTGAGGCAGGAGATGCTCATAGTGACTGCTATAACTATGAGTAACTGGAATAATAATAAAAGGAGGAGCTGGAAGGACTGTTATGCATCCAGTGAGTTTGAGGAGGAGGAAGTGACCACTACCAGCATTAAACGGTCTGGATGCCCTGGTACCCCAGACCCAGTGACAGCCAGTTCCCCTACATCACCCCTAGAGATTTTGGGGAAATTTGTGTCACTGGCAGAGGAAGAAGAGGCTAGTAGTATTAGCAGGACAGGTCAGCTACATGTGTCTGCTGCCAGTGCTGCACCTGCCAGGGTGTCTTGTGATTCTCAGGATGGGGGGAAGGAGGAGATGATGCCAAGTGTAACAGAAGCAGACCCTAAGTCATACTCGCCATTCCGAAGCATTCCTGCCACTACTACTATTACTTAGAATATTCAGCATCTACAGAGTGTTAGGAGTGAGGGAGGAGGGTGATCATAATACTAGTGAGGAGGAAGACTCAGGGACTAAAATTGAAGTTGTTGGTGTTAGTAGAAGTAACAGTGTTGGTGAAGCAGCTGGTGGGACTAGCATCACAGTAGATCCTCCTACTGATGCTGAGGTGGTAGTCCCTTTACCCCCACGGCATTGTCCAGATGGATCATGATCCTGGACAAGGCAGAACTGATGCCTAGCAGCAATAATACCACCACCACCATGAGCACAGATCAGCTGCCTGTGCCTGATGCTAGTGCTGACAGTCTGCCTTCATCTGAACAAGGTATAGCAAGTGTGGCAGTAGTAGACCCTCTGTCACATTTCTCATCACCTCTTCCAACTGGTGAGACATCTGTCATAGAGCAGCAGCAGCAGGGAGGAACTGGTGGTGGTAATGAAGATGGTGGAAGAGAAATGAAGGCCTTTTTAGCCCAAACTGAGAAGGAGTAGTAGGCAGTGATGGGAATGGGCATCACCATCACCGGCAGTGAGATTGTGGAATTGGCAGGGTTTGCTGCTCCTGTAATTCCTGCTACTGCTGCTGAGTTGCATGGACAGCAGGATGCAGAGGAGCAAGCTAGTGTATCACCGAGCAGTGTGGACACAGTGGGAATGGGGTCCAGTTATGCGGGACTAGGTTCCACTTGCCAGTAGCAATAATCCTGGTCCTAGCAGCAGTTTTGATTCTGAGGCAGTAGCAGTAACGGCAGCAACATCATCCTCTGCACCAGCCAGTGAAGGGGAATGTGGAGGAGAAGAAGAAAGAGGCCATTCTTCTTCCCCTTTCTCCTCCCACCTGAAGTCCTGGATGTGGGACTATTATTCTGTTGGAGCAGGCACATTGCAGATATCAGCGATGGCATTTTGTATAACTTGTGATAAATTAGTGAAAAGAGGAAAGGAGGGAATACACCTTGGCACAACTGCCCTGATACACAGACACCATGGCATTTGTGTGAAACATGTTAAAGTCAAACACTCAGCAAAGAAATCAGGCACTGCTGTTGCTGTACCCCCTGATTTTCCCCAAAGGCAAAAAGAGGCGAGGTGGAAATAAAAGAGGAGGAAGAACAGAGAACCCCAGCAAGAGCCTGGAAGTTTGATTGTGAGCCAAACACCTGGCTCTCCATCTCCTTCTTGCTCTAGGGTCCGGACATAGGAAGATCATATAACTGCATCTTCTGGTGATCCACTTGTTCACCTTTACCTCCCCCACCAGTTGATAGCTATTCAGAAGATGCCACGATGTGGCAGTTCATGTCCACCCATTGCACACTGTGTGGTGCACTGACCACACATGGCAGTGTGGTGGAGGATAATCGTAAGCAGGGCATCAAGCTGTATCTGAGGAGATTCCATCCCACATAATATGCTAAGCTAATGGCATGGAGGGTTCATCATTATTAAACTGCAAGTTGTCATGTGGACAAGAGACATATTGATAGTAGCAGTTCTTGGTTTTTGGTGGGATGATTTCACATTGGGGACCCTAAGCGTCATAGTGTTTTGTACAGTTATGCCAGGTGTTTGATGTGTGTCCAGATGTGCCCATTGTTCCCTTATTTACCACACACACTGTGCACATTGCAGTTTATGATGAGAGGCACAGTTCCTTCTCTCAAGGGAAAAAATTATATTCTAACAACACACCCATGACTCAGGCGCATCACTGAAGCTAGTAGTGGAAAGTAGAACATGATCCTCCATCATCTATGTTACTGCTGTTGTTGATTCCATTCCCTCTGAGCTGCCTAATCATCCTGATGCTTAAACAACTCGGCAGCTGCAAGAACAGCAATCACAAATTCCTCAATAACACCAGGGCTGGCACTAGGCCAGTAGAGAATTATTTTTTCTCCTGGCTTCCTCTTCATAAAAAAAAAAAAAAAAAAACAGAGGCCTACAAAAAAAAAATTTTTGGATGCTTGTTTCTAACAAGCCTAAGTCCTACAATTCACTGATTCCTCAGGGCTTGTGACGCTTACAAATTAAAGTCATAAAAATCAATGTTTACTCAGAGCTTGGCCTTAATATGTCTATGTACTACAAATCAATGTTTCCTCCTGGCTTGGACCTAACACAAGTTTAAGTCCTACAACAAATCAGGGTTTCCTTAGGGCGTGTGCCAAACAAGTCTAAGTCCTTCAAATCAATGTTTCCTCAAAGCTTGGGCCTAATACAAGTATAAGTCTTACAACTAGTCAATGTTTCCTCAATACTTGTGCCTCTGACAATAAGTCCTTCAAAGCATTCTCTATAAAATACTCTGTTCCATCAAGTATCAGTCTGCTATAGTCACAGCTTACGTCTGGGTTTCCCTGTCTCTGTTACATTACATACTAATTTCTTTTTTTATTTGTAATTGTATTTATTTTTTTTATTAACTGCACCCCCAATGTTAAGAGATTTATGACATTTGATGAGGTGCAAGTGAAGGAATTGTTAACTTCATTGTGTTGCTGTCTATTTGGCATTTTATCTTTGCGGTGCATAGAATGTATGATCAGATCTTTTCACTCATCAGGGGTGGTTTTGTTCACATTTCTTTAACTTCTGGGGTTGTCTGTATGACATAAATGGTGGATCTGTAAAAATGGCTTTTAATCTCGTCTCCATGAAGGGTGTTGCAATTGTCCTTAGGGCTTCCAGTTAGGTATTGTATGTCAAACCATAAGGTACTTTGTTATTCTACACCCTTGGTCTGTATTCGAGATGTGTCTGTTGAACACATAAATTATCTTGATACCACAATCTATTTTAAATTATACTGACATCCCTGTATCACAAATCCACGTACAGACTCTCATACCACATATATGACAGTTTTCACTCCAAATATATTGATCTCACCTACATGCCCTACAATACAACCACATCTGTTAAGACAGTACAGACAGGAACCATCATCTCCATCCTCTAAGGAAGGGATTCAGAAATAAGGTGTATAACTTCAAAATAATAGGCAAGCCTATATATGTGTATAATTTAATATTTATTATAGTTTGATTAATAGCAGTGCTGATAGTCTTTAACTTTTTAAGTTTTTAGATTTGTTGCTCTATATGAGTATAGGTGTGGGTCTACTGCATAGGCTTTTCCATTTTGTTTGATGTGTCATTTTGTGTGCATACGGTATCATTATCTATACTCTGCAATGACATGCTTATTACCATTTTAAGAAGCAGTCTTGTTTCTCATTTGTTTTAATTGGAGACCCCAAACTGGTAGAGTCTGTTTGAGCATATGCATGCTAAATAAGTGTGCTCTCCTTGACATATTTTTTTTAGTAATTATTTTGATAGGTGTGAACTGAAAGCTCGATAGGTTTTCATGGTACTACAGATTTTAAAGCTCAGCACAGTGAACCTATGTGTGACCACACAACATTTTCTGTCTCAGAAACAAAAGGGTTAACACGATGAGAAGTAGGTATCCTGCTATCTTATAGACAAGTTCAGTGTAAAGCAATGAATATCAAGTAAAGGTAATAAAACTTAAATGTTTATTAATTATATTTAAAACCAAAACATGCTTTCCCCTTTAAAGTGTGGGTTAAAAATTAAAAACAACAATACCGCTGTTATGTATTTAAACTCACTGCTGACAAGCAAATCAATTCATATGTAGGGATTTTAACTAATGAATTATATCAACTGATTTTAAAGGGGCAGTTGCCTAAAATCTGAGTGTCAGAACTCCTGTAATAGCACCATGAAGACTACTTGAGTTAATATAGAACCTATTAATCACAATTGTAAAGTAGCCCATTGGTTCCATAGAATAACATAGGAACTGGAAAAGTGATATCAGTGCAGAAGTCTTCTTCACTTTATCACCTCTTTATATCAGCTTAGTCCATAACCCCTTTTTATCGATATACTAATGTGATCCACTCATTATTTCCATATCAGATGAACTTACCCTGATTAGTAATTAATGTGTTCCAGTATCAATCACATTTTATCATATTTGTTTTGTATATAAGCTGTAGAAAATTGTTTTGCAACAATTTGTAGGAGCCAAATTAAACTCATGACATTTATAATACACAATATTAAACTGTTACAAAGAAAAGGACTATGCAAAAAGTAACACAGAAAAGGGGTTTAATCATTGAAGAATTGATAAGAAGCCTATTACGATGAAGCTTGAGCAGGTAGTGCATTTTCTAAAGCCCGCGTAAGTGTTCCACATTCTAGGTCTAGTTTAAATTTTCCAGAATCAGAGCATTAACTTGATGTGTACAGCAACAATAAGTATAACATTAATTAATATTCACAGCATGGCCCAATGCTTTTCAGCAATCAACCAGATTCATCAGGGGCTTATAGTAAAAAGGACCATCACCAGCTAATTGATACTGAAAGAAAAAAGGTGTTTCTGTATGTTGAAGCTAACAACATGTTGCCAGGCAACCTCTGAAACAGTATATTATGCGATAAGCCATTGGCGGCAAGGCTCATATTAATTCATGACAATGCACCAAAATGGAAAATATTAAATTGGTATTACCATCATATTCTTAACCCCTTAAGGACCAGCGGTCCCGGGGTGTGTGGTCCTTTAAGGACTAAATAGGGAAGTTTGACGTGCCACCCCACGTGACTGATCACGTGTGCCGGCATGCCGAACGAGGGACTGAAAGAGATCTCTCCGGTCTTGGAGAGATCAACTTCAGTCTCTGGTATTACGTGACGTACCTGGACCAGCGTGACATTCCGGGTACGTCAACGGTCCTTAAGGGGTTAACAATGAGAAATAATATAGTTCAGTACTGAAGGCATGATGTTATTGATGCTCTGCAGTGATCAGGGATAATAATACATGAAAAGCAGTAAAACTTTTCGACTAACTGAGATTACATTATAATCTCATAAAGCTAAGGGCTCGATTTAAAGGCAGCCGTTAGCAAAAAAAATCACTAACGGGTGCGTTAAGTGTCATGTTGCAATTCAAAGATCCGTCTAAACAACAGCTAACGGCAGTTGCAGAATCCTAACGGCCGATACACCTACGTGCATTTAGACGCATGGAACAACATACCCCAGAGCTATTCAAAGGCTTGCGGTACTGATAACGGCTGAAAAAAAGACACACCTAACGGCTAAAAGTTAAGACCCACTTTTCTCACACGTTAGACACTTAACGGCCAAAACAAAACACCCGTTACAGAGGAAAACACACAAAATGCTTACCGCACAACCATGTAAATGGGAAAATTAACTCGTGCAATGCCAAAACAACACAAAAACATGCACACACAACACAAATCACTACACACACAACAACAACCAACACCACAGGGACAACGACACACAAAAAAACAACAACACAGCATGGCACGGAACAATGGGGGTTATCACACAAAGCGGACACCTGCAAATACAAGCTCACCTGGGCAACATCAACACGCGACCTGCACCCCACAGATGCACACCTGCAAATGGCACACACAGAACAAGCACAACACACCACATCTTATAACACACACACACCTGCTAACACTTACCTGGACAAAAACAACTCACCATTGGTCAGCACTCACCTCATCAACACACCTACACAACGCCCTAGCAAGTACTTAAAGGGACAACTCAACACACTCACTTGTGGCTTGTTTTCCACTCAGGGAGGGAGAGAGAGAGAGAGAGAGAGATAGAGAGAGATAGAGAGAGATAGAGAGAGACAGATAGAGACAGATAGAGAGAGCAAACAGTATGTTGGGTTACATATTGTTGCGAAGGCTGCGGAGAAGGCGTGCAAGGGAGAGAGCTGGGGAACATCAGCAACCTGTTGCAAGTGAGGAGGCTCTGGCTCAGCAGCCACACAGTAGCCCATCCCCACCCGGAGGACACCTGCCTGCAGATGCATAGCTGCAGCAACAGGATGCTCCCCAGCTGCCACAGGGACCCCTGCAGCAGCCCAGGATGCATAGACGACCACCAAGGCCCAGGGTATACCGTCCAAGGGTCACTCTCTTTGGAATGACCGATGACGAGGTTATTGATCGCTACAGGTTGAGGCCACACAGCATCATAGCCCTGTATGAGGTTATCAAGGAGCAGGTGGATCCCATATGCACCCATAACCATGCTCTAACTGGCCTTCAAAAACTCCTGTGTGCCATACACTTCATGGCAAGTGGCGCCTTTCAGTCGACAGAGGGTTACGCATCTGGCATGTCCCAGGCCACATTCTCCAGGGTGCTGGCCCAGGTCTTGCCAGCCCTCAAAGCCAAGGCCAGTACCTACATACATTTCCCCATCACCGATATGGAGTGGACACATCTGAAGCAGGGCTTCTATGCAAGGGGAGGCATGCCCAGGGTCATGGGTGCAATAGATTGCACCCATGTCCGTATCAAAGCACCAGCACGTCAGGGACATATGTTCCTGAACCGCAAAAACTTCCACTCCATGAATGTGCAGATGGTGTGTGACAGCAACCTGGCCATAATGAATGTCTGTGCGAAATTTCCCGGGAGCTGTCACGATTCACATATACTCAGAAATTCATCTGTGCAGAGGGATTTCGAAAATGGGACCTATACAGGCGGATGGCTTCTGGGTGAGTTAACAGCACCAAATGACACCACATACACATGTGCTAGTACGTTCACCACAGAAAACAACATTTACACAATATGTGCTCCTTGTCACACCATGTCACTCACTTTCCACAGGTGATGTTGGCTATGGATGCAAGCCATGGCTCCTCACCCCAGTCGCCAATCCCCAAAACGATGCCCAGGAACGATATAACCAGGCTCATGCCAGAACACGGAATGCCATTGAGCGGACCTTCGGCCTCCTCAAGTCCCGATTCCGATTTCTGGACCACTCGGGGGGAGCATTGCAGTATGCACCAGGCAAGGTCTGCGACATCATCGTGGCATGTGCCATCCTACATAATATCGCGGTGGACACCAGAATCATCGACGATGTCCATCCCCCACCCAGACCTGAAGACCCTGTGGATATCGTTGAGTGTGAGGAAACCCCAACAGGGATGCAGACAAGGGACAGATTGATCAGGGATCACTTCTGCTGTGAGTATAATACATGTATGCACACAATCCATGCATACACACCCACCACAACACACATGTTCTGTTTCACCCCACAGGATCAGTGACACAGCCCTGACACTGGCTGCAGTATGGACCACCAGCATCAACTATTCCGTGGACCAGTCAGATTGGGCCTAGAGATTCCGAATACATCTGACAACCTGTCGTCCATGTTGATACTGCTACCTCAAGGATATCATGCATGCCCCCCCTGGAAACCAAGGTACAACACTTTAACCTTGTTCAGCATATCCCACAGCTCCCTAGGCACCAACTAAAGTGTTCTGCTAGGATCAGACCCATAGCAACCATGGTACCCCTGTAGCAAGGGAGTCTCATCCAAGCCAATGCATCGGATAGAACTCTGTCATATAAGGGGTTCAGGGGGCATTCGTGGGGACATGGGACCAGTAGCTTGCTACAGTTGAAGAAAGCAGCAGAGGGGTGGATCGACAGTAATAGTGTGTTACACAACATGGAGCTCATGAAATGTGGATCACATCTCCATGGACACCATGCTGCCCTGTGTGTGTGAGTGTGCAGTGATATGTGCCCCAGAAAGAAATACACACATTAACAAATATGTCCTACTAGCTCCATGAACCAAACATATTTGGCCTGTCTCTGACAGTGGCAGCCCAAATATATTGTTGTCAGGAAGCTATTAGGACATATTTGTTGATGTGTGTAACCATGTCAGGGGCAAATATCCCTAAGGATGGTTAACATCCCCTTAGTTCCCCCCATGATGGTTCATAGACCAGTACACAACACATTACAAAGCAGTGGTTTGTGTAGACTTATGTAACGGGAAAGATTAAGAGGATCATGATGTTGTAGCTGTTGCATGACGATCACTTCGAGGGTGATGTTCCAAATCCTGTCCTCTTGTCCCACAGGCATCCATAGCACGATCCATCCTTGAACAGAGGAGTTTCCATATGACTGGACTGAAGTCTGGACAACACTTCCATGAAGCTCACCCCTTGGCGTTCCAAGTGATTGTGTTGGTGATGCAATGTTTGACCTGATGTTCACAGCAACCTCTACTGGAACATTCACATATGGACACAAATTTATGTGTGTACTAACATCCAGGTGTCAGACCTGTACAGTAAGACTGCTCATACACAGATGCCAAACGATGTAGACAACACATGAGCAGTTCACTAGCATTTCTAATGTATTCATATTTAGTTCAGATGTACCTTTTTGTGCTCATACAAGTGTTTAATGCATATTGGCTAAATACACAAGAAACATCACTACTCAATCCGTGTCTGTATGAATGAATGTTGGATCAAACACCTGTCAATGTGGAACCGTACCCAAGGCTAGAGTATCCCTCATACAAAGGAAGGCATGATTTACATCACAGGAGTCCACTAGTTGCCTGACCATGAGTGGACTTTGTGATGTATACATGCAATGACATGATGGCAGTGATACACTGATGTGTGTTGTGAGTGATTAGCTGGTGATACAGGGGACACACTTCCACTGTGATGTGATGTCCATGGTTTGTGTGTTGCTCAATATAATCAATGTCCTGAGATTGCTGTAGGTTGTCATATCTCAGTACATGGGCTACATCAACAAAAACAACCATGTGGACAAGTGTTATCACTGGTGAAGTGTGTTATAACCTTAGTTAAACAACAACACAACTTAAAGGGATAGTAAACCCTGAAAATAAGTTTATTTCACATTGTAGCCCTTTAAAAAACATGAAAAATTATATCAGTCTTATCTACCAAACATATATGATTTGGGAGATAAGACTTATATCATTTTACATGTTTTTTTAAGGGCTACAATATAGAATGAACTTATTTTCAAGGTTTACTATCCCTTTAATACATAAGCCAATGCTCAGCCTAAGGTTCCAATGTGCGTGCTACACAATGAAATCTTAGGAAGATCATTGGGTTATGCCGTAAGTTAGGCTGTGATTCAAACTCCTGTTGTGCAACTGACTTGCTGGAGAACACAATGCTCACCCTAGGATCACAATGTGTAACACACACATTGAGATCCTAGGGTGTACATTGTGTTCCCGAGTATGTCAGCTGCACAATAGAATTTTGATTTAAAGACCATATTGATGCATGTTCAATCTGTCCTGCTTGTTATTTCCCTGCTAAGTCGCATAGCTTTTAGTTTGGTTTTCCCCTCAAACACAACAATTGATGCAGACGAATGTTCAGTGTTGCACCAGTTGTTGTGCTAAGGGGTATGTTCTGATCAAATCTGACACACATCATGGCCATGTAACACTGTTGTGTTATATGGCTACAGGGATGGGTTGCCAGGTGAATTTGGACAACGGTGTGGGTGTGTGTGAACCCATGTTGTAACATCACACAAACATTTCCCCCAGGCAGGAGTTGAATTCACTGCATTGTTTGGCAATGCATTGGAGACAACCCTGCCACCCAATCTATAAGTGAATACACAGCAGATCAGACAGGATTCAAAAGCACAATTTTCATTTATTGAGGGGGCAGATGACAGGTTGGGCCTTTCATTTCTTTTTTTTGGGGGGGGGGCCTTAGACTTGGTGCCAGAGGTGGATGCCCTGGCTGATTGCCTTGTCACCCTCTGTCCCCTAGGTGTGGCTTCTGGGGTAACACTGGAAGGGGTGGTGGGTGCAGTGGACCCCTCTGTGGAACGCAGGTTCTCCCTCTCCATCCTCAGGTTCTCCCTGCGGTTAATCTCTCGCAACTCCACGAGCACCTGTGCAAACATGTCCATCATCCCCGTATGTATCTGGTGGAGTTGTGTGTTCCCCCTGGCAACCTCTGACTCCAGAGCTTGGATTCTGGTCTCCAACCTGTTCGTGTTCCTCCGGGATTCCCTCCGGTTCCTCGTGAGGTTGTCGTTGGTGGCGTGGGTTGCCCGGAGCTGTCCTCTTTGAAGGGCCATGCACTCAGCCTCCCGTTCTGGGGTGCGTTGACTGCTGGAGATGGGAGTGGCCGGTGACACATGTGCTGTTTCCCCAGCTTCAGCTGTCTCCTCAGCCTCTGTTTCCTCAGCTTCAGCTGTCTCCTCAGCCTCAGTTTCCCCAGCTTCAGCTGTCTCCTCAGCCTCTGTTTCCCCAGCTTCAGCTGTCTCCTCAGCTTCTGCTTCCACAGGTTCAGCTGTCTCCTCAGCCTCTATCTCCCCAGCCTCTGCTGTCTCCTCTGCTGGTACTGGGTGTGCTGTGGCTGCTACTGCTGTTTGTGTTGGTGGAGTGGCTTGCACAGACGGTGTGTGGGTGCCCACCACATCAAGGGACCCACTGCTGCCCACTGATGTCTGTGCTGGTTGAGGTGGTGGGGTGAACAAGTCCCTTGGCTCAGGGCGCTGGGGCTCCCCAATCAGGCCCAGGTGTTGGTAGTCAAGTGGCCAAGGGTCATACCTTGGCCAGTGGTAGGTGCTTGGCCCCCACCTGGGATCATACCTGGGGCCATGCTGGGGAGCCATCCAGGAGGGTAGATCCATCTCGGTGGAATATGGCCCATATTGGCTGGTGGCCACATTCCCGGGCAGCCATTGCCTCCCTGGTGGTGGTGGTGCTGCTGCTGGAGGGTAATAGCTCCCGGTGGTAGTGGGATGCATCCATCTCTCCCCCTGAATCCAGCCGCTGTACATTTGTCGAGCATCCTGTGGTGGGGCAGGCAGTTGAGAGGCAGGCAGTTGAGAAGCAGGCAGTTGAGAGGCAGCCAGTTGAGAGGCAGGCAGTTGAGAGGCAGCCAGCTGAGAGGCAGGCAGTTGAGAGGCAGGCAGTTGAGAAGCAGGCAGTTGAGAGGCAGCCAGTTGAGAGGCAGCCAGTTGAGAAGCAGGCAGTTGAGAGGCAGGCAGTTGAGAAGCAGGGGCAGGCAGTTGAGAGGCAGGCAGTTGAGAGGCAGGCAGTGGTGATGCAGCCAGTTGGGGAGGAGGTGTGGTGGTTGTAGACGCTTCCCAGTGGCTAGTCCCCTCCTCTGTATCCTCCTCACTGGGTGGTGTGGTTGGCTCCTCCACGGGCTCCTGCTGCGATGGAGGCCCATAAGCTGTGTGGAGAATTGAGATTGTGTGATTAGTAAACGTAGCCATGATGGGATTAATGGGATACTAATACATGAAATGCAGAAAGGGAAATATATGTTTTGTGGTTTATCACCCTGAGTGAAAAAAGGGTACTCCCACTGCTGGAGGAGGTTTTTGTTCAAAAAGTCTCCCAGCTCAGAATAGAATTGCTTTGGTGCTATATCCCAGTGGCCTGAAGTTGTACATTGGCACTGTTGCTACATTATCCTATGAGAATTTATTGCGTCTGGACGTAAGCTGTCCATAGGATGGTCTAGCAACATCGCCATTTTAGAGTTCCAGGCCACTGTGATATTGCCGCTGGAGTAGTCAACTATGAGCTGTGCTACATTTTGAATGAAACGCCTTTCAGCAGTGGGAATACCCTTGTTTTGCTCGGGGGATGAACCCTGCAATATATTTTTCTTTTCACATGTTAGGTATTACTATCCCTTTAACGGAATAGCAATGGTTAATTTCACCATGATGTAATATTGTAGGCATTGTAAGAGATAGATGTGGATCGATGTTAGTCCTATCCCTCCAACCCACATGGTTAGACAGATATTGCTCTATTTGACAGTCATTTTGACATGTTTGACAGTCATTTCACCACACGGAGGCTCTTCAGCAGAGCCTAAATTGCCCCATTCAGAGATGTAAACTTAATTGGAATGGTGAACAGAGTGTGCTTGCAAACCTGGCACACTTTGTTGACCATCTCAAAGATGTCTCCATCTCTGAATGGGGCAATTTAGGCTCTGCTGAAGAGCCTCCGTGTGTTCTAATGACTGAAATCTCCAGCTGTCAAATAGAGCGATATCTGTCTAACCATGAGGGTTGGCGGGATAGGACTAACATGGATCCACATGTTGGTGAAATTAACAATTGCTATGCCATTACAGTTACATACAAGGAGAAATGGTCATATATGCACGTGGATGTGTACCTTTCATATGGATATGAATATATCCTTTCCAGATATGAAGCCAGAGATCATTTCAGTAGGTGTGATTGCCTTACTGGCTATATATGTGCACCCATCAAAATATACATTGGATTGATATGATGGATATGAACATACCTCGTATATCCCATCTACGTAGAGTGGGATATACTAGGTATGTGTATTTGGATGGTATCAATGTAAGTTAGTTTCTGATGGATGCACATATCTGGCCAGTAGGGCAATCACAGGCAGTGAGATGATCTCTGGGTTCACATCGTGTTGGGACATATTTTGAGCCATTTGAAAGGTACATATCTGACCATTTTCCTTTGTGTGCATATCTTTGTTTGAACAGATGTGCAGTGGGAATCAAGTGTTATTCAACCCTATCTTCTTAGCTGATCCCGTCCAATTCACAATTTTTCATTACTTGACAGGTGACTCTCTGGTTGTCAGGATCATATCCTATGCATTTCATTGTAGGGCATGGGATACCACCCTGGCAATCAGAGATTGATGAACTGGACAGGATCCTGTCCATGTCGTGTGTTCCAGTTGAATCCTGAAGGGCAACAATCACGCCAGTAGTGAGGGATATCTCTGATTGAGGCCTGTTTTTCTTTGAGTATGAGCCCATCCATCCTTCTGAGTGAGGCAACCGTACTCAATCCGAGATATCTATCATTCATGGCCTGTTGGTGACCAAGGTACAATGGTTGATATTTGGTTCCCATGTGTATCCTGCAAACAGTGTCTGGTGTACCATCCATCCATGGCATCAGCACCCCTGAGGATCCATGTGGGAATCAGATGTGAGATATGTCATTTGAAGTTAGAGTAAATGATTGCAGACACAACACCAAGGCCTACTTTTTCCCCCTTTAATTCTGGGGTATTGTTTGAGGCCTGTGTGTTGCACATACAAGCAGTTATTCTCAGTGCCACTGTGATGTGTGACCTGCTCCATCCTTTTTGTGATTCAGTAAGCGGTGTTGTTGACATGATGGAGTGTACATGATGCTGACTTCTCCAGTGATCTCATTTCCCCATTTCCAGTGTTTTCTATGGAGTGTATACGATGGGACCTTAGCAACTTGATTCATGTTATTGCATATTCTCCATAGGCTAACACTGGTATTGGTGAAATGAGGATGTGTAAGGGTGAATTTCTCTCCACCATGTGTTTGTCACCGCTTAGTGAATGTCCCCTGTGTAGCATGTGATCGTTGGCCTATTGACTTGATTGTTGTCTGGTTAACCCTTTGAGTCCCAGAGGGGTTGCCAAAGCATTGTTGATCGATGCATTGATGATCCCTCTAGCACTCGAGGGGTTAAGTGCTGACATCCCAGTGGGGACATGGGTGACATTGTGTGTGAACAGTGATGACAGTCGACATTTTGAACTGCATGGTTTGTGTATTGTGTGTGATGAGCACAGCGACAGGAGGGTTGAAGTAGGACTTGGACAGGTTTGTTCCAAGTTGGACCTTGATATTTGTCCTTGTGTTGTGTCCTGTTTTTAACCCTCAGGGTGCTGTGTTGGTGCAGTTGTGTGCATGAATGATGGGCATGTGTTGAGGTGTGACTGTGTGTGCAGCTGGTGTTGGTTGCTGTAGTGTGTTGTTCTGTAGTGTTGCACTTACCGGTAGTGTGGAGGCTCCTCTCATCCCCAGTGTCAGCTCCTCCAACAACCCCCTCGATCAGGGTTGGGGACATATTCTGGCGCACCATCTCCTCCCAGCCGCAGAAGGTGATAGGGACAGGTGGGCCACCTCCAGTGCCTCGGGCGTGCTTGGCGAGTTCGGAGAGCTTGTTCTTGACCACCCTCTGGCAGTCGCCCCATCGCTTTTTGATGGACTCCACGTCCCGTCTGCATGGAGCCACCGCGTTGACCCGGCTGCAGATCTGGTTCCAGGCTGCCTTCCTCCTCGCTGACAGGCCAGGGACCTTCGCTGTCGGGTGGAGAACACTCTGCCTCTCCAGGACAGCTTCCACAAGAGCCGTGTTCTCCTCCTCTGTATACTTTGGGTCTCTGATCCTGGCCTCGTCAGCTCCGGCATGGGATGACTCAGAGCCGGAGTGCCCTGCCTGGTCTGACCCTGACTGTGTGGGGTGCTCCCCAGCAACTACCCCTCGTCCCACTGCAGGTTCTGTCCCTGTCCTGCGTGTTCCTGCTCTTGTGGGCCGGGTCCCCCTCCGCCCTGCGGATCTCCCTCTCCCACCCCTGCTCTGCTGAGGGATCCCCTCCTGAGCTTCCTCCTCCTCCACTACTCTCCCCATCCCTCTGTCCTGTCCTCCTCTCCTCGCCATCATTCACCCAGTCACACCCAGGCACTCCCACAGGCCCTCACAGACACACTCGATCCAGTCACTCTCTGTCACACACTTTCACTCCCAGATTCACACTGTCAAAAATAAAAGTAAAATGTGTGAGGTGTTATAAAATAAAAGGACTATGTGTATGTATGTGTATGTGTTTGTGTTTGTATGTGTGTATGTAATATGTGCAAAGGTGTGCTATGTGTCGTATTCTGTGCAATGCTCTCCTCTCTCCAAACTCCAAAACTCCTCTACCTCCAATGAACGCTCCTGTCTCCCTCTCTCTAATCACTATCCTCCGCTCCTGGGTCCTGATATCTGGCTCTGAAGAACTCGATAACAGACAGTGTGTGACGGTTATTTTTGGGTATATATAGGTGTATTTGAAGTTATTTGATACATTGGGGCTTTGTGATTGGCTGTGTGTTTGAATTTGTTTTGGCATCAATCATGGTTGCTTGACAACGGCAGCCGTTATGTTAGATGTTGTTTTGAGCTCAGTTATCGTGTGATTTGGCCGCCCGTTGTGCATTAACATGAGCGACAACGGCTTTTGTGTTACGTGTTTTTGGTGTGCCTACGCTCGATAGCTATTCTTGTAGAGTAGCTATTGAATCTGCCGTAACTCCTGTATTATTTGCGACCGATGTGCCTTTTTCACTTAGCGGCTGGTTTAACGGTTGCCTTTAAATCTAGCCCTAATAGTCATCAGAATGATTATAGATAATTAATCAATATTTTGGATACTATAAACCGACTAGCAAATATATAAGGCATCTCCAGGGTGATGGATTCCTATGTTTTAATCCCTAATAAAAGGACTAAATTTAAATCCTTCATTAAGACCTTTTGGACTTTTCATGCATACGAGATAAATCCACTTTGCCTCATCACAGTCATTTATGGTTAATATCTTCTTTTCTTGATGAGTGTTGAAAACTTAGAGCCTCGATTCAAATGTTGCCAATGGCTGTTTTTTGCTGATGGCAGGCTGGATTCAAATGCAGGAGATAAATGTTACCTCCCATTTTATCACAAATTTTCCTATTGAAGTCCATGGAGAAACCTGGAGATAAAAGCAGAGAAAAAATTAGCACCTACATTTGAATCCAGACCGGCATTTTTTAGCACTGTGAACTATTAGTTACCAGTGCTGTGAAAAAGTGCTGGCAAAAATAAAGGCATCGGGTGATAAAGTAAGAGGTGTTTTCACCCATACCAAATAATGAAAACCCTGCAATTTCCAGTTCTATTGTCTGTGTTAGCCATGATCCAATAAGGGACCCACTTTATCAAAGGAAATTTAAGACCTAGTTCAAATAGCTGACACAGCAACTGAAAGGAAAAAAATTGAAAAAAAGTCCCCAGTGGATGTATTGATATGGAGCCCTAAGTCCCATATCAAAACATCCAAAGTACCTAAAAACTGTTCAGTGTTAGTAGAATTAACCCTATGAGTGCCAGTGGTGTATAATTACCCTGCCGGCACACATAGGGTTAACCCAACTATGTATCAAACCTAGATCACATAAAAAGTAACACTTACCATTAATCCTGGTCAACTACTTTCCCTGTTCTTTCTTCTCTTCTTTCTTCTCTTCTGTCTTACATCTTCTTTATTCTTGTCTATTAGCTTTAATATAAAAATAAATATAAGTATAATGTTTCATCAAATAACCTGCACTTATACATAGTTTAAGCCCCTGAGGGCCAGAGGGGTACACGTTGTGCACCTTTAAGGGGCTCAAAGGGTTAAAGATGTATTAGTGTGCGGGTGAATATGAACATGCCTCCAGTTATTAAAATGTTTCCAACTGTTTCCATATGTATAATAAATAAGTGTTGTGAAATGTTTGGAAAAATATACTTAGCTTGTTTATTATCTGTCTATGCTGCTGTGTATGACCGCAAATGCAGCGGAGACAGTGATGTGTGGCACAGACCCCCCCTTCCGTCCCTCACAGGCCGATGCCCGTTCCACACAGAGGGAATTTGAACAGAGACTGCCTTTATATATGTCCACTCTCTGTCCAATTCCCTCACAGCCATTGGCTGGGATGTGCTTATGCACTTCCCAGCCAGTCAGCTTTGAACAGCTGTGTTTGAAGCTGATTGGCTGGGAAGTGTGTAAGCACATCCCAGCCAATGACTATGAGGGAATTAGAACAGAGAATCCCCATATATAAAGGCAGTCTCTGTTCAGATCCCCTCGTTGTGGAACAAGCATCAGCCAGTGAGGGTCGGATGGAGGGGTCTGTGTCACACATCCATGCCTCTGCTGCCTCTGTGGCCGCACACAGTGGCGTAGACTGCTAAAAAAAGCTAAGTATATTTTTCGAAACATTTTGGAATACTTATTTTTACACATTTGAAAACAGTTGGAAACATTTTAATAACTGGAGGCATATCCACCCACACACTAATACATCTTTAACCCTTTGAGCTGAAGAGAGGTGCGCAAACGCATACCCCACTGGCTCTCAAGGAGTTAAACTATGTATAAGTGCGGGTTATTTGATGAAAAATTATACTTATTTTTCTTTTACAGCTAATAGACAAGAAGAAAAGAAAGAAGATACAAGACAGAAGAGAAGACAGAAGAGAAGAAAGAAGATACAAGACAGAAGA
The DNA here is from genome assembly GCA_037306005.1 of Rhinophrynus dorsalis. Classification (NCBI taxonomy): domain Eukaryota; kingdom Metazoa; phylum Chordata; class Amphibia; order Anura; family Rhinophrynidae; genus Rhinophrynus; species Rhinophrynus dorsalis. The sequence continues at coordinate 162,891,548 of CM074724.1, forward strand.
AAGAAGAGAGGATAGAAGGAGACGGACAGTGGATGACAGGTAAGTTTAAGACATATAAGTTAACAATCGGTGCTTGGCAGTATGTCAGGCACCAAAAATTAGCTTTTTTCCTTTTAAGTTCCCAATATTGCCTCTGTTTAGTGGAGTTTTGGTAACTTAAAGCACAAAATGGACATTTGGCCACAAGAACTTTTCTTTGGCATAAAAGGGACACATACGTGTAGAAGCATGGACGTGGATATTCTATGATAATTCTACAGGACTGGACATAATTGTCTACGTAAGACATCATAGATGGCCACCAAAAAATTACTAGACACAAGGTCAATGCCGGCCCAAGACATTGTGCTGCCTGGGTCCAAGGATGAAATGCTGCCTCCCCCAAACCATGCCCACCAAAACATGTCCACATCCATTATGTGATATTTTAGAACTGTCTATTTTTTACAATTGCAGTAGTGTTAGTACACCACTTTAACACTTTCATAACCAGGGATGTCTGTACCTGTGCAGGGGAGAAACAAAGCAAATTCCTCATATAATTGACAAGCAGGTGTTGGGTCAAACTAAATATCAGATATGTTCTTACACTTGGTTGGTGTCGACAGACATATTGTAAATCAGAGTACATGTTTACAGCCCTCATGTCTATAGACACAAGACCCCAGCATCATATTTACTGGCTGAAATAATTTCAGCCAGTAAATATTATGGTGGGGCCTTGTGTCCATAGGCAGGACCTATCTTCCTCATCAGTGTTTGGCTGGGAGGTTAGGTTACTCGAGGGAATGATCTGTGCCCTGTGTAACCCCACCTCTTAGCCAGTGGAAGCATGGGAAAAAATTAAAGTAGTATTGGTTTTTAGTCCATATAAAAGCAAATCACATTTTTCTCTACACAGTGGCCTGGACAATGGCCTAGGGGGGCTAAAAGGGGTTTTGTGGGTTATTAGGTATTTTTGTTCTTCGAATTTTTAACCATGGACTGTAGTGGAGGACCAGGACATCACAGACACAGCTTGGACCTCAAACATCCAAAGTGTTAATGATCATAGGGGGAAGGGGTGAATTAATAGGGGCCTCTGGGAATCGTTCCTTGGATTTTTTTTTCTTTTTCAAGGGATAGTAATACTTCGTTTTAACTTTATTTTATTTTGTAGGCATTAAAAAACATGAAGAATGATATAAGTCTTATCTCTCAAACCTTTATGGTTTATGAGATATTCACAAGCAAAGTTCCCCTCCCCGCCCCTTTTTCCTAGTGTAAGCCATCTCTTCTCAAATGTGAGTCTGGTTGTATGACAGGACAGATAACAGAAGGGGACAATTTTCTTTGTATGAAAACAATGAAAGCCCTTCCCCCCTTGACAAGTGTTTCAGCTTTTTCCATTATCTTAATTGAAGATTGTCCCTCTCTGCAGTCTACCTGGGCATCTCCCTTCTGATCTGGTTGAACAGGGAGGGGAAACTTTGTTTGTGAATATCTCTTAAACCATAAAGGTTTCAGAGATAAGACTTATATCATTCTTCATGTTTTTTTAATGCCTACACAATAAAATAAAGTTAAAACGAAGTATTACTATCCCTTTAAATTAATATGGGCCTCTGGTCCCCAAATTCATGTTATATCATTTTTTTAAAATAACAATGGAACTAAGCAAGAGGGAGGAAGAGGTGGTGAAATACATTTGTCAAAGCAATAGTTCTCAATGCTTTTTGGTTCCAGTCACCCTACCATACAATATGAAATTTTCAGGGCACCCCTGGCATTTTATAGGGAATTTCACAAGGACCTGAAGAATAGTACAATACATAATTGTATAATTATTGGACATAGTAATTTCCATAAATATATATTAGAAAATAAACTAAGATTTTTTGTCAAATTCTTCATTGAAGAAGTGGGGCACTAGCTGATGTCCAACTCCACTAGTTGAGAATCACTAAGTTAAAGGGACAAAGGAGGCACTCAGAAGGGTAAGGGGGATTAGGAAGCATGTTGATTGACCTTGTAGGGAGCGGGGTTATTTGTTGATGGGATGTGGAAGGAGGGTGGTTTTGGGACTCAGTGTTTGGATGATATGTCCTCTTGTGTATGCTCAATAAATAATTGCATATGGGGTGTATAGACCCCATTATATTTTATTGTGTTTAAATTTGTTTACAAAAATATGGGATGAATGTACCCTATAGTTTTTCCCCACTGAGGGAGGGAATGACAGTGCCCTTTCTTTAACAAAAACAAATAAACAAACAAAGGAAAAAACAAACAATCTACATCTAAATGAGGTGAGGGAAATGTTATCCCCTACATTTTATCCCAATGATAGGACTAATAAGAGATAATAATAATAAAAGGGCTAATAAGAAGCCTAAGGCTCATGGTCTCTGCAGTGGAAGTTAGGGAGCAAAGCTTCAGTGTGAGGCTGGGGAGCAGAACCAGAAACCAGTGTACCTTTTTTGCAGTCAAAACCGTATTAAAAGTGCTGTCAGCAAAGCCATATATCCCACACACGGTGGAGCCAGGGGATGAACCAGGATCGGTAGATTGGTAGTCCAGAGAAAGCAGAGACACTAGAGTGGGAGACTGATGAGTAGTTGCGGCAAGCTATAAAGTCAAGGCGGACAGAGTTCAAGCAAACTCAGGGTACAAGCCAAGGTCAAACAAACAGGAAATTGAATCTTCACCACAAGGGCACTGGGATCTTATGCAGGCTGGTTTAAATAGTCTCTAATCAAGGTACAGCTGGAAGCCATTAGCCAATAGGAGCCAGGAATGCCAGGAAGAGAAAAAGAACAATGCTGCTACAGAACAGCCTGCAGATGAAAGTTCCTCTGGCTTCAGTGATGTAAGTAGCAGCATTCACAACCTGAAGGTTGGGATTCAAGATCAGGAAGAGGCAAGGCCGGAGGACTGACTGTAACATTGTTGCTCGCATTTTCAGGGTAAAGTGGCCACTCTGCCTTACTGCTATTGGATTCATCCAGCTCAGATTCAACAACAGCATTAGTCCTCCAGCTCGTCTTGCTCATAACTGTACAAGCAAGACACCAAAATAGTACTTAAAGAGATAGTAATGTTTCATAAAAACAGCAGCTCCAATTAATCTTCATAGTATTTGAGCCATAGAGAGTGTTATTTCGATACTGTCAGAGTTGTGGTTCAAGAGTAATTGAATGGTAAAGTTTCCTCCTCCTCCTTTTACCTAGTGTAAGCCATCTCTTCTCAGATGTGGAATCTGGTTGCTAGACCAGACAGATAACAGCAGGGGACAATCTTCTTCCTATGAGAACAATGAAAGCCCTGCCCCCCTTGACAAGTTTTTCAGGTTTTTCCCTTATCTTAATTGAAGATTGTCCCTCTCTGCAATCTACCTGGGCACCTCCCTTCTGCTCTTGCTGAGCAGTGTTATATCAGCAAAAGGGGAGGGAGGGGGATACTTAATCATTCAATTACTCTTGAACTACAACTCTGACAGAATTGAAATAACACTCTCCAAGGGCCACATGCTATGATGATTAATTAGAGCGGCTTTTATTATGAAATATTACTATCCCTTTACTTTTTTACCCCTCTCTGTCTCACTGTATTCCCACTCTCTCTCTCTCTCTCTCTCTCTCTCTCTCTCTCTTTCTAGCCTAAACTAAAACATGCTGCATGGCGGGAAGTTCCAGACTTTCATATTGTGGGGGAGGTAATTTTTGCTACCTTAGAAAACAAAGACTAGAAAGGAAAGTTGTGGTGTTATTGAAAAAGCAAAAAATGTATCGGTTCCCCAGTAGGTAGCAATTACTACAGAAAAATTGGAAGATCATGCATTTTTCATGGAATTTCCTGTGGGAACAAAATTAGACATTTTACCTATACCTTTTGAATACTTTAGCCTCAGTGTGTTTACAGTCAAATATAAATACTTTTGGGGAATCGTGATGATGAGGCAAATCAAAGAAGCAAGAGAACAATGGTGTAAGTTTTGCAGATGAGGTTTGATTACCTAGATGAATCACTTGACAGTAGCAAACTCCCTTATCACAATTTGCCCTTCGATCAATGTGCATCTACACTTGTCCTGAATTTCATCAAATGGGAATATAGCTATACCCAGTCATGGGAAAAAATCAGAGCTCTTTGGTTGGTAGAGAGGTATTAAGCACATTGTTTTCCTATATGTTGAACACCTGTTTAGAGCTCAAATTTTCTTAGAAAAACAAGATTATAACATTTAAGGTCTTATGCAGAAAGCAGAAGTTGCACAACGCAATGTCACAATGGGTGGAAAAAAACTCCTATTAAATTAAAAAGGGCCTTTAGTTCCTTGAACGCTAGAGAGATTTAGAAGACATTACTTCTCCATGCATTTGGGGCCTTGCTTTGAAGCATTCAGGGGGTTAAAAGTGTCATTTAAATCAATGGGCATTTTGGGAATTTCCATTTCTTACTGTGACACAGTTGTTATGCTCAATAATTGCTCTTCTTTTGCTTTCTGCATAAGACCTTTAATTTATGCTGGTGAGATGGCTTGGTTGGTTAATGCTATAGAATCTGTTCATATCTGAAGGTTGCAGGTTCTAGTCCCAGAAAGGTCAACTCAGGCCTTCATTATTCCAACGTAGATAAAATGAGTACCATTAAAGTGATAGTAATGTTTCACAAAAACAAAAGCTCCAATTAATCTTCATAGTATTTGTGCCATGGGGATTGTAATTTCAGTATTGTCAGAGTTGTAGTTCAAGTATAATTGAATGACAAAGTATGCTCCTCTTGCCCCTTTTACTGATGTAACACTGAGGTAATCAGAGCAGCAAGGTACTGTCCAGTTGTATCGCAGAGAGGGGCAATCTTCAAGGGAAAAACCTGTCAAGGTGGCAGAGTTTTCATTAGGCTCACCAGAAAAAAGATTGTCCCTTGTTGTGATCTGTCTGGTCTCAAGACCAGATTCCACATATGAGGAGAGGTGGCTTACACTAGGTAAAATGGGTGGGAGGAGGATACTTTATCATTCAATTACTCATGAACTGCAAATCTGACAGTATTGAAATAACAATATCAATGGTTCCAATACTATGAAGATTAATTGGAGCTGCTGTTTTTGTGAAACATTACTATCCCTTTAAATTGGGTAATATAGCAGCTATACCCCAGGACATACTTGAAAACAAGAGACAATCTCAATGTACCCTTCCTGTTAAAATACTTAATTATTACTTGTAGGCTAGAACTTTGTAAAACCAGCAGCTTTTGTAAGTAATGTTGGTATGAAAATTGTGCATTTTATTCTTCCTACTGAACATCCAAACACATGTAAACTTGCAATAATTATTTGTTGTTAATTAAAATGAAAAAAAAAAACAAAGCAACTCGTCATGTTCAGTGAATTTGAAGATTGGTTAATGGATTACATGCTGTTTCAATGTGACTTGTCCTAGAGCAAAAATAAAAAGAAGGCTGTAGGGGCCTATTGGTTTCCATCCCTGGAGAGCAGGAAATGCTTAAAATGAAGTTTCCTCTCTCTACAATGACACAAAGAGAACTCATTTTCTCTCTACTCCATTAGGACACTAATGATTGTTTTCAATAGCCTTAGCCTGCCATTGGGTAGGTTGACACAGAGAACAGTCAGGTCTGAATAAGTCTTCTCCAATGAATCTCCTTGTAATGTGTCCCCTGCGGTTTTAATGGAACATTTGTGTATTCCCCTTAGAGAAAACTAGAGAATATTTTGAGAAACTTATCAGCAAGCTGACTAATTAATGATGAAGTATTGTACATCCAGTGATTTTGACAAACAGGTAATCAGATTGTGATGCTTTTCTCTACATCTGTGATTCTATTTCTAAAACGTATCCTAAAGTTAACACGTCAAAAATGCATTGAAAGTATTATGCACCATTAAATTAAAAAAACAGGTGTAACAATTGAAACTAAATCCCTTTATACACATTACAAGAACATACTAAATAGAAATAATATCAAACAGAGCTTTGGTGTACAAAATCTGCAAAATGTACCTTTAAGAAAACATTACATCCTGAAAAAACTTCGGGGAGTACAAAGTACTATGGAAAGATAAATATGAGATAAACTTTCCAGTAAGATAAACTCTCCAATTCCTTTGTTATTCTGTGGAGCCTATGTACTAAAATCTCCCCAACTTGAGAGATCATAGGGCTCAATACTATTAGCCCCGTTATTTTTCAAAACATGCTGTGGTTGTTTTGACAGCACTGTTTGCAATTCTATTAACTCTTTGTGTGTCAGATGGGTACAGAAGGCATTGCTTTGCAATGTGTTCCATACCTCTCTGGCACTCAAAGAGTTAACTTTGCTGTCAACAACCAGTGTCACACAAAAATGTCCCACGGCCAAAATCTGTACCCACTGGACATCACGTAAAAAAAAAAGCAGACTTTGCTATCCTATTCTGTGTGGTGGCTTCACCACGTTAAGGAAAGCACTTTTCAGGGTGAAGAACCTACGCCATGAAAAGGAGGCACAGAGTCCCTAACATGCGGTGAAAACCAACGGTATGTGTGGGAAAACTGGTTTCCAACACATACTTGTGGTTGAAAAATAGAAAAAAGATTAACCCTATGAGTGCTAGTGGGATATGCAACGCATAATACAGTGTTGCATACCCCACTGGCACTCATAGGGTTAATCTACAAACAGTTAATGCATGTCCTGACAAATAAAAAGTAATCCTGATGTCCAGCAGGGTCGGCCATCTTCTTTTTTCTTCTGTTTTTCTGCCCTTGTCTTCTATATTATTCTTTTTTAAAAAAATCCTTTAGTTTTGCAAGTGTTTGTTAACCCTTTGAGTGCCAGAGGGGTACTCAACGAATTGCTTTGCAATACATTGCGTACCACTCTGGCACTCAAAGGGTTAAACAAAATTAAGTTCCCCCAAAGATGTGACAGTTAACCCTAGTGCTCAAAGGGTTAACAATAGGTGACATCTTATTTTCTGTTTAAAAAATAAAATCCTTTTTTTTTTTTTTTTCAATAAATGTCTGCAATAAATGTCTCAAATATCCCCCTTTGCCTCTGCCACCGCTATTTCCGCTGGCAGCGGAAGGCATTTGCACTGGTAGAGCCCCCCCTCCCTACCTCTCGGGCCGTTGTCCGAGTCAGACTGCTGGAATTTTGAACTGAGACTGGCTTTTATATGCCTTTATATGTCAGTCTTGGATTAAAATAAATTGGCAGCCTCTAATTGGCTGGGATGTGCTTATGCACCTCATTGCCAATCAGCTTCTAGCATTAGAAGCTGATTGGCTTCTAGATGCGTAAGCACATCCCAGCCAATTGGAGGGTGAAAATTTAATTTCAACTGAGACTGGCATATAAAAGCCAATCTTGGTTCAATATTCCGGCAGTCTCACTCGGGCAAAGGCAGAGAGGTAGGGAGGGGGGCTCTGCCAGTGCAAATGCCTTCCTCCTCCAGTGGAGACAGACAGAGGAAGCGGAGGTTAAGGGGGGATACTGGAGACATTTATTGAAAAAAATAAAAAACAGAAAAGAAGATGCCACCTATTGTTAGCCCTTTGGGCACCGGAGGGCTATCCCTCGGGCACTCAAAGGGTTAACTGTCACAAAAGATACAGAACTAAAGTTTTTTTTTTTAACAACACAGAAAACAAGAAAAGAAGAAAGAAGGCAGAAGACAAAATTAAAAAAAGACAATGGACAGTTGATGCCAGGTAAGTGTTACATTACTGACTGTTTTGAGCTCACTCAAACAATGTCAAACAACGGTCGTTGTCTGTTTTTTTCTTTGATGTTCCCACAATTTGTGCTATTTAGTGTTGGGGGAACAGAAACCAACAATGTGCATTTGGCCAAAATGTGAGCTTTGGCTACCAGTGCTCGTTGTTCCATGTACCTCACCAGCTATAGAATAGCTGAGGTACATGTGTGACTTTATTGGTGTGTCTTTTTTTTATTATTACCCCCAGTTTTACTGGTGGTAATTACTGAGCTCTTAGTGCATGGACACCATAGAATAACATAGGAAACTGGAAGTTTATATCATAGACGTGTATAAAGAAAAAAGAGAGAAGGAGCTTCTGGTGCAATAACATAGTAAAAAAAGGTGTTCTCACCAAACCATCACCACTTAAAAAAATACACTCACCGAATTAGTGTTCAGCCAAGCATATATGTGTTAAATGAAATCTGTGCAGAAGGGATATTATAACTGTTCCCACAATAGTATCTGTGTCATAGAAAACTTCTTATCTCATACGGGCTGCTCCTCAATAGGACCAACTCGAAGACAGGAACATTGTGGGTGAAAAACACAAATTCTTCAATTTGACATCACAAGATAAAATTCCAGAATTATATCAACAAGGCTAGCTTAATAATGGTATAACGTTTCGTAGTCCCCTGACTACTTCATCAGATTTAACTAAGCCAAAAACACAGAAGATGAAGTAGCAACATCAAAGCATCATTTTAAATACCCCTCCCTATTCCCTGATTGGTAGATTACAGAATCTTGCTGAAGTTGGCCCGAATAGTATTCAAATGGAATTACTGTATCACGGGATGAAGTACACAACACTGTACAAATATATATTATTTTATTGAAATTAAAAATTACAACATCTGACATAGTGAATTTAGCCAAAATAATGAAACAGAAGTGTAATATTTTCGATCACATGATACCAGAAATCATCATAACATAAACCTAAACCACTGAGACCCAGAAGAAAATGTACCCAAAATTTTAATGTAATATATAAGATTAATTACCCTTTGAAGACAAAATACAAACTTAAATATCACAGGATAATCGAATGTACTATTAATTTCACTTACTATAAAAAGCAAAAGGCCTCCCTACCCATCCTCAGAAAACCTAATAGCCATATAATCAGATGTAGGAACTGCTTGCTGGAACGTAATCATCATGACCATGCTTAACCAATTTACCAGAATACACTTTGAGCATGCCAAGATGCGATCCAATAAGTTCAGCTCAAAGCGTGCAATGAATTTCCGGAATATCACATTTGGACATGTAAGTTATCCAACACAATAAGGAATGTCTTTAGAGTAAGAAACTGTTACGTTTTTTTTTTGACACTCAGACCAGTAGGTAAAATAAAACAACGTTTATTGAATGAAAATAAGTGCAAATAATCGCCCTCTACAGGTGACAGCAGCAATTGCAAGGTGAATACACTAGTACACAGAGATTCACTATACTGAATAGAAGGCACACACAAAATGGTACAGATAATAGTGAACTGGTCACTAAAGGGTAAATGAGAACAATCAGTCCGTCTCAGCTGTGGGATTTGGCATGCCCAAATGGTGTAGTGATAAACTGAGAATATGTGCACAGCACAGAGTTCATGCAGTGGAGGATAGTAGGTGTTCAGTGACCAGCATAAGCTTAGCAGAACAGTGACCCAAACATAGCCCCCGCGGGCGTTCCCAATGAGACAACTGATACTGCAAGTGCGAGAGTATATAGCCCCCATGGGCGTAATCGGAGAATAGCCTGAGATGCAAAGCTTGCGTTTAGCCCCCATGGGCGTATAACCGGAGACCAAAGTGAGCACAACACGAGCCAATAGCCCCCATGGGCGTAGACCTTCGGAACCTGCAAGAGCTTCTCTCAGAACCAATAGCTGCAATGGATACCTCCGGTAATCAACGTAATACCGAGAGCCTAAGGCGCCCAACCGGACTGACAAGACTTGACTACTCTGCAGTTGTATATAGGAGTCGCCGTCCACGTTAGCAGCCAACTCAGCAGAAGTAGACCAATAAGGTAAAGGCTTTATGACTGGAATGGAGGTTCGGCAAGAGAGAAGCGGCACTGCAAGGGTTAAAGGGAACGTTTAAATCTCCCAGGCTTGGTATGGTAACTAAGCTCTGCAAGTGTAAGGAACTTTGCACTGGAGAAGGATTACACCGGAGTGTAATGGTCACACTGCGTCAGCACTCAGCACAGCAGGAGTCAGAATGTCGCGGCGGCAACAACAGGCAAACACAGGTCGCTGGAACAGGCCGTGGTCGATCACGAAGCAGGAAGTCAGCCAAGCCGGGTCGTAGCATGTAGGAGGTTCTCAGACAAGCCGGGCCGTAGCACGTAGGAGGTTCTCGGACAAGCTGGGTCGTAGCACATAGGAGGTTCTCAGACAAGCCGGGTCAAACACGATCAGGAACACTGGAGCGTAGTCAGGACAGGCTAAAGTCGGTACACAGGAATCCGGATACAGGAACACAGCAACAGCAAGACTGGCTCAGAAACACCACGAAAGGGCATCTAACAGATGTGATAGTCAGGTATAAAAAGGTCACCAGGGGGCGGGCCAAACCAACTCAGCAAATCAGAGTATGCCACAGATGAGAGTGACAGGAAGATCACAGGCACTGTGATAGTACCCCCCTCTCAAAGACCCCCTCTCCCTGCCGGAGGTTTAGGTTTCTGAGGGTATTTAGAGTGGAAGTTGTGCACAAGTCTGGGTGCATGGAGGTCCTTCTGGTCAACCCAAGAGCGCTCCTCCGGGCCATAACCCTTCCAGTGGACCAAATATTGCAACTTCCCTCTGAGTCGCCTAGAATCAATAATGCTCTGAACCTCGTATTCCTCTTGGCCAAGGACATCCACCGGCCCAGGAATTACCGGAGTGGTAGTGTAACGATTGCAAACCAGGGGTTTTAACAGAGACACATGGAACACATTATGAATATGCATAGATGGTGGAAGTTCCAATGCATAGGAGACGGGATTAATTTTGCGGATGATTTTAAAGGGACCAATGAACCGAGGAGCCATCTTATTAGAGGGGACCTGCAAATTGAGGTTTCTGGAGGAGAGCCATACCCTGTCCCCAACCTGGAACGAGACCACTGGCAGCCGTCTACGATTGGCATATCGCTGATGACGCTGGAAAGACTGACTGAGGGTCCTTTGCACCTGTGCCCAAGTGGAACGGAGCTGCGCCATATGCTCATCCAAAGCAGGAATCTGTTGTGACTGGAACGAGTCCGGGAGCAAACACGACTGGAACCCATAATTGATTAAGAACGGGGAGCTCCCAGACGATGAGTTAACTGCACAATTCCTGGCAAACTCCGCCCATGGCAACAGGTCAGCCCAATTGTCGTGATGATCAGTAATAAAACAGCGCAGGAACTGTTCCAGTCCCTGACTGGCACGCTCAGCGGCTCCGTTGGTCTGGGGATGGTAGGCGGAAGAGAAGGACAATTGAATGCCCATCATGCCACAGAATGCCCTCCAGAACCTGGACACGAATTGACTCCCACGGTCGGAGACCACAACTCTGGGTACCCCGTGCAAGCGAAACACTTCTCTAGCAAAGACTATTGCCAATTCCTGAGCTGATGGAAGCCCCTTGAGAGGCACAAAATGAGCCATCTTAGAGAACCTATCAACCACCATGAGGATAAACGTATACCCCCTAGAGACTGGCAATTCTCCCAGAAAGTCGAAAGATATATGAGACCAGGGCCGTTCTCCATTAGGCACAGGTTGAAGCAGGCCCACTGGGAGATGCCTGGGGGTCTTAGCACGGGCACAGGTGGCACAAGCCGCAGTAAAAGTGGAACAATCGGCTCTGAGCGTAGGCCACCAGAATAATTGTGAAAGAGACCATACCAGTTGGTCCCTGCCGATATGCCCAGCCGCCTTTGTCGAGTGATAGGTCTCAAATAGACGGGTACAGAATGGCTCATCCACAAAGCATTTACCAACTGGAGTCTCAGGTGGAGCCCTAGACTGAGACCCCAAAATCTCCTCTCCCAGTGGCGAAGTTATACTAGTGCGAATAGTAGCCATAATACGGTCGGGCTGAACGATAGGTACTGGTTCTTCCTCCCTCTCAGTGTCTGACGAGAGCTGTCGGGACAAGGCATCTGCCCTCACGTTCTTAGAACCCGGGAGGTAGGATACTATAAAGTTAAACCGGGACAAAAAGAGTGTCCATCTGGCCTGTCGAGAAGACAACCTCTTAGCCTCAGAGAGATATGTCAGATTCTTGTGATCGGTAAGGATTAGTACTGGGTTCTTGGTACCTTCCAACAGGTGGCGCCACTCCTTCAGTGCCAGAATAATGGCCAATAACTCCCTGTCGCCAATCTCATAGTGGCTTTGTGCGCTTGACAAATTCTTAGAGAAAAACCCACAAGGTTTCAAGGTACCACCTCCCACAGGACGCTGGGAGAGTACTGCCCCAACCCCAACCTCAGAGGCGTCAACTTCCAAGGTAAATGGCAGGGAGGGATTGGGATGGGACAGCACTGAGGCAGATGCAAAGGCAGATTTTAAGGTCTCAAACTCATTTTCAGCAGCCTCGGACCACTGAGAGGGAGTAGCGCCCTTATGTGTCAAATCCGACAAAGGTTTCACAATTGTGGAAAAGTTACGTATGAACTTTCTGTAATAGTTGGCAAACCCTAGAAAGGTCTGAATTGCTTTTAACCCTTTAGGGCGAGGCCATTGTAATACTGCTGCCAACTTATCTTGGTCCATAGCGATTCCATCTTTAGAGATTACGAACCCCAAGAATGGTACTTGAGACACATGGAATTCGCATTTTTCTAATTTACAAAACAGTTTATTCTCACGAAGTCGAAGCAAGACTTCCGTGACATCTTTAATATGTTGGGAGAGGGTGGCAGAATGAAACAATATATCTGTCACAGTTTATTATGACTCTCAGACACAAGTTTTAGGTAAAAATCAATTTTATTGAAATAATAAATTGATAACGTAGGATGGCAATCACATACATACAGATATATTCAGAATATAACAAAGACAGAAGGCAGACTCTACCGGTCCTGTCAATATACCGGACAGGACAGTCTGAAGTAATAGAATGTTAGGCTCTACCGGCCTTGCCAATACCGGGTAAGGCAACCTGCAGATGGAATCGCATAACGGTTCTACCGGCCTTACCAAATTACCGGGCAAGGCAGCCTCAATAGATTCATAAGGTAGGCTCTACCGGCCCTGCCAATACTGGGTAAGGCAACCTCAGATGGAATGTGGCAAAAGGTTCTACCGGCCTTACCAATACCGGGCAGGGCAGCCCAGAGATAGTAGCAGCAGTCAGATGGTAATGGCAAATTGACAGGATCGTAAGCAACCCAGTGTACACACACTGAGACCAACAGGGGAATCGTAAAGCCGCAAGGCTTTGGAGCAAACCAGCGTCCGCACGCTGGGACCAACACTGAATTGTATAGCTGATAGGCTTAGGAGCAAACCAGTGACCGCACACTGGTGTAACAAGCGAGTTTGTATAGCCGCAAGGCTTTGGAGCAAACCAGCATCCGCACGCTGGGACCAACACAGGATAGTATCGCCGATAGGCTTTGGAGCAAACCAGTGACCGCACACTGGTGTAACAAGCGAGTTTGTCTAGCCGCAAGGCTTAGGAGCAAACCAGCGTCCGCACGCTGGGACCAACACAGAATTGTATAGCCGATAGGCTTTGGAGCAAACCAGTGACCACACACTGGAGAAACAAGCGAGTTTGTATAGCCGCAAGGCTTAGGAGCAAACCAGCGTCCGCACGCTGGGACCAACACTGGATTGTATAGCCGATAGGCTTTGGAGCAAACCAGTGACCGCGCACTGGAGTAACAAGCAATGTCGCCGACGAGACCAGGCAGGAGGTCGCCAGGATACAGGAGACAGGCGATGAGATGACAGGAACCAGCAACGATCAGTCAGGTCAGGAAACAGCAGAGAAGAAGTTCAGCAGGAACTGCAACACCAGAGACTAGGCCGGAACCAGGACTGGAACAACTCAGCATGCAGGAAACACAGGAACAGTAGAGATCAGGAACTCAGGAACACATGAGATCAGGAACTCAGGAACACTGGAACAGAGGCCCAGCTATCACTGGCATAGTGATAGCAAGAAGGTCAGAAACAACACGAAAGGGCACTCAAAAGGGTTCCCAATCCAGGTTTAAATAGGCAATAGGAGGCGGGCTATATGCAGACAGCCAATAGAAGCCCCCTACTGGTGACAGACAGGGAATTGCAGCAATCACGGGCACCGTGATAGTACCCCCCTTTCAAAGACCCCCCTCTCCTAGAATAGGGTTTAGGTTTCTGTGGGTAATTGGCATGAAAGACCCTAGTTAGTCTAGGTGCATGAAGGTCCTTACTATCCACCCATGATCGATCCTCAGGACCGTACCCTTTCCAATGTACCAGGTACTGTACCCTTCCTCTAAGCCTACGGGAATCAATAATGCTCTGAACCTCGTACTCCTCCTGGCCCTCGACCTCAACAGGTCCTGGCACCACAGGTGTGGTAGTATAGCGATTGCAAACCAGAGGCTTAAGAAGGGACACATGGAACACATTATGGATACGCATGGATGCAGGTAGGTCTAGTGCATAGGAGACAGGGTTAATTTTACGAATAACTCTGTATGGACCAATAAACCGGGGAGCCAACTTATTAGACGGAACCTGCAGCTTGAGATTTCATACTCTATCCCCAACCTGAAAGGAAACCGCTGGAAGCCTTCTGCGATTAGTATGGCGCTGATGACGCTGAAATGACTGACCAAGTGCCCTCGGAACTTGTGCCCATGTGGAACGGAGTTGCTCGATATGCTCATCCAGAGCTGGAATCTGTTGCGTCTGAAATGAATCTGGAAACAAACAGGGCTGGAACCCATAATTAATCAGACACGGAGAGCTCCCAGATGAAGAATTGACCGCACAGTTCCTGGCGAACTCTGCCCAAGGCAACAAGTTGGACCAATTATCATGATGGTCAATAACGAAACAACGGAGAAATTGTTCCAAGCCCTGATTAGCTCTTTCAGCGGCTCCATTGGCCTGGGGATGGTAGGCAGAGGAGAAGGACAGCTGTATGCCCATCTGTTGGCAAAATGCCCTCCAAAATGTAGACACAAACTGGCTCCCCCTGTCAGACACCAGTACCCTAGGCACTCCATGCAACCGGAATACTTCTCTGGCGAACACCATTGCCAATTCCTTAGCTGAAGGAAGGCCACGGAGGGGCACGAAATGAGCCATTTTAGAAAACCTGTCCACCACCATGAATATAAAGGAATACCCCTTAGACATAGGCAATTCTCCCATAAAATCAATGGAAACATGAGACCAGGGGCGTTCGCCATTAGGCACCGGTTGAAGCAAGCCCACTGGGAGATGTCTCGGGGTCTTAGCGCGGGCGCAGGTGGCACAGGCATTCGTAAATTCGGCACAATCGTTTCTCATGGAAGGCCACCAAAATAACTGAGAAAGGGACCATAACAATTGGTCTCTACCAATATGTCCCGCAGCCCTAGAGGAATGGTAGGTTTCGAGCAACCTAGTATGAAATGGTTCAGCAACAAAACATTTGCCCATTGGGGTTTCATGGGGAGCGGACCCCTGAGAGGCCAGGATCTCCTCCCCTAAAGGAGAAGTAATACTCGTGCGTATAGTAGCCAGTATTCTATCAGGTTGGATGATAGGTGCTGGTGCTTCCACTCTGTCACTGTCGGCCTCAAATTGTCTTGACAGTGCATCAGCCCTGATATTCTTTGACCCCGGTAAATATGATACAATGAAATTAAATCGAGACAGGAACAATGCCCACCTGGCCTGACGAGAGGACAATCTCTTGGCCTCCGAGAGATAAGTCAGATTTTTATGATCTGTTAGAATTAAGACAGGATTCTTAGTACCTTCAAGCAAATGACGCCATTCCTTAAGAGCGAGGATAATGGCCAATAATTCTCTGTCACCTATCTCATAGTGGCTTTGAGTGACAGTCAACTTTTTTGAGAAAAACCCACAAGGTCTGAGAGTTCCACCTTTATCGTGTCGTTGCGAAAGTACTGCCCCGACCCCAATATCTGAGGCATCAACCTCTAACGTAAATGGAAGTAGAGGATTGGGGTGGGATAACACAGGAGCCGCAGCAAATGCCAGCTTCAAATTCTCAAAGGCATTCTCAGCAGATAGCGGCCAACAAGAAGGATTAGCACAAATTCTCTGAAGTTCTTAGTACAAGGTTTAGCATTCTCCCACAAGGGGTTAGCCCAGGCCAATGCTCTGCCAGTGAGCAGTGATATCGTGAACCCCACTTTACTACGATAATTGGAAAATGCGTGTGCCGTCAATTCCATAAAGATTTCAAGTTGGTTGATGAACCCTCTGCAGAGACTAGGGTCACCATCATATCTTAGCGGCAAGGGTGCTGAAGCCGTTAACCCTTTAACAGTACCCCCTAGGGGCCTGGTATCACTTTCCGGTGTCTGACTTGGCGAGACCACCGGGCTAGAGCTCGATTTGTCAGCGAGTACCGTGCGTTCAAGGATCGTTTGAATTGCTACTGCCAACTGATCCAAACGTTGCTCGTGCACATCCATCCTCCAATGGATATTCTGTGCGTTACCTTCACATTTGCTGTCTGAGGTCATGGCGCTTTCGTACTGTCACAGTTTATTATGACTCTCAGACAAATTTTTCTAATTTACAAAACAGTTTATTCTCACGAAGTCGAAGCAAGACTTCCGTGACATCTTTAATATGTTGGGAGAGGGTGGCAGAATGAAACAATATATCTGTCACAGTTTATTATGACTCTCAGACACAAGTTTTAGGTAAAAATCAATTTTATTGAAATAATAAATTGATAACGTAGGATGGCAATCACATACATACAGATATATTCAGAATATAACAAAGACAGAAGGCAGACTCTACCGGTCCTGTCAATATACCGGACAGGACAGTCTGAAGTAATAGAATGTTAGGCTCTACCGGCCTTGCCAATACCGGGTAAGGCAACCTGCAGATGGAATCGCATAACGGTTCTACCGGCCTTACCAAATTACCGGGCAAGGCAGCCTCAATAGATTCATAAGGTAGGCTCTACCGGCCCTGCCAATACCAGGTAAGGCAACCTCAGATGGAATGTGGCAAAAGGTTCTACCGGCCTTACCAATACCGGGCAGGGCAGCCCAGAGATAGTAGCAGCAGTCAGATGGTAATGGCAAATTGACAGGATCGTAAGCAACCCAGTGTACACACACTGAGACCAACAGGGGAATCGTAAAGCCACAAGGCTTTGGAGCAAACCAGCGTCCGCACGCTGGGACCAACACTGAATTGTATAGCTGATAGGCTTTGGAGCAAACCAGTGACCGCACACTGGTGTAACAAGCGAGTTTGTATAGCCGCAAGGCTTTGGAGCAAACCAGCGTCCGCACGCTGGGACCAACACAGGATAGTATAGCCGATAGGCTTTGGAGCAAACCAGTGACCGCACACTGGTGTAACAAGCGAGTTTGTCTAGCCACAAGGCTTTGGAGCAAACCAGCGTCCGCACGCTGGGACCAACACAGAATTGTATAGCCGATAGGCTTTGGAGCAAACCAGTGACCGCACACTGGAGAACAAGCGAGTTTGTATAGCCGCAAGGCTTAGGAGCAAACCAGCGTCCGCACGCTGGGACCAACACCGGATTGTATAGCCGATAGGCTTTGGAGCAAACCAGTGACCGCGCACTGGAGTAACAAGCAATGTCGCCGACGTGACCAGGCAGGAGGTCGCCAGGATACAGGGGACAGGCGATGAGATGACAGGAACCAGCAACGATCAGTCAGGTCAGGAAACAGCAGAGAAGAAGTTCAGCAGGAACTGCAACACCAGAGACTAGGCCGGAACAGGACTGGAACAACTCAGCATGCAGGAAACACAGGAACAGTAGAGATCAGGAACTCAGGAACACATGAGATCAGGAACTCAGGAACACTGGA
Source organism: Rhinophrynus dorsalis (assembly GCA_037306005.1). Lineage (NCBI taxonomy): Eukaryota > Metazoa > Chordata > Amphibia > Anura > Rhinophrynidae > Rhinophrynus > Rhinophrynus dorsalis. The sequence continues at coordinate 162,909,335 of CM074724.1, forward strand.
ACAGAGGCCCAGCTATCACTGGCATAGTGATAGCAAGAAGGTCAGAAACAACACGAAAGGGCACTCAAAGGGTGCCCAATCCAGGTTTTAAATAGGCAATAGGAGGCGGGCTATATGCAGACAGCCAATAGAAGCCCCCTACTGGTGACAGACAGGGAATTACAGCAATCACGGGCACCGTGATAATATCGTCCAGATATACCACCACGCAGGACTGAAGCATGCCACGCAAGATATTATTAATAAGCTCCTGGAATACCGCAAGTGCGTTACATAAGCCAAAAGGCATTACCAGATATTCGTACTGCCCAGTTCTGGTATTAAATGCTGTTTTCCACTCATCACCTTCCCTGATTCTAATTAGATTGTAGGCGGCCGCAAATCAAGTTTAGTGAATCATAGGGTCTATGTTTGGGCAATGCGCTAGCACCCCCTTGCTGAATACGTCACTGAATTCCCCATATTCAGCTGGCACAGAGGGAGAGGTACACATAATCTTGACAGGAAATGATAGACAGTTCTTTTTACAATATTCGGACCAGGAACTAACCTCACATTTTTGCCAATCAAATTGAGGATTTTGCAGAGGTAACCATGGGAACCCCAAAATGACTGCATGGTGAGGTGAATGAATAATTTGAAACCGTACCTCCTCCTTGTGGAGAGCCCCAACTGACATAGAAATAGGAATGGTTTCCATTGTAAAAAATGCGGGTTCCAATGGTCTGCCATCAATGGCCTCTACTGCCAAAGGAGACTCCTTCTTGCATAGAGGAATATTATGCAATACAGCAAAAGATTGGTCCATAAAGTACCCGGCTGCACCAGAGTCTACCAGTGCCAATGTTTCTACGACCTTGTCAGCCCAAAAGAATACCACCTGGATGGTGGGTTTAACAGTATTCGGATCTAGGGACGGTTGTACACCACCTAGGGCCTGTCCCCCAAGGTACCCTAGGTGCGTGTGTTTCCCAGCCTTACCGGACAATTGCGCAAAAGGTGCCCCTGTTTGCCACAATATAAACATAGGCCCTGCCTTTTACGGAAAGACCTCTCCTCTTTTGAGAGTCTAGTGAAACCCAGCTGCATTGGTTCTGCTGCCTTCCCATGGTTTCTGGAACTTGCCCTTTTTGCCAACCGTCTCTCATGGAAACGAGAGTCAATGAGCATTACATAATCAATGAACTCGTCCAGGTCACTAGGTGCATCTCGGGCAGCTATTTCATCCTTAATTGGTTCAGAGAGCCCCTTAGCAAATGCTGCCAATAACGCCTCAGTATTCCAGCCCACCTCCGCTGCCAGGTTCCAGAATTCTATCGCATAGTCGCCCAGTGTACGTTCGCCCTGCTGTATCTCCATTAGCCTCTTAGCAGCGGAGGCAGCTCTGCCAGGAACCTCAAACACACGGCAGAACTTTTTCACAAACTCATTAAAGTTCAGAGTGCAAGGTTTGGCACTCTCCCACAATGGGTTCACCCAAGCCAACGCTTTGCCTGTTAGTAGCGATATCATGAATCCGACCTTGCTCCGGTCGTTAGGAAATGCCTGGGGCGTCAATTCCAAATAGATCTCCAACTGATTGATAAAGCCCCTGCATCGGGAAGGCTCGCCATCATATCTCAATGGTAATGGCGCCGCTGCTGTTAAGCCTCTGGCACAAGTAGGAGGGGCTAGAGGCGGATTATCCGGTGTCAAGACTGGGGGGACCACCGGATTCGGACTAGGCTTATCAAGGTGTACCGTACGCTCAAGTAGGGTCTGTAAAGCCAGTGCCAGTTGATCTAGGCGCTGCTCATGGACATCCATTCTCCAGTGGATGTTTTGTGTGTTACTTTCACCCTTACTGTCTGAGGTCATGGCCCTTTTGTACTGTTACGTTTTTTTTTGACACTCAGACCAGTAGGTAAAATAAAACAACGTTTATTGAATGAAAATAAGTGCAAATAATCGCCCTCTACAAGTGACAGCAGCAATTGCAAGGTGAATACACTAGTACACAGAGATTCACTATACTGAATAGAAGGCACACACAAAATGGTACAGATAATAGTGAACTGGTCACTAACGGGTAAATGAGAACAATCAGTCCGTCTCAGCTGTGGGATTTGGCACGCCCAAATGGTGTAGTGATAAACTGAGAATATGTGCACAGCACAGAGTTCATGCAATGGAGGATAGTAGGTGTTCAGTGACCAGCATAAGCTTAGCAGAACAGTGACTCAAACATAGCCCCCGCGGGCGTTCCCAATGAGACAACTGATACTGCAAGTGTGAGAGTATATAGCCCCCATGGGCGTAATCGGAGAATAGCCTGAGATGCAAAGCTTGCGTTTAGCCCCCATGGGCGTATAACCGGAGACCAAAGTGAGCACAACACGAGCCAATAGCCCCCACGGGCGTAGACCTTCGGAACCTGCAAGAGCTTGGAGCCTAACCTTGCTTTCTCTCAGAACCAATAGCCGCAATGGATACCTCCGGTAATCAACGTAATACCGAGAGCCTAAGGCGCCCAACCGGACCGACAAGACTTGACTACTCTGCAGTTGTATATAGGAGTCGCCGTCCACGTTAGCAGCCAACTCAGCAGAAGTAGACCAATAAGGTAAAGGCTCTATGACTGGAATGGAGGTTCGGCAAGAGAGAAGTGGCACTGCAAGGGTTAAAGGGTACTTTTAAATCTCCCAGACTCGGTATGGTAACTAAGCTCTGCAAGCGTAAGGAACTCTGCACTGGAGAAGGGTTACACCGGAGTTTAATGGTCACACTGCGTCAGCACTCAGCACAGCAGGAGTCAGAATGTCGCTGCAGCGACAACAGGCAAACACAGGTCACTGGAACAGGCCGTGGTCGATCACGAAGCAGGAAGTCAGCCAAACCGTGTCGTAGCACGTAGGAGGATCTCAGACAAGCCGGGTTGTAGCGCGTAGGAGGTTCTCGGACAAGCTGGGTCGTAGCACGTAGGAGGTTCTCAGACAAGCCGGGTCAAACACGATCAGGAACACTGGAGCTTAGTCAGGACAGGCCAAAGTCGGTACACAGGAATCCGGATACAGGAACACAGCAACAGCAAGACTGGCTCAGAAACACCACGAAAGGGCATCTGACAGATATGATAGTCAGGTATAAAAAGGTCACCAGGGGGCGGGCCAAACCAACTCAGCAAATCAGAGTATGCCACAGATGAGAGTGACAGGAAGATCACAGGCACTGTGATAGAAACACCTACCTAGACTGGAAACACGGTGCAAAAAATCTGGAATATCAACTGTGGAATATATCTCTGAAATACAAATCTGTAATTTGACAAAATGGTATATAAATATACCATGCAGAGTTTAACAGAAGGGTCACCAAATCTGACCTACCAATAAATCGCATATCACAATCAAATATATACTTTCGTTCAGTAAAAAAAGAAAAAAAAGACCACAATGACATGTAAATTCCCAAATTCCGAGACTAGAAAACATCACCTCAATTTCAAAAATACCCCTCAATGGGTAAGGCCGTCTAAACATGTCACACACAGCCATGCCAGAAACATCAAACCCCATACCTATATCTATATATATATATATATATATATATATATATATATATATGGAAATTCACCTCGCACCTGGAGTGAACTCTCAACAATGCACACCTTAATCAAACAAGTTCACTCTACAATCACTCCACAACCAATCAAACTGTAAACCTACCACAAAATATACAATAGTTCAAAGGGCAGAAAAGCTCTTAATTTATATTAACTAACTCCTACTACATATGTCACCCCCCACAAATCATCATATCCCGTGGGCCCATTGTAACTCTTCCACATATTACTTTCTAGAAATACATTACACTTCTCATTAGAGACACAATATCAATCTCACCTTTCACAAAATCCTCCATAGGTGCAATAAAGCAACAAATGTATTATCTATTTAAAAAGTGAAAACATAAATAAACTACTCATTATTAGCCTAATGGTGACTTGAAATATTGATTATCTAAAATGTGCATATAGTAAAATTTAAATGTTTAATTTATTTAAACACATTTATATTATAAAATGTTACAGGGTTAAAACAAATTAATTGAAAATACATTTTATTAGTAATTGTGAAGTGTACCAAATTATTAAACATATGTGCTCATTTATTTCTGATCCACTTCCTTTACTCATATCATTTGCGTGCAACTTGCATAAAAAAAAATGTTGTGTGAAAGTGTTGTGTTTCACTAAAACATATCCACTGCTTCATTTAAACCTTTGGGAGACATTGTGTCCAATTTACAGATCCAATATGATTCTCTCATAATTATTCTCTGAAATCTATTTGGATAGGTAGAAGCGCTCTCCCATTCAATTGGAATCACTTTTAGAGACTGTGGAGCCTTACCATTTACTTCCATGAAGTGCCGAGACACACTATGAAATGGAAAACCTTTTAGAATATTACATTTATGCTGAACAAACTTCGCCCTGAGGAACTGTGTCATGCCCCCAACATACTGCAGTTTAAATGAGCAAGAAAGACGATATACTACATACCGTGAAGTACAAGTCATGTGGGTTTTGACGACAAAAGTCTCCCCACTGACTACAGAACTAAAACACAAACCTTTATTTATGATGAAGTGACATGTTAATCAGTGACCCAACAAACATCTAAATACACCTCTATTAACTAATTTCGCTGTATTGTGGGTATTATCTGTCAACTGGAAAAATTGCCTAATTTAGGATTTTGTGTATTCTTCTTAACCAGTCTGCATGGGGCAAATATGTTTTTTAAAGATTTGGATCTTCTAAAAGTGATCCTGCGATGGTGGGGTATAATCTCCTTTAAAAGATTATCACTCTCCAAAATACTCCAATGTTTTTGTATAATTTCCCTAATATTTTTGCCTCGTGAGCTGTAATTGGTGATAAAACAAGATATTCCTTTTTTATGTCTTTATAATCTATTACATTGTTCCTGGACATACTCCCTTGATTTAGCTCAAAATATAGTCTTCAAAATTTCTAATTGTGCGTCATAATCTTTCAACTCTGTACAATTCCTTTTGATGCATCAAAACTGGCTGTAAGGGACATTTTGCAGCCATAGTTTTAAAAAAGATACCTGTTGTTACCATTTTTGAATAGTGTTATTAGGTATAGTGCTAGTGAAGTGTATATTCCAAAGATTGTTATTTATATATTCAACAAAATTCCCTATCTTATTCTTTTCACCCCTCCACACAACCATGATGTTGTCAATATAACAACGATAAAGCACCAAGTTCACTCCAAAAGGGCAGCCCTGATGTTCAAAATAGCCCATAAATAAGTTTGTTTGTTGAGCTCAAAATGGTTTTGTGTAAGGCTGAACTTACTTGCCTGTAAGATAAAATTGATATGCTGTGAAGGCATCAATAGATCTTCCATAAGAAAGAACCTTGTTGCTTCTAAACCTCCCTATGAGCTATATTCGAATATAAACCTGTCACAACTAAGGTGACTCAGCAAAAATCCTCTTCCACATAGAATTACATAATAATGTCCATCATAGTCCCCTTGACCTTCAATTATATTTGTTTGTTGAGCTCAAAATGGTTTTATGTAAGGGTGAACTTGATTGCCTGTAAGATAAAATTGATCGTCAGTCTTCCTAGGGGCTCCATCTAGTATATATCTAGAGCACAGTTAGGGGTGGCGTTATGCCGGGGTGGCATTTGCCAGGATATTACCACCTTATCTAAGTAACACCTTATCAAAGTATCGAGAGTTATACAAGAGAGAAAATATGTATCCAATATGCTGTGTTTTATGAAGACTTTCTCCTAAGAAGGTTCTCTTGTCCCTTACAGGTATGTACAAGCCAGTCCTGTTGTGTGGAAGTGCAAGCCTCATACTGTCTCCCCTCACAATTTTAACCCTTTGTGTGGTATGTACAAGCCAGTCCTGTTGTGTGGAAGTGCAAGTCTCATACTGTCTCCCCTCACAATTTTAACCCTTTGTGTGGTATGTACAAGCCAGTCCTGTTGTGTGGAAGTGCAAGTCTCATACTGTCTCCCCTCACAATTTTAACCCTTAGTCTGGTATGTACAAGCCAGTCCTGTTGTGTGGAAGTGCAAGTCTCATACTGTCTCCCCTCACAATTTTAACCCTTTTTGTGGTATGTACTAAACAGGGTCATTTTAAACTGGAACTTCAAATCCCATGCAATCTCCCTGTACAAGTTTAACCCCCTATGGTATGTACTAACAATTAACCCTTTTTCTAGTCTCCATACTGCTTACCTCCCCCATCCCTGTCCTATATCTCTGTGTCTGCTCCATATAAGATCTTTAAATGGTCACAGCTGACCACACTCAGGGCGAGTCCAGGGCTAAACAATTTGTAATTTGGAATTCCCTCAGTCAGTGTGTCAGTCTTCCTAGGGGCTCCATCTAGTATATATCTAGAGCACAGTTAGGGGTGGCGTTATGCTGGGGTGGCATTTGCCAGTGTATTACCACCTTATCTAAGTAACACCTTATCAAAGTATCGAGAGTTATACAAGAGAGTTGGACAGGAGAGTGGACAGGAAAGAAACACAGCTGCTGCAGCACACCTACTGATTAATACAGGCAAGTGAATAAAGAGGAATTGGAGAAAATAGATAATTTTATACTTGTTATATTAATTTAATTTTTAATCTCAGCTGGTTTGTCTATCTGTTTGCACCCTATGAGCCTTGTCATATGCATGCCAACATGAACATATTACTTCTATGTGTACTAACTAGTGTTGAGCGAGCATGCTCGGCCGATGCTCGGATCGGCTCGAGCATCGCTCTGCTCGGCACATGGCGGTACTCGTACGAGTACCGCCATGTGCTCGCCCGCCATGTTCGGGTGGAAGGGATCTGTGCCGGAGGAGGCACAGATCTTGCAGACGCTCCGCTGGACCACCAGGGACTGGAGGTAGGGGGCATTGCGGAGATGAAGGGGGCATTGCGGAGATGAAGGGGGACATTGTGGAGATGAAGTGGGACATTGCGGAGATGAAGGGGGCATTGCGGAGATGAAGGGGGCATTGCGGAGATGAAGGGGCACTTTGTGGAAGGGGGACATTGTGGAGATGAAGGGGGCATTGCAGAGATGAAGGGGGCATTGCGGAGATGAAGTGGGACATTGCGGAGATGAAGGGGGCATTGCGGAGATGAAGGGGGCATTGCGGAGATGAAGGGGCACTTTGTGGAAGGGGGACATTGTGGAAGGGGGACATTGCGGAGATGAAGGGGGCATTGCGGAGATGAAGGGGGCATTGCAGAGATGAAGGGGCACTTTGTGGAAGGGGGACATTGTGGAAGGGGGGCATTGTGGAAGAGGGGCATTGTGGAGATGAAGGGGGGCATTGACCAGGCACCCTCCCCTCATCAGAGCAGGGGGTGCCTGGTGTAATGCTCGTGTCGCCCCATTGGATTCAATGGGGCTCGGGTGCTCGGCCGAGCACTCGAGCCTCCGGCGGTGCTCGGTCAGAGCACCTGAGCACCCGAGCATCGGGGTGCTCGCTCAACACTAGTACTAACCATTCCACTATTAATACAGATTTCCTCTTATCCCTGCAACCATGCCCAGCACCCGCACTATACCATATTAATACACCATGGACTTCTGCATACATGTGCACTTCCCTCTGAATGCTGGTGGAGAGTATTAAAAACAAGTTCACCCACCCCCAGTAATTATAGCAACAGATGCACCCTCTCACTATATGCTCACAGGAAACAAATCCCTAAATTTTTATGCGTTCTATTACTTGCCTTGGCAAATGACATAGAAACCAACCCTGGCCTTCAAATAGCAATAAATGGCAACCTCCCCTTTAAAAAGGGTCTGTCTTTTGTGCACTGCAACATACGCAGTATACTGCCCAAAATGGATGAGCTAAAAGCATGGTGCTACGCATACAAACCTAAAATTCTTATTCTTACTGAATCCTGGTTATCCCCAAAAATACCTGATACTGCTGTTGCCATAGATGGATACTCATGCTTTAGAAAAGACCGTGCAAAGCGAGGAGGAGGGGTAATCATATACATACAGGAATCAGTAAACTTTACACTTCTAAATTACTCTCATAACTCTGATTCTTATGAATACATTGCTGGCAAAATTTGTCTTCCATATTCAAAACAAATCATAATTGTAGGCATCTACAGACCACCAAAAACCCCAGCACATACCCTTTCAGACATAGCGCAACACCTAAAGGAGATTGCCACTCAAAACAAGAAAAGCGAGCTGATGGTTCTTGGAGACTTTAATATTAATTGGCTAGACTCCAAGAATGAAAAATTTTGTTCATTGTTTAAAACATTGAACTTATCACAACTAATCTCCTCCCCTGCTCGCATAAATCTTAAAACATCCAACCATACTATGCTAGACTGGATCCTTTCATCCTGCACAAGCAGAATCCAAGACTCAGGTGTACTAGCAAATGTGTTTAGCGATCACTCCATAGTTTGCTGTGTCCGCAAAATAAAACCAGTCAAGTCATGTTCCAAAGTCATACTCACAAGATCATTTAGAAATTGTAATCTTTAGTCCTTCCTAAATGATTTAAGAAATTGCTCATGGCAGAAAATACAGCTAATACCAGACCTAGACTCAGAGATAGAATTCTTTAACTCTGAATTCTTACAGGTCTGTAATACACATGCCCCACTAAAGAAGGTCAGGGTTAGGCTGGCACATCTACCCTGGGTCTCAGCTGAATTGATTCAATTATACAGTCTCAGAGATGCCTTATGGACAAAATTTAAACAAACCGGCTCCGCATATGATCACACTGCATACAGGCAATTAAGGAATACATGTACAAAACAAACAAAATTAGCAAAAGCACAATATTTTACTGACAACTTAAACAGTAACATTTCAAAGCCAGCCAACTTTTGGAAGGTTATTAAAAACCTCTATAGCCCTCTTAATCATACTCACCCATCAACTATAATCATAGATAATGAAACAATACAGTGCCCCACAGCCATAGCCAATGTATTTAACAGCTACTTTGTTGGATGTGCCACCACCCTGATTACACAAAACAAAGATAACTCAGACGTTCAGCCATCTACAGAACATTCACTGGCACCTGTTGCCCAGTCCAATTCTGAAAATGAATTCAATTACATGCCAGTAAATGAAAGCGAAATATATGATCACCTTCTCAATCCAAAAATGAAATGCCAATCTAGCCCTGACAAACTACCAGCAATGCTATTAAAGCTCAGTGCTATGGTAATGGCCAAACCGATTGCATCTTTATTAATACCTCTTTGGCAACAGGGTACATGCCCAAATCCTGGAAGGTGGCTAGAGTTGTGCCTATCCACAAAAGTGGGGATAAAAATGTAGTATCAAACTACAGACCAATATCCCTACTCCCCACTTTATCCAAAATCCTAGAGAAATGTGTACACGTGCAACTAAATAAATATTACCAACAGACCAATTTTTCACTCCTCTTCAATCAGGCTTTCGACCAAATCACTCAACGGTCACGGCCCTCCTAAAAGTAACCAACGATATCCAGACGGGCATGGAAAATGGTGACCTCACAGGAGCCATTTTCCTAGATTTTGCCAAGGCCTTTGACACAGTAGACCATAATATTCTTATAAATAAACTCCAAAGATCAGGACTGGGTAATAATTCTCTAAACTGGTTCCGATCCTATTTATCAGACAGAATGCAGTATGTGTCAGTTGCTGGCAATGACTCCCTTCCGCTCAAAGTAACAAATGGAGTTCCTCAAGGCTCCATTCTTGGCCCTCTTCTATTTTCTCTCTTTATAAATGATCTGCCCAAGGTTTGCAAATCATCTTCAGTACACATGTATGCAGACGACACCATTCTCTATACTAAAAACTCAAACATATCACACCTTGAGGCCATAATACAACATGATTTCTGCGAGGTTGAAAGATGGATAGCAAGGAACAAATTGTTCTTAAACACAGACAAAACTGTCACAATGATATTTGGCACAAAGCACAAACTGCGTAATCTCGGCAATACCCACCTATCCATTGTAACGGAGTCTAATTGTAAATTGGCCCCAGTGGACGCCAACAAATATCTTGGTATGTGGCTTGACCCCAACCTCACTTTTGGACATCATATTGACAAGTTAACCTCCAAGCTTTATCCCAAAATCAGTACTCTTTTTAGACACAAATCATGTTTAAGTCCCCTGGTTAGAAAACGTATTGTGCAACAGATGTTGCTGCCTGTCATAGACTATGGTGATGTAGTTTATGCTCCAGCACCAGAAATCCATCTTAGTAAACTTGACACCCTGTATAATTCAATATGCCGCTTTAGCCTCCAATGTAATTACACTACTCATCGCTGTGATATGTTAAAAGAACTAAATTGTTTAACACTCAAATCTAGACGTGCCCTTCACCTTTCTTGCTTAGTACACAACCACTTCTCTGGAAAACTACCACACTACCTGAGCAGTATGCTCACTCCTGCTCTCCATACTAAGTATAACCTCCGCTCCACCACAAACAACTCGCTACGTATACCACAATACAAGAAAGAAGCAGGAAGATCTGCCTTCTCCTTCAGAGCGCCAAAGGCCTGGAACAATCTGCCTGAAATAATCAAATCTGCTCCCAGTCTAAAATCCTTAAAAGTAAATGCTTCTCTATATCTAAAAACAGAGTGTAACTGTTTATAACTTTAAAATTTCCATATGTATGAATATTTGTATATATATTTAATAACATGTAATATATAATGTTTCTCAATTTGTATAAATATGCAACCCTCTACTGAAAACTGTCCAGGACATACTTGAAAACGAGAGAAATCTCAATGTATTCTTCCCGGTAAAACATTTTCTAAATAAATAAATAAAATATGCTGTGATGGCATTAATAGATCTTCCATAAGAAAGAACCTTGCTGCTTCTAAACCTCTCTATGTGGTATATTTGAATATAAACCTGTCACATCTAAGGTGACCCAACAAAAATCCTCTTCCACATAGAATTACATAATAATGTGAGTAGATCAGAAGTGTCATGAAGATATAATTTTAAACTCATAACCAAATGTTGAAGGAGAAAATCTACGTATGCAGACAATTGTGAGGTAAGAGAGTGTATCCCCGATATGATGTGCCTGCCTGAGGGATGCAAGAGGGACTTATGTATCTTCGGAAGATTATAATAAATAGACATTCTAGGATTTGTACATATATAAAATACCTTTCAGATGCCCCAAACAGGCCCATCTTAACAGCCTTCTCCAGCATCTCCTTGAGTTCCAGTTGGAAGTCTCCCATGGGATCCCTTTGTAAAGGCAAATAATAAATTGTATCAGATAAAATCTCCATAATTTCAAGTATATAGCGTTCGTGATCTTGGACAACTAACCCCCCCTCCCTTATCTCCAGTCTTGATTATGATATTAGCGTTATTCTTCAAATTCTGAACTGCTCTCCTTTTTTTCCAGGTGAGATTATTAGGGACTTTTGTTTGTTTTTCCAATCTGCAGAAATATTCCATTTTCACATATATAAAATAAAGAAATACTTCAGCGCTATATTAACAGATATAAATACACAGTCTCAGGCCATTCCCAAACTATTGCATAACCAAACCAGTGAAGTCTCTATATAACAGGCTTATGAAATCCTTATGAAGATAGTCTTGATGGTGGATATGGTAATAATGTGAAATGGTTCCGTCAATATGTAAAGAAAGAAGAGGTAATGTCCAATCAGGAAATTATAAATAATACCATCCAAAATCAGCAAAATCCACTTACTTATGAGAAAGCTGAATTTTGATTGTTGTAATCTCACCTCGAATTTAAATCGACCGAGTCTAATGCACAATAATGATGAACTCAATATGGCTTATAGAAACATGTAGAAGAGGGAACGGGTAATCAAATCACCTTTCACACATAAAGTAGTATCTATAATTATGTATTCACTTCTTAAGAAAGGATGATCCAGCATAAATCCCTTTAATCTGTAATGTCAGGTATTCCACATACTCAGGATAGTACTTTCTTCTATACAGCAAATGGTTTGAAGTTTAATAAGTTGCCTCTTTGAAGTCGCTCTTGTAAATCACCAAATAGGCAATATATTTCACATGTAAAGGTATATGGAGGTAGGAGAACGGATAGTTACAATAATGGTAACAGCCACAATATTAACAAGATGTATCTACTCACTGATTATAAAGCAAGTTCTAACGTGGATCCAATCTGCTTTTTCCCCAATTTCTATACTTCCAGGATTCCCTTCCTTCTCAGTGAATCAGTTTAGATGTTATATCAATTATAAGCAAAATAATTTTTTCAAACCTATTTATTAATAACATAATTAAAAATAATGAAATCTACTAAAAAGCCTAAAAATAAACTCTCAAACTTTTATGTGTAGCTTTAAAATATTATGACTGTGCACATATAAAGAATTGCTAGAAATTAATTTAAAATAAACTCCACACAAGGAAACACTAAACTGGTATAAAACACCTATAATTACCTATTGGGGCCTTAGATCCACAAACACCTTTAACGTTCTTATTTTCTTGTAATATATTCGGTCTACTGACAGCTATGTAGTCTCGTATATTTCTTGCTTTTTTACATGTGATCTTAGCCCTATTTGAAATAACATCTTGGAGTAGATGGCCCTGCTTCAGAATGTTCCACTGCTTTTGGATGATATTATTGATGGTGTTGTATGCACAATTGTATTGAGTAACCATAGATGGTGGTCTACTTTGAGTAATTGCCTTAGGTTTAGCAGTCAACATTTTCTCCCTGTTTGACATCACAAGACTATGAACGTTATACCAATATTAAGCTAGCCTTGTTTTTATATTATATTTTACATTATTCTGTAATTTTATCTTGTGATATCAAACTGAAGAATTTGGATATTAAAATATTTTTTGGAGACTTAAAAGCAGCGCATCTTTGGGATTCCCTTTCCTTCAACCTAAAGAACCTGAGCAGAGACAGGTTAATACCTCTGCAAGCTTTCATTATTGTGCGTGGGCATAAGCCCCCTCACAACCATCAGTTTTGTGAGAATAATTCCCATCTTGTGTATAAAGTTATAATTAAGATAATAGGCACTATTAAGCGCCCTCTTTTTTTTTCTTTCACTATATCACAGAAGTATATCTTTCACTGAAGAGTTTCTTTCTCCTTTATCTCTCATTTTTTTTACATAATTCTCTCTACTTTTTCACATGGACAACAAACTGTTTCAGTCATCTGCAATGGTTCTGTTGCCTGTGTTGTTTCACTCACCTGGACACAGGAGGGGTGTGTCTGAATGTCAGTCTACATGAAAACCAGCAAATATTTTTTTATTGGTACTCACTTGGTTCAGCCATTAATTGGAAGTTGCATTGAGCATCGCCACTCATGTAAAAAGTCTGCCTGTGAACCCACAGTGTAAGGCACTCTTCCCTTTTCATACCACGTGAAAGAACTAAGATAACACTTATTTCCTTTTTAAGAGATTCTTTGTGAAACAACCAGCAAACAGCATTCTGATCTTTCTAGACAGCAGCATTCCATTTTAGTGTAGTCTTGCATCAGGATACAAAATTACAGACAGAGACATGTTTCTTATATACCCAAGAAGTCACTTGTGTATATGTTCATATGTAGAAAAGTATAGCTATATGAACCGTTTGTAAGAACAACGCCTTTTTTTAAAAAAATATGCTAGCTGCACATAAGACAACCAGTTTTACATGTACACTTAGATGTCTTTGTGAAAATGACTGACTTAGTTGTTCTAGCAAGGACCTGCAATTTAATCCTTTTGCATCCCTGCATCTATCTTGACATAATCAGTATTATTACTGCACTGGTAACAGCCTTGTTGAAGGGGCCTAGGTGTAAATGGTGATGGACTCCAGAGGAGTTATGTAATAAGTTGAGATAAAGATTAGATAAAATCTCTAGGACTAAATATAATAAGGCACGGTAAAACTGTTGGTAAGGCAAAAACCATTACTGAACTTTAAATGGGAACTATCACCACTATACAAGTTTGGCTCATTGTGCTCTCCATATAGCGATAAGCTGTAATGGTTGTTTTATTTTGTTATACAATGCACGCTTGCCAAAATGTAAAGATTTAAAAGGAGCTGGGGACCTACTTCCAGACAGACTGCGGTTACAGCACTGAACAGCAGCCTATCAATCTTCGTCTGTTCCCTCCCTAAGTATTGTCTAGTATCAACCTCCTCCGATGATGGAGGATTTCTCCATGTAAGCTGAAGCACTCTCATTGACTAGATAAAGACTGAATGCTGAATTGTAGGAATTTCAGTACTTCTGTATTACCATATATTTCAGCTTATTTCAGTTTGAAATATATCCTTTTATTTGCCTTTGTCATATACCGGTATGTAGGATATATGAGTGTGTTGTGTTTTTGTATCCACTAATGTCTTAGGGCGAGATGTTGAGAAAGTGGTGGTAACTGAAATTGTCTGTAATCAGAATAAAAAAAGTTCTTACACCATGGTCCGTCAATTCTGAAACGTTTCCGTCATTTTTTGCATCCAATTCCGCAATCTCCGTCAAAGGGAAAAAGCCGTCTTAAAAGTGGGCATGGCTTAATCTACCATCATATTGTAAGGTATTTTGAGAAAAAAATATTTCATTAATGTAATTTTTTCCCGACAAAATAAAAATGGTCTAAATTTGGAGAAGACAAATTAAAGTATTGTTTGCAGGATTAAGAAGCAATTTGTTGTTTCAAAGACAAAAAAAATTTTTTTTTTGAAAATTTTCATTTCAAAGACAAAATCAAAGACATTTTAACATTAGAAATGTTTAAAAGCAATGTTCATCCAGGTAGGGAATGTGCCCCACTGCCCACTGTACTCCTATGTCCGGTATATGCGGTGGTCGTCTAACCCTATGCAAGCATAATGCCTTGGATTTACTGGTATTAATATGGAATCCCATAACCAGTCCGTAGTCAGTCAGGAGTCGAAAAAGTGGTGATAGAGAAAGTTGTAGGTAGGAAAGGTAAAGTAATATGTCGTCGGCAAATGCCGTCAGCTTAACAGTAGTGTTTCCTAAAGAAATGCTAGTGACTTCCGTGGAATTCAAGATCACTCTAAATAACGGGTCCAGAGCCAAATTGAAAAGCAAAGGGGACAAAGGGCACCCCTGTCTGACCCCCCGTTCCATGGTAATAGATGCATTAGATGTTATAACAGTAGTAGGGTTCGAATACAGTAGACGGACCAGCGTAAGAAACGCTTGACCAAAGCGTTGGGATTCAATCACTCTAAACAAGTGGGCCCAGGCCACCTGGTCAAACGCCTTCTCGGCGTCAAGGCTTAATAAAGTGTTATAAGAGCCTGGGTCCGCATCACGAGAAGCTAAAGTGGCCGCTATGGCAGTTCTGATTCCCCTACTGAGTGTCGACCCCTTAGGAATCCTAATTGGTGGGCACATAATACCGAAGTTAAAAACGCCTTCAGTCTATATGCGAAAATCTTTGCCATGATCTTGATATCTTGATTTAAAAGTGTAATGGGCCTATAAGAACCAACTAGGGCAGGATATTTGTTCGGTTTGGGAATCAATATCGTCCACCCTGTATCACGGTCCCCGTATCTTTCTGTCAATCTGACATGATTTGCCTGTGCATTGGTGGAGACTGATTGGCCCGCCCAGGATGTGCCGTTATATGCTGGAGCTTGGGCAATTGTCAGTTGCCCTTTCGTGGTGTTCCTGTTGCTGCGCCTTGTTGCCATATTCCAGTGCCTCCTGTGTACCGACCCGGCTAGTCTGACTCTTCGCCTGATTCTGCTCCGTGATTTTGACCCGGTTCTGGCTGACAACCCTGCTCCGTGATTTGACCTGGCTCTGGCTGACGACCCAGCTCCGTGAATTGACCTGGCTCTGGATGACGACCGTGCTCCGTGACTTGACCCGGTTCTGTGATTCATTCTGGCCTGTCTGCTGTTCAGATACTGTTCCGGTCCTGCCTGCTGTTCCGGTTGCTATTCCGGCCTGTCTGCTGTTCCAGTACTGTTCCGGTCCTGCCTGCTGTTCCGGTTGCCAATCCGGCCTGTCTGTAGTTCCAGTCACCATTCCGGTTCTGCCTGCTGTTCCAGTGTTCCTGCATCATTCCGGTCGCCTCGGCGACATTCTGAACTGTTTAAGCGACTCACTGTTCCTCTCACTTGTCAGTAGCTGTAGCCTGAGGTTGCTTTGCCTTCTGCTGGTTGCCAAGGTACTCGCTCGTGTGCAGAACCACTTAACCCTTGCAGTGCCTGTAGTCTCCGGTCTAGTGCCTCCGATATATCTTGCCAAGCATACGTTTTCTGACGTGAGCCTTTCCTCTGAGTGCTTCTGTGTGTCTCTCATTCACCATCAGAGCCTTGTCAGTTCCGTGCTCATATTCTGGCTCAGGGCCACAGACACTGAAGGTACATTCCCATTGCACTCCAGAGGGCGTCGGCTCTACTACAGCTTGTGCAGTCACCATCAGTACAGCACCCAAGGGGTGTCAGGGCACAATCCAAGTGGCACACGCAGGGTTACTACTTTTCTAGTTAAGGGCGATTTTGGTTCTGATCACTACAGCGTGGCAATAGCACTCCTCTGTAGCCCACGGTGGTGGTACCGGCTCAGCTCTGGACTTTGTTGCGTTACTATATCAACTTGAGAGTCTATTCAGTGCAGTTACTCCTCTATCCAGCTATTGAGAGACTGTGTTCCAGAGACTGCTATTTATCCTGGGCGTTGGCCAATCTTGTATATCTCACCCATTTCATTTGTTAACCCTTTGGGGGAATACTCCCTATCCATTCATAGCACCTATCACTATCATTGTGTGCATTCACTTTGTCATTATTGCCATTATTGCTATTTCTGTACTGGCCTCTAGGGGCATTTTTTTTTTTCAATAAAACTGTGTTTTTACTTCATACCCTGGTCTGAGTGTCAGAAAACCGTAACACCCTGTAACTAGATTGTTAATCTCCGGGGAGTCCTGCAATAAGTCAGTAAGATTTTTACTAAGTGTGATTTAAGTAATTTATAAAAATCAGCAGAAAACCCATCGGGGCCAGGACTTTTATGAAATTTTAAAGAATTAATAGCTGTATTAACTTCCCGCTCCGTGACTGGTTGATCTAAGTGCCCCCTCTGTTCAGGCATTAGTTGAGACAGTTTAGCTTTGCGCATGTCCAAATCGTCAGATGAAGCCTTATATAGAGAGGCAAAATAGCCATGGAACATGTTGTTAATTGCCAACGAAGACGTAACTATGGCTCCAGTTGAAGCTTTCAAGTTAGAAATGTTCGCTCAGGGCTTTCTTTGTTTAGCAAGTAGGGACAAAAGCTTACCTGACTTGTTACCCCATTTGAAAAAATGGCTATGGGTAAATTCTAGTGGGGTCTGGGCTTTTGACAATAAGAAGGTGTCCAAGAGTGCCTTGGTCTCAAAGAATTTAGCCTTATTTAATGGGGTAGGGTCAGAGGCCAAAGCCAGATGTGCACTATCCAAGTCCCCCTTTAAGTCAGTGTACCTAGTGGACCATTCCCTTCCCTGTTTGGCTATATAGGATATTATATGGCCTCTGAGAACATCCTTTGCCGTCTCCCAAAACAAAAGGGGCTCTTGCACATGAACTATGTTATCATCCAGATAATTACCACAAGTTATATCCAAAAAGGACTTGAATTCTGCAGAGTCAGACATGTAATGAGGAAAGTACCAATATCTAGTATAGGGCCTCGAAACTCGGAGGTTGAGTTGTAATTCAACCGGGGAGTGGTCAGATATGATGATTTTATGAATGTGGGTATGCTGTACGTCAGGCATAAGGTCCGGGGAAATTAAAAATAAGTCTATTCTAGAGGATGTAGCATGGGCTTGTGATACATGTGTGAAGTCCTTAGTTGTCGAGTGAGTGATTCTCCAGGGATCAGTCAGGTGTAGGGAGTGTAAGAGTAGACTCAAGCCTTCATGAGTCAGAGGCTGCGTTAGTAGAGGGGGGCCCAATCTGTCCAGGGACTGATCCACCACAGCATTATAGTCACCCCCTAAAACGATACAGCTACCTGCATGGGCAGTGAGTAAGTACAAAATTTTACAAAAGAAAGGTGAATTTGGCATATTAGGAGCATAAATGTTTACCAGTACAAATCTATTAGCGCCTACTGAAACATCTACTACAAGATAACGACCATTCACATCTACCTGGGTCGAATGAATTGTATGAGAGATCTACTGAATAGGATCACCACCCCTCTAGACCTGGAAGCGTGCAAGGCCGAAACACACTCCTTAATCCAGGTGCCTTTCAGGGCAGCCGGCTCAGATGATTTCCAATGTGTCTCCTGAAGGAGAACAATATGAGGTTTAAGCAATTTGAGATGATTAGAAACTAACTTTCTCTTTATCGGTGTGTTTAAGTCATCAGCATTCCAAGAAAAGATACAGAGGGAGTCCTGTACTACAGTGGTTGCGTCTGGCCGAGTATCCACCAGGAGAGAGCTAGCCAACTCCCATGCGTGGATAGTAAACCGACGCAAGAGTATACAGCAATCGGGTCAACCCCATATCCCAGTGCCTGGGGTTAGGCCCCAAATAAGGGAGAAGTGATATGGATCTCGACATGACTGAGCAGACAGTTCTTGGGATCGAACAATAAGAACAACCATGTAACATAACACCCCAATAACAATATAACAAAACATATTGTAAGGCAAAGGTATCTCTCAGTATCTTGAAGAAAAGAGAGAAATAGAAACTATAGAGAGAGACAAAAGAGAACAGTGCAAGTATAGCCATCTCACATATTACAGCAGATTCCATCAATCCAGTTGAGTATGGGCTTCTTCAGGAGAGCTCAGGAAATGCACCTGGCCCTCATGAGTCACTCTAAGCTTGGCAGGAAACAGTAAGGAGAATTTAACCATGTTTGTAGTGTATCCACCAGATCCTGGGTCTGGACCGATTCCGTAATATTGATAAAGCGTAGGTTGTTACAACGGCTTCTATTTTCCAAGTCATCGATCTTGTCTAATAAAGATTGAATAATTGTGGCTTGGGTGTCATAGGATACCTGCAAACGATGTTGAGCATCTTCCACATTGCTCTACCTTTGCTCCAATTCTGTGATTTTAGCAGTGTTAACAGACAATTGGGTAAGGGTGGCATCCATTTTGACATTCAGTTCCTGAAACCTCAAATCAAATAAAGGACATAGAGCCTTCACCACTTCAGAAGCAGTCTCCGCCGCAGGCGTCACCAGTGAAGACAGAGAGGGTGACTGGGGGGGGGCGAGCCCAACGGAGACCCTGACTGTCATGGTCGACCATATCCAAAGCAGGTTTAGATTAAGGAGCAGAATGAGATTTTGTTGTTTTTTAGGTATTTCTAGAGGTCGTTTTTTTAGTTGACATGTCGAAAAACCTGTCCTTGATGGTGTTACGGTTTTTTAGGACACTCAGACCAGTATGTGAAATAAAACACAATTTTATTTGAATAACAATAATACAAACGATCGCCCTCTAGTGGCGGTTGAAAAGACACACAGTGAAGACTGATATGTACAAGAGTAAATGCACAATATAGTTGACATGCACAATTACTATGCAGATAATGGTGATCTCTGCCCCAGAGGGTTAAGAGCTAAACACAGTCAGTCTCAGATGTGGTGGTTTGGCACGCCCTGGGTGTTAAAAGGAGGTGCTGATATAGACAGTCCACAATGTACTGGAATCGTAGATGCCTAGCCAAAGTGACCGAGTAGTAAACAGAACAGAGATCCAAATAGCCCCCGCGGGCGTACCTACTGGAAAACTGCTTCTGCGAGTGCAAGTGTGAGTAGCCCCCACGGGCGTAACGGAAACCGGCCTGCAATGCAAGAGCTGACTAAGCCTCTTCAGACTTAACCGGATACCAGTAGTGGTAGTGCTAGAGCCAATAGCCCCCACGGGCGTATGCAACAGAATCTGCCAGAGCTGAAGCCTTCCCTCTAACGCCACTCTGCTTTAAAAGATATCGCCCAGTAACAACGAGAAGGGAGAGCCTATGGCGCCCAACCGGCCTACAATACGTGACTACTCTGCAACGGAATGGAAAGAGTCGCCGTCGGTAAGCGGCCAACTCAGCAGATGTAGCACCAAGGAGGAGGCTCTATTCTGGAAATCGAGATAGCGAGAGCAAGGCAGCACTGCTAGGGTTAATATACACGTTTAAACGAAGCTCTGCAAACAACGAGGCTCTGCAAGTATAGTGAGGCTCACTGAGGCACGCACAGCTCTGCAAGTATAGTGGTACACTGCACTGATAGATGGCAACACCAGGCAAGGCGGTCACACGGTGGCTGGCAGCAGTGGTTGAGAATGTCGCGGCGGCAACAACGGAAACGGAGGTCACAGGAATAAGCTGGAAGTCGATCTTCGGAGCAGGAAGTCAGCCAGTTCGGGTCAGAGCACGCAGGAGGTAGTCATACAAGCCTGGTCATACACGAACAGGAACGTCAGCCAAGCCGGGTCAGGATACAGAGGTGGTTCGCAGTCAAGCCGGGTCATACACAAACAGGAACACTCGAGAGTAGTCAGGACAAGCCAATTTGGTACACAGGAATCCGGAACACTGGAACACAGCAACAGCACTACTGGCTCAGAAACACCACGAAAGGGCATCTGACAGATGTCTGGGCCAGACATAAGAAGGTCACCAGGGGCGGGCCAAACTGGCTCAGCAAATCAGAGCGAACCACAAGCAAGAGTGAAAAGAATCACAGGCACTGTGATAGAAGGGTAGAAACGATAGGATAAGTGTCACAGCCCCCTGATGGAAATGTCAGCCGGACCCACAGATACCAGTATCCAGGCGTGCAGTAACTAGGGGCGGACAGGCAGATTAAGCCACAGGCCCCTGTAGGGCAATATAAGTAAAGGGAAAATATCTCCAGAGTCCAAACTGTGGCAGCACAGGCTGGCGCAACTCTCTAGGTATATGGTCATATAAGGAAGGATCTAGGGGGAGCAGCAGGGAATAAAACCATTAGAGTACCATAGGCAAAGAGGTCACAGAGGTCTCCAGCTGATGTAGATTTGTCAAACGCTGCCAGGCTAACATACTATATCCCCCCTTGAGTATGGCATCCCTGTGTCTAGATGGAACAACACCGGCATCCTCCGTCCCTGGATCTCGCCTCAATAATGTCGCCACTTCTCACCTGGTCCACCGGGAAACCCAGGGTAACGACCCCTCCTGCCAGTTGGTTACAGTTCCGGTAGCTGGCGGCTCACCAATAGTTGTATTTGAGTGAGGTTGTTTGCTCACTTAAGGCTCCAGTCTCCGGAGTCCTCCGCGGCATGGTTCGTCCAGGCCACAAGATAACCACCGAGCCCTGTGTGTGTGGCTCAGAATCTGGGGAAATCAGTGCTTCTCAGGTCAATCTGTCACGGGGGCACCCAAAGCATTGGGTAGCCACCTGATTCCTCTGCCCGTGGATTCCTATTTTACGCCCCAGCAGGCGAAAATCCGCCAAAAATAGAGTTCACCATGGGAAGCAGAGAAAAAACGTGGGTGCTTCCTTTAGCCCCGCCCCCGGAACTCCTTACTGTCATTTTTAATTCTTTAGAAGCATTTTCAAACGTGTCGGATTTACTTCTGAAAATGTTGTCCTTTTGTTACCACCAACTCATGATCCGATAATTTTTCCATTATGATGACTTTTTGAACATCTCGCCCTTAATATTGCATAAAATATTATTTTTTTAATGAATCATATTTTTTTAATATTATTTAAATAACATTTTATATTAATACACAATTATGTGTAATTGATTATTAATCAGTTTATTTACTGTGAAGGATCATATTCAACTATGTTATTAACAATCTCAACCTTATTACTTTTTATGTGATATATAAGATAACAAATCATATTTTTATGTATTATTCCTGCATAATATTCTTATCTAAATTGCTGATGTAATCAACAATACAAATTCATTGTATATCTCTCGACATGATGTATGCAAAATTCCACTATGTTCTAGCTCTTTGCAGAGACCAAACAAATAGCAAACGCTCCTTACTTCTATTTAAAGGCCAGAAAAAAAAAAAGAATTCAACACTCACTTCAACGCTTAGTCTGAGGATTAGCAACTTAAGTATTCCACCTTGTTATAGTGTCACTATATTTTGGATGAATTCGACACACTTCACCTCTGTCTGATAATTCACTTTATTATTACAATCAGTGCATTGGATACCTCTCTGGTGCTCAAAGGGTTAAAAACAGTAAATTGTTATTTGTGAAAGGAGACCTCTTGTCTTATGCTCTACTGAGCATTTCCAGGTTTTACTGCTAATCGAATTCAACATGAGTGGGATTCCTGGAGCGTCTCTCCCCACTGCATGTTCTGTCTTTTAAACATAGATAGGTATTATCAATGCACACCCTGACATAAGTTTTAATTGGCTTCATCTCTAAGCCATATACAGTCATCAGTCATTATTTCTTTAACACATACTGAAATTAGTTCTACTTCAGCACCTGGTTATTTAAAACAGATAATTTTTGCTCACTCCAGAAAGTGACTCATATTATGTGAACCCTTTTCCATGCCTGACCTGAATTATGAATCCCACAGGCAAGCCTCATAACCAAGTACTTGGATTTTCTCTCTCTGTAGGTTTCAGACAGCAACAGACAGAAGGAAAGTGATGCAAGAGAAAGGTGCTCTGAAGTTCATTGTATAATGGCTTGGCATAACCTGTAATTTTATTGATGACCAATGCACATACATATAACATATTGTGATCATGGCTGCCCTTTAATGTAGGCTGTTTATGGAAATTAATTTTATGGAACACAACCATTACAGCCATTCTGTATGCATTTTTTCATAAGTGGTATATTAAAGGGGGGATGGAAAATCACTTAAATGATTATATGTTATACAAAGGGATACTGAACATTTTTTGCACTATATAAATTGTTGGAGAATTATGAAAAAAGGAAAGTGGGAAAAGAATACCACTAAATGTTGATGTGAGAATGAAATAAAAATGTATGAATATAAACGTGACATTAGTATATAATGAATGTAAGAAAATAAAACACTGAAATCTTGATGAAGGGATAGCTTATCCTGAAAAGTGTTGACCACAGATCACAAAGAAGAAGCCTGACACAGGTTTACACGTAGAACGCCCCAGAAAAAGAGCACCACTGAGTTACTGAACACTGAGAGGCCAGAGACTGACCTGTTCATCTATCTATGCCGATACACTCGAGAATATTGAAAGTAAGCCCACATCCGACTGGACACTTTAGTGATTTCTACTTATTTGGCATGCATAAGGCAGGAATCTGACTTGCCTCTAGTAGGCATATACTGTATCCTATAGGAAATTATGCCACTTCATAATGTTAGGGGATTTTTTTGCATTATATCTAGTTCGCTGTTGTATTTGCCATGGCCATTTGGAGTGGCTTACCCCTAATACCCCTTATATGCATACAGTGTTTTTCAGTTTTTAATATATTGTTTTAACCTTTTGATATCATTTGATTTAATTTATAGTTTAGCTACAGTATACATTCACTTAAATATATATATATTAGTTGGAGCGCCACTCACATACACCAAATATGGCCAATAAGAAATGTATCAAAAAGATATTTATTTTAAAACCAATTATAAAATCGCCTTGCCAGTATTAGCACAGGAAAAATAGATGCACACAATCACAATTTTTGTACAGTCTTGTATTTTTACTCCAAATCAGTCACCACTAGTGATCAGCAACAAATCATATCAGTTGTATCCAATTGTCGCTCTTTTCCTGTAGCTCTTGATCATTATCAAACACATTAGCAATCCATCCCTTTAACCATCCCTTTAAGGGGCACCTTAGCATGGGGCTTATGGCCAACTGTCCACCGGGAAATGGAGACTATTGATTTCTTGGGGTAGCTTGATCCATATATATACAGATCTTACCCTTCTATCTCTTCACTCCTGTCCTCCCGATCTGCACACCCGCAGGCTTGTTCCTAGTTGGACATCTCTGACCAGTATTTCTTTCCCATCATTTTGACTTGTGGGGCATGATTGAAGTTGTAGTCTAGCAATAGCTCGAGGACCTCAACTTGCTGGTCCCATGCTTAAGCCAATCTATTTTTCTTAGATGCTAACTAGAAAAGAAGGGCATGTATAAAATGCAAGAGTGAATTTTGCTTATACCTATGTCTAGATCCCCAAGTTCATGTCTGTATTTGAGTGTACACACATATAATATGTTTCTACTTTAAAGCAAAATTATGATCTATTTGGAACAGAATTGTTTATTATTAGCTACAACTCTTAATGGGACAGTTGTTAAATGCTATGTTTCCATCCCTTTCAGCAACGACAAGGGTAATCATTTTTGAGCAATTACCTGTTCATAAAGTTGATTTGTTCATATTTTAAAATTTTTTTGCATTATAGATTTTTCATTAGTACTAAATCAGGTCAGTAGTCAAAATACTTCTAAAAATGTGAGCTGTTAAAAAAAAAGAACTGTTAACCCCTTTTATAGCAATGCATTTACAATCCAATTTTAAGTGTTTCAACAACAACTTTTCATAGATTGATTATCTTTTGATCCAGAATATGGCAAAAATTCCCATAGTAGCTAGGGAAATTAGATTTCTCCCTTGATCGACATTGTCTAAATGCTTCCAACCTTCTATATGTTGGTTTGCTACAAATAAATACAACTTTCTTTAAAGGGATAGTAATACTTCGTTTTAACTTTATTTTATTTTGTAGGCATTAAAAAAACATGAAGAATGATATAAGTCTTATCTCTCAAACCTTTATGGTTTATGAGATATTCACAAGCAAAGTTCCCCTCCCCGCCCCTTTTTCCTAGTGTAAGCCATCTCTTCTCAGATGTGAATCTGGTTGTATGACAGTACAGATAACAGAAGGGGACAATTTTCTTTGTATGAAAACAATGAAAGCCCTTCCCCCCTTGACAAGTTTTTCAGCTTTTTCCATTATCTTAATTGAAGATTGTCCCTCTCTGCAGTCTACCTGGGCATCTCCCTTCTGATCTGGTTGAACAGGGGGGGGATACTTTGTTTGTGAATATCTCTTAAACCATAAAGGTTTCAGAGATAAGACTTATATCATTCTTCATGTTTTTTTAATGCCTACAAAATAAAATAAAGTTAAAATGAAGTATTACTATCCCTTTAAGATTTCCACTGGCATTAGACCTGCATTATGCTCTAGTTGAAGCCTGTAAGACTAATGTCTTTTGGAATAGGATTAGCATGATAGTTCCCTGGGGAACCCTAGGGAGCTGGTGAAGGAATTAATTTACATACGGATTTAAAACCCTTAGGTTCAAATTAATTTTGGAGACCTCTCTAGCTGTCAATGGATACTTCATTTGTTCCTTATAGTGTAACGGGTTTGCCCCAGAATAATTCAAGTTCCTCTTAGTACATCAGAGTCTATTTCTTCAACATTCCTTGCATTTTTTCTCCCTTCATCTCTCACATATTTTGTGTTCATTCTCACAAGAAGACCTTGACATGATGTCATGCCCCATACTGGTATTAACACTTCAACACTGTATTAAAAAATGTTCTCTTTCTCAGGCAGGCGACACAGTGAAGAAACCTGTCCTTTCTAAACAAGATAGCAGCGCTGTGAAATGTTCCAGGTCAATGTGGTGACAGGGTGTTTGTGGCAGCATTTCACACCTCTACTCTTGTGACTCTTTTTAGCTCATGTACTTATTTTAGAAGGCTATCACCTTAAAGAATGTGCTTAACTTTTGCAGCAGAGGAAGTGCAGAGCTATAAATACAAATACAATGGGATGTAGACCATTACGTTGTTTCAAGTTATCAACAGTACTGTATCAAACCTTATCCAACTCTCCAAAAGAAAAGTGGAGGAATTTTGTAGAAAACTGCACCATAGGGGAGAAATACATTTTCCAAAATTTACATGAATTAAATTGGACTTTTAAACTCTTTAATGCTAGATAGGTCTCTACTGCATAGCTTCTCAATGCGAGGAAGACATCATTATTCAAGTGATTAAACCACTAAGTACCACAGAAATATGCAATGCCTTAAAAAGCAATGCACTTCACACCCCTCTGGCACTAAAGGGGTTTAAACACCCAATTTAAAGGGATAGTAATACTTAAAATGTAAAAAAAAAATATGTTGTAGGGTTTATCCCCCTGAGTAAAACAAGAGTACTCCCACTGCTGAAAGGTGTTTCATTCAAAAGTTATTAATTTTCAAAGTTGAATTTTTAGGTGCAATTTCACAGTGACCTGAAATTGTACAGTGGCGCTGTTGCTACACCATCCTATGGAGATTTATGGTCCCGGGACCAGAGATGTCCATAGGATTGTGTAGCAACAGCGCCACTCTACAATTTCAGGCCACTGTGATATTGCACCTAAAAAATTCAACTTTGAAAATTAATAACTTTTGAATGAAACACCTTTTAGCAGTGGGAGTACTCTTGTTTTACTCAGGGGGATAAACCCTACAACGTATTTTTTTTACATTTTAAGTATTACTATCCATTTAAAGCAATGCTATTTTTTTATTTCTCTTTGACCATAAGACTAAAAATAAATCTAAAGTATTCTTTTCATCTGTAGCCCATTTCATCAAATATAATTTGTGTCAACGTATGAAATTACCTTGCTCACTATGCTTGGGCCTACATTTATTGATATTTCAGAAATATGAAGTTCTTATTATGTTTTACCCTATAGAAGTTTCATATCTTCAGTTTCAAGCTCAAGTATTGTCATAGTGGTACACCTATACTGAGCATGCTAAGGTGAAAAAGAAATCAGATCAGTGTTTTTACTTTTGCTTTCACATCGTTTATTCAAACAAGATAAAAGAAAATATTTTAACAATTATCTTGTGTTTCTATGGCAACAGGGAAAATCTTTGTTGTCAATCTCTTCTCCTCTGGTAAGGTCAACTGCTGAATCCCACCCAGCCTTCTTCAGTGGTATTGACTTTTAACAACAATGGGGATTTAAAGGAAGGAAGGGGAAGAAGAAAGAGGAATCAGTCTTAATTTAGAGGCCCCAGGGAATTTCAGAAATGGAAAAATATAAAAAAAGAATTGTACATTTTTAATGATTTTGTGGACACTTAGATGTGTCAAGGATAGCTTCTCAAGTACTATAATTATTAGGCACTACCCTTTTGCCAGTGAAGTCTCAGAGGTTGCTTCTTTTCTCACAAAATGTCCTCAGTCTTTGAAGTGATTGTGAATGTAAATTTTGTGTTTCTTCCTTAATTTCTTGCATCACAGTCTTTGGGGTTAAAAAGATAAATGCTGCATAATACGTTTGGCAAGACATGTTTCATCATGAGTTACTAACATAACAAAAATTGCTGGATTGGCTTGTAGCAGTTGAACTGGCAATGGAGGAGTTAGCCATTTACAAAAATGTTTTAAAATTGGAGATGCATGGAGACCAAATAAAAATAATATAGGGTCATTCAACTCATATTCATTTTTTAAGTTAAAAAATAAGTACATTAGTATGGGACCACATAAACCATGTTGAGACCCCATTAATAAAATAACCACCCAAGATATAGGTCAGATGATCCCTTTCTCTACTCTTCCACTTGGAGAGAGAAAGTATAACAAATCATAAGACCTCTTGTTAATTAAAAAGTGTTCAAGGGAGGGGTTTTCCAATTGTTCCCTCTAGAGGTACAATTTAAATGAAATATTTACTTTAAATTTGGAGGAGCTGGAAAGGATACAGGTATCTTGGTATATATATATATATATATATATATATTGGTATCAATGACAAAGTTGGAGGAAGAGGACGCTAAAAATGATTTCAGAGAACTCGGGTGCAAGCTGAAGGCAATTATATCCAGGGTAGTGTTTTCTAAAATACTATCAGTGCAATGCACCAGTGCAGGAAGGCAGAGGGAGTTCGGGGAGGGTAATGCATGGTTTAAGTATTGGTGTAGGAAGGAGAGTTTGGGTTTTTTAGAGCACTGGGCTGACTTTGCCCTTGGGTATAATATGTATAGTAGGATGAATCGCAACTAAATGGCAAGAGAATCCCCATGTTAGGGGATAGAATGCTTAGAAGGTTGGAGGAGCTAATAAACTAAGAAAGGGGGAAGAGGGTATAGCTTGTAAAAATGGGGTAGATAGTGTATATAGGAAGAGGTAACAAGTAAAGGATCATGGTGGTGGACAAGGAGTGGGGAAAATGTAGCTAATAGGGAGGAACGCCTATTAAATAAGTATGTAAGTGGGGGTTAAACTATGTAAAGATGACAAAATGAATTGTATGTTGGTAAATGCAAGACGTATGGTAGGTAAACTGGGATAACTAAAATTGCTGGTTGTTAATGAGCATTTGCATATAATCAGTAGAGCTGCAACATGGTGGGATGATACATGTGATTGGCCTGTAAAAATAGAGGGCTATTCCCTGTTTAGGAGGGCAGGATTAATAAATTATGGGGAGGTGTGTAATTATATTTGAAACCAGATCTAAATTCTAGTTTAAGGGGAGATATTTGTGAGGAAACTGGTCATAATGTGGAGTCCTTGTGGGTAGAAATTGTGGCTAATAGTGGAGTAAAAGATATAAGAAAAGGTGCCATTGGATATGTGCTACAAACTTCCTAACTATCCAGATATAAACTGGAGACTGATATTTGTCAGGCTGCTAAAGGAAGCATATTTGTGAGCATGCTTAGGGGTAGTGACATGTCCTAAATGGTGGAAGTGACAACAAGAAGCACTGTAAGGTCTCAAAAACATTGCCATCTGATCCTTCTGCTTTCCACATTTGATTGTATTAGTTAATACCTCTGTATGTCTATTCCCAATTGTACAGTGCTGTGCATTGGACCTAGTGATAACAAATTACTAAGACATAGGGGTAGATTTAAAGAGCAGGCATTAGGCAAAAAAAAAACACCACCGGGTGTGCCATATAATGAACTGCTAATGGAAGTTCATCAAGTAATATGCCCGCTACACAAAAGTATGTTTTGGCCCATTAAAAGAAACAAAAACGCTCCAATTTGCCATTTAAAGGACTGCGTTAGCTGAAAAAATCCGATGAGGGACTCACTTATTGCATAAAACTTAAGACGCAGTTTGTTTGGCTGTAAAGTCCCTTATCGGATCTTTTGCCAGCTAATGCAGCTATTAACTTGCAAAAAAAAACCAAAGTCCTCAGTGGATGTATTGATATGGGGCCCTAAGCCCCACATCAATACATCCAAAGTGCCTAAAACTTCTCCAAAGTAAGTGGGATTAACCCTATGAGTGCTTGTGGGGTATAATTAAACTGCCGGCATTCATAGGGTTAACACGACTAAGTAAAGCAACATCGCATTAACCCTTACCATTAATCCTGATGTCCAGCGGTGTCCACAGCTTCCTGGTCATCTTCTGTCCTTCTCTTCCTTCTGTCTTCTCTTCTTTCTTCTGCCTTCTCTTCAGTCTTCTTTCTTCTCTTCAGTCTTCTTTCTTCTGACTGTAAAAGAAAATAAAAGTATAAATACCAAGCATGAACGAAGACATCGTTTAACCCTTTGAGTAGCAGAGGGGTACGCAACACATTGCAAAACAATACGATGCGTACCTCACTGGCACTCAGAGTTAAATATATGTGTTGAAAACCAGTTTTTCCAACACATACCGGTGGTTTTCGCCACGTGTAAGGGACTCTGCGCTTCCTTAGCATGGCGCAGGTTTTTTGCCATGAAAAGTGTGTTCCTAAACATGAGGTGAAGCCACCACATGCAATAGGATATCAAAGTATGCTTTTTTTTATGTGATGTCCAATGGGTGCAAACTTTGCACCCGTTGAACTTTTTTGTGCGGCAGTGGTTGTTGATAGCACAGTTTATAAAATTGCAAACTGTGCTGTCAAAAACCACCACCGCTTATTTTTAAAACTAATGTGGCTAATACTATTGAGTCCCAGGTCCTGATGGTATACATCCAAGGGTTCTTCATTAACTCAGAGCAGTATTAGCAAGGCCACTCTTTTTACTCTTCAAAGACTTTATCACCACAGGCTCAGTGCCGCAAGATTGGTGTAAAGCCATTGTAGTGTATGTATCTAAGAAGGAAACTAAAACAGAACCTGGGAATTATAGGGTTCAATTTTGAAAAGTCGCATGCATAATAGCGTGCGCCTACACACTGCATTCATCATGTTGCCATAGTGAAAAGGGCAACAAGAGAATCCCGCCATGCATAACAGTGTGAGATTCTCATGTCGAGCCATGAAAGGTCGCAGAGGAGATCAGCAAAATACATTGATCAAGACAGCTTCACTGCAATGAACTTGCACTGCCGCTTGATGGAATGCCACACCAACTCCGTTTGAAGCACAAGTCAGTACTAGAGGATCCAGCTGCTGACTGAATATAGAGGACATAGATGCATAAAACTGTTGCATGCCAGAGGGAAGCTGAGTGCATGGCAAGTGAGATCTTGTAGATATCTCTAACATTCAATGATTTAAAAGACACTTTTACATCAATGACAAGTGTTACCTGAACTCTTAACACTATTAAAATGACAGCCAAAGATGTACATTTAAAGCTTAGTTTGAGTTCAAGTGGTGGCAAATTTTTGTCATAAATACAACATCTCACTGAATGGTTGCAAAAGGCAATTATGGATTTGGTAGAAATGCAGCAACTCAGTAAACAATTTCAAGGTGCAGTTCTATAATGAAGAAACAAAACAGAAGCCTCCAATAGTGTCCATAATTCTGTTTAAATCCAGCAAAGCCATCTATGAAATAATACAAGCATGTTAGTCGGAATCTTCTGATACAGGAAAGCCGACAGAGTGTACAGGTGGTAATATAAGCCTACACCAGCTCCTGCTGTGTGTCCTTCTTTCAATAGTCAGATCACCTGTTTTCCCCCAACACTAATTTTTTGCAGTGGTAGTAAGAACATTATTAGTGTAACTAAAATGTATAAAAACAAATAAAAAATTCTGTGCCTTTTGCTTGGCTTCCCTCTGGCACACAAAAGGTTAATGCATCTGTCTGTGTCCTCTGGATCCTCTAATATTGACGTGTGCTCCAAACGTATTCGGTAAGGCATTCCGTAAAGCGGCAATGATTGTTGAGTGCAGTGTAGCTGGCTTGATCAATGTATTATCAATTTCCTCTGCAACTTTTCTTGGCGTGACATGAGAATCTCGCGTTGTTATGATTATGGTGGTGTGTAGCCGCAAGACATTATGCATGCAACGTTTTAAAAGGATAATGGAATTATAGACCACGGAGTTTGACCTCTAGTGGGAAAACTGCTAAAAGGGATAATAAGACATTATATTCAGGATTACAGCTCATAAAATACATTTTTGCTAGATGGAATCAATGTGGATTTATGAAGAATAGATTGTCACTCCATCACATTGCAACACTTAATGATCTAAGCTATATATATATTGGTGAAGCGGACAGTGACACTTACCACAATTGTCCCAAAGAGCCTCACCTGGATTTCTACTTGACCTATTTCTACCTGCTTGTCTTCTGCAAAATTGTCGGGCAGAACAGTTATAATCCAGATTACGGTGGTCAGTGTATATGGTAACAGGATTCAAGGACCCTTCCAGTAAATGTTGCCATTCCTCTAAGGCTTGCTTAATGGCCATTAACTCTTTGTCTCATTGTCGTAGTTTTGTTCTGTGGCCACAGGGTGATATTGTTCTTGAACACCCCACCATTGTGACAGCACTCGGGGCAATGTTGGAAGCATTAACCCAAAAAGAATGGATTAGTAACACATAGCTGACGAAGCACTGGGGAATTTGTGAAGGCTGTTTTGAGGGCCTGGAATGCTGTTTGAGCTTCAGGAGACCAGTGAAATTGAACTCTGGTCTTAAAGCACAGTAAGGGGTGCTATGGAGCCTGGTGAAATCACGCATTTCCTCCACTGGTCTCCTTTCCTGGTTGAGTGTTCTCAAAGTAGTCTGGCCAGTAGTAGTCCTGAATGGGTCATCATTTAAGACGTCCATGACTTGGCGGAAGTCAGATGGAGTAGCCAACATGGGGTCATTGGTTTGCAGGAGATGATGGCCCCAGGACTGGGGATTTCCAGTTAACAGAGTGATGGCAGCATGGAATTTAATGAAATCTGTAGAGTAAATGAGGGGGTTGTCAGAGAAGAAAAGTTCAGAAGATGTGAGAAAGGATCAATATTTGCATCTATCACTATCAAACTGGTCAGGGAGTAGCACCCTTGGTTCAGGATGGGAGGACCTGTGCAGCTGCTGGAACTTGAGGAGGAGATAGGTTGGGATGAAGATCATGCAGTTGTTGCTGCAGATAGGCCTGATTGGTCTGAAATTCTTGCACAGACAGGGTTAAAGCCAAAATTCTGTTCCCCAAAGTGTTCAGAGCCTCAGTAAGCCCTGTTGGTTCCATGAGAGGAATGTGGTATAGGCTCTTTTGTACTGTTAGTTGTATGAATGCTACCTTTACCCAGAGTGATCAATACAGAGAATTAGCATACTGCTGATATAATATGTAAGAAGAAGGGAAAGGTATTTGCCTTATAAAAAAGAAACCGAAACACACATGGCCAAAAAGAAGAACCCAAAATAATGGTCAGGAGCTAGCTGAGGCCTGGGCAGGCAGCTAAGGTTCATTAACGGGGGACACTCCAAAAGGTCAGGGGCTGGTAGAAGACTAAGCGAGATCAGGGGTAAGCTGTGGTCTGGGCAGGCAGCTACGGGTCAGGAAATAAGGGACACGCCAAAAGGTCAAAAATACAGAGGAGACAGAGAAAAAGACCAAGCAACTCGACTAAACATGAAGAACCAACAATAGAGCACTGATGCTGGGTTGGTGCTGCCTTAAATACAGAAAGAAACATCTGATGTCATGCTGTCAGATGTCACCGAAGGCCAGAAAACTCGTGAGAGAAAGCCATGCATGCACAGAAGGCAAATGCGGACGTGAGGAACGAGTGCAGCAGAGGTAGGAGAATCAGACCACACTCCACTGATGTCTCCAACAATTATGCCTGTTATTCCTGAGTGTGTTAACTTTAGGAAAAGGAAAATTTGATTTTTCACCCATTGACAAAAATTCTTCACCATTTTTTCATTGACTAGAAAGTTTTCGCCCATTGATTAATGTGTTTTTTTGCCTTTTCGCGATAAAAACATGACGTGACAAGTGCTTTACAGAGTGAAACACTAGGTGCGAGGTCCCTGCCCAAAAGCTTACAATCTAAAGTGGTAATGGGAGTTATACAGACTACATAAGGGTCAAGTGGTGAATATAGTGCTAGAATTCTGGTGATGATAGGGGACACAAGTAAAGTAAATAATTTATAAGAGCATTCGTTGTACAACATCGGTGCCTTCTAGCATGTTGAGATTTTATCCAGGAGGTGTATTTTCAAGTGTGACTTGAAGACCATCAGAGAGGTGCAGTGGCGCAGGGTGTTAGGTAGAGCATTCCATAGATACTGAGCAATGAGAGAAATAGGTTTGATACGTGAGAGGGCTGTAGACACAAAAGGAGTTGAGAAAAGACAGTGGCAGGATGGGGTATAGTGGGAGATCAGAGTGGAAATGTAAGAAGGGGTAGAAATGCATGGCATCAACCAATGTAATCAGTGAGTTTGCAGGACTTAGGATAATACCTGTGCTTCCATAACAGGTCTCAACCAATAGATGGCAACAGTGAATTCAAAGGACTTTAGCTGAAAACAGTCCATGACAGATGTATTGCCTGTAATGTCAATGTAACCTCACAGTCTTCACACATCACAGGGACATGAGGGGTTAACCTACTGTTTCTTCACAAGGACCCAGTCCCAGGGTGGCCAATTCTCTTCAAACTGTTGGGAAAACTTTAAATATTTTCAGTTGTCAGCATTCAGTGGATTCCGAAATTTGACTGCATCCCATTGCTTTGTGCCTGCTGCACCAGTGGTAGTTTAGCCTCTGATTACAGATATTAGTCACACTTGAGTATTGAAAGGGCAGTACCTTAGTCACACTTGAGTATTGAAAGTACCTTCTACTAAAAAATCATGATGATCTTGACCCTGACACTCCTTTGAACAGGTCATAAAACTGTCCGCCTTGGCTGACAAGTGAGCTGGAACCAACCACAAATATTGCTGAGTTGTTTGCGCAGCTCCATAGACTGCTGAAGCTGGGTATGGAAATGGATGGTTTGGATACTAGGAGAGCTCTTGGGAGGTGGAATGTCCCTCTTTTCAGATCCAAACTCTACTCTCCTGTTGATCTGGAGGGACTCAAAATTAGAGATTAACAACATTGTTGTTATTCTTACATGATCACTTTGGAGGACCCAGAGAATTCCAAGTCCATTCAAATTTATTTAAAACTGATCATGGAAGTGGGATGGTGCTATACTCACAGGATCAAGTATGAGAGAAAAGGTGCCTGAGTGCATTAAAGGGACAGTAATGTCCCAGAAAAAATATTTTGTATTTTGTAGTGCTTAATAAGTTGAATTGAATGCAAAAAGAACCCCATCTCTATGATTTGAGAGATATATGCATTCAGAGTCTGACGTTTCCTACTGTCAGCTGTAAAGCTGAGAGCAGGAGATCCATGTCGGCCGACACAGAGGCTCTTCAGCAGAGATGCAATTGCGTTATTTAAAATGAATGACTTCATTGGAATGGTCTACAAAGTGTGCTTACAAACCAGCCGCACTTTGTAGGCCATTCCAATGAAGTCATTCATTTTAAATAATGTGATTGCGGCTTTGCTGAAGAGCCTCCGTGTCAATCTCCTGCTGTCAACTTTACAGCTGACAGCTGGAAACGTCAGACTCTGAATGCATATATCTCTCAAATCATAGCGGTTTCAGAGATAGGGTTTTTTTTGCATTCAGCTTAATAACCACTACAAGATGCTAAATATTTTTTCTGGGACATTACTGTCCCTTTAAATGTGGCAGAAGAAGTGACAGCATATGAGAGAAAGCAGTGAGTATGCCATATAGAGGATGAAAGAGCAGGGAGCCTGTGAGAGATCTCCCTGCACACTTCAAAGAAACATATTTAATGGATCAGCCAGAGGAGGTACAAGCCCACTGCTGCCTGCATAAATTGATAAAGCTGGACACGTTTTATCCTTTTTGAACCGATACATTGCTCATTCTTCAGGCATTCTAGTGTGTGTGTGTGTGTGTGTGTGTGTGTGTGTATTTATGTCTGTGTTTGTGTGTGTATGTTTTAATCATGTGAGTACCAATGTACTGGAGGGAGGGAGCGCTAAGTTTTCTCTTTCCTATGATTTCCTTGGCAAAGGAAGTAGTATAACATTACACTATCCCTGCTTTTCTGAGCAGATAAAATTGGACATCTAGAGACATTTAGAGGAAGTAGCCCTTAAAGGGATAGTAATGTTTAATTTTAAGTGGCTTTAATATTGTAGGCAATAAAAAAAGATTTACATCTATGTAAGTCTTATCTCTCAAACCTTTATGGCTTGAGAGATATAACTTGCTAAAGTTATCCCTTCCTGGCTGTTTCAGAGAAGTCAATGCTCTAGCTGACAGCAGCAGATTCCGGTCATTGGACCGGACGGTGGCTCTTCAGCAGAACCGAAATCACGCTATTTAGAAATAAATACTTAATTGGAACGGTTTACAAAGTGTGCTTGCAAACCAAAACACCCCAAGTAAATCTTTTTACAGAATTGTTTGCTCTGGAATTTCACCTTTAAGTTGATTAAAAAGGCCCTATGCCTCTAAGAGGAATGTGAGCACTCTAAAAGGATTGCTGGGAAGAGTCATTAATCCCTTGAATGCTAGAGAGGTCTCCAGTGCAAACTTGGGGACATATCTAGCATCCAAGGACTTACATTTTGTAGGTTTCTTGTCAATCTCAGCCTACTACTTGATTATCTTCTTTTTATTTCTGTACCCTCGCCCCTTTTTTTCTTCCCTCTCAATTCTGTTCTAATAAGGGATAACACCTCTACAAACATATACATATACATGCATTGTAGACTCCTGTGCTAAGAGACATATAATAGAAAATGGTCAGCCTTTATCTGTGTGACAAAACATATCTGGATTCCAGACAGATAGCTTTGCAATACTCCATCATTGATGACTAATGTTCTGGAGAATGGTGTGAGGTGAAAATGCCAGGTTGATGTCACACACTTACGCTACAAATTCATGGTGCAGGGAAGCAAGAAAGTTTAGTAGTTACTGGAAACACTTTTACTATCAGACAACACTCTTTGCAGCAAATACTTATGTTATCAGTTCCAAGCCAGTCTGAGGCAATCCAAGGAGTTGTGAACAGTGAGGTCATTCACCTCAAACCTTCTGTCAGTTACATTTTGGCCATTTGCCTCTATTATGATTTCCACAATCTTGGGACTCAAATACCAAGGGATTGCAACTGACAAATTAGGTTTCCTCCATGAAAAAAGCTATAAATGATTCTAGGATTGAAATGCTGAAGTTATCAGAGATTTTCATATCTGCGGTAAGGGCCTTAAGTTCCAAAAAATAGCAGAAAGAATCTAGAGCAAGCCTACTGCAGAGAAACAAAAAATACCAAATTTCCCATTGATTTAACCCCTTAAGGACCAGCGGTCCTGGGGTGTGCGGTCCTTTAAGGACCAGATAGGAAACTTTGACGTGCCGTTCCACGTGGCACGCCGAATGGGGGACTGATAGAAATTTTTCCGGTCTTGGAGTGGTCAACTTCAGTCCCCATTATTACTGTAGGAGCGCGGTGAGTAAACGTACGTGATGTGCCAGGACCGTCACTGGTCCTTAAGTGCCGGACCAGCATTATGGTCCTGCCACGTCAGTGGTCCTTAAGGGGTTAATGCAATTACAATGAAATGTGTATTTCTAGCATTCGAGAGGTTGAAAACCCCCATTTGAATAAATATGATTCTCTTTTATTTCTCCCCACATTTCAGTTGGTTTGCTCTGGAATTACCCCACAGTCCTTTTGCTAATAAGTAAGTAAAGTCAGGTTACTGTTTGTACTGGTACAATTTTTAACCCCCTTGAGGACCAGAGCTATGCATAATGCATTGCAAACAATGTGTTGCACACCCATCTAATTACATTTACTATTCAAATGTAAGTGCACACCTTCACTGTTCCATCCAGACTACACTGACGTCCTTAAAAACTACTCCTCTTATTCCTGTGTGCTTGTTAACCCCTTAAGGACCGGCGTGCACACGCACGGCTGGCACTTGAGGACCATGGGGCATTTTTTTTTATCACTTCCGGTTCAGGGCTTCCGGAGCGGCGTGCAGCCGTGCCAGGAGCCCTGAACTCCATGCTGTGCCAGGACTGTCACTGCTCCTTAAGTGCCGGACCGTCGTGACGGTCCTGGCACGGCAATGGTCCTTAATGGGTTAATGTTAAAATATGGCACATTTCTGTTCAAACTTGTGTTCATGCACACCTGCATTGTTTCATCCAGATGTCCAGATGCTCATTGTGGCTTGTATCTAAGTGGATTGCAGACAAGTGGAATTGTACGGAATCTGGTGAAAACTATCTATGAGTGTGTTTGGGTGTTTATTAAAGGGATAGTAATGTTTCAGAATAAAAATAGCTCCAATTAATCTTCATAGTATTTGGCCCGTGGGGAGCGTTATTTCAATACTGTCTGTGTTGTAGTTCAAGAATAATTGAATGAATGAAAAATGAATGATGAAATATCCCCCTCCCGCTCCTTTTACTGATGTAACACTGCTCAGCTCAGAGCAGTAAAACTGTTCAGATGGATCGCAGAGAAGGATAGTCTTCAGTGAACAAGGAGAAACCTGAAAAAACAGTCGGGGGGGAGGGTTTTCCTTATGCTCACAGTAAGAAGATTGTCCCTTGCTGTGATATGTCTGGTCAAGGGACCAGATTCCCAATTTGAAGGGAGGTAGTTTACATTAGGTAAAAGGGGCAGAAGGGGGATAGTTTAGCATTCAATTGCTGCTCTGACAGTATTGAAATAACACTCTCCATGGCCCAAATACTATTACAATTAATTGGAGCTGCTTTTTTTGTGAAACATTACTATCCATTTAAAAAAGGCATATTCTTTTTATTCAGTGTGTATGGGTATTTAAAGGGTTAAAAAAGCAAATCATTGTTGTTTGCTGGATTTTTTTCTCCTGAGTGATTATCACGTTGCCCGTGCTCTTTTTGTTTTTGTTTTATGTCAGTCTAGCCTGTGCTTTGCTCCCACTGGCTACAGTGTGTTAGTCCCGCCCAGTATGACCTTTATATACTGGGCTATTGGCACTCCTCCAGTGCCCTTTCGTGGTGTTCCTGTGCCAGTGCTTATTTCTGCTCAGTGATTCCCAGTGTACCGACTTGGCCTGCCTGACTACTCTGCATATTGTCTACTGCCTCTGTGTACCTTGGGCCTAGTCTCCGTTACTGCCTCTGCTAAGTGCAAGTGTCTGCCTCCGTTACTGCTCCGGCAGTGAGCCACTGGTTTGCTTCCGTTACTGCCTCTGCAGAGTGCAAGTGTCCGCCTCCGTTACTGCTATGGCAGTTTACCTTGGGCCTAGTCTCCGATACTGCCTCTGCTAAGCGCAAGTGTCTGCCTCCGTTACTGCTCTGGCAGTGAGCCACCGGTTTGCCTCCGTTTATACTTCTGCTGAGTGCAAGTGTTGTCTCTGTTACTGCTACGGCAGTTTACCTTGGGCCAAGTCTCTGCTACTGCCTCTGCAAAGTGCCAGTGTCTGCCTCCGTTACTGCTCCGGCAGTGAGCCACCGGTTTGCCTCCGTCCTACTTCTGCAGAGTGCAAGTGTCTGCCTCTGTTACTGCTACAGCAGTTTGCCTTGGGCCTAGTGTCCTTTTGTGCCTCTGCGAAGTGCAAGTGTCTGCCTCCGTTACTGCTCCGGCAGTGAGCCACCGGTTTGCCTCCATTACTACTTCTGCAGAGTGCAAGTGTTGCCTCCGTTACTGCTACGGCAGTACCTTATGTGACTTTGTTCCCATTGTTGCCTAAGCAGTAGGTCATGCTAGTTCTGCTTGTCCGGTTTTGAGCGTTATGAATCCTTCAGCTGTCTATATGCTGAGAGCCCCATCACAGACCTCTCTGCACATGGGACTGTTTACACTCTAGAAGATCATTAACCCATGCAAGACCTTGCTCCTGGGAATCCATTATATCTGCCTGACCTGTGTCAGTATAGACTGTTGTGGACTTTATGTTTATGCTGGACCTGTGTAGGCATATGTATCTATAACCTGTTGTGTGTCTGTATTATTCTGTTGATATACTACAGGACCTTTGAAGGTTATTTTATTACTGTGATCTCAATAAAACTGTGTTTTATCCTAAACCACTGTGTCTGTGTGTCAAACAAACCGTTACGGTACGAAAGGGCCCTGACCTCAGACAGTAAAGGTGAGAGAAATTCACAGAACATCCACTGGAGGATGGATGTACATGAGCAGCGTTTGGACCAGTTGGCACTGGCCATACAAACTATTCTTGAGCGCACGGTGCATCTCGATAAACCAGTTCAGAATCTGGTGGTCCTCCCAGTTTTGACACCGGAGAGTCAATCAGTGGCAGCTGTGGCCTCAGTTAAAGGGTTAATGGCTTCTGCCCCGTTACGACTCAGATACGATGGTGAACCCACTCTGTGCAGAGGATTTATTAATCAATTGGAGATATTTCTGGAATTAACCCCTCATGCTTTTCCTTATGACCGCAGTAAGGTCGGGTTCATGATTTCACTATTAACGGGCAGAGCTTTGGCATGGGCCAATCCCTTGTGGGAGAATGCTAAACCTTTCACCAGGAACTTCAGAGACTTTGTAAGAACCTTCCGGAGAGTATTTGAATTTCTTGGTACAGTCGCCTCTGCTGCCAAACGATTGATGGAAATACAACAGGGCAATCATACTGTGTGCGAGTATGCCATAGAATTCAGTACATTGGCAGCAGAGGTGGGTTGGAACAATGAGTAGCTGGTGGCAGCCTTTGCTCAAGGACTAGCTGACCATATTAAGGATGAAACGGCAACTAGAGAACTACCTAGTGATCTGGACGAGTATATTGATTATGCCATTTTAATTGATTCTCGCAGATTTAGAGGGAAATTGCAATATTTGGTCCATTGGAAGGGCTATGGCCCTGAGGAACGTTCCTGGGTTGATCAGGACGACCTTCATGCCCCGAGACTTCTGCGCAGTTTTCACTCTAAATATCCTCAGAAACCAGGTCCCTCTTCCAGAAGAGGGGGTCTTTGAGAGGGGGGATACTATCACGTTGCCCGTGCTCTTTTTGTTTTTGTTTTATGTCAGTCTAGCCTGTGCTTTGCTCCCATTGGCTACCGTGTGTTAGTCCCGCCCAGTATGACATTTATATATTGGCACCCCTCCGGTGCCCTTTCGTGGTGTTCCTGTGCCAGTGCTTATTTCTGCTCAGTGATTCCCAGTGTACCGACTTGGCCTGTCTGACTACTCTGCATATTGTCTACTGCCCCTGTGTACCGACCCGGATTGCCTGACTATTCTTCTGACGTTCCTGCTCCGTGATCCGACCCGGCTTGGCTGACTTTCCTGATCCGTGATCTGACCCGTCTAGGCTGATGTTCCTGCTCCGTGATCCGACCCGGCTTGGCTGACGTTCCTGCTCCGTGATTCGACCCGGCTTGGTTGGCATTCCTGTGCTGTGTCGCCTAGGCGACATTCTGACTGTCTGGCAATTGGGTTCATTTCCTCCTGCAGAGTACCAGCGGCCAGTTCAGTTACTGCTACGGCAGTTGCCTTGGGCCTAGTTTCTATTACTGCCTCTGTAGAGTGCAAGTGTCTGCCTCCATTACTGCTCCGGCAGTGAGCCACCGGTTTGCTTCCGTTACTGCCTCTGCAGAGTGCAAGTGTCCTCCTCCGTTACTGCTATGGCAGTTTACCTTGGGCCTAGTCTCCGATACTGCCTCTGCTAAGTGCAAGTGTCTGCCTCCGTTACTGCTCTGGCAGTGAGCCACCGGTTTGCCTCCGTTTATACTTCTGCAGAGTGCAAGTGTTGTCTCTGTTACTGCTATGGCAGTTTACCTTGGGCCAAGTCTCCGCTACTGCCTCTGCAAAGTGCCAGTGTCTGCCTCCGTTACTGCTCCGGCAGTGAGCCACTGGTTTACTTCCGTCCCACTTCTGCAGAGTGCAAGTGTCTGCCTCCGTTACTGCTACGGTAGTTTGCCTTGGGCCTAGTCTCCGTTTGTGCCTCTGCGAAGTGCAAGTGTCTGCCTCCGGTACTACTCCGGCAGTGAGCCACTGGTTTGCCTCTGTTACTACTTCTGCAGAGTGCAAGTGTTGCCTCCGTTACTGCTACGGCAGTACCTTATGTGACTTTGTTCCCATTGTTGCCTAGGCAATAGTTCACGCTAGTTCTACTTATCAGGTTTTGGGCATTACGAATCCTTCAGCTGTCTATATGCTGAGAGCCCCATCACAGGCCTCTATGCACATGGGACTGTTTATACTCTAGAAGATCATTAACCCATGCAAGACCTTGCTCCTGGGAATCTATTATATCTGCCTGACCTGTGTCAGTATAGACTGTTGTGGACTTTATGTTTATGCTGGACCTGTGTAGGCATATGTATCTATAACCTGTCGTGTGTCTGTATTATTCTGCTGATACACTACAGGACCTGTGAAGGTTATTTTATTACTGTGATTTCAATAAAACTGTGTTTTAACCTAAACCACTGTGTTTGTGTGTCAAACAAACCATTACAGTGATTAAGGGTTTGATTGCAAATGAGATCCACCTGGGTGTAGTTCTACTTTAAATACAGGCCCCAAGCTGATGTTTGAGCTTGCTCATGGATCAATCGTTCCAGGGGTCATACCGCTGCGGCAAGTGTGAGCATATTTTCATTTTAGAATCTAAGATATTGGACCTGGAAAGAAATATTGCAACTTTGAGTGACATTGGAAACCTGGAAAGGAGTTTAGAACTTATAGAGGAGATAGTATGTGGAGTTAGTGGTGAAGAGGGTGGAGTTGTAGATGAGGAGTGGCAGGTAGGTAGCTGGGTAACAGTAAGGAGTGGAGGTAGTGGGTAGTGGAAAAGGAAGGCCAGTTCTGAGTTGACTCAGTCCAACAGATTTGCAAGACTCTGTGAAGATGTTGATGAGGATAGCTCAGAATTGGCAATACTGGAGATGGCTGATTCCTCTAGCAGCAAGTGGAATAGTCCTCCTTCCAGTTTAGATGCAGAAACCAAGGAAGGTGGTGGTGATAGCGGAATGTGTTATTAGGAGATTAGCTAGGGTAATCTGCCCCCAGGAACGTGAATGTCAAAAAGTATGTTGTCTCCCAGGTGCTTGTGTTTGGCATATTTCAGATAGGGCAGACAGAATATTGGGAGGGGCTGGAAATGATCCAGCTTTCTTGGTACATGTTGGTACCAATGACAAAGTTGGAGGAAGATGGAGGTACCTAAAAATGATTTCAGGGATTTAGGGTGCAAGCTCAAGGCAATTGCCTCTAGGGTAGTGTTTTCAGAAATACTTCCTGTGCCATGTGTCAGTGCAGGTAGGCAGAGGGAGCTCAGGGAGCTTAATGCATGGCTCAAGTATTGGTGTAGAAAGGAGGGTTTTGGATTGGTATAACTGAAACATGGTGGGATGATATACATGACTGAGCTGTAAATCTAGAGGGCTATTCCCTGTTTAGGATACACATGATTATTTGAAAATGGGGAGCTGTATACTTATATTTGAAACCAGAGCTAACTCCAATTTTAAGGGGTGATATTAATGAGGAAACTGGCCATAATGTGGAGTCCTTGTGGGTATAAATTGATGCTAACTGTGGCGTAAAAGGTATAAGAAAATGTGTTGGTGGGTGTATGCTACAAATCACCAAATATTGATGAGAATGTTGAGGTCCAACTGCAATTGCAAATGATGAAAGCTGCACATTTTGGGCATACTATAATTATGGGAGATTCTAACTATGCAGATATCAAAAGGAAGCATGAGACCTGTCAGAGTGCTAAGGGAAACAGGTTTGTGAGCATGCTTAGGAGTAGCTACATGTCACAAATGGTAGAAGTGACGACAAGAAATAACAATGGACCTAGTGATAACGGATAACATAGATGTGGTATCCAATATTAAGGTATGTGAACATTTGGGAAACAGTGATTACAACATGGTTACATTTAAAATTAGTTTGGCAAAGCAAAACTGTATAGGTTCAAACAAATCTCTTAATTTTAAAAAGCGAACTTCAAAATATTAAGAGCATAAATGCAACATATTGTAGGGGATAAATTATGTAAAGGCAAAAATATTAAGGACAAATGGTGAGAATTTAAATTTAGATTGCAGACATGTATTCAATAGTATATACCAGTGGGGAACAAATGCGAAGGAAGTAGATCACAGCCAATGTTGTTAAACGCAGATGTAAAGAAGGTCTACACGGTCTACAGGACCCTGTACCATCTCAGGACTTCCCAGCTGCCCCAGGAAGTGCGTTCACACTCCCCTTCATAGCTGTATTTCTGCGGGCTAACGTTGCAGCAAACTCCGTTTACAATGCTATTGAGGTTGCAACCTCAGCAGCATTGCAAATGGAGTTTGCTGTAACGTTAGTCTGAAGAAATACAGCTATGAAGGGGAGCATGAACGAGCTCCCTGGGGCAACTGGGAAGTCCTGAGGCGTCATGCAGTCCCGCAGAACGTGGAAGTGCACGATTTTGTAGGATAAATATCTCCGCTACTAGGTAAGTGGAAAGAAAACCAAACACAACGCTAATGTTGTGTTAAGCATTAAAACCCATGTTGAGTTTTGGTTTTAGGTGAAAGTTCCGCTTTAAGACTGCCAAAGCACCAGGTCCTGATGGTATACATCCAAGGGTTCTTCAGGAATTCAGTGCAGTGCTAGCAAGAACCCTCTTTTTACTGTTTATAGATTCTGTCACCACAGGCTCAGGGCCACAAAACAGAACCTGTAAAACTGCTAGAAGTTATAATATATAATATAATAGTCAATATTACATCACAAGAAAATATGATTATTAGCAGGAAACAACATGGTTTTATGAGGAATAGATTGTGCCAAACTAATCTTTTCAGCTTCTAGGAAGAAGTAAGTAGTAACCTAGATAATGGTAAGGCAGTTGATGTAGTATATCTTGATTTTTCAAGGCATTCGATACAGTGCCACACAGGAGGCTGGAGTATAAAATAAGGAAACTGGGGCTAGGGGATAATCTTTGCACTTGGATAGAAAACTGGTTGAAGGCTAGGGAACAGTGTGTAGCTGTAAATGGACAATTCTCTAATACAGTTAAAGTTGAGAGTGGAGT
Source organism: Rhinophrynus dorsalis (assembly GCA_037306005.1). NCBI lineage: Eukaryota > Metazoa > Chordata > Amphibia > Anura > Rhinophrynidae > Rhinophrynus > Rhinophrynus dorsalis. The sequence goes on from CM074724.1 coordinate 162,953,750, forward strand.
ATCTCATAGTTCAGTGCTTGGTCCACATGTTTATAAATTACCTGGAAATAGATACAGAAAGCAAAATATCAATATTTGCAGACACAAAATTATGCTGGGTAATAAATGCAGAACAGGATATTTGCTCTATACATAAAATCTAAGATTGGAGAAACAAATGGAATATGAATTTTAATGTGGGAAAGTGTCAGGTAACAGATTTGGGAAAAAAAATCCCAGTGCTACTTATGAACTTTATGGAATCATTTTAGGGAACTCGTTGAAAGAGAAAGACCTGGGAATCCTTGTAAATTACGAACTGCTGTCTCTAGCAACTCCACCTGTTATTCCTGACTCTCCTGATTATGTAATTTAAAAAATTAAAATACAAAATAAAAAAGAAAAATAAATAAACACTAAAAACAGTCAACTATTTTGTTAATACATTTTCTAGTAATTGAAAAGTCAGAGAGTGATTTCACTTCTCGGGGTATGGCCAGAAGTGGCAGGTGGCCATGAGAAAGAAGACAATGAGTTTTTTTCTAAGTAGAAGACTTAGTTTTTAGCAATACTGTGCGCCACAGTCAGCAGCAACAGCAGCAGTGAACACCCTGACACTACTGACAAAATCTCCACCTCACCCACCAAAATAAGGTACAATGTCTATCAAGGCCATAAGGTGTAGGTTTGGATGAGAGTTTTCGCCTCAAAAGTAAAAAGGAAAAAAGTGTCAATTCCTGCCAATACATTTTTTGCAAAAAGTGCAGATCTTCCACTTTTTGTCCCTAACTCATTGCATTGCAATCAATGGGAAGACTGAATTTCCTCCATAACATAGCTGGTTTTCCTTCTTTTCCCTCAGGTGCAGGATGAAATGGGTATCAGGTTCCCATAGCATGCCATTCTGTGTTTGTGAGAGGAAGAGAAGGCACCATATTTTTGAGTTAGTTAAGATAGGAACATAAATTAAAATTGCAATCAGTGATGATGATCACTCTACTCCAAGGGAGGACGCAGTTTGTCAAGGTCCCAGCAAAACTAATTCCAGCACCACCAGTGCCAGCATAAATAAAGAGCCATATAAGAAGAACACTGAAGATGACAACAAGTCACATTCAAGTGTTGATGATGCTGGCAATAGCATAATAGAGGAAGGTGTAGCAGCTGAACTGCCTGCTGCATCAGATAGTGAGACAAACAAGCACCAAAACACCTGTCCTCAGAGGAATAGTGAACTTTGTTACAGTAAAGGTAAAAAGAAATTGTTTGAGACCTCTAAAAGCTTAGAGGAATATAAGGGTAGTAGTGGGCAAGAACTGTCAGGTGATGCTGATGCTGCTGAGGATGACCTAATGATGACTGATGATAATGAAGATCTAGAATATATCCCTCCAGCATCCTTCCTGCAGCTGTTGTAAGTGATCTAGAAGTGCGAATTGAAAGTAGCATCTCAATCTTTGCTGATGACACTAAGCTATGTAAGGAAATACGTACAGAGCTGGATGTTTTTTCTCTGCAGAAAGATTTAGATAAACTGAGTGAATGGGCAGAAAAGTGGCAGATGACATTTAATGTAGATAAATGAAAGGTTATACATTTGGGCTGTAGAAACAAACTTGCTACATATACTCTAAATGGGAAACAACTTGGGGAATACTCATTAGAGAAAGATTTAGGAGTAATGATAGACGATAGACTTCAGAGCAGTGTGCAGATTCACTCAGCTGCTGCAAGAGCAAATAGGGTATTTATTTATTTAGAAAATGTTTTACCAGGAAGAATACATTGAGATTTCTCTCTTTTTCAAGTATGTCCTGGATAGTTTTCAGTAAAGGGTTGCATATTTACACAAATTGAGAAACATTATATATTAAATGTTATTATATATACATACACATATGAATATACATACATATGGAATATTTAAATTATATACAGTTACACTCTGTTTTTAGATATAAAGAAGCATTTACTTTTAAGGATTTTAGACTGGTAGCAGATTTGATTATTTCAGGCAGATTGTTCCAGGCCTTTGGAGCTCTGATGGAGAAGGCAGATCTTCCTGCTTCTTTCTTGTATTGTGGTATACGTAGTGAGTTGTTAGCAGTGGAGCGGAGGTTATAGTTAGTATGGAGAGCAGGATTGAGCATACTGCTCAGGTAGTCTGGTAGTTTTCCAGAGAAGTGGTTGTGTACTAAACAAGAAAGGTAAATGTTTAGATTTGAGTGTTAACCAACTTAGTTCTTTTAGCATATCACAGCGATGAGTAGTGTAATTACATTGGAGGCTAAAGCGGCATATTGAATTATACAGGGTATCAGGTTTACTAAGATGGATTTCTGGCACTGGAGCATAAACTACATCACCATAGTCTATGACAGGCAGCAACATCTGTTGCACAATACGTTTTCTAACCAGGGGACTTAAACATGATTTGTGTCTAAAAAGAGTACTGATTTTGGGATAAAGCTTGGAGGTTAATTTGTCAATATGATGACCAAAAGTGAGGTTGGGGTCAAGCCATTTACCAAGATATTTGTAGGAGTCCACTGGGGCCAATTTACGATTAGACTCTGTTACAATGGATAGGTGGGCATTGCCGAGATTACACAGTTTATGCTTTGTACCAAATATCATTGTGACAGTTTTGTCTGTGTTTAAGAACAGTTTGTTCCTTGCTATCCATCTTTCAACCTCGCAGAAATCATGTTTTAATATAGCTTCAAGGTGTGATATGTTTGAGTTTTTAGCATAGAGTATGGTGTCATCTGCATACATGAGAACTGAAGATGATTTGCAAACCTTGGGCAGATCATTTATAAAAAGAGAAAATAGAAGAGGGCCAAGAATGGAGCCTTGAGGAACTCCGCTTGTTACTTTGAGTGGAAGGGAGTCATTGCCGGCAACCAACACATACCGCATTCTGTCTGATAAATAGGATCGGAACCAGTTTAGAGCATTATTACCCAGTCTTGATCTTTGGAACTTGTTTATAAGAATATTGTGGTCTACTGTGTCAAAGGCCTTGTTAAAATCTAGGAAAATAGCTCCTGTGAGAAGGTCACCATTTTCCATGCCCGTCTGGATATCGTTGGTTAATTTTAGGAGGGCTGTGACTGTTGAGTGATTTGGTTGAAAGCCTGATTGAAGTGGGGTGAAAAAACTGGTCTGTTGGTAATTTTTATTTAGTTGCACATGTACACATTTCTCTAGGATTTTGGATAAAGTGGGGAGTAAGGATATTGGTCTGTAGTTTGATACTACATTTTATCCCCACTTTTGTGGATAGGCACAACTCTAGCCACCTTCCAGGATTTGGGCATATACCCTGTTGCCAAAGAGGCATTAATTAAAGATGCAATTGATTTGGCCATTACCATGGCACTGAGCTTTAATAGCATTGCTGGTAGTTTGTCAGGTACTAGCCTGCATAAAAAAGAGGTGTAGATGCAAGGGATGCTAATATTATCCTACCTCTGTATAAATCCTTGGTTAGGCCTCATCTAGAATATGGAGTAGAATTTTGGCTCCCAGTTCTTAAAAAAGCCATTGTTGAAATGGAAAAGGTGCAGAGACGTGCAACAAAACTGATAAAGGGATTGGAGGATCTGAGTTATAAAGAGAGACTAGCCAAACTGGGTTTGTTTACATTAGAGAAAAAACATCTAAGGGGTGATATGATTACCATTTACAAATACATTCAAGGTCAATACAAAGAACTATCCAATGAATAATTTACGCAAAGATCTGAGTTAAGAACAAGAGGTCATCCATTAAGACTAGAGAAAAGGTGCTTTCTACTAAAACCAAAGCAGGGATTCTTTACAGTAAGGGTGGTAAAGCCATGGAATTCTTTGCTTCACCATGTTGTACTAGCAGATAATGCAACTGATTTAAAAAAAGAAATGGATGCCTATCTAGCACAGAACAATATTGAAAATTGTGACAGATGGCTTCAAAGCAGATAGGATGTTGATCCAGGGAACTGCCATTTGGAGATAGGAAGGAATTTACCCACTTTAAGCTAAATTAGAAATTGCTCCAAAGTGCTTTTTTGGCATGGGAAGGACTTGATGGACACATGTCTTTTTTCATCCTCATCAACTATGTTACTATGTTGCTATGTTACATTTCTTGTTCAGATACAGATGAAGTTGAGAGTGAGGATGATGACAGGGCTATAAGGTTAGCAAAAAGTTAAAGGCTGAATCTTCCACCACTTTTAAGGAGCACTGTGCTTGTCTATAAACTGAGAAAGCCATTGGAATGTCTGCACCTTTGACACATAGTAGTAGTGGTAGTAGAACTGCATCAATATCTAGCCCCAGTAGTAGTAGTAGTAGTAGCAGCAGCACCAACTCAGGAACCCCACATTCCATGACGTCCACAGTATGAAGATACTTCACTCAGGATCCTCAAGCTAAGCATGTTGCTATCTGTTGTCTGTGCAAAAAGCATGTGAGCAGGGGGAAAGCAGGCTCACACCTAGGCACCTCCTCTCTCATAGAATTACAACCACAGGTCTGACTGGGAGACACACTATGAGCAGGCCAAAGATGCCACAACTAGTATCAACAGAAGCACTTTAAAAAGTTCCCTGGGTTCTAGGGCAGAAAAAATAATTAGTGAAGTTATTTATGTGTCAGAGAGTTTGCTACTGCCAGTGCCAACAGTTAGTTCAGTCCAAATAACACCTACAGCGTCTGTAGATGAGTATGACAGACAAAGCCAGGACAAATATATTAACAGCAGAACAGATGAGGAAGTGGAAGAGGGATGTGAAGAAGGGTTGACGCCATCTACCCCACTTGGGACCACTGCTATGAATGACAAGTAATTTGTAATCTGAGAAGGAGGATAGCGATTTGATACAAACATGATAATGGTAAAAACTGCTGTATACAGATACACAGATCACACTATGACAGTCCCCCACCATCACCACTACAATACACATCTGCCACATTGTAGGTTGTACTTTCTTTTTTTACTACTTGACATCATCATGATGAATATGTACCAGTGTCACTTAAGCAGGAAGTTAGTATTGTGGGCAAAGGACAAATGCATTAAGAAAGCTAACACATTTTTCAAGGCATATGTTGCTGCAGGACTCACAACTTTGACTTTCAGACACTTATTTCTAAACTACAGCCCTCATAGGTAATACAGTGGGAAATGTATTACCTACAGGAAATATAGGCCAAAAATGTGTTAAAATAGGTGAAAATGTGTTAAAATAGGCAAAAAAGGAGGACATTTTTGCATAGACGGAAAGGCAAAATATTTTGCTGAAAAAGCGAAAAATCGGCAAGTTTTCACAAAAGTCATTCAGTAAATTTTTCACACTTTTTCACCCACTCCTACTGAGGACAATCTAATAAATACAGATGATGATGTAGATCTAGAATATATCTCCCCAGTATCCTCCTCTTATTTAGATACAAATGAAGTGGAGAGTGAGAGAGATGATGACATGGCCAGAAAGTTAGCTGAAAAGCAAAGGCTCAGTCTTTCACCACTGAAAATGACACTGTGCCTATCTATAAACAGTTTGAGAAAACAACTGGAAAGTCTGACCCTGGACAAGAAAAGATGCCAGAGTTGAGTAACCAGCAGCAACAACACCGTCTATCAACATCCAGAATTCTAGCTATGATGAGTGCCTCTTCTGCTGTTGGAAGTGCAGCACCTTTGACAGATAGTAGTAATCCAATTGCAGCATAATCTAGCCAGAGTAATAGTGGTAGTAGCAGCCCCTCAGGAACTCAGTAGTCTTTGAAGTCCACAATATGGAGATACTTAACTCACAGTCCAAAAGCTAGGGATGTTGCTATCTGTTGTCTGTGTAAAAAACATGTGAGCAGGGGGAAAGCAGGCTTAGATCTTGACACCTCCTTGCTGAGATCCAACTGAAGCACAACCACAGGTCTGGCTGGGAGGCACACCATCAACAGGTCATATGTGATACAATTAGAGGCAGCAAAAGCACTTCCAAAAGTTCCCAGGGTGCTGGAGTACTTAATAGTAGTGATGTTAATATGTCAGAGAGTGTACCAATACTTTATTCATTTGATATGCTGCTGATACCTCCACAACATCTTGTCATGTTGTTAAAGCAATAAAGTTACAAGGTTCTTCTGCCATGTACTTCCAACCCACACTTACTTTGTTTCTGGGAAGGGGTCAAAAACTTCACAGATATAATCCCCATGTATACCTGTGGAATGGAAAGGTTGTCAAGATGTTGGCAGTGGAAAAGCTGCTGTATTTTTTAATTGAAAATTGAGGATTTAGAAAACTGAAGTCATGTGTAGCTTCTTGCTGGCATATCTCAAGTCTCAGTTATTTTTCCAAGACAGCTATGGCAGAATTGTAAAAGCAGGTTAGTGTGGTGGGCAAAGGGCTGGAAACCTCATAATACAAGTAAATCCACCTGACAATTGGGCAGAGTAAAGACTATATGACAGTCACTTCTCACTGGGTTTCCCTCCCCCACCAGTGGGCAACACTAGCTTGCAGCAACAGGTGACAGTTCAATGAGCAACCAAATACAGGCTAAGGTATGTAAACAATATGAATGGATAGTCTCATTTCACAATTTGGGCTCCATTAGAGGTCTAGTTGCAAATCAAACTCCTGCAAAGTCCCGAATATAGCAGTATTTCAAATAGAAAAGCAACAACTATGCTCACTGACTTCCAATATCTTGCAATTACATAGATGGACCATTGGAGAATTATTAAAAAGTAAATATTTATTGATGATGACATGTCAATGAAATTAGACCAACAGGATTTCCATATGATTATCATGCCAGTCCACTTCTTAAGCTTTTCAGAGGAGTACAAGCCTCCTTCATCAGAGGATAGGACCGCCTATTCTACCAAACTTTATTTATACAACAACAACAAAGCTGACACCATGGAAAGTAAAACCAATCAGAACACTATATAAATATGTTCAGGGCCCATACAAGGGGCTCTCCAAAGACCTGTTCATTAACAGAACAGTACAAAGGACAAGGGGCCACCCGCTTAAACTTGAGGAAGGGAGATTTCATCTACAGCAGTGGAAGGGTTTCTTTACAGTAAGGACAAAAATGTAGGGAATTCACTGCCTGAGGAGGTGGTGCTATCAAATATATTAAATGCCTTTAAAAAGGGCCTGGATACTTATTTAAAAGAGCAGAACATAGAGGGCTATGTACTTTAGTATTGGGATTAATATTTAGTTAGTGCCTGTTGATCCAAGGAGAAATCTGATTGCCATTTGGAATCAAGAAGGAATTTTTTTCCTCCCATTGAATGCAGAATTTCAGATTGCTGTATTGAGGTTTTTTTTTTTGCCTTCTTTAGGATCAACGATGGTAAACAGGAATAGGAAAAGTGTTGGACTGGATAGACGCAAATCATTTTTCAACCTAAATTACTATGTTACTATGTAGTTACCAATCCATGCTCAGAGAGCAAGTCCCACCACTAGTGAGATCACCACAACCAATGTTGGATTTTTGCCACCCCTTTCTGAGACCCATGAATTGCCCTTTGTTCAGAATGGCATGTTCTGGTTGATGATGTAGGTGTTTCAGCTGGTTGAAATGCTTTGCTGCCTTCTTTTTCATGCTGTCTAAACTCTTTTTGTGCCCACACGTTCTCCCTCTCATCCTCCACAATGCAAGGATTTTGTTGAAAGCACACTAACATGTCCTTTACCAGCTGGTGCATGTCTGTGTTGTCATTATGGTAAGAGTCCTCAGCTATGCTCCTATTTTGTTCTGCATTAATAATATCAGTGGTAGAATTTCACTAATTCCTGCCCCTATGTGTCTCACCAGCATGGTTGCCTCCTTAAAGGGTTTCAGTAGCAGCTCACATACATTGCACTTTAGTTGCCATTGGCCAGGTGACAAAAAGGCCCCCTCCAAAGCCTTCCAGTTTTGCATGGTGTACACGCGAAGCTGTTGATTTTGTTTTCAGTTATAATTTTTTTGTTCAGACTGTGATAAGACAGGGTGGACAACTTAAAAAAAAATATACAAAAATAAATAATGAAATAAAAATGAATAAAGAAATAACAAAGAAAGAAATATATTAGGTGACTGACAGGTGACTGAGCTAACGCAAGACATAATACGCCATCAGTTGTGTTGTAGAGTAAAAACACACAGAGTAGTTGAGTAATGTCCAGCAAACGCACAAGGGGCAGAGGAGAGGGAAGGTTGGAGCACTGCAGGGACATGACAGTAAAGTAGTAGTTCATAAACTGACTGCAGCAATGGTTGCTGCAGTATGTGCAATAAATGATGATGATCCCTCTACTCCAAGAGACGATACAGTTTATCAAGGTCTAAACTACAGCCCTCAGAAGAAGTATTATTGTAGTGGGAATGTAGTACCTATAGGAAATATAGGCAAAACACTGTTGAAATAGGTGAAAAATTTGTTGAAATAGACGAAAAGGAGGAAAATTTTGCATAGGCGAAAAGGAGAAAACCCACCCACACCTACTTTTAATCACACTGTCAGGAGCAGAGGCACGATTACTGGCTGCCACCTAATGCTGTAAGCTACTGTTACCCACTGTTTGTAGTGGGAGGGAAACTCAATGAGTAGTCACAGTCATATAGTCTGTTCTCTGCCCACTTTTCTACATATCTGTTGTCAGGTGGATTTTCATGCTGTACGCGCTTTCAAGCTCTTCACCCACCACACTAACCACCGGTTTGTACAATTCAGGCACAGCAGTCCTGGAAAAATAACTGCGGCTTGGAATATGCCAGCGTGGAGCTACACATGAATTTTCAGAATCCTCAGTTTTCTACAAAAGAATATGGCAGCATGTCCACAGCCAACATCTTGGTAACCTTGCCATTCCACAGGTGTACTTTGGGATTGTTTTTGTGACGTTTTTTGACTCCTTCCCAGGAACTCAGTCAGTGTGGGTTGGCAGGACATGACAAAAGAACTCTGTAACTTTATTGCTTTAACAACATGACTTCAGTAGGTGGTGGAGGTAGAGGAAGCATGTGCAGGCAGTCTATGACTCTTGCCATCTCCTAAAGCAAAGCCAAAGTCATCATAGTCCTCTGTAGGGGTGGGCGAAAGTTGTCACTGTGTTCCCGCAGGAAATTTTGTGAAAACCTTGTTGTATCGTGGAAAATCTGTGGTTAAAATTTTCGCATTTTTCGCCCACTGGCCAAAACTTTTCACCATTTTTTCAATGGCTAGAAAGTTTCCACCCATTGATTTATGTTGTTTTCGCACTTCCGCTATAAAAATGTGACATTTTCGCTGAAGGCAGCACAATAGAAGCAGCTACAGAGCGAGATAGATGTGCTGTGCTGTTCTCTTGTGATATTTTGCAAAAAATGAGGCAGGAGAGGCTCTTAGTGACTCCTATCACTATGAGCAGGGTGAAAAATAATCAATGGAGGAGCTGGAAGGACCATTATGTGTTCACTGAGTTTGAGGAGGAAGGGACAACTACTGTACCAATGTGTCCAGTCCCCCTAAATAACCCCAAGGGTTCTTGGGGAATTTAATGGGAAGGGAGGGAAAAAAGGAAAGGGAAGGAAGGGAGAAAAGGGAATGGGAAGGGAGGGATAAAAAGGTAGTACTAGTGAGAGCAGAACAGGTCAGCTGCTGTGCCTGCTGCAAGACGTGCTGCTTCAGCTGCCAGTGGCACCATTGCTGTACCTGCAGCCACTAGTGTTGTTCCTGCTGTCACATGTGCTGCCACTAGTGTTGAACCTGCTGCCAGTGCTGAACCTTCTGCTAATGCTGATCCTGCTGCCAGTGCTGAACCTGCTGCCACCAATACTTTGCCTGCTGCTAGTGTTTCTTGTAGTACTCAGGGGGGGAAGGAGAAAATTATGCCATGTGTGACAGCAGGGAACCCTCTGTCACATTGCTCGTCCCAGTAGCAGTAGTGCAGCTAGCAAGCTCAAGCAGTGTGACTAAACTGAATCACAACCAGATAACTGTCTGGAAATGCCCAAGAGTATAGAATGACCAACTGTAGCTGGAGCCAATACCCCTACTGGGGTGTAGCAACGAAGGAGAGATACTACCAGAGCCAATGGAGCCAGATATGGAAGCACCCCTGGTGCGGTAGAGGAGGAACACTGCGTGTGCCAATGGGACCTGAGCCTGGCACCCCTTAGGTGCTGTAACGGAGAAGACACTGCCCAAGTGGAATACTAGAGCCAACGCACTACCAAGTGCAGGTGGATGGAACAACACAGTGAGCTAGAATGGACCAGAGCCAAAGCACCCTTCCGGTGCCGAAACAGAGCACACACTGCCAGAGTATTGGAATGCCCTTAGCACCACGCGGTGCGACAACTCCTGGAAAACGAGCACCTAACGAGAGGTACAGCTCTGCAGTGGTAACAGCTAGGCTCGGTATTGTAGGCAACAGCTCAACGAGTGTTAATGTGGCTCAGTATGGGAGGCAACAAGCTTGGCAGGCGTATGCAAACGGGCTTGGTAACAGAGGCAACCGACACAGCAAGTGTTCTAGACAGACTCTGAAACAACGGCCACAGCTCGGCAGTATTCTCTCACAGGCTTAGTAACGGAGGCAACCAACGGGCTCAATAACGGAGGCCACAGAACATAGGAAGTGTGATCAGTCAGTGCAAGCTGCGAGCAGGCTCAGAATGTCGCCAGGCAGAAACGAGAGGCAGAACCGGAAGAATCACGGAGCAGGAACGTCAGCCAGAGCCTGTCAATCATGGAGCAGGAATCGTCAGCCAGAACCGGTTCGATCACCGAGCAGGAATGTCAGCCAGAACCAGGGTCAATCACAGAGCAGGAACGTCAGCCAGAACCGGGTCAATCACGGAGCAGGAAGTCAGCCAGAATCAGGTCAATCACGGAGCAGGAAGTCAGCCAGAACCGGGTCAATCACGGAGCGGGAAGTCAGACAGAAGCGAGTCAATCACGGAGCAGGAACAGCAGAGTAGTCAGATGAGCTGAGTCGGTACACAGGAATACAGGATCACAGCAACAATAGTGCAGGAACAGGAACACCATGAAAGGGCATCTGACAGGTGCCATAGGCCCAGTAAAAAAGGGACACCCTGGGCGGGCCAATCAACCTCCTCCAATGGATGAGCACCAGCACAGAGAGTGACAGGGAATCACGGGCACCGTGATAAGTAGCAATACTCCTCCTGATCCTAGTTGCAGTGCTAAATCTGAGACAGTAGCAGCAACAGCACCAACATTATCCGCTGCCACAGAAAGTGAAGGGGAATGTGGAGGAAAAGAAGAAAGAGGCCATTCTTCTTCACCTGTTCCCTATCCCTCCCCCCAAAAGTCATAGGTGTGGGACTATTATTCTCTTCCAGCAGGCACAGTGCAGTCATCATCAACAATGGGACAGTGCAAAATTTGTGGCAAGTTAGTGAGAAGGGGAAAGGAGGGAAAACACCTTGGCACAACCGCCCTGATAACACACATGAAACACAGACACCATGACATTTACTCCAAACATGTTAAAGCCAAACAACCGTTACAGAAATCCAGCACCACTGTTACTGTACACCCTGACTACCCAGAAAGGTGGAGATCAAGGAGAAGGACGAATAAAGAAACCCAGACAGGCACTAGAAGTTCCATGACGAGTTAAACAACTAGCTCGCATCAACATCACCTTCTTCCTCTAGGGTAACAAGTGCATCTCCTGCCAATCCACCTCATTCATTGATTCCTCCCCCGCCAAATGATAGCCACTCTATTAATGTTAGGATATGGCACGCTGGAGGAAGAAACCAATAAGGATCCAGAGACCTGAACGGAGATGGGATTGATAATCTTCGAATGCTTTTATGGTCAGTTTTGATGAAAGTATTGGACTGACATGTGAGTAGAATTGCAACTTTTGATATATTTTAAAAATAAGTTGTAATTGATTTACACTATTGGGCGCCTCCTTTTGTGTTTTTGTTTCCTTATATATGATATGGTCACCGCTGAGGAGAGTGTGTCAAAGGATGGAAGCCATGACTCTCTGATAGAGGATACTGTGACTGGGGCAGTGAATTATCCCAGAAAGCATTAACAGCTGGCTCTATGGTATATACCTAGACTCAGCAACTTATCTTGTGAGTAGGCACTTTATGGGTGTCGGTGGAGGTCAGTTTAGTTGTATCCTGTTGATCTGTACAGGGGAGCTCCCTGGTTTGTCTCCTTTTGTGTTTTCACAGTAATAGGATATGGCAGTTCATCTCTACTGTGTGGTGTACTGACCACACATGCCAGTGTGGTGGAGGAGAATTGATACCAGGTCATCAGGTGGCATCTGAGGAGATTCCATCCCGCAGAATATGCTAGGATTCTGGCAGGGAGGGATCATCATTACAATCAAGTTAGTTTGACAAGACCTATCTTTCACAAAGCCATGTTGGCTCCTGCTAATGATATTCCTGTTTAAGCTGAATTCTTAAATATATTCCCTTCGCAACCCTTCAAACAGCTTCCCTACCACAAATGTCAAGCTTACAGGTCTGCTTTGCTTTTGGTTCATGAGTGAAGTATCTTCATACTGTGGACTTCATGGACTGAGGTGTTCCTGAGGTGCTGCTACTATTACTGGGGCTAGATTTGGATGCAATTCTACTTCTACTACTACTACTACTACTAGGAGTCAAAGTCGTTTCACTTCCAGCAGCAGCAGAGGCAATCGTCATTGCTAACTGTGGATGTTAATAAGCTGTGTTGCTATTGTTGTTGCTTCTGGTTACTCAACACAAGTGTGTGTGGCTGAGTAGGACTTGAAGAGGCAATGATGCTGGGAGTGACTTTACTTTTTGCCATCTTTTGCTTGTTCAGGGTTAGAGTTTCCAGTGGTTTTCCTCAAACAGTCTATAGACAGATGCAGTGGTGGAAGTTTGAGCCATTGCCTTTCTGCTAACTTTCTGGCTATGTCATCATCTCTCTCACTCTCAACTTCATCTGTATCTGAACAAGAGGATGCTGCTGGAGGAATATGTTCTAGATCTGCATCATCATCAGTCATCAGCATCTCCCACCACCTCTTGCTCACTACCCTCTATTCAAACAATGTCTTTTTACTTTTACTTTCACAAAGTTCGATACTACTTTTAGGATGGATGTTTTGGTGCTTGTATGTCTCACTGTCAGATGCAGCAGATGGTTCAGATGCCACACCTTACTCCATTATGCTATTGCCATCATCTTATCACTATCCAATAATGATAACGGAAAAACAAAATCAACAACTTTTTTTCCTAGACTTCCCAAGCACAGAGACAATAACAGTAAGATCAGTAAGGAAATTGCTTGGACTGCAGCTGCCTGTGTGTTTCAGATCAAATCAGTCAGCCAGAATGTTGGGGTATATGGGGTCATTCTCCTTTGCTCCCTTCTCACACACCCAGACATGTGCAACACAGATTAATAATAACAGAAAGATCAGCAAACAAATTGAACCACAGCTGCCTGTGTCTTGCCAGTCAGTCACACAGAATTTTGGGGTAGTTGGGGTCAACCTTCTTCATCCTTTCTACTCTCCAAGATTGCCCCTAGACTCACCTAATACAGAGAACAAATGTCCTACCTAAAATACTCCCTAAACTAAGCTCCAAATCCCTTTTATTTGCCTATCTTCTCTAGCTCAATAACATGCTGCTTTCTCCTCTCACAAACACAAAATGGCATGCTGTGAGAGTCTGACACCCTTTTACATGCCTGTAGAAAATAAGAGAAACCTTTCATTGGGGGGGATTCAATATTCCCATCAATTTCAATTCAATCAGCTAGGCAAAAAAAAAGAGGGAAAATTGAACTTTTCACAGGAAATTATTCGCCAAGCGGTAAGTGCCATTTTTTTGCTGATTTTGGTTTGAGGCAAAAGTTTTTGCCCATCCTTACTAAGTAACTGTCTGCATATATCATCTGTAGGAACCCTAGCATCTGCTACATATGAAGTAGGTAAAGCCCAAACAGATTAAGCCTTAAGCCTTGATGAAGTGTGATATCTTGCCTTAGCCCTCAACAAAATTCTCAATGTCATCTGTTGTCTATCAAGTCTGCCTCAGTCACGCAGCTCAGCTCACATCAGCTTCTGCCCCTGATATGACTTCCCAATGGCCAAGATGATCCACTGGCTGATTGTGATTATAGATACAGCAAAGAGCTGACTAAACCAGAGGAAGACCCCAAGGTGTATAATAATAGTCCCTAAGGATCTGCGCATTTGCAGAAGGCAGCCAAAATCCTGTAGATGTTTTGAAGGTAGATGATTTTAAGGATTAACTGAAGCCACTGACTTTCAACCTCAAAGTCATGAGTCTCAGATCATGAGATCCTGGGTGGGCAGTGGCACCTTATATCAAGAGGTTTGTTCATCCTGATAACCTTTAAGGCTCTGCTTATGAAAAGTGGAGGAGAAAAGGAAACTAAGGTCTCCAAGACCAATCTTTAACGATGGCAATAACTTTTTCCTTGTGAGAACATATTTTGCAAAAACCCAGGCAATCATAGGTATAAGAGGTAAAATTAAAGCCATCTCCTCTGTCCAGGTCTTCCACCAATTCTTGAGGGCAGGGATCCCTGGAATAGAACCTGGCCACTTTATGGTTCTGAAGCAAGACCATGAGGTCTGTAGATAGAATACCTTCCAGGTCAGCTGATGAAAGTGTTGATTCAGGACCAGGAGCCCAGATCTAATCAGTGATGGCTCAGATGATATTGACTGCATCTGTAATATGAATGGCTGTGAGATTTAGGAGATTCGAGCTCTCTCATTCCAGAGTTAGAGAGTATGAAGACATCCTTCTGTGCCCCTCTTTTCCCAAAGGTAAGCCTCCATTGAAGCATTGTCTATTCTTCTATTGAGGTGTTGTTCTCATAGAGAGTTTAATTGAAGTGACAGATGACACAAGGCTTGACATACAACTCTGATTTCTAAGATAATGGATGGCAGTCTGGAGCAGTCCCCTGGTCACTGTCCTAGAACTCCTTGGTTGTAGAACACTGTGCCCCAGACTTTGCTGCTTGTATTGGTAAACAGACACTTCTAAGGAACATCTCTAAAAGAGAAACTGATCTGAAGGCTCTCCATGTTTATCCACCACTCCAAGGACTGATAACCACTGAGATTTTTATTATCTGATCAAAATTCCCATTGGTTGAGAAACCATTTGAAGGGCCTAATCCACCATCTAGCCCACTCGACTAGTAAAACTATAAGAACCATGGATGATAAGTACACAAAGAACCTTGACTGAACTGAAAGAACTTCTGCCAGACAGAACAAGGCTACCAGACAGATCATCTGCTGAGAGGGGACTAGCTGACTTTTGGCCAAGTTTTGTAAGATGTGTCTGAAGAAAATATATTATCATGTTTTTCTGTTGAAAAAGAATAAGGGGTCCTGAGTGTTTTATAACAGAATATGTGAAAGCCTTCCTTTATCAATTCTGAAATTAAAGGCAACAGGAGCTTTGTGAATATTCTTGGGGTGGATGCCAGGCCAAAGGAAAGGCAGGCAAATTCAAGATTTTCTACAACAAAATGTAGATATGTCTGATAAGAAATAGCAATGGGAACATGCAGATAAAAATCTTGAAGGCCCAACATTATGAGCCAGCCATGCAGTTGAATTATGCTGATAATGGCAGTTAGAGATTACTTTTTAAATCATCTCACATCCAAGAAGATATTTACTTTCTTCAAGTTAAGCAATATTAGGAAATCTCCAGAGGGCTTCTTGACAAAGAAGAGGTTTGAAAATATTCCCTTGAAATGGTTCTGATTTGAAATCAGGATAGCTTTGTCTCATAGCAACTGTAGGAGGACAGAGAAGAGAGCTTGAATCTTTTCTGAAACAAGGAACTCTTGATCTGAGGAAGATATTCATTTTGGCTATGTTAGTGAATAAGCTGACTCAGTTATCTATAATAAATCTGACCCAAGCCTCTTTGTAGGTCTTCAGCCTCCCCCGGAATGAAGATCCTTGAGTCAATACTGTTATGGTTTCCATCCATTGCATTCGGTAGCGTTGGAGGAGATGGCGTTCTCCTCTTCCGGAGGCCTCCGTGATCCTGCGAGAGCTTGTGCGCATCACTGGGAGATTGGTTGGCTTAATTAGTCTCTCTGTATCCTGTTCCTGGCTGTATCCTGCATTTCTGTTATTTTTACTATATTATTTTAATAAAGCTGAGTTCGTTGTATTCCTTGTCTGACCATTGTTTCCCAGAGTATCCTGTGACAAATACACCATCAGAACTTCCCATTTCCCCAAAAAAAGGAACTGTAAGTACTGTTCCTGGAGCACCAAAAGAGACTGAATTGGCTTCTCTTCCAAGATGGGATCTGGAACTCTTCATAACATGCCTGTAGGAGATGGATAAATGAAAATAAGTTGCATCTAGATAGAAACCTCATACTTAGGAAGCTCCAGGCTTGCTGTCATATCTATCTTGAGGAAGAAGACAACTTTTCCTCCAAGATGATGTCATCTTTTATGATGATTTCATCCAGGGGATCTCCCAAAAGCATCTTTCCTACAAAAGGAAGGGAACACAGGTTGCTCTTAGATGGAGCGTTCAGCCACAGTGCTCTTTGGGTAGCTACCACCATAGTCATAGACCTTGCACTGAGGAAAATGAGGTCAATGGATAAATCGACAAGGAAGTCAATTGGCAACTTTATCTTGAGCAAGGCATCAACAATGAAGGATCTGCCAACCCTTTGAATGAATGCATAATTGAACTTCTCCTTTAATGAGAACCATGGAAGATCTTCCAGACTGGCCCAATGATCCAGTTGTTTATGGTAATTTCCATGCGCTGGTCCACAGTATCTTTAAGGGATGTAGCATTATCAATTGGAAAGGTAGTTTTCCTGGGTAAGAGGACAATGGCTATGTTCACCTTGGACATTTGCAAAATTTAGAATCCACCTCTGAAAATTGGTAGAACTGTGCCAGGAGGGCAGACCTATCCTAGTCAGGGGAAATTATATCCCTAAAAAACATAAGGAGGGACAATTAGGACAATTTATTTTTCAAAGAAGAAAACAGCCTATTGGGTGGGGGCACAGATGGTGAGTCTGGAAGGTTCAATGTCAACCTTTCTTTCTTTGCCTGAGGTTACACAAGACTAATATAAAAAAAACCTAGGATTTCAACCTTTTCCTCCTCACCTGAGAATAGTACCCACTCAAGATCTCTCCTGGAACAACAGTCCAGAGGCAGAACCACTAAGCTACTCTGGTTGTGGCAACTTCTACCTCTTCTTGGAATGGGCTACATCTTGGAACTCATAGACTATCACCTGTTTTAATCATATACAAAATACCTTCTCCTTGGAAAGATGCTCCTCCTTTCATTTCAGCCCAACAGGAAGGCACACTTTTTGCCATCTAATGCCGGATTACCTCAGACAGTACACAGTCTAGATTTCTCAGACATCACATGATCCATAACTTCTATGGTCAAGAGCCAAAAAACATCATATATATTACAAAATAAGATCATATTATTATTGATAATAATATATAATCACTCTAAAATAAGAAAACACAAAATAGACAACAACTTACCCACTAGCTTTGGATAGTGATATTTCATGGATCTTGAGGAGATCCATGCCACTTATATGGCAACTAATAGAAAAAAGGGAGGCTTTAGAAGTGAAACTGAATGCCCCACAAACCCTAACTCCACATGTAAAAAAGAAAAAAAACACCACCAGATATCCAAAAAACCAAGGAGAAAACAGGCAGCAGATCTAACATACAGCAGCACCTATATATATATATAGGTTACAGGTTCACAAGAAAAGGCACACTGATGCCACAGAGACAGGCGCCAAGGAAATACCAGAAAATCACACATGCTTACCGGTAAGCCTCAGCTAGCTGACCAATTGACATCGGATCAGAGGTGCACAATGTGGCTTCCCCAGGTCAGTTGTAGACACGAATTGTCAGTAGAACCTGAAGAGAGAGGTGTCTGATAAGAAAACCAGGGGCAAAAAGAACCATGAAAGGTAAAGCCAGCAGCCAAGCCCAGATCACCTAAATGAGCCTTTAACCTTCACATCACACTATGACGTACTCAGAAGGAACCTCGAATACCGGGAGTGAGATTCCTGTGATGGAGCAGGGGCCTAAAGAGACCTGGTAAGCTATAAAACAAAAAAATATACAAAATACATTGAGTAAAGACAAATTGTACAAACTAGTTCCCAAAAGGATAATCCAAAGATAAAGATAAATCATGTCAGAACTTTTTTCACTTTTAATGTGACTATAATGTGAACAATTCAATTGCAAAACAAACTGAAACCGTTGAGAGGGAAAAATAAAAAAAAATTAATTCTCATGTTAAATAGAAGTAGGGTGGCAAGACAGAAGCCTTTTCTTACAAAGAAAAACATCCAAGCCGGGCTGAAGTTTGCAATAACAAACAGCAAGTCCCCAAAAGCACGTGGGAAAATGTGTTAGTATCTGATGAAACCAAGGTTGAACTTTTTGGCCATAATTCCAAAAGGTATGTTTGCCGCAAAAACAATACTGCACATCACCCAAAGAACACCATAACCACAGTGAAGCATGGTGGTGGCATCATGATGCTTTGTGGCTGTTTTTCCTCAGCTGGAACCAGGGCCTTAGTCAGGGTGGAGGGAATTATTAACAGTTCCAAATACCAGGCAATTTTGGCACAAAATCTTCAGGCGTTCATTAGAAAGCTGAAGATGAAGAGAAAGTTCACCTTTCAGCAAGACAATGACCCAAAGCACACATCCAAATCCACAAAAGCATGGCTTCACCAGAAGAAGATTATCGTTTTGGAATGGCCCAGCCAGAGCCCAGACATGAATCCAATTGAACATCTGTGGGGTGATCTGAAGAGGGCTGTGCACAGGAGATGTCCTCGCAATCTGACAGATTTGGAGCGCTTTTGCAAAGAAGAGTGGGCAAATATTGCCACATAAAGATGTGCCATGCTATTAAACTCCTATCCAAAAAGACTGATTGCTGTAATAAAATCAAAAGATGCTTCAACAAAGTATTAGTTTAAGGGTGTGCACACCTGCGCAACCAGGTTATTGTGAGTTTTTTATTTTTTATTTTTCCCCCTCAACGATTTCAGTTTGTTTTGCAATTGAACTGTTCAAGTTATAGGTCACATTAAAGGTGGAAAAAGTTCTGACATGGTTTATCTTTGTCTCATTCTTTAACATCACAAGAACCTGGCATTTTAACAGGGGTGTGTAGACTTTTTATATTCACTGTACACTATTTCTCGAAAGCACAGGGTTATCTTATTTTCTTTCACCTCTTGATGGGTTTTATATTAAGTGACAAAAAATGTAATTCTATTTCATTTTCTCGAGTTCTTAAATTGTATTTCTATTTGTCAAGTGCTACTAATGTCATCTCCTTGAATGCAAGTAGACCAATCAATGGCTTAGCCATTCTGATTGACCCACTTATTCTCTAACAGGCATATAATTAAAATCTATCCTACAGATATCACTTGAGCACTGGTGTTTCCTATTTCTGAGTTAATGATCATTATCTGTGTCATGTAGAATGTGTATTATATTCAGTATATAGACACTATATGGGGCTTGATGTGAACTTCATAGAATGATATAGGATAATTTATTTAAATGCAATCCCTTGAATGCCACTAACATGTCAAGTTTTAAGAATATTCCTAATTAGGTACAGATTGATTAGTCTAATTAATTGTGTCAACCTTGCTCAAGGAAAGAATTTTCAAAAACTTTTCCCATTAGTAATACTTTCAGGCTAGAACATGCTAGCACTGCAATATGATATACTGGATAATTGAAAATAACAAGTTATTTGTTATATTTTTGTATTCCTTTATCTTTTATGCCTTTTTTCAAAGTGTTGGATGGTATTATTCCTCTTTCCAAAGAAATTGCTATATGTACAAATACTATTTATTTGTTCAGGGGTGGAAGAGCATTATCCCTCTCACCATGTGAATACAAGGGCTCTGGTGGCCCTTAACTCGTAGATGTACACTAAAGTGCAAACGTTTTAGTCAAGTGTAAAGAAATGCTGTAACGTAAGAATGCTTTCAAAAATAGAATTGTTAATAGTTTACATTAATCAATTAACAAAATGTATAGTGAATGAACAGAAGAAAAATCTAAATCAATTCAATATTTGGTGTGGCCATTCTTTGCCTTCAAAACATCAATTCTTCTAGGTACACTTGCACATAGTTTTTTTTTAAGAATTTGGCAGGTAGGTTGTTCCAAACATCTTGGAGAACTAACCACAGTTCTTCTGTGGATTTAGTCAAACTCAGTTGCTTTTCTCCTTCATGTAATCCCAGACAGACTCTATGATGTTGAGATCAGGCCTCTGTGTGGGCCATACCATAATTACCATAATTTCCAGTACTCCTTGTTCTTCTTTAAGCTGAAGTTAGGTCTTAATGACTTTAGCTTTATGTTTGGGATCATTGTCTTGCTGCAGAATACATTTGGGGCCAATCAGATGCCTCCCTGATGGTATTGCATGATGGTATCCGCCTGTACTTCTCAGCATTGAGAAGACCATTAATTCTAACCAAATCGCCAACTCCATTAGCAGAAATGCAGCCACAAACTTGCAAGGAACCCCCACCATTCTTCACCGTTGCCTGCAGACACTCATTCTTGTACCACTCTCCAGCCTTCGGTAAACAAACTGCCTTCTGCTACAGCCATATATTTCAAATTTTGACTCATCAGTTCTGAGCACCCCAGTTCCTGTGTTTTCGTGCATAGCTGAGGCACTTGGCCTTCTTTTCATGTCAGAGGTATAGTACTTTGGCCGCAAGTCTTCCATGAAGACCACTTCTGATCAGACGTCTCCAGACAGTGGATGGGTTACCAGGGTCACACTGTTTTCTGTCAATTCTGAGCTAATGGCACTGCTGGACATATTCTGATTGAGAAGGGAAGTAACCATGTTGTGTCTTTCATCTGCAGCCCTCAATTTCTTTGGCCGACCACTGCATCAACGGTCCTCAACTTTGCCCGTTTCTTTGTGCTTCTTCAAAAGACCTTGGGCAGCACTACTGGAAACCTCTGTCTGCCTTGACATTTCTGCCAGGAATAGACATTGCTGATGCAGTATAACTAAGGGGGAGAAGTTTTATGTGTGCACTTAGTCCATGGGTGGGTTAATGTAGAGGATGCTAATGTTCATATTTGCAGCTGTATGTTGTGTTTATCACATTCAAAACCCAGCATCATGGATGAACTGAAGAGAGAAGTAGAAAAACAGCACAAGAGAACAAAGCTCTTCTAAGCATAGTAGTCTAAATACAAATTGTTATTATTATTTAGTCCCCTGTCCCTCCAGATGATCTACTCACATTTCTAAGAGGCTTCCTATGCCTCTCAGTTAGAAAGCCTGCACTGGATTAATGGGAATCACTGCAGGTAAATGGTGCTCTTTTTATAGGTGTTCCCTCTGTAGACTGATAACTGTAATGTAATTCCTTAAAATTAGCCCTCATGTACAGGGATGGCAATAGGGCTTAAATTCCACTTGTAGTGTTTATGTGTTATATAGGAAAATGATGTTTTAAGGAAAAAAAAGAGCAAAAGAAACTAAAGTGGGGGGCCCCTGTGAATCACAGGGACAAACAAGGGCAGGGGTGAAATAGTTAAAAATTCAAGTTTATTAGAATGTTATTCTAAAAAAATTAGAGGCAGTTGTGGTAAAAATAAACAATATTCCCTTAAAATATTAATAAAAACCGGGTTGGCAATATAGAAAAAAAAATAAACAGCACAAATGTTATAATACTTTAGTAAGTAAAAACAATTGGTAATACAACTTAGCTGCAATGATGAAAGCTCAGCGCATTTCATGATATAGGTCACTTCATCAGGAGAAGAGTATTCAAGAAAACTCACCCACCTGTTTATATAGATCCCCCAGATGCCCATCGGTTTTCTCCCATCATACCCCGACAGCGTTCAAGAAGCGCTCGTTGCTGGACATTATCCCACAAGTCACAACAGCCAGCTTGCGTTCCACTGTTGGAATGCTATGTGACACGTCTCCCAAGAGCATTGGCCGCAATCTAAATATAGTAATTGGCCGAGCGGAAGAGATGGTCCATATGTCTTCGGTGGCTCCTTGCAAACCATATGTTTCTCTTCTCAGTATTGGATGGGAACCACCTGAGAGCAGAGCTGGGGTTCTGAATTCAGGATGGAAAAGAGTTTAACACTTCACATCCAAAGGAGACAAAACATCCATAAAATTAGAACATACCTTATGGAATGTATGTTAAAAATATATATCTATATAATATAGTCTATTAAGAAAGTACATAATAAAAAAGATTATAAAGTTATATAAATATATATTGAAAATATATAAAAAAATATATTAAAACATGAAGAATAAAAAGGCGGAGTAATGAAACATACATGTATACATATTTAAAACAAATAAGATCCATACTTATATAAATGTTCCTATATACCTCATAAACACTACAAGTGGCAAATTAAAGCCCTGTTGCCATCTCTATACATGTGGGATAATGTTTAGGAACTATATTACAGTCATCAATCTACAGAGGGAACACCTATAAAAAGAGTGTAATTTGCCTGGAGTGACTCCCATTAATCCAGTGCAGGCTTTCTAACTGAAAGGCAGGGGACATGTGAGTAGGTCATCTGGGACAGAGGACTAAATAATAATAACAATTTGTATTTAGACTACTACTCTTAGAGGCACTTTGTTCTGATACAGTATAACTACCTTGTTTCCTGTTGCTGTGCTCAGTCTTGCCATGGTGTATGACTTTTAACATTAAACTATCTTCAGCAACCTCACCTTGTCAGCAGCATTTTATTCTTCCTACACAGCTGTTTCTCTTTCAGTTAATGATTGTGTTTCAACCTACAAATTAAATTGATGGTCAATAGCACCAGTTTGGTATAATTTAATCATACAACTGACTATGGTCTTGATCCAAATGTTGGAGTTAAAAATGCCGGTAGCGCAAAATGGATACTGACCGACAAAAGAAAATGTCTTGATAGGTATTCAAATGTCCTACCGGCATTAAGCACAACGGACGTTAGGCCACAAAAATGGTCTTGTGGCCAAACATCCATTTTGTGCGTTAAATTCTCAAAACTTCGCTAAATACCAGCAGTTTTGGGAACTTCAAAGGAAAAAAAACACTAACGATTGGTGCCTGACATACTGTCAAGCACCGATCGTTACCTAATCTGTGTTACACTTTCCTGTCATCCACTGTCTGTCTCCTTCTATCTTCATTCTCTCTTCTCTTCTATCTTCTTTGTATATAAACAAACAAACAGACAAGTATAAGTCAAAAGCATAAATATCCGGCACAATAATACATAGTTTAACCCCTTTAGTGACAGAGGGGTACGCAACGCATTGCAAAGCAATGCATTGCATATCTCTCTGGGGCTCAAAAGGGTTAAAGGGTCAGTAATGTCCAAAAAAAGTTTTTTTGCATGCAGAAGAGCTTAAAAAGCTGAGCTAAATGCAAAAAAACCATATGTCTCAAACCACTATGGTTTGAGAGATACAGGCAGTTAAAGTTCGATGTCTTCTACTGACAGCTGTAAAGCTGTCAGCAGGAGATCTGTGTCGGTCGACACGGAGGCTCTGCAGCAGAGTCGCAATCTCGTTATTTACAACGAATCCCTTCATTGGAACGGTCTAAAATGTGTGCTTGCAAACAAGGCACATGTTTTAGACCATTCCAATGAAGGGATTCGTTGTCAATAACAAGATTGCGGCTCTGCTGCAGAGCCTCCATGTCGACCGACACAGATGTCCTGCTGACAGCTTTACAGCTGTCTTTAGGAGACATCGAACTTTAACTGCCTGTATCTCTCGAACCATAGCGGTTTGAGAGATACGTTTTTTTTTGCATTTAGCTCAGCTTTTTATGCTCTTCTGAATGCAAAAACCTTTTTTGGGACATTATTAAAGTATGCAGTAGTGTGATGGGTTGGTAATATATAAATGCCCCCATGCATAGTAACTGTTTCCAAGTTAAGCCAACTAAATTGTAGTCCCATAAGAAAACATCCCAAAAATATACTTAGCATTCATATTTCTAATCACTGTCTCCACCTCTGTGTGCGGCCGCTGAGGCGGCGATGGAGACAGAATCATGAGCCACAGTCCCCCCTCCTCATCTGAAAAGGACAATGCCCGCTCTGAGGGAAATAGAATTTAGACTGCCCCTTATATATGGGCAGTCTTACTTCCAACTCTCTCACAGCCATTGGCTCCGATATGCTTACGCACCTCCCAGCCAGTCAGCTTTGAGCGGCTGTGCTTTAGAATGATAAGATGCATTTGGGGGTCGCCCCATGGGTCATCTATACTTTTGGATAGATGGTCCATGATAGGGGGGCTATCAGGAGGGATCCTGGGCCCCCCTGGAGGTCTGAATGTTTTATTTCCTTATGAAAAACGCATATAACCTATGTGAAATAAAGGGGAAATTGTCGCCCCCATGCTAGGGGAGTATCATGAGGGGTCATGATACCCCCCCCATTGTGGTTCTGCAATAGAATACCGAATTAACACGTTTGCAAAATTCACGTTGCTTGTTTTTCTTGTAACTCCAGTTTTAGCCCTTGAATTGATATTTACTGTGTTTTCATAATTTTCAATTGATGAAAACCCTCTTAACTTTATCACACAACAGCTCTTTTTTTGCCGGTATTTTTTCACAGCACAGACATTTGCATAGCTTATTGTGCTGGAAAAAATGCAGTCAGCAGAAAAAACAGCCATCTCCAACATTTGGATTGAGCCCTATATGCCTTCAAAATCCCTGACTTTGTGCAAGTGTATCTAGAAGACTCAATGCTGTTTTGAAGGTAAAGGTTGGTCACACCAGCTATTGATTTGATTTAGATTTTTCTTCTGTTCACTCACTATGTATTTTGTTAATTGATGAATATAGTCTATTAACGTGTATTTTTTAAAGCATTCTTACTTTACAGTATTTTTTCACACCTGCTTAAAACCTTTGCATATTATTGCACATCCTGCCCCAGCTTGGAAGAGTTCCAAGGCGTGAGTCTTGCTAACCATGTGTGTGTTGGATTTATAATACACTCACAAAAGGCAACTGAAATGCTTCATTTTGTACTTAACAAATCAACATGAACTGAACGTCACCCTCAACTAGTGTACAAACCAATCTTTCAGAAGGGGCTCTGCTCTTTTATTTCTAAGGAGGAAATTCCACTTCCCTCCTCTGTTCTATTGGCTTCTCTAGCAGCAATAAATAAGTGATCTACCCAATCCTCTTGAGAGGACTCCAGTCATTCACCTCTCTATGTGTCTTGGTGCAGGTTTAGACCCAAGAGGGGAAATCCCACATGGAACCTCTCCTTTTTAAGAACACAATCTCCCCAATGCAACACAGGATCCTGGATTCTGCAGGACAACCTGCTATATACAAATGCATTAGACTCTACTTGTTCCCCCATGGTACAGCTCACTAATGTGAGGGAAACTTGGGCAGGGCCAAACTAAAAATTAGAAGGGACAATTAATCCCTATAGTGCCCTGAAGGGGCATGCTGTTACATAAGTTGTTAATAAAGTAAGGTATGAAGTGCATACTCCCACATAGGATACCAAAGTCCAGTAACCAGTCCAGCATCGAAAGTGGCAGGTCTGGTGCAGATTACAAACAGGTATTTGGATATATATTCTCCATACTATCTAATTAAGGAGATTGGGACTGCCATATAGATGAATAGCGGCTGCTGATGAGCTATGGACCCAAGGCAAATCCTGTTTTGTGCTATCATTAATAATTGCCTTGAGATCGAGAGTGCATTAATAACACACCGTTAACCTGCCCGCTGAATTACTAGTTGCACCTGAATATGCTTGTGTATTGAATACCATTGGGAGTGTGTATTCTGAGGTACTTGGTAATAAGAATTTGAAGATTTTCCGTACCCCTTTATTTGAATTGGATATCTGATACTCTCAATTCATCGTTTATAGAGCACATCCAGTCTTGGGAACTTATAATATCTATAAGGGATCTGAATATACTATATTGATATATTATTTATAATATTGAGCTCTGGAGCATATTTTATTTTGCAATACAAGCATATGATAATATAGCGCTTTTTAATTATTGACACCATCAATATTGTTATATGTTTTTATATTTTAATAAATTGTACATTGGTACATGATTAGACGGTGCTCTCCCTAGATTTGTGTTTGGTTTGTTTCTCTCTCTCTCTCTCTCTCTCTCTCTAGATATATATATATATTGATAAAGGCTATGTAATATAGCCGAAACGTCGATTTCAATAAACACCACTTTATTTCCTTGCTGCAAGTTCCTGTGAGTGCGGTCTATTACTCTTAAACTTTATATATATATATATATATATATATATATATAGAGAGAGAGAGAGAGAGAGGGAGAGACTGATACTTGAGAGAGGGTAGGGAGAAGACAGGAGGATAGAAGGATAGGGAGAGGTGCAGGATAGGAGGAAGTTGAGGAAGGCATCCCCGGTTAGGGTAGAAGTGGGAGAGCAGCTGGGCAGAGGGATATCCAAGGAAGGAGAGGCAGAAAGAGGCCAGGGACAGAACAGCCAGTGGGATGGGTGTAGACATCAAGGGCCATCAAGAGTCAGCGCAGGCAGGGGCCTGAAAGCCACAACTTGGCTATGTCCCAGGGTGGTGCTGATGAGGAGAATAGGGCCCTCATCCACAGCATCCTGGAGAGGGAGAGTATCATGCACCCGAGGAAGGAGAGGTACACAGCAAACAAGGAGAGAACTGCCAGTAGAACGAGAGGTGGATGTCAGGGAGCACCCTACACAGCCAGGGACAGAGCAGGCAGGGAATTAAACACAATGTTCTGATACAAGCCAGGCTGGTGGTAATGACCAGATATTGCAGGGCCCTATTTACTCCTACAAGGAGAACAGGGTCCTTGTCAGGAGAATCTTGGAAAGGGAGACCATCCTGTTTCCAATGTAGAAGGTTAGGTCCTCACCAGGGTTAATGCACTCTCCAGCTATAACTGGAACATAGAGTCATCAAGAAGAGGTGGGGTGACTGCAAAAAGCATGTCAAGAATAAGATGGGAGACTTTGCCATACACGCCTGAGGCACTGGTGGCCCACATCAGCTTTAGCCCCTGGGAGGATGTTGCACAAGAACCTCTCTACAACCGATGTTCAGGGGGTCCCTGGCAGATGTGACACTGGCAATGACAACACCCTCCAGACTCACAGTAAGTGTATCATGCCATAACTGTACACCACACAAATCCTCATAGCTAGTATGGTACAAAACAGTGACAGCTGTACACATTGTTAGCATTGATTCCCAC
Source organism: Rhinophrynus dorsalis (assembly GCA_037306005.1). Lineage (NCBI taxonomy): Eukaryota > Metazoa > Chordata > Amphibia > Anura > Rhinophrynidae > Rhinophrynus > Rhinophrynus dorsalis. The sequence continues at coordinate 162,981,139 of CM074724.1, forward strand.
AAGTTGACCAACACAGCTCTGAGAGGGTTCAAACAAGGACATAATACTGTACAATTAAAGCAGAAATGTGAAGGCTTAAGCAAACCAAATCCTGTCCAAGTCCACATTTAACCCCCTCATTGCTGTGTTGATCAACTGTACCCACTGCACATAAACAATGCTCACCCTCATGTTGTCATACAAATATTGGTTATGTTCCCCCACATTGTTACACATCGAACAATAGGGAGGTCAGCACCTAACCCCTTGAGTGCTAGAGGGATGACCAACTCATTGGTCAACAGTACAACAGGGCTACATTGCACAGGTCCACAGGGGTCAGCTCACACATAACAGTTCAAATAATACAAACTGATTGCATGTACAACACGTAGGCCTTGAACGCAAAATCACTAGGCCCTCAAAACACACATATGCACCACTGACACAACAATGACAACTAAGTCGAAATAATGCCAGCATTGCAAACAGGCAAAGCAACCCCACAAACTCATCAATCAATGATTGCCACCCCCCCACCACCACCACAGAGTGGATGCCACTCACAACTGCCACAGACTGCATGCCTCCTGGGATGTGGATCCCTCTGACCACCCAAGACCATTATTGGATGACTACACCAGCAACACTAACACTGTATGGCACTGTATGCCCAGTACAGTAAGCTGCCCAAAATATGGGGCAGTGGGCCCACACCACAGTTATAGCCACCCACCTGGATGCAGTGACAGCATGAGCCCAGCTATGACCCCACACTCAGGTGGGAGGGAAATAGATACCAGTGGCCATCTGTGGCAAGTGAGGAATCCATTGATGTGGTGGGAGCACAAGCATCCTCACAGTCCTCACATGCTGGCCCCCTGACATCTGCCCCGCAACACACCTCTCCACTACCAGCAGTGGAAGAACAACCACCAGACCTGGAGACAGATAATGGCCAACAGGAAGAGGCAGAGCAAAGAGGAAAGCCATCCCCAACACAACTCAGTCCATGCCCACATCCTCTGCCACAGGTACTTAAACCATGATAATGGATGAGGAGTGCCTAAGCATCCAGAGCTGAGAGAGTCCAGGAGATCCACCAGATAGCTGAGGAGGTTGCAGAATGATGTGCAGAGGAACTCAGTCACCTACATGCAATAGAATGCCAGCAAGCCACCCTGAAATGCCAATTTAGGATTCAAATGATGGATGTGCTTGGCCAGATGCTGGTGGAAATTAGAGTACAGAATCACATGGGGAGCCTACAGGTTGAGAGAGCACAGCAATCCATGGATGAGTCAACTGCAACAAACTCCCCCTCCAGTGTGACACCCCTACCACAATCCCAAGAATGACTAGAGTCACAAGACAGTTGGTGAGGGCATCCACGTCTACAGTCCCTTCCAAAGTCCCCCCTCCAAAAAAAGTAAATAAAAAAGCCCCATTAGTTATATTTCCCCAAATAAAATTGCTTTAATTGACCCCAATTATGCCTGTGAATCTTTCTGGTTTCTAACAAGGTCAATGGCAGGAAATGTCTCCAATGCATTGCAAAGCAATGCAGTGAACACAACTCTTGCACATACTACATGGTTTTAAGGTGTTGAACCATTGGTAAACACATACCACATACACTGTTGTTCAATTTCAATTAACAATGCACCTAGCAAATCAATATAACCTGAAGGTGTTGTTTGGTCATGATGTGGGTTGGAATTGAACTGACACCTACCCCTTAGCAAACTATGTGCAAGAATGTTGCCATTTAAATTGAGCCACTGGTGTGGTTATTAAGGTGATAGCCAACCATGCTTTTAATTTCAATTATCCACTGCCATGCTAGATTAGCAAAAACAATATATGCTGGGATTCATACTCAGATTAGGAAAACTCCATCACACACCTAATAATTTGAGGTCAATGACTGAAAAAATTGTTGTGTTCAGCTCACAGGACAGGAGCATGAATAAGCCACTAGTCAGATCTATTGATTACACTATGCAGGCAGAACATCTCCTTGCATTCCAACATTTCAAATTCCAGGCATGCTCCATGTTTAATTAATAGACCCCTAAGATAAGAGACATGTCTTCATAGGTACAACAGATATATAACTCATAACTATTTAGCTATATGAAGAAAAAGCTAATATAACATCAAACTCAACAGACACATTTTTGAGGGTGATATGGTTCCTTTAATATGTTTATCAATATATTAAAGCATTAACATGTTTGTATTGTACAGAAATGCATTGAAGACTTTTTAAAAGCACCCAAAGGGTACTGTTAACATAAAAACAGCCTACTGAAAAAAACAAATTGAGCGGCTCATACATTTTCCAATATCTCTCAAGAAGAGCAGTATTTCTGTACAGTTTTTTTCCTGTTAGATCTTAGGCAACTCAAACACATTTACTTGAGTCGTTTTTGAAAATGTTAAAAGTTTTGCAGAGGTTTCCAACAACTTCAAGTTTTACATTGAATAAACATTAGCAGTAGGGATCAGCAAGTGACCAGGGTCACTTGGACATACCTCTGTTCCATAATCGGTCATGCCATGGATGCCTGTGGGAAGGCATGACAGAGTTGAAACTTTTCCCATTAACCTTTTGGACTCTGGGACCCAAAGGGTTAGGAACAAGGGGATGCTAAGCAGCCATATGTATATGTGAATGGGACATTGCAGCAATATATCTTGTGGTATGTGAGCCAACCCCCATGAGACAGAGGGTGTTGGCACGCCAATGTCATTGTGCTGCACATACGAACACAGGTCAACATGGTGGGCCTGCCAACCTGGCTCCCAAATAGTTATTACGATGCTGTAGAAAACACTAATAGAGTATATCTATGCCATTTTCTGGTCCATTAGACTTTGAACAACTATTGTTCTCATGCTAACTCCAATACCACTTTAACACCTGGAATGCATTGTATTGGATAACCATCTATCGTTCCAAGGGTTTTAGGGTTGATATGGCTATGTTCAACTCAATAAATGTTGTTTGCTGTCAGTTAACCTCAGGAAAATGATGGACATAGACAATGTGGTGTACCTTTGTACACAAGGGGATGGATAATATCTTTGAAGTGGCAATGTCATAATGGCTGAAGGAATGGCAGATGCCAAGTGAATTCACACCCTCAACAAAACACATCCATGGAATAAATATTGCATGGGTTATCTACTGTACCAGTTACGTGGCTTTGATGTTGTAGCAGGCCATATAAGGGTTGTATATGTCAGTCATCTTGTGGAGTGAAACAGATCAATATGTTTTGTGGGAATGTGTTTGCACACATTCCCCAAGTCTAATCATGGACATACATGAATTGTGTTTAATTCCTGTATTATACTCAATGATGAAGTGGTCCTTGAAGAGCCTGTCTCATATCTCCTCCCCTCTCAAGGTCTCCTCATTCTCTGCAAGGGGAACAGGGGCTTCCACAATGGGTAGTGGCTCAAACTGTCCACTAGACTTGTGTGGACAGCTATGTTATGTAGTATGGCAAATGCTAGGATGATGTCACATGCCTTGCCTGGTGCCTTTTGCAGAGCTCCCCCTGAGTGATCCAAATACTTAATTTGAGTAGGCCAAAGCTGCTGTCAATCGCATTCCTTGTTCGGACGTGAGCCTCATTGTAGTGGTCCTGTGCAGGTGTTTTGGGATTTTGTATTGGTGTGAATAGCAATGTTTTGCACTCATACCCAGCATTATCTGTGGAATGAGAATGACATAGTGACACAGGGACCACGTGTTATGTGGATTGTGTGAGGAGGACATACTACTTGTTTGTCATGACCTCGTGAGTGCATGAGTGCACCGATGAATGTGGAATGATGTTTTGATTGTTGACTCACCTAAAAGCCATCTTCCCCTATAAGTACCATTGTCAAAGTCCCTGTAGATGGAGGAGTGCTTGAGGATATAGGATTTGTGACAACTGCCAGGATAGGAGGCACAAACACGGGTTATCCTCATGTTAGAATCACACACCATCTGTATGTTGATAGAGTAGAAATTCTTCTTGTTGATGAAGAAATGTCCCTCAATTGTTGGAGCTCTTTACGAGCACATGTGTACAGTTGGTCTCACCCATGACACTGGGCATGTGTTCACTTGTGTAGGACTCCTGTTTTATATGTGTCAGTGGAGGGGAAGTGGAAGTACCTCCTGGTCTTCCTCTTGAGGGCTTTCAGCACCTGAGACACTGCCCTTGAACATGTGGGCTGTGACATGCCAGATGCATACCTTCCTGTGGCCTGGATCGATCCACTTGCCATGAAATGTATGGCACACATCAACTTCTGCAAGCCAGATAGAGCATGGGTTGTGCTGAATATGGGGTTGATATCATCTTTGATCACCTCAAATAGGTCAGTGATGATATGTGACGTCAACCTGTAGCAGTCTCTCAGTTCAGCATCCCTCATTCCAAAGAGTGTGAACCTTGCATGGAATATCTTGGGTCTGGGAGGTTGCCTGTCTTCCCTGTGCTGTTCCACAGGTCCCTGTGGCAGCTATGGGTCATCTGGTTGTGGAAGCTGAGGTTCTGCTGCCTGGTGTGGTCCTCCAGGAGGAGATGGGCTTCTGTCTGGTTCTCTAGCTGGAACAGCAGCACTTGCAACAAGAGAAAGATGTTCAACATGTGTGCTTGGGGGTTCATGGGGATCATTAGACCTCACATGCCTTTGTCTCTGATGTCTTTGTAGGACTGATATGTAAACATACGGCTAGTAATCACACTGTAAACACGCCATGTTTGAGGAGGGAGAGACGTTCCTTTAAGACAATGGTGATGTGTTTTCCAGGTGCGGCCATCAAGTAGGGAGTGACCAACGGGAAGGTTGGTGTTGTCCAGGTAAGTGTTTTTGTGGTATGGCTGTTGATGTTTGTCTGATTTGTTGTACTCTTTCTATTGGCTGGTGATGTTACACAGGTGAGCTTGGATTGCTTCAGAATTGACAGGTGTCCATTTTGTGTTGTGTGTACATATCTGTTGTTATGTGTTAAACCCTGCTGGTGTGACGGATTGTGTTGGGTTGCTTTGTCAACCCCTCGTCCCTGAGGGAGTTGATGGGTTATTGTTGGTTTTCTAAGACTTGCTTGTAGGGCATGCCCTTTTCACAGGTGGTTCATTGGCTTTGCAGGGGCTCATTTTGCCATTGCTATGCTTGTACTATCTGCTAAGTGTTGTGTGAGCTGTTGTTTCCCTGCTTTCTTTTGTTCTATTGTGTTTTTTTCCTCCGTTGTGTGCTGTAAGGCAAGAAAAACTGGGTGCAGAATTTCATCCAGTAAATGTAGAGCTGGGTAGAGCTTTTCCATTGTTCTCAATGGGCGAATTATTAACGGCCGTTGTCATTTTAAAACTGCCGTTAGCTGTTCATATACGGGTAATTAAATAGCTTACCAAGCTTAAAAAACTGCCCTCTGCTGTTTTGGGTTTTTTTTTTTGGAATCGGAGACAATTGAATGGAGCCCTTAGAATTTTAGTATATATATATAGTATGACTTTGATAACAACTGGTTATTGCAGGTTAATGGAGAACTAATGCCTCTTAATAAAAAACTCCTACTTAAGATTACCATGTGCAGTTGTAAGTTGTAACATAATGAAGAAAAACATATTCATTTCACTAAAATCAATGTATTTGCATGGATAATGTTATTTCTGCAGTATATATTTAAGAAAGTTGTTAGACTGACAGTTACATTATGCCAAGTGATTCAGGTGTAGGTCAACAGAGAAAGGTATGTGTTTAAAGGGATAGTAATACTTCGTTTTATCTTTATTTTATTTTGTGGGCATTAAAAAAACATGAAGAACGATATAAGTCTTATCTCTCAAACCTTTATGGTTTGGGAGATATTCACAAGAAAAGTTTCCCCTCCCGCCCCTTTTACCTAGTGTAAGCCACCTCTTCTCAGATGTGGAATGCAGTCCATAGACCAGACAGATAACAGCAGGGGTGATCTTCTTCCTATGAGATCAATGAAAACCCTGCCCTCCTTGACAAGTTTTTCAGGTTTTTCCCTTATCTTAATTGAAGATTGTCCCTCTCTGCAATCCACCTGGGCACCTCCGTTCTGCTCTGGCTGAGCAGTGTTATATCAGTAAAAGGGGAGGGAGGGGGATATTTTGTCATTGAATTACTCTTGAACTACAAGTCTGACAGAATTGGAATAACACTCTCCAAAGTCCAAATACTATGATGATTAATTAGAGCTGCTTTTATTATGAAACATTACTATACCTTTAAACCCTCATATTAATGATAATTCAAATGTGTTAAATGTTATTATGATATATAATGTTTTGTTTGAGAATGTATTTATACAATGTTGATGTGTATGCAGGGATTTTTTTTAATAATATTTCTTTTGTTAAATATAATACCTTTACTGTGTAACTATGTAAAAAAAATTTTTTCTGTACCCTCTCCAAGATTATCCTCATAAAGTGTCTTCTTTGGCACACTGCAGGAGATTAAAAGCAAGGAAACCCATAGACAAGTTGGTTAGTGTATGTTTTTGTATATTGCAGGTAGGTACTTTTACAAATCCAGTTTTATGGTATGATATGAATTGTAGTACTTAGAGTGTTTCATTGATGCACTTGTTGGATTGATTTGAAGGAAAGTATGAAGCATTGTATTTTATGTTCTGTTTTTCAAATTAAAGGGATAGTAATACTTAAAATGTAAAAAAAAAAGATGTTGTAGGGTTTATCCCCCTGAGTAAAACAAGAGTACTCCCACTGCTGATAGGTGTTTCATTCAAAAGTTATTAATTTTCAAAGTTGAATTTTTTAGGTGCAATATCACAGTGGCCTGAAATTGTACAGTGGCGCTGTTGCTACACTATATTATGGAGATTATGGTCCCGGGACCAGAGCTGTCCATAGGATCGTGTAGCAACAGCGCCACTGTGCAATTTCAGGCCACTGTGATATTGCACCTAAAAAAATTCAACTTTGAAAATTGATAACTTTTGAATGAAACACCTTTCAGCAGTGGGAGTACTCTTGTTTTACTCAGGGGAATAAACCCTACAACATATATTTTTTTACATTTTAAGTATTACTATCCCTTTAATGGTAACTCATGTGACAGTTTTATTTATGTATTTATTGTATAATAAACCTAAAGAGGGAAAGGAGAGTGTAAGTGTAGAAAACCAGAAACAAGTTGGTTAATGTGTACTTTAATATACTAGATGAGAGTTGGTACCATGTTAGCCGTAGAAATACAGGAGGCAAAAATTTAGTAAAGTTGATACCTTTACTGAGGAAGAGACCTAAGAAGTCTTGAAAGCTTGCATTTTAAATCTGTTTAGTTAGCCAATAAAGGTACCAACTTTACTAAATTTTTGCCTACTTTTATATACTACTAGTAAACTTGGTCTTAATTAGAAGAGCAACCTTCACCTTCGTTATATGTGTGAATGAATCTTAATTAAATAAAACCGGTCACACAGTGAGCAGAGTTTGAAGTCCTGTGGTTCTGCTAGCGACTTCAGAAATGATTGAAGATGTTATTTTTTGAACCGAAGTACAAGAGAAAAAAATAATTGATTCTGTTTTTATGGCCATAGTAAAGTAAGTGGTAGGTTATTAATAGGAGCCGATAGTTCTCGTTTAAGGGTTATAAAGTGTAGCTGAGCTAGATTGTAACAACTCTCATCCTCCACTCACATTTACTATTTTTAAAAGAAGTCAAGATGTATTCTTCCAAAGTCTCTGGGGTTTAGTAATTAAAGTCTTTCTAGTACAAATCTAGTATAAAAGACTTGTACTAGCTTTCTCAAATACAAACACCAATCTATGTGACATAAAAGATAAACAGAATGGTGTTTCCAGTTGGCCAGAAACCCCCAATAGGTCAAAGGGACAAAACATTTTAATGGCACCCCAATAATGAAACATGTTTTCTGCTGCTGTGCATATGTCTGCTGCAATGGTGAGGAACCTGTAGCCCATCAGATTAGGAATACTGATAGACAATAGACTTCACAGCAGTTTGCACTGTCACTCAGCTGCTGCAAGAGCAAATAGGGTGCTCTCTTGTATAAATGGGGTATAGATGCATGAGATGCAAATACAATTATATATCTATATAAATCCTCTTTATGAATTCTCTATATAAATTGTGGGTAAGGCCTCACCTAGAATATGGAGCACAGTTCTTAAAAAAGATATTATTGCACTGGAAAAAGTGCAGAGATTTACAACAAAACTGATAGAGTGACTGGAGGACCTGGCTTATAAAGGGAGACTAGCAAAACTGGGGTTGTTTACTTTAAATGGATAGTAATGTTTCATGATAAAAGCAGCTCCAATTAATCTTCATAGTATTTGAGCAATGGAGAGTGTTATTTCAATACTGTCAGAGTTGTAGTTCAAGAGTAATTGAATGATAAAGTATCCCCCTCCCGCCCCTTTTTTTTTTGATGTAACACTGCTCAACTCAGAGCAGCAATGTGATGTCCAGGTGGATCGCAGAGAGGGACAATCTTCAATTAGCATAAGGAAAAAAACCTGAAAAACCTGTCAAGGGGGACAGGGTTTTCATTGTTCTCACAGTAAGAAGATTGTCCCTTGCTGTGAGCTGTCTGGTCTCAAGACCAGATTCCACATCTGAGGGCAGGTGGCTTACACTAGGTAAGAGGGTCGGGAAGGGGAACCTTTATCATTCAATTACTCTTGAACTACAAGTCTGACACTATTGAAATAACACTCTCTATGGCTCAAATACTACGAAGATCAATTGGAGCTGCTGTTTGTGTGAACATTACTATCCCTTTAAAGAAGAGAGATCTAAGGGGTGATATGATTACCATTTACAAATATATTCAAGGTCAATACAAAGAACTGTCCAAGGAAAGATTTACTCAAAGCACTGAGCAAGAAGAGGTCATCCATTAAGACTAGAGGAAAGATGATTTCAATAAAACAAAAGCAACAATTTTTTACAGTAAGGTCATAAAGTTATGGAATTCTTTGACTCTGGATTCTGTGCTTGCAGATACTGCAACTGATTTTAAAAAAGTAATGGATGCCTATCTAGTATAGAACAATATTGACAATTATAACAGGCTTCAAAGTACATAGGATTTTGATTCAGGTAAATATCTCATCGCTGTTTTTAGTCAGGAAGGATTTTTTTTTCACCCAGGGGCTTAACTGGAAATGGATTCAATGTCTTCTTTGCCTTCCTCTGGATCAACAGGGGTGATATGGCATGGGCTGTACTTGATGGATGCATCTCTTTATTTCAGGCTCATCAACTATGTTACTATGTCACCTATGACTACAACTTCCATCATTCTCAATCATTCATTGAGGAGGATGAAAATTGCAGTCCAGTAACAGCTGGTGGATGATTATTCCCCACCCCATGCCTATGCAAAAGCAACTGTAATTAATTTGTAATGCAGAACTGGACACGCTAATTTAATTAACTGTTATTGCATATGTTTTATTTTTGGAAACCTCTCTCTGTTGGGGATATGTTGGCAAATTGTTGATGTCTCTAGCATCCAGTTAGTTAGACAGAGATATAAGTAGAACAAGAACAATGCAATAGAAGTAGGATATATAATTTTCAGTACACTATTTTTTAAATTAATTAACTAAATAATTCTCAAGTTTACTTCCCAAGGACCAGTAATAGGCCAGGCTGACGTAAAAAGACCAATGAGAGCAATTCTGGGGCAAACCAACTGCACTATAGAGGTTTATGAAAATGTGATATTTTAAGTTGTTGAATGCTAGAGAATGCTAGAACATAATGCGTTAGATACCTCTCTGGCTCTCAAAGAGTTAAAAGCCTCTACTGTGCAGTTGCTTGCTCCAGAATTAATCCGGTTCATCTTACTCCATCATCCTCAATATACCGTTGTGAAAATAAAGTTTCTGTGCGTGCGTGCATGAATTCACCAGCACAGCTCATTTTCTGCTCTGGGGCGTTGGCATCTCACTCATGCAGCTGCACCTAAGGGTATACACTAGGACCTATGATCTTAATGCATAACAGTGTACACACACTGCTCTTGTTAAGATTTTAATGGCAATAAGCCCCGAACACCTTCCCAATAGAATTAATTAGTGAAAATGCAGTAAACTTAAGCCAGTTTCCTCTGTGCCTTGTTAGTGTCTAATCTAAAACAAGGAGCAGATTAATTCAACTTCCTGATATACCCATAGACTTCCCTACTGCCCTCTCTTTGGCACCAGTGGCATAAATAGGGGAATTACCATCATAAATACTATAGTGAATTTGAGTAAATTAAGGGTAGCTCTAGGAAATTGGCTCAGATTCATATTAATACATCCCACTTTTGTGTGTTGTAGACTATATTATGAGGTAGTCTCATGCCTAGTGTCTTGAAAAGACCTGTTTGACGAAGTCACTCCCTTGTAAGTAATTGCCACAAAGTTAGTTTACACATGATCCTTAATCACAGTGTATGCTGACAAACAGCTGATGAAGGAATTTATTTTCACTCATTGTGTTAAGCTACTGCAGAGGTTTTAAACCAGTTACAGCTTCAACAGTAATAGGCAGATTGATATAGCAGAGAAATCTCCCCACTTGAGGATATAATCATAAGGATGACAGTTTATTCAGTCAGCAGCTTTAGCACAGACTCCATCTCAACCACAAGGGCACTATATCAGCTTTCCAGAAGTGTTAATTTAAAGCACTACTCAGTAATCTGTTGGTGCTGACAAGGAACATGACATTCCTCAGTAGCGCATGACACTTCCTGAGCTACAAACGGAGCTATAATTTTTACAGAGGAAGGGATGTTAGCAGCTTCTCTTTTCTTGGACAGAAGACTTTATTATTATTATTGCAATTAGATAATATCAGAATTGGGGGGGTTGCTAGATTACCAGATACCCAGCCACTACTTTGCATTGTTATTAATGCACAGTGAAGCCCAATTGCAGCATTACTATGAATACCAGGGTCTTCAGAAATGAGACCTGGGGCTTTATACCCCCCTCATTTGGAACCTGGAAATTATCCTGATCATAACACAAAATAATTATAAAATATCATAAAAAATATCATTTGTGAAATAAAGAGAAAGGAACATCAAAGTCAGACTGATAATAGCAAAAAAGCAGGTATAATAATGTACAGCTTAGTCACTCCATTTCCATTTTATTTCTGGGTAAAATTAAATATAACACAAAAACTGAAAAAAAACATATTGAAAAATAATTGGTGTTACTAGAAAGAGCAAAGGAATTATATTCACAAAAAAATGTGTCAAAGTAGAACATTATCACAGCAGGTCTGGAACTCAGAATCTTGCTATCAGGATGCAGAGTTCAGTCTCAACAGATAACCTCATCTACGTCAAATAGTCCAAAGAAAACTGTCTCTCATATGATGAAAAGTAAGAAGAACAGAACCCATATTTAAAGGGATAGTAATACTTTGTTTTAACTTTATTTTATTTTGTAGGCATTAAAAAAACATGAAGAACAATATGTCTTATATCTCAAACCTTTATGGTTTAAGAGATATTCACAAGCAAAGTTTCCCCCTCCTGCCCCTTTTTCCTAGTGTAAGCCATCTCTTCTCAGTTGTGGAATCTAGTTGTAAGACCAGACAGATAACAGAAGGGGACAATCTTCTTTGTATTAAAACAATGAAAGCCCTTCCCCCCTTGACAAGTTTTTCAGCTTTTTCCCTTATCTTAATTGAAGATTGTCCCTCTCTGCAGTCTACCTGGGCACCTCCCTTCTGATCTGGTTGAACGGGGGGGGGGATACTTTGTTTGTGAATATCTCTTAAACCATAAAGGTTTAAGAGATAAGACTTATATAATTCTTCATGTTTTTTTAATGCCTACAAAATAAAATAAAGATAAAACGAAGTATTACTATCCCTTTAACAAACATATAGAAAGAGGTTGACAAGAGGACAAGCAACAAGGATGGAAGAAACAAAAAACACAGCACCCACCTCTTATTTATCACTGTTAATGTATACTTCATTTTACTGTTTTATGCACTCAATATCATTATAGGAATTAAATTGAAATTCATAACTTTATCACTGATTTTACCTACAAATGTTCCTATAGGCACCAATAAGAAAAATGAGAGCTAAAACCAGTGCTCATAATTATTATCTGCAACTGTATATTATGCTAACGTAGTGTACTTATAATCTTAATTTTAATAATGACAGGAGGTGAACATTTTGCATCACTTTCTTTACTTAAAACTCAATAGCAGCACAGAACAGAAACCACAAACTGACCAATCAGCAGTCAATGAAGAGGTAATATAAGGCCCAACCTAACCAAGCCCCATCTCTTTCTTTGAATTAACACAAGCAAACAGAACAAAAATGTATGTAATCCCAAAAGAATGTCCAGCCGACTGTAATATGTGGATGTCGACCATATGTATCAGCATCCGGCCTTTCTTTACACTCCTTCCAATAAGAAGCGTCAATCACACTGAAACAGAGGAAAGACAGTGAAAGACACCAGACTTCACCAATAAAACTCACATTGTAACATAGCAAAACACTTGAATAACAGCAACAGTAGTATGAACACCTCATAAGAATACATTAATCACCCCAGAATCTTACCTTCTGGTAAAAATAAAACAAACAACTTAATCTCCACTAGTCCTGAAACCTTGGGAAGGGAGGGGGGAATATTCGCCTCCTGTCATTACTAAAATTAAGATTATAAGTACACCACATTAGCATAATCTACAATTTTACCACATGACAGGAGGCTTCATATTTTGCAATTTTAACTATGTGCGAGGAAAGAAAAAGAAGCATCGGAAGCCGGATGGAAATAAAAAATGCAGAAAGTATGTTCGTGAGACCAATCTGCTGCGTGTAAAATATCAGACAAGGAAGTAAGTTTGGCCGATAGTTGACGTAACGACATTGCTGCAGTCGATGGCCAGTTATGTAAGTTATGTATAAACAGAAGGATTACCGCAACATCCCAGAGTCGACTGTACCTCGCACCGGGAGGGCGAGACAACTTGATCCCTCTGAGTAACCTACAGACCAAAGGATCCCTGCCAACTAATATACCAGATATAGAGACATGGGCCACCGAAATAACTGAACAAACGACATTAATTAAACGAAAAGATCGACCTAACGAAAAAAGAGAAGGTAGAAAATTCAAGCTCATATAAACAGATGCCGTAAAGGGATCACCACCTGTATCCACACACCAGCGAGACCAAGAATTCCATGCTGATCTATAACATCGTCTCATGCCAGGAGCCCAGGAATCCCACAATAAATCCCTAGTTGTCTGAGATAATCCTTTGACCGTCCATGCTTCCTGGAAATCGTCCAGGCCACCAGACGTAGGTGATCCTGCAGAACCAACAGGTGTGGACCTCCTTGAGGATCCGAAAGTAGCAGAGGGAAGGATGGAAGAAGAAGTGGATCCTGGAATGACAAGTCCATTAGTTCCGGGAATCACGGTTGACTTGGCCACAACGGAACAATTAGAACCAGAGATACCCTTTGGATCCGTACCTGATGAAGCACTCTCGATAGCATGGCAAATGGTGGAAAAGCGTACACTCCCTCCTATGGACATAGATGCAGGAAAGCATCCACCGCCTTGCAAGACGGATCCAGTAGACAGCTGTAGTAATCCTGAAGTTGATGGTTGGTCCTGGAGGCTAACAGGTCTATCACCAGAGGACCCCGGATCTCCAACAATTGCTGGAAGACAGACGCGTGAAGTTTCCAGTCGCTGACGTCCCTCCAATGTTGAGAGAACCAATCTGCCATCATGTTGGACACTCTTGGGAGGTTCTCCGCCTTGATAGAAATGTTGAGATGAAAACAAAACTGATAAATCCCTTTCGCGGTTTCCTTAAGTTCCCGAGACCTGGCTCTGCCCAAACGATTGATGTATCAATGGGGCTTTGTCTTGAAGTTTTTACCCTTGAGAAAGTGGGCAGACTGGCCCGCGACATGCTTGGTGTTAGTATCAGATAGACAGAAGCTAGACGCTGGCTTTAGCCTTCTTTTTGAGTATGCCCATTGTCGAGCTCCCACATCAAAAACACTGATTGTTACTTTCCCCTCCATAAGTCCTCGTCAATTTGGACGGATCAGTATCAACAACTAATGGAGAAGCTATTGGTACAGTTATCATGAGACTGTAAAGGAGACTCACTGGAGAAGGGTGTCCAATAGATGCCAAAAGAGGAGTTATAACACTAGGAGGTGGTACCCTAAGAGGGTGACACGTGAGCTATCTGCATGGAGTATGTAAATTCAATCTGTATGTGTTTTTATATGTATAAAATAAAACATAGCTTTTTTGTATTGCGCTCTTATTTCCAGATGGGCTTTCTTTACTATGTCTATTTTAACATCTAGATGGTCTTCAGGATATTAGTACTCTCCAGGCTGAAACTGCACGCAGGAGGATAGGGATTAACCCTTGGAATGGTGCTCCAAATTACATGGATTCTCTTTCGATCACCTGAAAAATCTTTCTAATTCTTCCCTTAGAACATGTTGGTAACTTACCTTGTTTTAATTTTAGAATGGTAAACTTTTCTATATTTTATTTTAAAATATATACAGGGTTCAACAACTGGTTGGGAATTATAGGAGTTGTAATTCCCCAAAGCACGACAGCCAAGATTGCCAGTTCCTGTTTTAAGATAATGTTTTTATCTTTTCTTGAACCTAATATATATATAGACAGAATTTCCCTAAGAGCATCTGGTGCAAATCAATGTTTATAAGTATTAGCATGCAATAAGGATATAAGTTTACCCATGGAAATGAATGCCCTAGAATAATGAAAGAACAAGGCAGGATCATGTTTCCTTGCAAACACAATACTGAACAATTAAACATTCCGTACATATTTTCCCTTTATATCTGGAATGTACTATCCTGTCAGTACCAGCCAGTATATTTCTACTCATTTATCAATTCCCATTCCACACTGGTATCACTTCTCCATGGGTTTGCTCTTAAGATTCCTGTACCAGGCCCACCCAATCATGTGTCTTCTGCTCTGTAGTGTCACACATTAAAAGTATGTTGTAAGGCACCATGCCCATAGCTTCTAGTGGAATGGGGTCAGAGAAAATAGTGCCAAGAGGGTGCTGATGACTGATTTAAAAGGAAACTTTCACTTTATGTGTTTATATTCTGTTCTCTGCAAGGTCAAACTAAGAGGGAGTTTCCAGCTGTCCCGAAACCACTCTTTTGTTGTTTTGTCCCTGCCACATCACAGAAACACCAAACTTTGCACAACAGAAGTAATCATTGCTCATTACGGGTGTGCTATATGACTATCAGGGGTCAACTTGCTTCTTTCCAGCTGTTTTTGGACTACCATTTCCATTATCCTCAGCATTGTAGCCCAACAGCAGCTGAAGGGATGCAGGTTTCTCAGTCCTGGGCTGGGCAAGTGCAACTGGAATTGGTTCTCAGTAAAGAATTGCACAAAGTCTGTTCTCTGTGGGAAAGTTCATTTGCTCCAGTATTGCTCTTGTTCTACCTAGTACATTAGCTTCACTAAGTGGACAGTTTCTTTTTAATAGTACAATGTTTACCTTATCATGACTGCAATGTTAATGCTATAAGTAATTAATGTTGTATATTTTTGAAGCTGTAATACATGTAGGATATTAACATATTATTTTCCCACTTTCCAAATCTCTATTTCTCTGTCGTCCAATACAGGATACTGGTAACTCTGGGAGGTGATGCGCCCCTTTAAGTAGGCAGGAACGTTTCTCTAAATGTATGCAGAGGGAGGAGCCTCCCTTCTCTCCTATGCTGCAGCTTAGCCAGCTAGCTCCAGAATGATTTGTTCCTGGGTGTGACAACACCAGGTGGAGAACATTTATCGTTAGTTTTAATTTCTTTTTTATTTTTCTGTCAGATATGGAATACCACTATTAGGCAGAGTACCATGACTGACAAATGCCCTTCAATGTGGCTAGCTCAGTTTCCAGGTGCTTTTTGGTGGACCTTAAGCCCTGAGGGGGAAAATCTTGGGTACAAGTGCTTCCCCAGGGATTACCCACTGAGGTAATTCTTGCTGCATGGTAATCTGAAGACAGAAGATCTGCAGGAAAGGTGAGCTACCCTTTGAATGCTGCAGGTCCACTTGTCCCACAGTGCCCCTTTGCTGGGCTTGTATTTGGGAGTTCTCATTGTGTACTCCTACACTCATTGGGTATATATGTGTATGTCTGTTGGGTATTTGGAGCAGGTTTATGTGGTAACCTAACCCTTTGTCTACTGGTTTGGCATGTTTTTGAGGGGTTTTCTGACACTTTCCTTACTGGGTTAGTGTTTTCTTAGTATGCACACATGTTCCCTGTATGTTTTTCATGTTTTAACTTATATTTTAACTTTTATTAATATTGTGTACAGCACCTTTAAGGTGCGCTTTACCGCATAGATGCCATTGCGCCATTTACTTTCTATGGGATAACACTGTTTGGAACGTATCTCTGCAATCGCTTCACACAGCAACTTCAGAGTGGGCTCATTTTATTTGTCTACCCATGCTCTATCATCCAGTTTATAGTTCAAGTGTGTTGGGGGGCTTGGGGGGCTTCGGGCACTGCTTTGGGGTACCTTTTGGGAAAAACTACATTTCCCATGAGCGCTTGTTTCGTGCCTTTTTTCTGATTGGCTCCCATCGTGGCAGCCATTTTGTGAGCTTTTCTCAACGAGTATCCTACACAGGGCTTTAGACTCTCCTTCTCTCCTCTGCAGATTAACCCTTCGCCTGCCAGGTAAGTCTATATTTATTTGGGGTGAAATATTAATCTTACACACAACAATTGGGTGATTTACTGTACAGTTGGTTATTTTGACACTGTGAGAATGTCTATACCGCTGGACCTAGGGGCTAGACCTAAGACTAAGGAGGCTGGGGTATCATTGCGCATTGCTCTTCCTGTCACGCAGGGCTACCTAGAGAGTTCTCTTGTCATTTATGCCCAGCATGTTCTGAAGTTCCTGACAGCAACCTAGGGACTTCCAGCCATGCTATTCAGCCAGCTTGGGTGCAAGAGTTTAAGGCTGCGACTAGGGACCGTAGGTCCACTTTGCAACTCTTTTCATCCCAGATACAGGGGGCACTTCAATTATGGCAGACCCCGTCAACTATCAGATCCTCCCTGCCTAAACCACAGGGGGCACCTGATGTCTCAGATTCTTCTGAGGGAAATTGTTGCAAGATTCGGATGTTGAGGATGGTACTATTTTGGAGTCTTCTAGGGACCCTTTTGAAGCTGATCCTGAACCCTCTGCTGAGGGCCTGATCAGGGCTGTATTAACCACACTCAACATTCCCTTGGTTCAGGAGGTCCCTTCTGATCCCTCTGATGTTTTTCAGGAGCCTGCTAAGCCCCTTACTTATTTTCCGCCTAACCCCATTCTTGACCGTTTGGTTTCTGATGTGTGGAAAAATCAGGACAAGTCTGCTTCTGTGTCCAGGAAATTTGTTAAGCTTTATCCCTTTTCTGAAGCAGAACTGGCTAAATGGGTTCACCCCCCTAAGGTGGACGCACCCATATCTAGACTGTCTAAATCTACTGCTTTACCTGTCTCTGATGCTTCCGCACTGCAAGACTGGACTGACAAGAAACTTGAAGTTTCCCTCAAGTCCATTTTCGCTTCTATTGGCACCGCTATGCGTCCAGCATTTGCTGTTGCGTGGGTTAACCGGGCTATTGCAGTCTGGACTGAACAACTCACTATGGCTGTCCATCAGGATGTGCCTACTTCAGAGAAATTGCGTCTTCTTGCCAATATCTCTGAAGCGCAACACTATGTCTCTGCTGCTGCTTTTATGCTGTCCGCATGATGGCAAGGGCTTCTACTACCTCTGGTGGCCAGGTGTGCGCTTTGGCTCAAGATTCGGTCTGCTGACACTGCTTCCAAGAAAGTCTTGCTTTTTTTGCCTTTTCAGGGTACTTCCTTGTTTGGGCCTGATCTTAAGGAACTAATTAGTGAGGCCACAGGGGGTAAGAGTACACTTCCACCCTTGGTCTTTAAGAAGAAGTTGCCGTTTAAACATAACCGGTCCTTTTGTTCCTTTCAAACTGAGACACGTTCGACGAACCAGGCAGTTCCATCAGCTCCGCATCCCTCCTCCAAGCCCAAGCAGCAATGGAAGCCCAAGGCTGCCTCCAAGCCCAGGGCCCCCAAGACTGCTTCGGCATAACTCACCAAACCTGGGTCTGCATCCCGTTGTGGGTGGTCATCTCCGACTCTTTCACGGGATTTGGGAGGATTCAGTGTCAAACCCATGGGTTTCACAGGTAGTGACAGAGGGATACAAGATCCCTTTCTTTTCTCTTCCTCCCTTTTGCTTTCATCTTTCTCGTTCTCCTCAGGACGTCAAGAAAGGCCATCTATTTGAAGGCGCTATTCAGGCTCTCCTGGACAAAGATGTCCTGGAGCCTGTGCCTCCTTCATACAGGGGTTCGGGGTTTTACTCATACCTCTTTGTGGTGACCAAAAAGGATGACGGATGCCGCCCTATTTTGGATTTGAAAGATCTCAACTACTTTGTGATCAAGACTCACTATCGTCAGGAGTCTCTGCGCACAGTGATTGCTGCCATGTCTCCGGGGGAGTTCCTTGCTTCTCTGGATCTTCAGGATGCGTATTTGCACATCCCAATTCATCAGGAGAGCAGGCGGTACCTGCGGTTTGCCTGCGACAGGGGTCATTTTCAGTTCTCAGCTCTTCCATTTGGTCTGACGACGGCCCCACAGGTTTTCCAACGAGTTATAGGGGCCTTGATATCCGTTCTCTATCGGGACGGCTTCAGTGTGACTCCCTACATGGACGACTTGCTTTTGAAAGCCTCCTCTGTGGACCTTCTTCATCAGCAGATTCGGACCTGCATTCAAGTCCTCACCCATCACGGTTGGATTGTCAACTTGGACAAGTCGGATCTTGTCCCATCCCAGCAACTGGGTCTTCTATTCGATACTCAGAGGAGCATGGTGTTTCTACTGGACGAGGTAGCCCATCAAATTGCCCACAGGGTCTCAACGATTCTGTCTCGGGATCGGATCCCAGTTCAGAAGTTGTCTTCTCTGGTGGGAAGTTCATTTCCACGATAGAGGCGGTTCCATTCACCATGGCAGACACCAGTGAACTTCAGAGGTTTGTGATACAGATGTGCAGGGATTGACCAGGTCATCAGAAGCTGTCGGTCTCACTTCCTCCTCACGTAGAGCTGAGCTTGGAGTGGTGTCTGGACCTTTCCAATCTACTGATGCCAGTCTCTTGGGCTGGTGAGCAGTGCTGGGTCGCTTCAGAGCTCAGGGGAAATGGTCCACGGAGGAGTCCCTTCTCCCGATCAACATCTTGGAACTTCGGGCGATATTTCATGCTCTGCGTCATTGGGTATTTCAACTGGAGGACGGTCCAGTCCGAGTGGAGTACGACAACGTCACGGCAGTGGCTTACATCAACAGACAAGGCGGAACAAGAGGTCTCGCTGCTTCGTTAGAGGTCAAGGCCATTCCGTCCTGGTCAGAGGTTCATGTTCCTGTCATTTCCTCAGTGCACATTCCAGGCGTAGTCAGCATCATGGCAGACTTCCTCAGTCATCACACATTTGACAGCGGAGAGTGGGAGCTACATCCTGAGGTGTTTCAACTCCTAGTTCAGAGATGGGGGATGCCCCAAGTGGATCTGATGGCAACGAGACACAATAGGAAGGTTCCGGTGTTTTGCTCTCAGTGGAGAGACTCTCTAGCTCTGGCTGCCGATGCAATGTCCATTCCTTGGACATTCCCTCTGGCCTACATTTTTCCTCCTCTCCCAATGTTGATAAGGATGTTACAGAAATTGAAAATGGAACGTTGTCCAGTAATCCTGATTGCTCCAGATTGGCCTCGTCAATCCTGGTATCCAGAGCTTCTGGCCCTATCCGTGGCAGATCCCTTTCCGCTCCCCTCTTGTCCGGATCTTCTTCTGCAGGGGAAGGAAGATACTTATTGGCTCAATTTGATGGCCTGGAGGTTGCATCCTTGATTTTAAGGAAGAAAGGGTTTTCTTCTGTTGTGGTGTCTACTATGCTTAGTGCCCGTAAGCCTTTTTCTTCCAAGATCTATCACCGTGTCTGGTCAACATTTGTGTCTTGGTGTTCTGACAGAAATCTGTCTCACGACTTTGATCTTTCCACTGTCCTTGCCTTTTTGCAGGACGGCATTGACAAGGGCCTCAATCTGAGTTCTCTTAAGCTTCAGACTTCAGCTCTTTCTGTCTTTTTTCAGAAACGCATTGCTATTCTTCCTGGTGTCAGGGTTTTCTTCCAGGGCGTTGCTCATGTGCGTCCTGCCTTTCAGAGCCCAACTCCTCAGTGGGACCTTAATTTGGTATTGGGAGTTCTCCAACGTCCTCCCTTTGAGTCTTTGGCTACTATTCCTCTACGTGGAAAATGGACTTTCTTCTGGCGATTGTGTCTGTTCGCCGGATTGCGAAGTTGCAAGCTCTGTCCTGTAAACCACCTTATCTGGTGTTTCATAAGGATAAGGTGGTGCTTCGCACCTCTAAGGAGTTCTTACCTAAGGTGGTCTCCGTGTTTCACATCAATCAGGAAATTGTGCTGCCCTCTTTCTGCCCTAATCCCTCCTCTGACAAGGAGAGAGATCTCCACTTGTTGGATATGGTGCGTTGTCTCAAGTTTTATGTCCATCGCACTGAATCTGTCAGGAAGTCTGATGCTCTGTTCGTCATTCCTGAGGGTCCTAGGGCAAGAAGACCTGCATCCAAACTGACTATTACGTCATGGATCTAGTCCACTATTCGTAAAGCCAACGAGTTGAGGAATAAGCATGTTCCCTTTCGGGTCACAGCTCATTCCACCAGGTCTATTGGGGCCTCTTGGGTCTATAAGGAGGAAGGTCCTGGAGGCAGTCTTGCCTGTCTAGGATCTTCTCCTTAGGTTCTTGGTGCTTCCTTACTGTTGAGCCCTGTTGGCTGTAGTTCAGTGTGCTGTATAACAGTTCCTGGGGTGTTTTTACCCCTGATTGGTGTCCGTTGACACTTTTTTTTTGGTAGGTTCTCTGACCGGTTGGTTCATAGAGGTTCTGGTGACTTTGGGGGCCTTGCGCCTGGTCCTTGCCTTCTTCCCGCCTCTGGGAAACTCAATAGTTGGACATCCCAGAGTTACTAGTAACCTGTATTGGATGACAGAGAAAAGAGGATTTTAGTCTTACCTGTTACATCCTTTTCTCTTAGTCCATACAGGTTACTGGTCTCCCACCCTGTCAAGGAACCATGCTTGGCTCTCCTGTGGCAGTATGTGGGAGTCCTTCGGGGCATGCTCACAGGAGTCTTCTTCCCTTCTATTTTCTAGTCAGTTATTAGTGTCTCAAATCATTCTGGAGCTAGCTGGCTAAGCTGCAGCCTAGGAGGGAAGGGAGGTTCCACTCCTTGCATACATTTAGAGAAGTGTTCCTGCCTACTTAAAGGGGTGGATCGCCTCCTAGAGTTACTAGTAACCTGTATGGACTAAGAAAAGGATTTAACAGGTAAGACTAAAATCCTCTTTTCTCAAACATTCACCCTTATCTAACTATTTACATGCAAACCCAGGGCTGGATTCATATCTTAGAGTTAATAAGAAGTATAAGAAGAACTGAAGATATTTTAGATCAAAACAAATGCACCAAAGGTTACTAATAAAATTCCCATTTAATTCTCTTGAATGCTAGAGATTTTTCCAATGTATTGCTTCACAATGCATTAAATACCTTTGTAATATTCAAGAGCTTAAAAGACTCATCTCTGCTATAAGTAAGAACCAGAGGGCTATGAACCTGAGAGAATAAATAAATAAGGTCCTGCATACTACCTATCTGGTACAGAAACACCTACAAAAACTCAATGCTAATAATACCAACCTGTGTTTTAAACAAGGAACGGGTGAACATTTTTGCCTCAAATTGAAATCTGCAAATAATGGCACTTCCAGCTTGGCGAATAATTTCCCATGAAAAGTACAGTTTTTCCGCATTTTTCACCTAGCTCATGCCTAGCTACACCATACAATTAAATCAGCCAGAAGCACGCACCAACATGGTTCAATCCAAAATAGAATCCACTAATTAAAAGCATCAAAACATTTTATTATGATTCAAACAACATGAATAAAGTACTTTATACAATTGAAAGTTCATGACTCGAACAACTGGAGAGACTTATGGGTCAGACATGACACAGAAGTGTGTAAACCAGAGAAGTAGACCAATGAGTTTCCTGATCACTGCGCTCACTCATGTTCAAAGACTCTGTTGCTACACCATCTAATGGACAGCTCAGGTCAGTTGACCATAAACCTCCATAGGATGGTGTAGAAACAGTGTCACTGTAAAATTTCAGCCCACTGAGATACTGCATGTATAAAAAGTTTCAGCTGAAATAATTTTTGAAAAAAATACCTCTTAGCAGCGAGAGGACACTTCTTTTACTCATAAGTATAAACCCTACTATATATAAATATATATGTATATATATATATATAACACATTAACTGTTACAATCCCTTTAAACCTTTTGAGTGCCAGAGGGGTATGGAACGCATTGCAAAGCAATGCATTCCGTACTCCTCTGGCACTCAAAGGGTTAACTATTAAGTATAAGAAAATAGCATTTTGATTAAAAACCCCAGTGAGCTCTCATTACAAAAAATGAATGAACAAAAGTAAGCAAGCAGAAACATGGCTATCTGTGCATTTATCTGAATGATCATTAACAAGACAAATACTAATAATAATAGCACTAACTTGTTAAGTTGGATTTTAAGGGTCATACTCCAACCATCTCACTCTTAACCCCTTAACAACCGCCCAATCCGGAGGGGGCAGCTGTTGAGGACCATAGTGCTTTTTGGGGGGGTGGGGGCTTTTCACCGTCACCGGTACTTATCGCAAATCCTCAGGTGATGGTCCTGGCAAGTCACAGGTCCTTAAGCTGTTAAACATACTGGCTTGGATAAAAGCTACTGATAGGATTCCCCTTTTTATATTTTTATTTTATGATGCCTTTAAACAATATATGATCTAATTATGGCCTCGATTCAATTGAGGCTGGTAAAACAGCCAGCAGGGCAATATTGTCTAATTGTATGTATGTATATTTTTATTTATATAGAGCCAACCGGTGTACTTGGCACTTTACAGATTACATTTAATATAGAAGGGGTAGAATAAGTGCGGTGATTAAGTGCTTATATAGGCAGTCATAAGGGGAACATGGGTGAGTATACATTAGGATAAGAGGTCCCTGCCTCGTAGAGCTTACAATCTAAGTATAGGATGGGTGACATACAGATATAAGCTGGTAGAGGAGGAAGTGCAGTGTTTGGCTTATGATGATAACGTTTGATAATGTTTCCATATTACGCTGTTGCTAGAGATAAAAGGTGCTCTTTTAGATTTGATTTAAAACTGTTGAGGGTTGAGGCTTGGCGAATACTGAGTAGTAGGGAGTTCCAGAGGTAGGGGGCAGCAAGTGAGAAAGCTTTCAATCGTGAAACAGCGATAGTGGTTAAAGGGACAGAGAGTCGTCCACCATGTGTGCTGCGTAGTGGACGAGCAGGAATATGGCGGAATATCAAAGATGAAATATAAGGCGGGGACAAGTGATGGAGAGCCTTGAAAGCAAAAAGTGCTAGCACAGCAATTCAATTGTCCTACCAGTGAAACCACAAAGGATGTTAGGCCACAGAAAAGGACTTGTGTCCAAACATACGTTTTGTGTTTCAAGTCCCCAAAATGCACACTAAATAGCATGAATAATGGGAACATCAAAGGAAAAAAAACAACCATATGTTCCTGATACACTGTCGCGCACCGATCATTAGCTCAAACACTAACACTACACTACCCCTAACAATAAAGTGCAACAATACTACACCTAACACTATGCTAACACCCAGATCTGTGTAACACTTACCTGTTATCCACTGTCCACCTTCTTCTTCAATCTTCCTTCTTCTGTTCTCTCTAATTGCCTTTCTTCTTATCTTCTTTGTCTTCTTCCCTGTAAAAAAAAAATAAAATATGTAATTGCAAATAATGTTAAAAAAAAATTCCCCCAAGATATGCCTGAGTTAACCCTCTGAGTGTTGGGGGGATTCCCCACCGGTGCTCAAAAGGTTAAATTCAGTGTGGCATATATTTTAAAAATAATATTCAGCCATTCTATTTAAAATAAATAATTACTTTGTTTTTCTTCAAGAAATAAAAGTGCTTCCATTGCTTAAAGATAAATCCACTGCCTCTGCTGGCAGTGGCAGCAATGTCTAGTAGCACAGACCCCCCACCATACCTTCTGGGCCTTTGCCTGAGTCCAAATGCGGGAGTTTTGAACAGAGACTGGCTTTTTACCCAGCCGATCAGAGACTGGCTTTTTACCCAGCCAACAATCCCAGCCAATGAGCTTCTAGCGGATCTCATCATCCCCCCAGAAGGAGGGATGGAATCCAATTGGAGGCTGGAATCCATTTTGAACAGAGACTGGCCATTTCAAAAGCTAGTCTCTGTTCCAAATTCCCTCATTTGGACTCGGGCAATAACCCAGAAGGTATGGAGGGGGAAGTCTGTGTCAATAGACATTGCTGCCACCACCAGAAAAGCCAGTGGAGGCAACAGCTGCGGAATTATCTTTAAAGGCATAGTAATACTTTGTTTTATCTTTATTTTATTTTGTAGGCGTTAAAAAACCCCAATGAAGAACGATATAAGTCTTATCTCTCAAACCTTTATGGTTTGAGAGATATTCACAAGCAACATTTCCCCTCCCGCTCGTTTTACCTAGTGTAAGCCATCTCTTCTCAGATGTGGAATCTGGTTGTAAGACCAGACAGATAACAGCAGGGGACAATCTTCTTACTATGAGAGCAATGAAATCCCTGCCCCCCTTGACAAGTTTTTCAGGTTTTTCCCTTATCTTAATTGAAGATTGTCCCTCTCTGCAGTCTACCTGGGCACCTCCCTTCTGCTCTGGCTGAACAGTGTTACATCAGTAAAAGGGGTGGGAGGGGGATACTTTGTCATTGAATTACTCTTGAAATAACACTCTCCAAAGTTCAAATACTATGATGATTAATTAGAGCTACTTTTATTATGAAACATTACTATCCCTTTAAGTAATGGAGAAAAAAAATGTTTTATTTGTTTTATTTTACCACACTGCATTTAACCTTTTGAGCTCCAAAGGGCTACCCCTCCAGCATTCAAAGGGTTAACTCAGGCTAATCTTGGGGGGGATTTTTTTTTTTTTAATTTGCACTGACATTTTATTTCATAGGAAAGAACATAAGAAGAAAGAAGATCAGAGAGATCAGAAGAAGGAAGATTGAAGAAGGCAGTAGCTGACCAGGGTGCTGAAGACTCCGCTGGACATCAGGATTACTGGTAAGTGTTTATTGTCATGAGCTGTTTTTTTAACATAGTTGGATTAACCCTGTAAGTGCCAGTGTGGTAAGCATATCCCATTGACACTCATAGGGTTAATTATACTAACATGCCACATATTTTTTTTAGTACTTCGGATGTATTAATATCAGGCTTAAGAGCCCATATTAATACATTCACTGGTGACTTTTTTATACTTTTTTTTAAAGGGATAGTAATACTTGAAAATCATTTTATTTTATATTTTTGCCCTTAAAAACATTAAAAATGATATAAGTCTTATCTCCCAAACCTTTATGGTTTGGGAGATATTGACAAGTAAAATAAAGTTCCCTATTCCTGGCCAAGTCTGCCATCTAGTGGACAGATTTGGAATCTGGTCCACAGATCAACCGGCAGCTCTTTAGCAGTGTGGAGTTCACAATCTTTAAAAAGAACTACTTAAATGGAACTGTGTACAAAGTGTGTCTGGCTTGCATGCACACTTTGTAGACCATTCCAATGAATAAATTATTTTTAAAGATCGTGATCTCGGCACTTCTGGAGAGCTGCGGCCTGTCAAGGGACCGGATTCCAAATCTGAGAGCTGGAACGATGACATCACTCATGGGGAAACTTTGCTTGTGAATATCTCCCAAACCATAAAGGTTTGGGAGATAAGACTTATATAATTTTTCATGTTTTTTTAAGGGTTACAATATAAAATAAAATTATTTTCAAGTATTACTATCCCTTTAAGGGATTTTCATACAAATAAAGTGCCTATCGCATGGAACTGAATTGTATATTTTGACATGTTCTTTTTTTTTTCAGTGGGAGAAAATACCCACATATTTATCGTCCAACATGGGTTTTTATCCAGTATTTTTTCAAAGCACAGGTAATTTAATAGCTTACCGTTCTTGAAAAAATACTGTCAGCTGTTTGTTTTTTGGAGTTGGGGGGACTTGAATCAAGGCCTATGTGCATAAATTAGGACAGGGATAAAATGTGTTATTCTTTTTTTGTTTGTTTCCCCCCTCCCCCACAAAAGAAAACAGATTAACCCTTTCACACCATTCTCAACGGTTAATTTGTACTTTCATTGCAAACCCACATTGTTTTTATTGTACCCTCTCTCTTTTGGAAGTATTTCAGCATTTGATGCCATGAATATTTCACAACATATTGGAGATGGCTTTCCTATTTCTCTTCTATAATGAAATTCCTACTATATTCTCCCAATATAGGAACCATGTTGATTTCAGGTTCTATTCCCAGCACATTTCTCTTTTTCTCAGCAGTTGTAATGGGTCTATTATGTTGGTTTTAATAACCTTTGCATATTACAACTCACTGATAGCTAGTCTATTTTCTATTTGCGGCTGTTCTAAAATCTACTCAAATTTGATACAGAAATCATTGCACTAGTAATAGGAAGTTCTTGGATTTATGCATGACAATTTTAATAAAACTGAAGAGTATCATTTCAGTTTCATTTTGAATAAATTGCTGCTGTAATGCAGTCAATTTGTACAGTTTGCAGTTGCACGATATGGATTTTCATAGTGCATTCAACTTGGTTGAAACATTTAAGAAGTGTATCATGTAGCAATATGACAAGATATATAAACCACATTTAATGCATACATGCCAGATATGGTCTTGTATTGAATGAGGTAACTACAATTGACCTACTGATCTTTGTCTTAATTTTGCTTTAAAAAAACAATATTTGACAATTTCTTTTATTTTTTTAATCTTAAAGGGATAGTAACACTTTATATATCTTTATATATCTTCCTGATACTACTACAGCGGAGAGGTGTTTTTTCAAAAGTTATTGATGCCAAAACGTTATTTTTTTAAGATACAGTATCTCAATGACCTGAAATTTTACAGTGGTGCTGTTTCTACACCATCCTAATGACAGCTCTGATCAGCTGACCAAAAAACTTTTTAGCATGGTGTATCAACATTACCACTGTAAAATGTCAGGCCATTGAGATACTGCACCTAAAAAAAAATAAAGTTTGAGCAATAACTTTTGAATAAAATGCCTCTCAGCCAAAGGAATACCCTTGTTTTACTCAGGAGGATAACATAATATATATTTTGATACTTATTAAGTGCATTTGTCATAATTTCAAATCCCCCCTCTGTGGGAGCTTATATCTTGAAAATATTTGCATTATTATTTCTTATCAATGTATTACACCCTTCTGGTGGAAAGTAATTGGTGGTGGTGTGTGTGTGTGTGTGTGTGGGGGGGGTGATTACCAGCCGAAGAATAGGTGGGGGAGAGGGTATTTTCTTGACATGTGATCAATTAATTATGCAGGCTTCATCTGAAAAAGTCAGAGAACAAAGCTCTGCTGAGATTAGATTCCCCAACTACAATATCAAAAATATACATAAGACTTAACCTGCTATAAAAATAACAAACATAATGTATAGGCAGTTTAAATTGATATATTTAATGAGCCTAATAGATGAGTTGTTAACAGGCCATTATTAATGTTTGTTGAAGACTGCAAATATGTTGTAATTATTGGACTCAGTAACAACCAAAATAATGTACGCTCCATTATAGGTAACTGGTGATCAAGCTATAGTTAGAGTACAAACAAGGTTCCATTTTAGATACGTATATTCAAATGCTTTCAACTTTTGGACTGTTTGACAAATAAAATTGAAATTGGGTAGTCTAAGAGACAGTGCAAACCTTACAAGTTTCTCCACAAACCATTTGACATAAAAATATATATAAAAATGGGCTGTCCAAACATTTATTTAAATGTGGACAGTGTTACAGTCAAATAACGTGAATAGATATCAAACAATTTTGGCACAGAGATAGATGTTTTGAAGTACTATTTGCCTTCATTTACAACTTGTTCATCAGTGCCTGCATTCCTGATATATTGGCCTTAAAGGGATAGTAATACTTTATTATTACTATCCCTCATATTGTAGGTATTTGGAAAATATGGTTTGAGAGATAACCAAAGGCAAAGTCCCCCCCCTCCCCTTTCCCGCTGTGCTGACTGCAGGGGTAGTCTGTCGTACGACAGGCTTGCGGCTCTGCAGCTGAGCCGAGATCCTGCTATTGCAAACCAAGCACATGTAGAAGACCGTTTCAGTGAAATAATTCTTTGTCACTAACGCGATCGCGGCTCTGCTGCAGAGCCACATGATGAAAGACAGACCGGATATCCCTGCAGTCAGCAGGGGAGGGGGGAAATTTGCCTTCGGTTATCTCTCAAACCATAAAGGTTTGAGACATGAACCTGGGGGCTATTAACTTATTTTCCAAATACCTACAATATGAGGGATAGTAATAATAAAGTATTACTATCCCTTTAATTTACACGTGTCCATATACAGAATGCTTTTGTGTACTTTAACATAAAATAACATGTTTCATGTGCTGGTGCAGTGAAGACTTTGCATTACTATGATCTGAAGTTTGTCATAGATTGATCAGGAACGTGCATAAAGCTTGATTGAACTAAGACATTGGTTAAAGTATAAGTAAAGAATGAAGCATATGTCGACTGTACATTCATGTGTGCTTGACCATGCAATGATTCATCTCTTAAAATGGTTGATTATGCAAAAGAAACTCATTAAATCAAATAAATTATTAGTCTAAGAAAAACTGTTGATTATGCTTACAAATGTAGCTCGTGCAAAGAAAATATTATGAAAAAAGGGTTGATTGTGCACATAAAGCACACTCATTTGAAAAAAAAAGAAAGATAAAAACATGTTTTATGCTCATAAAGAGCTCTTAATCAACCAAAACTTATGACAGAAAAAATGTTGATCTTGCAAGCAAAGCTGCAAGCAAAGCTCAATGAGCCAAAATATAGTAACATAGTGAATTAGGTTGAATAAAGACACAAGTCCATCAAGTTCAACCTTCTCCTCATACCCCAGTAACTGAGAATTATATACCTTTCCTGTTACCAATTAAGTCTTTATCAGACCTTCCTGATCTGCCTACTGATAAACAGTATACCTCTCTATGTTCCCTTTTGAAAGAAATGTATCTAATCTTCTCTTAAATGTATTCAATGTATTTGCCATAACCACCTCCTTGGACAATGAATTCCACAATTTGACAGACCTTACTGTAAAAACCCCTTCCTCTGCTGAAGTCTAAACCTCTTTTCCTCTAATCTCAAGGGGTATCCCCTGGTCACCTGATCAGGCCTTGGAATAAATAGCTCACCGCAGAGATCCTTGTATTGACCTCTCATATACCTGTACAATGTGATAAGGTCTCCTTTTAGTCGTCTTTTCTCTAGAGTAAATAAACCAGTGATTTGTATAATGGCAAAATAATGTTATCCACTCTTGCTTCAATACCTCTTTTTATGCAAGACAGGATTTTGTTTGCCTTTGCTACTGCTGTTTGACAGTAAAAAGTGTCCATCGTCCACCCAAAGATTAGACGAAAAAAAGAGATAGATTTTTCAAGCAAAGGGATCTTGACTGAAAAACATCAAAAACATTGTATGTGAAGTATTATATAACCAAAAAAGAAGACAGAAGCTGGATGCCAGGTACAAGCAGGCAGAAGCAGGATAGCAGAGATACAGTACAGTACAGAAATCAGGCAGACAGAGGCATAATCTCAAGCAGGTCCGGGTCAAGGCAGTCGTAGAGCACAGTAACTATAAAGTGCTACTGCTCGCCCCCCCAGGGGTTGAGCCCCCAGGTTTAAACAACAATGTAAGAAATACTGGCAGATCCAGATGACGTGCAAAACCTTCAGTAGAAGACAGAATAACCAGGGCCAGATTTCCCAATAGGCAGAATAGGCATCTGCCTCTAGCTCCAAATTTTAAGGGGTGTCACAGCTGTGCTGGCAACACTGATATTCTCTGTTGTGGGTGTAGCCAGATCAATTTCAATATCCCTGCACCACTTTTATACCCCATTACAAGCTATTATTTAACCCCTTAGATGCTAGCGAGAACCCGAGAGCATTGCAGAGATTATCCAGTGGCTACACCTAGAGGCTGGTCTTACTTCATGGAAATATGAACAGTAAAGAGAGGTTGCAACACAGTGGTGCTAGAAAGTGAAAACATCTTCTGGACTTGTTGACATTCATGCCATTCCTTTGTGTTATTTTTTTTTTTACATGTATATGTGAGGTCCACACCAACGACAGAAACGACAACAATGATAAAGTGAAAGAGAAAGACGTTCCAATAAATTTGGGGCTGTTTCTCAAGAGTTCATAGTCATGTAATGTAAAATTCATCATACTAAGCCTAATATTATTAATTTAATCCCATTTTAGAAGCTCTTGAATAAATATATTTTTGTATTTTCCCTGTTTGAGTTCAAAACTTTTTGACCTCCTATAACAAACTGCACAAAACAAAATAATGACCAATCACTGTAAAACCTATAATTATTATTTAACTTTGGTGTTTCTTTAAGAACAGCTCTTAATAGTGTAGATTTCCTACCAATATGTACACAACCCTGTAAGCCCCTGCCCTGCAGAGCTTGCAGTCTAAGTTTTGTGGCACTGGGAGATAAAGGGCTAGATTTAAAGGCTCACGTTAAACCAGCCGCTAAGTGAAAAAGGCACATCGCTCGCAAATAATACATGAGTTACGGCAGATTCAATAGACACTCTACAAGAATAGCTATCGAGTGTAGGCACACACAAAACACGTAACACAAAAGCAGTTGTCGCTCATGTTAATGCACAACGGGCGGCCAAATCACATGATAATATCGCTCAAAACAACATGTAACATAATGGCTGCCGTTGTCTAGCATCCCTGATTGATGCAAAAACAAATTCAAACACACAGCCAATCACAAAGCCCCAATGTATGAAAAAACTTCAAATACACCTATATATACCCAAAAATAACCATCACACACTGTCTGTTATCGAGTTCTTCAGAGCTAGATATCAGGACCCAGGAGCGGAGGATAGTGATCAGAGAGAGGGAGACAGGAGCATTCATTGGAGGTAGAGGAGTTTTGGAGTTTGGAGAGAGGAGAGCATTGCACATAATACGACACATATAACACCTATGCACATATTACATACACACATACAAACACAAACACATACACATACATACACATAGTCCTTTTATTTTATAACACCTTACACATTTTACATTTTATTTTTACAGTGTGGATCTGTGAGTGAAAGTGTGTGACAGAGAATGAGTGGATCGAGTGTGTCTGTGAGGGCCTGTGGGAGTGCCTGGGTGTGAGTGGGTGAGTGATGGCCAGGAGAGGAGGACAAGAGAGAGGGATGGGGAGAGTAGTGGAAGAGGAAGAAGGTCAGGAGGGTGTCTCTGAGCAGAGCAGGGGTGGGAGAGGGAGATCCGCAGGGCGGAGGAGGACCCGGCCCACAAGAGCAGGCACACCATCAGGACAGGGACAGAACCTGCAGTGGGATGAGGGGTAGTTGCTGGGGAGCAACACACACAGTCAGGGTCAGACCAGGCAGGGCACTCCGGCTCTGAATTATCCCATGCCGGAGGTGACGAGGGCAGGATCAGGGACCCCAAATACACAGAGGAGGAGAACACGGCTCTCGTGGAAGCTGTCCTGGAGAGGCAGAGTGTTCTCCACCCTACGGCGAAGGTCCCTGGCCTGTCAGCGAGGAGGAAGGCAGCCTGGAACTAGATCTGCAGCCGGGTCAACGAGGTGGCTCCATGGAGGCAGGACGTGGAGTCCATCAAAAGGAGATTGGGCGACTGCTGGAGGGTGGTGAAAAACAAGATGACCGAGCTCGCCAAGCACGCCCGAGGCACTGGAGGTGGCCCACCCGTCCCTATCACCTTCTGCGGCTGGGAGGGGATGGTGCGGCAGACCATGTCCCCGACCCTGATCGAGGGGGTCATTGGAGGAGTTGACACTGGGGATGAGAGGAGCCTCCACAC
Organism: Rhinophrynus dorsalis; assembly: GCA_037306005.1. Classification (NCBI taxonomy): domain Eukaryota; kingdom Metazoa; phylum Chordata; class Amphibia; order Anura; family Rhinophrynidae; genus Rhinophrynus; species Rhinophrynus dorsalis. Next base: position 163,013,489 of record CM074724.1, read on the forward strand.
TACCGGTAAGTGCAACACTACATAACAACACACTACATCAACCAACACCAGCTGCACACACAGTCAAATCTCAACACATGCCCATCACTCATCCATACAACTGCACCAACACAGCACCCTGTGGGTTAAAAACAGGACACAACACTAGGACAAATGTCAAGGTCCAACTTGGGACAAACCTGTCACAGTCCTACTTCAACCCTCCTGTCGCTGTGCTCATCACACAGAATACACAAACCGTTATGTTCAAAATGTCGTCTGTTAAATATTATCACTGTTCACACACAATGTCACCCATGTCCCCACAGGGAAGTCAGCACCTAACCCCTTGAGTGCTAGAGGGATCATCAATGCATCGATCAACAATGCTTTGGCAACCCCTCTGGGACTCAAAGGGTTAACCAGACAACAAACAAGTCAATAGGCCAACAATCACATGATACACAGGGGACATTCACTAAGTGGTGACAAAGAGATGGTGGACACAAAGTAAACCTCATACACCCTCACTTCACCAAAACCAGTGTTAGTCTATGGAGAATATGCAAAAACAAGAATCAAGTTGATAGGGTCCCATTGTACAGACTCCATGGAAAACACTGGAAATTGGGAAAGGAGATCACTGGAGAAGTCCGCATCATGTTCACTTCATCAGTTCAACATCACCGCTTACTGAATCACAAAAAAGGTGGATCAGGTCACACATCACAGTGTCCCAGAGAATAATTGATTGTATGTGCAACACACAGGCCGAATACTATTCCACAGAATTAAAGGTGGATGAAGTAGGCCTTGGTGTTGTGGCTGCAATCATTTACTCTAACTTGAAATGACATATCCCACATCTGATTCCCACATGGATCCACAGGGGTGCTGATGCCATGAATGGATGGTACACCAGCCGCTGTTTGCAGGATACACATGGGAACCAAATATCAACCATTGTACCTTGGTCACCAACAGGCCATGACTGATGGATATCTAGGATTGAGTACGGTTGCCTCACACAGAAGGATGGATGGGCTCATACACAGAGAAAAACAGGCCTCAATCAAAGATATCCCTCACTACTGACTTGATTGTTGCCCTTAGGATTCAAATGTTTCTAAATATGTCCCAACACGATGTGAACACAGTGTTCACCCATCACAAATCAACCTACATTGCTACCATCCAAATACACATACATAGTATATCACACTCTACGTAGATGGGATATACGAGGTATGTTCATATCCATCATATCAATCCAATGTATTGTTGGATGGGTGCACATATATATCCAGTAAGGCAATCACACCTACTGAACTGCTCTCTGGCTTCACATCATGGAAGGCTATTACTGTATCCATATGAAGGGTACATATCCACATACATATATGACCATTTCTACTTGTGTGTGACTGTAATGGGATATCAATGGGTAATGTCATCATGCTGTCATATCATTGGCATCGTAAAAAGATGTGTCTCAATGTAAGTCCTATCCCTCCAACACTCATGGTTATACAGATATTGCTTTATGTGACAGGAGGAGATATCTGTCATTTGACCACACGGAGGCTCTTCAGAAGAGCCAAATTCGCAACATTTCGAGATAAATACCTCTTTGGAATGGTCCACAGAGTGTGCTTGCAGACCATGCCACTCTGTACACCATTCAAATTAAGTATTGTTCTCTAAATGGGGCGATTTGGGCTCTGCTGAAGAGCCCTCGTGTGGACAAATGACTGAAATCTACATCTGTCACATAGAGCAATATCTGAACAACCACGAGGGTAGGAGGGATAGGACTAACAGCGAACAGCATCTGTTTTCACAATGTCTACAATATGACATCAAGGTGGACTTAACCTTTGCTATCCCCCTGGAGAGATAGCCATCCCTAAAAGTTGTAAAGACAAATAAATGTTGTTGGATTCCCCCCCAAGTTAAACAATGGTATTCCTACTGCTGAAAGTTGTGTTGATTCAAAAGGTATCACAGCTCAGACATGGATGTGTCAGGGGCAATATCCCAGTGGCCTGAAATTGTACAGTGGTTCTGTTACTACACTATCATATGGACAGCTCTGGTACAGGGACCAGATATCTACATGGGAGGATGTTGCAACAGCCCCACTGTACTATTTCGGGCCACTGTAATATCGCACCTCAAAATGAAACCTTCACCCGTAATAACTCAAACAACACCTTTCAGCAGTGGGAGTACCCTTGTTTACCCAGGGGGATTAACCCAAACACATATATTTTTCTTCACCACATATCAAAGTATAACTGTCTCCACAAACATATGGCTAAGGTCACTAATCACAACATCTTATTTCTCCACACAGCTTACGGCCCTCAAGCCCAGCAGGAGCCACTGGAGGAGGCTATGTCACCCCCCAGTGAGGAGTACACAGAGGAGGGGACCAGCCAGTGGTCACCAAACCCACCATCCCCATCCCCTTCAACACAGGCTGCACCACCACCTTCTGCACCACCACAGGCTGCACCCCTCCAAACTGGACCACCACAGGCTGCACCCCTCCAAGCTGGACCACCACAGGCTTCACCCCTCCAAGCTGCACCTCCCCAGTACAGTGGCTGGATGCAACAGGAGGAGAGGTGGACGTATCCAGCCACCTCCACCAGCTACTACCCTCCAGCAGCAGCACCACCACCGCCAGGGAGGCAATGGCTGCCAGGGACAGTGGCCACCACCCAATATGGGCCATATGCCTCATACAACACACCCTCCTGGATGGCTCCACAGCATGCCCCAAGGTATGATCCCAGGTGGGGTCCAAGCACCTATTAGTGGCCACCATATGACCCTTGGCCACTAGACTACCCACACCTGGGCCTGACTGGTGAGCCCCAGCGCCCCCTACCCAGGGACATATTCACACCTCCACCAGCACACACATCATTGGGCATCTCAGAGTCACTTGATGTGGTGGGCATATGCCCATCATCTGCACCAGCCACTCCAACAGCTGTCACAGCAGCCACAGCACCTCCAGCAGCAGCAGCAGAGGAAACAGCACCTCCAGTAGCAGGGGAATCAGCACCTCCAGAAGCAGGGGAAACAGCACCTCCAGCAGCAGAGGAAACAGCACCTCCATCATTAGCAGAGGAAACAGCACCTCCATCATCAGCAGAGGAAAGAGCACACACAGCAGAGGAAACAGCAGCACCAGGGACAACGGGCACATCCACACTCCGGCACTGCACGCCTCACAGGGATGGAGGCGGAGTGTATGGCCCTTCAGAGGAGACTACTCCGGTCGAGCAGCAGTACAGATAGCAACATCACCAGGAGCAGGAGGCAATCCAGAAGGAACATAGCCCGATTGGAGACCAGAATCCAAGCCCTGGAGTTGGAGGTGGTCAGGGGGAACACACAACTCCACCAGCTCAGGACTGGTCTAATGGACATGTTGACACAAGTACTTGTGGAGTTGAGGGAGATCAACTGCAGGGAGAACCTGAGGATGGAGAGGGAGAACTTGCTTTCCACGGAGGGGTCTACTGCAACCACCACCCCCTCCAGTGTTACCCCTGAAGCCACACCTAGGGGGCAGAGGGTGACCAGGCGATCAACAAGGGCATCCACCTCTGGCACCCAGGCTAAGGCCCCCCACCCAAAAAAGAAAAAATGAAAGGCCCCACCTGTTAACTTTCCCCTCAATAAAGAAACTTTTTTTTTGGATTCCTGTCTGAACTGCTGTGTCTTCAGTTATGGATTGGGTGGCAGGGTTGTCTCCAATGCATTACCATACAATGCAGTGAACACAACCTCTACCTGGGTGAAATGTTTGTGAGATGCTACAACATGGGTTCACACACACACACACACACACACCGTTGTACAAATTCAACTGGAAATACATCCCTGGAGCCATATTACACCACTGTGTTATATGGCGATGTTGTGTGTTGAATTTGAACAACAAAACATACTTATTAGCACAACAAATGGTACAACATTGAACATTCATCTACATCATATGTTGTGTTTAACCCTTTGAGTGCCAGAGTGGTAGGCAACGCATTACAAAGAAATGCGTTGGGGACCACTCTGGCACTCAGAGGGTTAATGGGATAACCAAACAAACAGCTATGTGACTTAGTGGGGACATAACAAGCAGGACAGATAAATGGAACATGCATCAGTATTGTCTTGGATTCAAACACTCATTGTGCAACTGACTTACTGGAGAAGCCAATGTTTTTAACCTAGGATTTCAATGTGTAGCACACACATTGATATCCTGGGGTGAGCATTGGGGTCTCGAGTAAGTTGAGTTGTTGTTGTTTCACTAAGGGTGTAACAGACTTCACCAGTTATAACACATGTCCACTTAGTCTGGTTGTTCGTTGATGTAGCCCATGTACTGAGATATGTCAAAGTGGAGCAAAATCTCGGAACGATTATACTGAGCAACACAGATACTGTGGACAGGAATTCACTGTGGAAGTATGTCCCCTGTATCACCTCTTTATCACTCCCACAACACATTAGTGTATCACTGCCACCATCATCTGTTTGCATGAATACATCACAGAGTCCACTCACTGACAAACAAGTGGTGGACTCCTGTGATGTGGGTGATGCCTTTCCATGTATGGGGGATACTCTATCCTGGGTGTGGTTACGCATTGACAAATGTGCAATCAAATATATCTTCATATAGACACAGCTTGAATAGTGATGGTTCATCTTTATTGTGTCTCAAAGCACATTAGAACGTACATGTGTTTTCTGTGTGTATTGCCTACATGCATTGAACACTTATATGAGAACACTAAATGTACTTTGAAACTAAATCATACTACTTTAGTAACACTGCTGCCCTGCTCATGTGTTGTCCACAAGGTTTGACAACTCTGTAGATGAGCATCCTAACTGTACAGGTTATTACACTCGTGAATTTGTGTTTTCTGTATCTATATGAGAATGTTCCAGTAGAGGTTTGTGTGAACCTCAGGTAAAACATTGCATCACCAACAACATCACCAGAAACAGCAAGGGGTGATCTTCATGAAGGTGTGGTCAAGACATCAATCCAGTCACATGGAAGATCATCAGTTCAAGGATGGATCATGTTATGGATGCCTGTGGGACAAGAGTACAGGATTTGGAGCAGTAGACCTGAACTGATCATCAAGCAACAACAATTTCGACTTTATAATCCCCTCAATTTTCTCAATTACAGGTGAGTACACAAACCGTTGCTTGACAATGTGTTGTGTACTCATCTGTAACCAATTATGTGGAGAACTAAGGACAAGTGCACCAGCCCTATGGATATGTGCTCCTGACATGTATACACACATCAACAAGTGTTTTGAGAGCTCCATGGAAGTAATGACATTGGGCTGCCACTGTGAAAGTGACAGTGTCAGCCCAATGTCATTTGTTCCATGGAACTATTAGGACATATTTGTTGATGTGTGTATTCATGCCGGGGGCACATATGTCTGCACACTCACAGGTCAGCATGGAGTCCCTGGAAATCTGATCTACGTATCATGACCTCTACGTTGTGTGACAATACCACTGTACATCCACCCCTCTGCTGCTCTTCTCAGCTCTAGCACAGTACAGGTCCCATATTGAGTCCAATGGCCCTTTAACCCCTGATGTGCCAGAGTATTATCCAATGCATAGCACTGGATAATACTCTTTCGCTACTGGGCTAGCATGGTTGCTCAGGCTATGATCATGGCATATTAAGTTAGTTGCTGTCAATCAAGCCCTGTAAGGTGATGAACATGGGTTATATGTTGTACCTTGTTTCTCCTGGGGGTGTGCGTGTTATCCTTGGGGTCTGTATGTCAACGTGGAGAGGGGAATGGAGGATGGTTTCTGAATCCACACACACAATCTGCCACGTCCATGGTATGGTTGATGTTTGGGGCCATGCTGCTGCCAGTGCAGTGCTGTGTCAATGTTCTTGTGGGGTGAGACAGAACATAATGTGCAGTGTGGTTAGTGTCACAGGACTGATGGGGGACTTACATGGATTGTTTGCATGCCTGTGTTATACTCACAGGTAAAGTGTTCCATGATGAGCGTGTCTCTGATCTGCACCCCTCTCAAGGTCTCCTCAACATGGCCGATGTCCATGGGCACTTCAGGTATGGGGGGGTCCTGGATGTGATCCAGCAGCCTGGTGTCCACTGCGATGTTGTGCAGTATTGCTCACGCCACAATTATGTCGCACACCTTTCCAGGTGCAAACTGCAGTGCTCCCCCCGAGTGGTCCAGACATCTAAGTCTTGACTTGAGGAGGCCAAAGGTCCGCTCAATGGCATTCCTTGTTCTGCCAATGCGCCTGGTTGTACCTTTCCTGGGCATGTGTTTGGGGTTTAGCCACAGGGGTCAGGAGCATGCTGAGCAGCATTGTGTGTACGCCTGTGGTTGTGGTGTGATTTTGTATTGTGAACTCACCCAAAAGCCAACCCCGTGTAAAAGTTCCATTCTCGAAATCTCTGTGGACTGAGGAGTTTTGTAGAATGTATGAATCATGTGAGCTGCCAGGATACTTTGCACAGACATTCATTATCCTCATATGGCTGTCACACACCATCTGCACGTTGATGGGGTGGAAGTTCTTCCTGTTGATGAGTAGCTGTGCGTCACGTGCTGGGGCTTTAACACGGACATGGGTGCAATCTATAGCACCCATGACCCTGTGTTTGGGGATTGGCCACAGGGGTCAGTAGCCAGGACTTGCAGCCATAGCCAGCATCACCTGTGTAATGTGAGTGACATGGTGAGACAGGAAGCACATGTTGTGTGAATGATGTTTTGTGTGGTGGACGTACTAGCCGTGGGTCAGGAGCATGCTGAGCAGCGTTGTGTGTATGCCTGTGGATGTGGTGTGATTTTGTATTGTGAACTCACCCAAAAACCAACCCCCTGTAAAAGTTCCATTCTCGAAATCTCTGTGGACTGAGGAGTTTTGTAGAATGTATGAATCATGTGAGCTGCCAGGATACTTTGCACAGACATTCATTATCCTCATATGGCTGTCACACACCATCTGCACGTTGATGGAGTGGAAGTTCTTCCTGTTGATGAGTAGCTGTGCATCACGTGCTGGGACTTTAACACGGACATGGGTGCAATCTATAGCACCCATGACCCTGGGCATGCCTCCCCTTGCGTAAAAGGCCTGCTTGACGTGTATTCAGTCCATGTCTGTGGTGGGGAAATGTATATAAGTACTGGCCTTGCTTTTGAGGGCTGGCAAGACCTGGGCCAGCACCCTGGAGAATGTGGCCTGTGACATGCCAGATGCGTAACCCTCAGTGGACTGGAAGGCCCCACTTGCCATGGAGTGTATGGTACACAGAAGTTTTTGCAGGCCAGATAAGGCATGGTTGTGGATGTAGATGGGATCTACCTGAGCTTTGATGTCCTCATACAAGGCAATGATGCTGTCAAGCCTCAACCTGTAGCGATCAATGACCTCATCATCGGTCATTCCAAAGAGGGTGACCCTTGGGCGGTATACCCTGGGCCTTGGTGGTCGTCTATACATCCTCTGCTGTTGTGGAGCATCCTGTTGCTGTGGAGCATCCTGTTGCTGCAGCTGTGCATCTGCAGGCAGGTGCTGTCCTCCAGGTGGGGATGGACTCCTATGTGGCTGCTGAGCCAGAGCCTCCTCACCTGCAACAGGTGAAGGCTGTTGATCAGGCGTGCCTGGGGGTTGCTGATGTTCCCTAGCTCTCTCCCTTGTACACCTTCTCTGCAGTCTTCGCAACAATATGTAACCCAACATACTGATTGCGCTCTCTATCTCTCTCTCTCTATCTCTCTCTCTCTCTCTCCCTGAGTGGAAAACAAGCCACAAGTGAGTGTTGTGAGTTGTCCCTTTAAGTACTTGGTAGGGCGTTGTGTAGGTGTGGTGATGAGGTGAGTGCTGACCAATGGAGAGTTGTTTTTGTCCAGGTAAGTGTTTGCAGGTGTGTGTGTTATAAGATGTGGTGTGTTGTGCTTGGTATGTGTCTGCCATTTGCGGGTGTGTAGTTGTGGGGTGCAGGTCACGTGTTGATGTTGCACAGGTGAGCTTGTATTTGCAGGTGCCCGTTTTGTGTGATAACCCCCATTATTCCGTGCCATGTTGTGTTTTTTGTTTTTTTGAGGGTCCTTGTCCCTGTGGTGTTGCTTGTTGTTGTGTGTGACAGTGATTTGTGTTGTCTGTCCATGTTTTTGTGTTGCTTTGGCATTGCACGAGTTAATTTTTCCATTTACATGCTTGTGCGGTAAGCATTTTGTGTATTTTCCTATGTAACGGGTGTTTTGTTTTGCCAGTTAAGTGTCTAACGTCTAAGAAAAGTGGGTCTTAACTTTTTCCCTTTAGGTGTGTCTTTTTTTCAGCTGTTAACAGTACAGCAAGCCTTTGAATGGCTCTGGGGAATGTTTTTCCATGCGTCTCAATGCACGTAAGTGTATCGGCCGTAAGGATTATGAAACTGCCGTTAGCTGTTCTTTAGACGGATCTTTGAATTGCTACATGAAACTTAACACACCCGTTAGTGATTTTTTTTACTAACCGCTGCCTTTAAATCTAGCCCAAAGTTACTTGCCTACGATCAGAAAGAGCTGACACTGGGAACTGAACAATATTTTCACAGATTCATTGCCAGCTAATCCACAGCAAACAGTTTTAATTCAAGCTGCATGATCCCCTAAAATAAGACCAACTGTTGAATCAATATACACAACAAACTGTTGAATCAATATACATTTTTTACTGCTCTCAGCTTTTGTAGGTGAATTGATGTACAAAATCTTCCTGTTTTCATTATATGTGACAGCATTTGATTAATGTTCTCAACTACTTTAATAAGTAAAATTCTCTTACCAAAGCCTTAACCCCTGACAACCTTTGATTTGCTATTAAATGGCAGTATGTACAATTAATTTTTTTACTGCGATGACCTTTCTCCTTTCTGTTATTAGGACTCATGGGCATCATGATATGGTCATCATTTGTTGACTTCAATGAATCACTGAATTCTAATTTCTTCAAAGGGTAAAAAAATAGATGTTTAAGCATTTAAGGTACTAATATAATTAACTATTAAAACTGATATGTAAATATAATCATGAAGACACCCTTTAAGGATAATATATATATATATATATATATATATATATATATATATATATATATATATATGTATATTGTAACGGATACCGCTGCCACCCAGCCTTGGGTGACTCCGTTAGTCGCCTCTTCCCTCGCTCTGGAACAGGAAAACTCCACCAGCTTCTCCCAAGGTATCCCAATCGCCAGGCAGGACTAGTGTCAGGATAACAAGAACTTCTCCCATCATACCAGCAGCTTAACCTCACCAGACAACACTTGTGTAGGTTAAAACAAGAACTACTTTATTGGAACCAAGACACACATATTTATACAGGTTAACACAAAAGGCCAAGAGGGGTGGAGGGGCTATACAATGGTGGGCTGAACAAAACACACAATGGTATAAACATTTGGTGTACACATCATACAATGGACCAGACATGATTGCATTATTTGGACAAAAGGGGACTGTTGTGGGATAAACACTGGGACAAAGGGCTGAGGGGCTGGAATACACATTGTACAACAAAGGCCAGGAGGTTGAAGCATCTTTGAATATTCCGCTTCAACCCCTGGCCAATCCAGTGCCTAGAATAGGCTGACCAATCCTGGTTGTGCTAGTCACGGCTAGCTCGGCCAATCAGACTCTGTAGGCGGGCAGCTAACCGACCAATCCCTGGGCTGCCTACTTTCCCCCATGTTAACTCTATGGGGGACCTTTAAACTCGTCACCCAGGGCATTGGCCAATCAGGAAGCTGCCTACTTCCCCATGTAAAGTCAATGGGGCTTTTGATTAGTTCTGCTGGCTGTCCTCCGCCCCGTGAATTCCACTCCTTAGTGGAAGAAAGTATAGTTCCAGGGCATGGGACGCTTCCCTGCCGTGAGGCCCGAGGATAGGGCAGTGGCAACCTCTAAACCCCCTGACACACGTAACAACACAGTCCACAGAGTCTGTTGGGTCTGCCCAGGGCAGACCAGACTGGGTGTTCCCAGTCACCCTGTGCCCCCAATAAACACAGGGTGACTTAGACCCGAGAGGGAACGTTGAAGCGGGCAAAGGAGCTTCCCTGGGCATGGAATCCACTTTCTTGTGGGAGGTGGCCGGCCCCCAGGCCCCTCCAGGAGCCAAGGGCATGATGGTTCCCGTGACATTTCCCCCCCTTCCAAATAAGACTAACCTGGGGCCAGGCCCTTACCGGGTCTGCCAGCAGGTTAGTCATGTTCTCAGTCCATCCCATCTCCTGCACCATCCTTGGGATACCTGTCCCCCTCTGCCAGTATGGTATCCTGTTCTGCAGGGGGAACACGGTAGAGTCAGCTGGCTGGGGGTTGTTGTGGCCCGCAGTCCCACGCCCCAGGGTAGGGGTAACGACGTCGCTGGGGAGGACTCTGGCCCTACTCACCACGGTAGGGGTAACAGCTCCACTGGGATGGATCTCAACCCCACCCACCAGGGCAGGGACAACAAGGCTCTTGGAGAGGACAGTGATCCCACACTCCAGGGAAAGGGCAACAAGGCCTCTGGAGAGGACAGTGGTCTCACTCTCCAGGGTAAAGGTGGCAGAGCCACTGGGGAGGACCTCGATCCCACTCCCCAGGGCAGGGGCAACAAGGCCCTTGGAGAGGACGTTCGTCCCACTCTCCAGGGCTGGGGTAGCAAAGTCGCTAGAGAGGGCAGTTGTCCCACTCTCCACGGCTGGGGTAGTAAAGTCGATGGAGAGGACAGTGGTCCCACTCTCCAGGGCAGGGGTAGGGGCAACAAGGCCTCTGGAGAGGACAGTGGTTCCACTCTCCAGGGCAAGGGTAGGGGCAAGAAGGACCTTGGAGAGGACAGTTGTCCCACTCTCCAAGGCTGGGGTAGCAAAGTCGCTGGAGAGGACAGTTGTCCCACTCTCCAGGGCAAGTGTAGGGGCGCTGGTGACGACCGCAATCTCAGCCACGACACCCCCAGTTCCATCAGACATCTGCCGCTGTTGAGAGGGGTCAGCTACCTCCTCTCCCTGTAATACAAACAGCCGCTGGGGAGTGACACCAATCGCATCCACTCCCGAAATACAGCACCTCTCTGCTGTGGGGACATCCATACCAAACGGGTTAGCGGTGGCCGCAGCTTTGCCTGCTACCCGCTGACTAGACCATAACAGGTCGCTGAAGTCAGCCTCAGGAAGAGCCCCCTCTTCCACGGACAAGGTGCTTGTGGCGACCGCATTCTCATCCACTGCACCTTCCACGTCCATACAACGCTGCTGTGGGGGATAGGTGTGAGCCACCTCTTCCTGGAGATCCCTACACTCCATCTCCAGTCCCCACTCCTGGGTTATAAGATCCTCCAGCTCTCTCCATACCTCGGGTATTTCTGACACCCCCAGCTGCATGGCTCGCCTGTCGCGGATCTCCCAGAACCGGCTTTCCCTGCGACTGCCAAAGTCCGGCTCCTCAGCCCTGGCATGCCACAACGAGCTGGGACCCCTGTAGGCGAAGCCGCTGCACGGGAGAGGAGTTTTGGGGAACCCGAACCACTCAAATCCGGTCCTGTCGCAGAAAGCCCCATACTGGAGATCCAGGCAAATGACATCTCCGATCCAGGATGCCAGTACCTCGCTTGTCTGGGGGTCCGAACTCGGCCCAAGGATGCAGGGGCTCCACTGCTGTGTCTCGCTCTCATGCCTCTCTGCATAAGGGATGAAGCCCTCGGAGGAGAAGGAGTGTCCCTCTGCCTCCAGTGTGGCCCGCCGTTGTTCATAGCCGGATAGGGCTTGACAAAGCATAGCCTCCATCTCCGTGTCTGACCGCTTGGCGCCTGCTGGTGGAGAGCTGCTTCATCGGTCTCCCATGAACTGTTGCTGAAACCTGGGGTCAAGCCCTGCGGCTATATCTCCCCCTGGATGCTGGTTTCAGTGTTGCTAAGACCGGGGTCAAGCCAGGTGGCTATATCTCCCCCTGGATGCTGGTCTCAGTTAGGTTCCTTGGCTTTATCTGTTTCAGGTGAAACGATCCTGGTGGTGGTTTGTATGTTCCAAACACCAACTGGGAAGCATCCCACCGCTGCCACCAATGTAACGGATACCGCTGCCACCCAGCCTTGGGTGACTCCGTTAGTCGCCTCTTCCCTCGCTCTGGAACAGGAAAACTCCACCAGCTTCTCCCAAGGTATCCCAATCTCCAGGCAGGACTAGTGTCAGGATAACAAGAACTTCTCCCAGCATACCAGCAGCTTAACCTCACCAGACAACACTTGTGTAGGTTAAAACAAGAACTACTTTATTGGAACCAAGACACACATATTTATACAGGTTAACACAAAAGGCCAAGAGGGGTGGAGGGGCTATACAATGGTGGGCTGAACAAAACACACAATGGTATAAACATTTGGTGTACACATCATACAATGGACCAGACATGATTGCATTATTTGGACAAAAGGGGACTGTTGTGGGATAAACACTGGGACAAAGGGCTGAGGGGCTGGAATACACATTGTACAACAAAGGCCAGGAGGTTGAAGCATCTTTGAATATTCCGCTTCAACCCCTGGCCAATCCAGTGCCTAGAATAGGCTGACCAATCCTGGTTGTGCTAGTCACGGCTAGCTCGGCCAATCAGACTCTGTAGGCGGACAGCTAACCGACCAATCCCTGGGCTGCCTACTTTCCCCCATGTTAACTCTATGGGGGACCTTTAAACTCGTCACCCAGGGCATTGGCCAATCAGGAAGCTGCCTACTTCCCCATGTAAAGTCAATGGGGCTTTTGATTAGTTCTGCTGGCTGTCCTCCGCCCCGTGAATTCCACTCCTTAGTGGAAGAAAGTATAGTTCCAGGGCATGGGACGCTTCCCTGCCGTGAGGCCCGAGGATAGGGCAGTGGCAACCTCTAAACCCCCTGACACACGTAACAACACAGTCCACAGAGTCTGTTGGGTCTGCCCAGGGCAGACCAGACTGGGTGTTCCCAGTCACCCTGTGCCCCCAATAAACACAGGGTGACTTAGACCCGAGAGGGAACGTTGAAGCGGGCAAAGGAGCTTCCCTGGGCATGGAATCCACTTTCTTGTGGGAGGTGGCCGGCCCCAAGGCCCCTCCAGGAGCCAAGGGCATGATGGTTCCCGTGACATATATATATATATATATATATATATATATATATATATATATATTTTTTTTTTTTTTTTTTTTTTTTTTTTTTTAATTTATTTTTTTTTCAAGTGTTCAAATATACTCAGCCTGGGGATCCAGAAAATCTTGCAAAAAGTAATTTGTTTAATGCATCCATGCTGATAATTTTTGGTCCTCAGGGGACCTTCTTCGGGGCAAATGGTGACAAAAGGAAACATACATGATTTATATAGTAAAGAAATTCCCATCATACCTTACTCTCTCATCATCTAGGTGGCAAAATACGGCATCCTCGCTAACTCTGAGACGTGATGCCATGATGGGTAACCTCACTGGTTGCAATGTCGGTTGGATACAAGGCATGCAAAAACACTAAATCCAGGAACGCATGAATGGGCAAATAGGCTATCTGTGTAAATTGTTCAAGCAACGATACGGTCCATGTGAAACTAAGCATAAAATAGGATTTTAGTCTTACCTGTTAAATACTTTTCTCTTAGAAACATTGGGTAGGTGATCAGCCCCTTTTAATAGGCAGGAACAATTCTGAGAAGTGACTGCTGGGTGGAGTCTACCTCCTCTCCTTAGGTTGCGTCTAGTCAATCCCCAACCAGGAAGATTTGAAAACTAACTATTGACTAGGTAGTAAGAAGGTAAAGGAAGGCTCCTGTGAGCATGAACTCGAAATGACCCCCACGTTCTGCCACAGGAGAGCTGAGCATGGTCCTTGACGGGGTGGGAGACCATTAACCTGTATGGACTAAGAGAAAAGGATTTAACCTGTAAGACTAAAATCCTATTTTCTCTGTCGTCCAGTACAGGTTACTGGTAAATTTGGGATGTCCAACCATTGACTTCCCAGGGCATGGGCCTGGCATGGACCAGGCACAGGCCCCCAAAGTCACCAGAGTACCAATGAACCTACAGATCATGAATAGCTCAACAATAACCACAAAGTGTCAACGGACACTGAACAGGGGTAAAACAAACCCCAGGAACTGTACACAGCACACTGAACTAGAGCCAACAGGGCTCAAAAGTGAAAGAGTACTGAAGGACAAATGAGATCCTAGACAGGCAAGGCTGCCTGCAGGATCTTCCTCCCAAAACTGGCATAGGCCGATGCCAGTACATTCACGCGATAGTGTTTAAAAAAGGTATGCATAGATGACCAAGTGGCTGCCTTGCACAGATGATCAGCTGAGGCCTGATTCTTGTAGGCCCAAGAAGCCCCAATAGACCTCACAGAATGAGCCGTGACTCTGAAGGAAAATGGTTTCTTCCAAAGTTCGCATGCCTTATGAATAGTGGACTAGATCCAAGAAGCAATGGTTACCTTGGAAGCAGGCTTCCCTACCCTAGAACCCTGAGGAATGACAAAAAGAGTGTCAGACTGTTGCAAGAACTTAGTGCGATGCACATAGAATTTGAGACAACGAACAACATCCAACAGATGAAGATCTTTCTCCTTGTCAGAAGTAGGGTTAGGGCAGAATGAAGGAACCACAATCTCCTAATTAATGTGGAACTCAGACACCACATTCGGGAGAAACTCTTGAGAAGTGTGAAGCACCACCTTTTCCTTGTAAAAAACCAAAAAGGGTGGTCTACAAGACAGGGCATGCAGCTATGCGACTCAGCGAACAGAAACTATCGCCAGGAGAAAAGCCATCTTCCACGTCAGCATACATAGAGGAATGGTAGCCAAGGACTCAAAAGGAGGACGCTGAAGCACTCCCAAAACCAGGTTAAGGTCCCACTGAGGAGCAGGGGACTTAAACACCGGGTGGGTATAAGCAACACCCTAGAAGAAAACCTTGACATAAGGAATGATAGCAAGATGCCTCTGAAAGAACACAGAGCAGAAGTCTGAACATTAAGGGAACTCAGACTAAGACCCTTATCCACACCATCCTGGAGGAAGGAAAGCACTGTAGGAAGGTCAAAATCCTAAGACAGGCCTTTGTCAGCACACCAAGATAGAAAAGTAGACCAAACTTTATGGTAGGCCTTAAAGGAAACAGGCTTACGAGCACTAAGCATAGTAGCCACCACATCAGAAGAAAAACCCTTCTTCTTCAAAATTGAGGATTCAACCTCCATGCCATCAAAGCCAGACTATGAAAGTCTTCTTTCCAGAGGTAACCTTGCAGAAGAAGATCCAGACTGGAGGGAAGTCGAAGAGGTTCCGCCACTGAGAGGTTCAGAAGATCCGGAAACCAAGCCTGCAGAGGCCAGTACTGAGCAATCAGAATGACTGGGCAGTGCTCCAGACTCAGTTTCTATGTCACCCTGTGCAACAGGGGAATGGGAGGAAAGATGTATGCCAGGGGAAATTCCACGGGATCGCTAAGGCATCCACTGCCTGAGCCAGGAGGTCCGCCCAGCGGGAGCAGAACGTTGGAACCCTCCTGTTGTGTCTTGTTGCCATCAGGTCGATGCACAGAAGACCCCACAACTGGACAATGAGGCCAAACACCTCTTGATGCAGTTCCCACTCTCCGCTATCCACTGTGTGTCGACTGAGGAAGTCTGCCATAACATAACAAATATGAACTGCAGAAATGCCAGGGACATGCTTCTCTGCCCAGGACAAAATAGCCTTGACCTCTAGCCAAGCTGCAAAACTTCTTCTGCCGCCTTGCTTGGTGATGTAGGCTACCTCTGTGGCATTGTCTGACTGTACCCTGAACAGGCAATCCTCCAGTTGCTTTGTCCAGTGATGGAGGGCATGAAATATCGCCCAAAGCTCCAAGACATTGATGGGAAGGAGAGACTTTTCCTGGGATCACTGGCCTTGAACGCTCAAGTGCCCCAGTACTGCTCCACATCCTGAGAGGCTGGCATCCGTCATGACTTTTGTCCAGAAGGGCACCAGGAAGGGTCTGCCTTTCAGGAGATTGGTCAGGTTGAGCCACCACATGCTCCACATGAAGAGGGAGAGATAGGGATTGTTCCAGGTGATCCGGCTGACCTCTGCATGCCAGGATTAGAAACCTCAAAAAAAGGGGGGGTGGGTTAGCACCAGTTAGATAATCTATCTTTAACTTAATAACAACTATAATAGTTAGGTGCACTCTAAGGGCAAAGACCATAGACTACTAAACCAAGAGTCAAAAGATAGACCCCTGAAAAAGACGCCCTTATCAAAAATGAGGCACTCAATTTAAAGTATAGATAAATATAGATCAATTTTATTGGGTATTTCACATACAAAACTTACACATAAAGACTCACATTTAAAACACCATTAAAAACAATAGGTAGGAGGGATACAATAATCAAGCATTATAAATGTATATTGTTGCACAAAAATAATAAATATATGAGGTCAGAATTAAATGTCTTATGTGAATCTATACCACAGTGATACACGCCAAAAAATATATTGCAACTAATGAAAACCCCTCACATAGAGGTACAAGTAAACTATATCCTCCTCATAATAAGCATACAAGTGCAAAGAAAAATAAAAGATCCCACAAGAAACCCCCATCAAACCTCATATAAGTGCAACAGGAATAACAACCCTCCAAACCATGCCTCAGATCCCAACGCGTGTCGCCACTAGGCTTCGTCAGGGGATAAATAAACCATGGCATAGCTCTGTTTAAATCTACATCTCCAACCAATCCCCAACCCCAAAGAGACCCACATGAGACTCACATGATGTTTCAATATCAATCCCAATTTCCATGAGAGCCCGCGAAAGTGCTTACCACACATGACCCGGAACTCACATGACCAGAGTCACATGATCGGAATATGTAAACAACCGCACGTATGCGGATGCCGAAACGATCTCACAGGGACGGAGACAGACACATGTGCCAAGGAAGGGAGCATATCGATCCTACAGACAATGCCCATCCCAAGAAGTCTAAACTGCAAGCATTGCACATGCATACAAATCGAAAAAATATAAAGAGGATAAAAAATCCCCATTCAGATATAATATCCTAAATCCAAATTCACAAAAGGATTTATTTAAAGGGATATAAGTGCTATTAAAATTGCACTACCAATGAACATTCATCATATCCCAAAAAAATTACATACATGTGCACCCTCACAGATCAAACATACTGGGACAAACATTATCATAAGCATATTCATCTAAAAGGATACACGGTCCGCTTAAATATTTATATACAACGGGTAATATACATGTTCATCCAATTTCAAAGAAATATATAGACCCTATTTAAATATAGACTCTATTTAAATATTATTGACCTTACTAATTATGTTCTTCAATAATGAAAAGGTCGATATCTATATAACGACGATCTTCAAATTATATTTATGAAAAATATGTTTAGTTACAAGTTATACAGTAAAATACAAAGGGCGCGCATCATACAAAAAAATATATATAATAAAATAAATCAAATATTATACTGTTGTCATTGTTTATCAGAAAGTCTAAAAAGACTTTCATCAAAACAACAATATTAGACGACGCTCACCAAATTATACTCATAAAAAACATATTAGACTAAATATCATTACATGTTTCAAAGTGAAATTTAGAAAAATATATACGCATCCCATAATTATAAAATATTTATGATGATTCAAAATAACACTCAATGCGAAATAACTCACTAAAAAACTTATCTGATGAAATAGAGTTTAGTCAAGTCGCACAAATATCAACATAATATCTTTCCACTATCATAGGTAAACCTTAAATATCGTATCATCATAGCGAACATTATATCCCATCAGACCCATACTACGAAGTATATATGGTATCATAAACAACAACTGCTGAAAAAACCGCAGCTGCTATATGCATATGGAATAGAATACTCTCCTGTCTCTAATTAGACCAATATGCTCCAGAGGGATGCATATACATACAAACCTCTTATCCCCTCCTTGGCACATGATATAAAAACAACTATACAAAGAGCAATTTAACAATACAAAAAAAGACTGCAGCATATCCAAATATGGCTAGATGTCCTTAATATTTCTTCATCTTCTCATGGTACAACCAGGGCAACTTGAAAATAGAACTTGTTTTGTTGATTGATGGTATTCACTCTTAAGAAGTCCTAAAAAATAGACAAGACAAATCATATAATCAATTTTAATCAATATAACTTGTAAAAGCCATTTCTTCATTCATGCCCATTGGTTGACAACTCTGGAGCATATAAATCCACCAAGTTTCCCTTCTCAATAGTTGTCTAACAATGTTGCCTCTACGTATACCCAATTGTATTTTTTTAAACCAGCAGGAGAACCATCGTGTTTACATAAAAAGTGTTGCGCTACCGTTGTCAGTGTGTTGCCTCTCCCTATATCTCTTTGTGCATTACGTATCAACGACAAATGTTTTTGTAACCGTACTTTCAACATTTGAGTCGTTTGTCCCACATAAATTTGTCCACAGGGACACTTAATAGCATAGATACAATTTGTTGTACGGCAGTTAATAAAATGCCTAATCCCAAGATCTTTCTTCAAAATAGGACTAAAAATGTTTTGAACATTTGCAATATATTGACAGATAGAACAAGAACCGCAGACATAACTACCCACGATTTTATGCCCCTCCACATATTTCATAGAACTTGAAAGATGACTATGTACCATCAAGTCCGATAGATTTCTTGCTCTTTTAGCTATCAAGGAAGGGCGATCATCCAAAAATTGCTTTAATGTCCCATCACTAGTCAGAATATGCCAATGTTTTTGAAATAGGCATTGCACTTCATTCCATTGCGTATTAAACATGGTTATTGGTTTAATTTTAGACGGAAACGTATTCTTAGATTTACCTGTATTTAGTAGAGTATCTCTTGAGGTATTTAGGGCTCTTTGAAAACCCTTCTTGAGACATCCCCTTGGATAACCTCTATCCTGAAAACGTTTGAAGAGATCATTTGAATGTCGCTTAAAATCTTGGTCCAAGGAACAGTTCCGGCGAACCCGTAAGTACTGTCCAATTGGTATAGCTCGCTTCAAATGCCAAGGATGGAAACTTTCGAAGTGCAAAAGAGAATTCACAGATGTTGATTTCCTAAATAGATTTGTATGAATACAACCCAGGTTATCAATTTGTATTGACACATCCAAAAAATCAACAGATGTTAAAGAACAGGTGTGCGTCAAACGAATATTTAAATCATTCTGATTAAGGGTTTGTATAAAATCAATACATGAGGCTGTTGTGCCTTGCCAAAGAAAAAAGATATCATCTATAAATCGATACCAAACCAAAACATGTTCTGTCCAGGTTGTCATCATTTCTCCAAAAACAAACTCTCTCTCCCACCATCCTAAAAAAAGGTTTGCAAACGAAGGGGCACATTTAGCCCCCATGGCAGTCCCAATAAGCTGCAAAAAATATTCTGAATCAAACACAAAATAATTGTGCTTCAACACAAATCTTAACAAATCCACCAAGAACTCACAAAATGTTCCATCTCCAAAAAGATTAGATTGTTGGAGAAAATATAAAACTGCTCGAAGACCCTGCTCGTGACCTATGCTCGAGTATAAAGCCTCCACATCACAGGTCACGAGCAGGGTCCCCGGTTCCACCGTCATCTCCTGTAATTTAGTGAGTAAATCTGCTGAATCCCTCAGATAAGAATCAAGAGAAACAACCAATGGTTGTAGAAAGAAATCAATAAATGTACACACCTGTTCACATAAACCTCCAATGCCTGCCACTATTGGCCTGCCTGGGGGATTCGCAATGTTCTTATGAATTTTAGGTAAAACATAAAAAGTTGGCACCACCGGAAACTCAACCCGCAAAAATTCAAATTCCTTTTTAGTTATTACATTAGAATGTAATGCTTCAATTAGCATATTATCCAACATAGATTTAAACAAATCCGTGGGATCCGAAAGAAGTTTACGATATGTATTGGCATCTAACAACTGTCGATGCACCTCAGAAATATACATGTCTCTTGGCCAGAGAACCACGTTCCCACCTTTGTCCGCTTCCTTAATTACTACATCTACCCAAGATGAAATCTCTTTGATAGCTTGATGTTCTTTTTTGCTCAAATTTTTTGCAAAAACATTAGTCAAAGGTAAATTCATGATATCTTTACATACTAAATGGAAGAAAGTTTTTACCTGTGGGCTAATTTGCATCGCGGGGGTGAATGTGGTCCGTGATTTAAAATTAGTCTTGCGCACATTGCGTGGATCCAAATTTTCAGTATTTTCTGCCAAAAGATCAAGCAGCTCGTCATATAATGGGTCTTCAACATCTTTTCCAATTAAAACTGAAGAAGGCTCCAAAGGAAAATCCAATGTCTTAGATGTCTCAAAAAACTTTTTCAAAAGAAGCTTTCTGCAGAAGAGAAAAACATCCTTGGTTAACATAAATTTATCCAATTCTTGCGTCGGACAAAAAGAAAGCCCTCTTTCTAAAACTAACCTTTGCTCAATGGTCAAAGCATGTTTTGATAAATTTACAATTGTCATTTTGTTCTGTTGTTCTTGTTTATTCTCTTCCGCTTGTTTTGATAATAAGTGGTCTGGGAACCTTGTGGTCGATACCCCCACTGCAAGCGATTTCTTAGTTCCCTTATGTTGACCTCTTCGGGTCCGCTTGTTGGGGTATTTGATAAAAAAGGAACCTGACCCACCAAAGGATCTTCATCACTCTGTTCTTCAGAATCAGAGGTTAGTTGTGTCATGACATTATCTGAATTTGCCACATTTGACGCAGAATGAGTGTTACCCCCTTGATGTAATATGGGTGCTCTCACTCTCCGTTTATTGCCTGAATGTCTCCACTTATATATCCTATTGTTGGAAAAATCTTTACTATCTCTATCAAATTTGGATTTCTTATTATCCACCGTTAGTTTCTCAAACTTATCCACTTCTATACGTAATTGAGTTTGAAAAGGTAAAATATGGGTATTAGTATCAAAGGTTGCCAATTTAGTATTTAAAGCGGAAATTTCTCTTTTGACCTCCATCAACAAGGTTTGATCATGTTCAATTAAGAGCCTCATTAGATCAAAAGAACAACGATTAAGAACCTCTTCCCATTTAGATCTAAAGTCAGGTTCTGCCTCCCAAGCTGGCAAAATCTGTACTCTAAGACCTCTAGGAATCAAACCCAATCTCATATAGTGCTCCAAACTTTGGATATTCCACCAGAGAGTAGTAAATTGATAATGAAGACGAATAAGTGAATTACAGGTTTCTGTAAATGTATCACTCAACATAACAGAAACAGGCATAGGAGGTACATTGGAAACAAAAACACTAGACAACTTTTCAGTCCAACCAGTTTCAAGCAACTCAATATTACAAGAACATAATTAGTAAGGTCAATAATATTTAAATAGAGTCTATATTTAAATAGGGTCTATATATTTCTTTGAAATTGGATGAACATGTATATTACCCGTTGTATATAAATATTTAAGCGGACCGTGTATCCTTTTAGATGAATATGCTTATGATAATGTTTGTCCCAGTATGTTTGATCTGTGAGGGTGCACATGTATGTAATTTTTTTGGGATATGATGAATGTTCATTGGTAGTGCAATTTTAATAGCACTTATATCCCTTTAAATAAATCCTTTTGTGAATTTGGATTTAGGATATTATATCTGAATGGGGATTTTTTATCCTCTTTATATTTTTTCGATTTGTATGCATGTGCAATGCTTGCAGTTTAGACTTCTTGGGATGGGCATTGTCTGTAGGATCGATATGCTCCCTTCCTTGGCACATGTGTCTGTCTCCGTCCCTGTGAGATCGTTTCGGCATCCGCATACGTGCGGTTGTTTACATATTCCTATCATGTGACTCTGGTCATGTGAGTTCCGGGTCATGTGTGGTAAGCACTTTCGCGGGCTCTCATGGAAATTGGGATTGATATTGAAACATCATGTGAGTCTCATGTGGGTCTCTTTGGGGTTGGGGATTGGTTGGAGATGTAGATTTAAACAGAGCTATGCCATGGTTTATTTATCCCCTGACGAAGCCTAGTGGCGACACGCGTTGGGATCTGAGGCATGGTTTGGAGGGTTGTTATTCCTGTTGCACTTATATGAGGTTTGATGGGGGTTTCTTGTGGGATCTTTTATTTTTCTTTGCACTTGTATGCTTATTATGAGGAGGATATAGTTTACTTGTACCTCTATGTGAGGGGTTTTCATTAGTTGCAATATATTTTTTGGCGTGTATCACTGTGGTATAGATTCACATAAGACATTTAATTCTGACCTCATATATTTATTATTTTTGTGCAACAATATACATTTATAATGCTTGATTATTGTATCCCTCCTACCTATTGTTTTTAATGGTGTTTTAAATGTGAGTCTTTATGTGTAAGTTTTGTATGTGAAATACCCAATAAAATTGATCTATATTTATCTATACTTTAAATTGAGTGCCTCATTTTTGATAAGGGCGTCTTTTTCAGGGGTCTATCTTTTGACTCTTGGTTTAGTAGTCTATGGTCTTTGCCCTTAGAGTGCACCTAACTATTATAGTTGTTATTAAGTTAAAGATAGATTATCTAACTGGTGCTAACCCACCCCCCCTTTTTTTGAGATGTATAGACTTTTTGGCTCTTTAAAGCCTTTTTCTTGGGTTTTAAGCACAGTTTGAATTAAGTAGGGTATTTCTATATATGCTATTTTTTTGTTTATTTGATAGACTCTTTTGTGACTGCATACGTTATAGAAATTGTACATCATGGCTTGTAATATTGAGTTGCTTGAAACTGGTTGGACTGAAAAGTTGTCTAGTGTTTTTGTTTCCAATGTACCTCCTATGCCTGTTTCTGTTATGTTGAGTGATACATTTACAGAAACCTGTAATTCACTTATTCGTCTTCATTATCAATTTACTACTCTCTGGTGGAATATCCAAAGTTTGGAGCACTATATGAGATTGGGTTTGATTCCTAGAGGTCTTAGAGTACAGATTTTGCCAGCTTGGGAGGCAGAACCTGACTTTAGATCTAAATGGGAAGAGGTTCTTAATCGTTGTTCTTTTGATCTAATGAGGCTCTTAATTGAACATGATCAAACCTTGTTGATGGAGGTCAAAAGAGAAATTTCCGCTTTAAATACTAAATTGGCAACCTTTGATACTAATACACATATTTTACCTTTTCAAACTCAATTACGTATAGAAGTGGATAAGTTTGAGAAACTAACGGTGGATAATAAGAAATCCAAATTTGATAGAGATAGTAAAGATTTTTCCAACAATAGGATATATAAGTGGAGACATTCAGGCAATAAACGGAGAGTGAGAGCACCCATATTACATCAAGGGGGTAACACTCATTCTGCGTCAAATGTGGCAAATTCAGATAATGTCATGACACAACTAACCTCTGATTCTGAAGAACAGAGTGATGAAGATCCTTTGGTGGGTCAGGTTCCTTTTTTATCAAATACCCCAACAAGCGGACCCGAAGAGGTCAACATAAGGGAACTAAGAAATCGCTTGCAGTGGGGGTATCGACCACAAGGTTCCCAGACCACTTATTATCAAAACAAGCGGAAGAGAATAAACAAGAACAACAGAACAAAATGACAATTGTAAATTTATCAAAACATGCTTTGACCATTGAGCAAAGGTTAGTTTTAGAAAGAGGGCTTTCTTTTTGTCCGACGCAAGAATTGGATAAATTTATGTTAACCAAGGATGTTTTTCTCTTCTGCAGAAAGCTTCTTTTGAAAAAGTTTTTTGAGACATCTAAGACATTGGATTTTCCTTTGGAGCCTTCTTCAGTTTTAATTGGAAAAGATGTTGAAGACCCATTATATGACGAGCTGCTTGATCTTTTGGCAGAAAATACTGAAAATTTGGATCCACGCAATGTGCGCAAGACTAATTTTAAATCACGGACCACATTCACCCCCGCGATGCAAATTAGCCCACAGGTAAAAACTTTCTTCCATTTAGTATGTAAAGATATCATGAATTTACCTTTGACTAATGTTTTTGCAAAAAATTTGAGCAAAAAAGAACATCAAGCTATCAAAGAGATTTCATCTTGGGTAGATGTAGTAATTAAGGAAGCGGACAAAGGTGGGAACGTGGTTCTCTGGCCAAGAGACATGTATATTTCTGAGGTGCATCGACAGTTGTTAGATGCCAATACATATCGTAAACTTCTTTCGGATCCCACGGATTTGTTTAAATCTATGTTGGATAATATGCTAATTGAAGCATTACATTCTAATGTAATAACTAAAAAGGAATTTGAATTTTTGCGGGTTGAGTTTCCGGTGGTGCCAACTTTTTATGTTTTACCTAAAATTCATAAGAACATTGCGAATCCCCCAGGCAGGCCAATAGTGGCAGGCATTGGAGGTTTATGTGAACAGGTGTGTACATTTATTGATTTCTTTCTACAACCATTGGTTGTTTCTCTTGATTCTTATCTGAGGGATTCAGCAGATTTACTCACTAAATTACAGGAGATGACGGTGGAACCGGGGACCCTGCTCGTGACCTGTGATGTGGAGGCTTTATACTCGAGCATAGGTCACGAGCAGGGTCTTCGAGCAGTTTTATATTTTCTCCAACAATCTAATCTTTTTGGAGATGGAACATTTTGTGAGTTCTTGGTGGATTTGTTAAGATTTGTGTTGAAGCACAATTATTTTGTGTTTGATTCAGAATATTTTTTGCAGCTTATTGGGACTGCCATGGGGGCTAAATGTGCCCCTTCGTTTGCAAACCTTTTTTTAGGATGGTGGGAGAGAGAGTTTGTTTTTGGAGAAATGATGACAACCTGGACAGAACATGTTTTGGTTTGGTATCGATTTATAGATGATATCTTTTTTCTTTGGCAAGGCACAACAGCCTCATGTATTGATTTTATACAAACCCTTAATCAGAATGATTTAAATATTCGTTTGACGCACACCTGTTCTTTAACATCTGTTGATTTTTTGGATGTGTCAATACAAATTGATAACCTGGGTTGTATTCATACAAATCTATTTAGGAAATCAACATCTGTGAATTCTCTTTTGCACTTCGAAAGTTTCCATCCTTGGCATTTGAAGCGAGCTATACCAATTGGACAGTACTTACGGGTTCGCCGGAACTGTTCCTTGGACCAAGATTTTAAGCGACATTCAAATGATCTCTTCAAACGTTTTCAGGATAGAGGTTATCCAAGGGGATGTCTCAAGAAGGGTTTTCAAAGAGCCCTAAATACCTCAAGAGATACTCTACTAAATACAGGTAAATCTAAGAATACGTTTCCGTCTAAAATTAAACCAATAACCATGTTTAATACGCAATGGAATGAAGTGCAATGCCTATTTCAAAAACATTGGCATATTCTGACTAGTGATGGGACATTAAAGCAATTTTTGGATGATCGCCCTTCCTTGATAGCTAAAAGAGCAAGAAATCTATCGGACTTGATGGTACATAGTCATCTTTCAAGTTCTATGAAATATGTGGAGGGGCATAAAATCGTGGGTAGTTATGTCTGCGGTTCTTGTTCTATCTGTCAATATATTGCAAATGTTCAAAACATTTTTAGTCCTATTTTGAAGAAAGATCTTGGGATTAGGCATTTTATTAACTGCCGTACAACAAATTGTATCTATGCTATTAAGTGTCCCTGTGGACAAATTTATGTGGGACAAACGACTCAAATGTTGAAAGTACGGTTACAAAAACATTTGTCGTTGATACGTAATGCACAAAGAGATATAGGGAGAGGCAACACACTGACAACGGTAGCGCAACACTTTTTATGTAAACACGATGGTTCTCCTGCTGGTTTAAAAAAATACAATTGGGTATACGTAGAGGCAACATTGTTAGACAACTATTGAGAAGGGAAACTTGGTGGATTTATATGCTCCAGAGTTGTCAACCAATGGGCATGAATGAAGAAATGGCTTTTACAAGTTATATTGATTAAAATTGATTATATGATTTGTCTTGTCTATTTTTTAGGACTTCTTAAGAGTGAATACCATCAATCAACAAAACAAGTTCTATTTTCAAGTTGCCCTGGTTGTACCATGAGAAGATGAAGAAATATTAAGGACATCTAGCCATATTTGGATATGCTGCAGTCTTTTTTTGTATTGTTAAATTGCTCTTTGTATAGTTGTTTTTATATCATGTGCCAAGGAGGGGATAAGAGGTTTGTATGTATATGCATCCCTCTGGAGCATATTGGTCTAATTAGAGACAGGAGAGTATTCTATTCCATATGCATATAGCAGCTGCGGTTTTTTCAGCAGTTGTTGTTTATGATACCATATATACTTCGTAGTATGGGTCTGATGGGATATAATGTTCGCTATGATGATACGATATTTAAGGTTTACCTATGATAGTGGAAAGATATTATGTTGATATTTGTGCGACTTGACTAAACTCTATTTCATCAGATAAGTTTTTTAGTGAGTTATTTCGCATTGAGTGTTATTTTGAATCATCATAAATATTTTATAATTATGGGATGCGTATATATTTTTCTAAATTTCACTTTGAAACATGTAATGATATTTAGTCTAATATGTTTTTTATGAGTATAATTTGGTGAGCGTCGTCTAATATTGTTGTTTTGATGAAAGTCTTTTTAGACTTTCTGATAAACAATGACAACAGTATAATATTTGATTTATTTTATTATATATATTTTTTTGTATGATGCGCGCCCTTTGTATTTTACTGTATAACTTGTAACTAAACATATTTTTCATAAATATAATTTGAAGATCGTCGTTATATAGATATCGACCTTTTCATTATTGAAGAACATAATTAGTAAGGTCAATAATATTTAAATAGAGTCTATATTTAAATAGGGTCTATATATTTCTTTGAAATTGGATGAACATGTATATTACCCGTTGTATATAAATATTTAAGCGGACCGTGTATCCTTTTAGATGAATATGCTTATGATAATGTTTGTCCCAGTATGTTTGATCTGTGAGGGTGCACATGTATGTAATTTTTTTGGGATATGATGAATGTTCATTGGTAGTGCAATTTTAATAGCACTTATATCCCTTTAAATAAATCCTTTTGTGAATTTGGATTTAGGATATTATATCTGAATGGGGATTTTTTATCCTCTTTATATTTTTTCGATTTGTATGCATGTGCAATGCTTGCAGTTTAGACTTCTTGGGATGGGCATTGTCTGTAGGATCGATATGCTCCCTTCCTTGGCACATGTGTCTGTCTCCGTCCCTGTGAGATCGTTTCGGCATCCGCATACGTGCGGTTGTTTACATATTCCGATCATGTGACTCTGGTCATGTGAGTTCCGGGTCATGTGTGGTAAGCACTTTCGCGGGCTCTCATGGAAATTGGGATTGATATTGAAACATCATGTGAGTCTCATGTGGGTCTCTTTGGGGTTGGGGATTGGTTGGAGATGTAGATTTAAACAGAGCTATGCCATGGTTTATTTATCCCCTGACGAAGCCTAGTGGCGACACGCGTTGGGATCTGAGGCATGGTTTGGAGGGTTGTTATTCCTGTTGCACTTATATGAGGTTTGATGGGGGTTTCTTGTGGGATCTTTTATTTTTCTTTGCACTTGTATGCTTATTATGAGGAGGATATAGTTTACTTGTACCTCTATGTGAGGGGTTTTCATTAGTTGCAATATATTTTTTGGCGTGTATCACTGTGGTATAGATTCACATAAGACATTTAATTCTGACCTCATATATTTATTATTTTTGTGCAACAATATACATTTATAATGCTTGATTATTGTATCCCTCCTACCTATTGTTTTTAATGGTGTTTTAAATGTGAGTCTTTATGTGTAAGTTTTGTATGTGAAATACCCAATAAAATTGATCTATATTTATCTATACTTTAAATTGAGTGCCTCATTTTTGATAAGGGCGTCTTTTTCAGGGGTCTATCTTTTGACTCTTGGTTTAGTAGTCTAGGATTAGAAACCTCTGAAGCTCCCTTGTATGAGCCATGGCGAACGGGACCACCTCTATGGTGGAAATGAACTTCCCCACCAAGGATGACAACTTCTTGGCTGGAACTGGATCCTGAGACAGGACAGCCTGGACCTTCAGTGCAATCTGATGAGCTACTTTGTCCGTGAGGAACACCATCCCCCTCTGAGAAAAAAGACCATCCTCTGGGAAGAGACAAGGTCTGACTTGTCCAGATTGATGATCGAGCCATGATGGGAGAGAGCATAAATGCAACCTTGCACCTACTGATGAAGGCGGTCTGGAGAAGAGGCCATCAGAAGGAGGTCATCCATGTATGGAGTAACTCTCATACCGTTCCGATGTAGGACGGAGATCAATGCCCCCAGGACTCTGTTGAAGAGTCGTGGTCAGGCCAAAGGGGAGGGCAGAAAACTGGAAATGCCCTCGGTCGCAGGCAAATCGGAGATACTACCGACTCTCTGGATGAATGGTGATGTGCAGATAGGGATCTTGAAGATCCAGAGAGGCCAGAAATTACCCAGGGGACATGGCTGCTATCACTGTGCGCAGTGACTCCTGGCGGTATTGGGACCAGACCACAAAGGAGTTGAGATCTTTCAGATCCAAAATGGGATGACATCCGCTGTCCTTTTTGGAAACCACAAAAAGGTTGGAATAGAATTCCAAGCCCCTCTCCTGAAGAATAACTGGTTCCAGGACTGCCTTGTCCAGAAGGGCCTGAATGGCCTCCTCAAAAAGGTAGTGCATTCCGCTCCCAAGGGAGAATGAAAAGAGAAGGTCCTGGAAGGAGGAAGGTAGGTGAAGGGAATCCTGTACCCTGTAGCCACCACCTATAAAACCCACGGGTCCTCCACAGAAGCCTCCCAAGCTGAGAGGTAGTGGCGCAAGCAGCCGCCTACCTGCGGGTGGGGATCCGGGTTCGGGAGTCATGCAGAAGAAGGTTTGGAATCCTTGGGCTTCGCGGAGGGCTTGGGCCTCCATTGCTCCTTAGGCTTGGATGAGGAGCACGGAGTCTGAGGGACCATCTGGGTCACTTGGCGCGAGTCTGCCTGAAGGGACGAAAAAGCTGATTCCTTTTGACAGGCACCTTCTTCCTCTGAACCTCTGGCAGGTGAGTACTCTTCCCTCCAATGGCTTCACTGATCAGGTCCTTGAGATCAGGTCCAAACAGTGAGGTGCCCTGAAAGGGCAAGGACAGGAGAGCCCTCTTGGAGGCAATGTCAGCAGACCAGATCTTGAGCCAAAGAGCCCATCTGGCTACCACAGACATAGTTGATGCCCTGGTTACCATGCAGACAGCGTCAAACAGGGCAGCAGGAACATAATGCTGAGCCTCAGAGATGTTGGTGAGAAGCAGCAACATGTTAGCAGTAGGAGCTCCCTGACGGACAGCTGCAGTCAGCTGTTCAGTCTAAATAGCCACGGCTCTATTCACCCACGCTGTAGCAAATGTGGGGAGCAAGGCAGAACCAGCCGCTGCAAAAATGGACTTGAGAGAGGTCTCAAGCTTTTTGTCAGTCCAGTCTTTTATAGCAGATGCATCAGCCACAGGCAAGGCAGTGGACTTAGAAAGCCTGGAGACAGAGGCATCCACCTTGGGGGATGGACCCATTGTGTAAGGGCTGTTGCAGAGAACGTGTAAAGTTTAGCAAACTTCCTAGAGACAGATAGCTTCCTGTCTGGAAACTTCCACTCCTCTGACACCAACCGGTCAAGGGTGGGGTTAGGTGGAAAATAGGTATGGGGCCTAACAGGCTCCTGGAGTACATCAGAGGGGTCAGAAGAAACCTCCTGCACCAAGGGAATGTTCAGGGTGGTCAACACAGCCCTGATCAGGCCCTCAGCCGAGGGAATGGGGTCAGCTTCAAAGGGGTCCCCAAACAACTGAGATGAACAAATGAACAGTCATCATCATCAGAGTCCACCAATAATTCCTCCTCAGAGGAATCAGACACATCAGGTACACCCAGCGGTTTAGGCAGGGAAGATCTGTTAGGAGTGGGGGTCTGCCCGAGTGGAAAACCCCCTGAAGAGTGGATGGAAGGAGTTGTAAGGTGGACCTGAGGTCCCTAGTAGTAGCCTTTAACTCTTGCATTCAAACTGTCTCTAGTGCATGGCTGGAGGTCCCTGCAGGGGATTCAGGGGCAGCATCGCATGCTGGGCAAACATGACCTGAGTATTCTCTAGATAACCCTGAGTGACATGAGGAGCAATGAGCAGTGGGGGACACAGACACCCCAGTGTCCTTAGTCTTAGGTTTAGCCCCAAGGTCTAGCAGAGTAGGCATTCTCACAGAATCAAACGGTCAAAACACCCACAAAACAATGTGTAGGATAATAAAAGTCACCCCAGAAATGCTAAATTAGACTTATCTGGTAGGCGAAAAGTTAAACTGCTGAGGAGAGAAGGAGAGCCCAAGCCCTGTGTAGGATACTCGATCTGCAAAGACACAAAATGTCTGCGGCGGGAGCCAATCAGAGATGAGAGCGAGAAGCGAGCGCTCATGGGAATCATAGTTTCGCTGAAGGGGTATCTCCAACAGTGCCCAAAGCCCCGTAAGGCCCCCAACATGCCCAGAACATTGATCAGATAACAGAGTAAGAGTAAACCAACAAAATGAGTTGTCTCTGACCTCGCTATGTGTAGAAGTTGCAGAGACATGTCCCAAACTGTAACGTCCCATAGAAGTGAATGGAGCAATGGCTTATATGCGGTAAACGTGCGCCTTAAAGTTGCGGAGCATAAAGTTAACAAGGTGAATACCAAAAAGTAAAACCACTCAAAAGCCCACTAGAAGAAGTCAGTAGACCCAATAAACACTAGTCCCAGTAGGGAAAGTGCACACAACTCCCAAAAGGATGCTAACCAGCAGCAAAGGGGTTAAGTTACCACAGAAATTTGCACCAAACACCTAGCAGACATACAGATAAACCCAATGAGTGCATGAGTATGTAATAGGAACTCCAATTGAGACCCCTGTGTGGAGGGGAAGCATAGGACATGTGGACCTCAGCACTCAAAGGGTGCTCACCTTTTTTCAGCAGATCTTCTGTCTTCAGATTACCATATATCAAGAAAAAGCCAAAGTGGGCAAATCCTAGGGAAAGAACTTGCAGCCAAGATTTTCCCACCAGGGCTTAGGCCCACAAAAGCACATGCATGGTAAACTGAGCTATCCACATTTGGGTGAAGGGAATTGTCAGTGATGGTAATCCACCTAATGGTGGTATCCCATATCTAACAGAAAAATAATAAAAAAGCTAAAACTATAGCAGAACTGTTCTCTTGCCTTGTGTCTTGACCAAGGAACAAATCTTACTGGTTGGAGATTGGCTAGCTGCAAGCTAAGGAGAGGAGGTAGGCTCCACCTAGCAGTCACTTCTCACACTTGTTCCTGCCTATTTAAAGGGGCTGATCACCTACCCAAAGTTACCAGTAACCTGTATTGAACGACAGAGAAAGTAACTTACTGGTTCGTATCGCATCACTTGTGAAATGGTTTCCAAATGGTTTCCAACCGGTGGGGTTACTCTGCTAGTTTTGATTGTAGATTGCCTTTCATAGATATGAATGAAGTTCAAGGTGTTGACACATACTGACCTCGACAGAGGATTCTTAATACAATGTAGTGCTCCATGTATAGTTCACCTTCAGGCAAACTCACAATCCAGCAGCAACATCTCAGTGCCGACACAGCAACCAATACTGTGTACTGAAGTACATTTCAAAAAATAGCCTATGGGAATGTTATGTATATGTAAAATCATCCATAATGCAAATTTGGCACACAAGTAATGAAATGTGGCACACAAGTGATAGGATATTATAAAAACACACAGGTACAGAACTTTACTGCAAGAAATTGCTAACTTCGAGCTCCTCATTAAGCCTCTTTAGAGCTAAAGTATCTATTGTAAAGATCCAAAAGGCTTCTTTGCGGCAAAGTGCAGCAACTCTATTTGAGCAAGTAATAGGAATGTGTTCTGTTCCAAAATATTTTCAATTTCTCAAACCTCCCTTGGAGCAAGAATTAAAGTGCTTCAGGACTGAGTGGTCTGTGGAATTTTTACTGATCAGGTACCTATGTTCTCTAGAGCGCTCTTTTAATGTTCTAGCAGGGCACCCAATATACTGTATACCACATCCAAAAGAGTGGTATAAATCACATATGGAGTATTACAAATGATCAGATGCTTTACAGAAAAAAAACTTGTGGTTACAAAAACTAGTAATGGTGTACAAACTTGCAATTAGTACATCTAGACTGTAGGCACCTAAAATTCCCCACTGGGGCTTTTGACCCAAAAATACCTATTGTCTTCTTATCTTCCATCAAATTTTTTGGTTTGCTTAGGGCTACGTAGATTTCTTGCTTTCCTGTTTAGGTAATATTTGCACTTTTTGTGATGATGTCTGTGAGGAGCGGGTCTTGTTTCAGAATATTCCATTGTTTTTGGACTGTATGGGCAATGGAGTTGGAGGCTCCATTATATTGTGTAATTAGTGCAGGAGGTCTTTTGCTCTGTTGTGGTTTAGATTTAGTAATCAGTAATTACATGTTAAAGTCAAACACCCACCACAGAAATCAAGGCAGGGCGGAGATCAAAGAGGAGGAAAAATAAAGTAACCCAGGCAGAGGATGGAAGTTCGATGACGAGTGAAACAGCTAACTCGCCATCACCTTCTTTCTCTAGGGTAACTACATCTTTTGCCAATCCACCTCGTTCATTGTTACCTTCCCCTCAAAATGATAGCCACTCTGTAGATGTTAGGATGTGGCAGTTCGTGTCCACCCATTGCACACTGTGTGGTGCACTGACTACACATGGCAGTGTGGTGGAGGAGAATCGCAAGCAGGGCAGTTAGCGCATCTGAGGAGATTCCATTCCATAGAATATGTTAAGATGGTGGCAGGGAGGGTCCATCATTACTATTAAACTGTCAGCAAGTTGTCATATGTCCTAAGCGGGGTATAGACAAGGGGCATAGTGACAGCAGCAGTACTTGGTTTCTGGTGCCATGGTGTTTGGATAGAGTTGTGCCAGGTGTTATTTACTACACACACTGTGCACATTGCAGTTGCTGATGAGAGGCACAGTTCCTGCTCTCAAGGGAAAAATGTATATTCTAATAACAACACACCCATGATTTTGGAGGAGGGGCAGGTGGAAAAGAATTATTGGCCAACTTCTTCTTTTCTCCACATATACTGGGGTCTAGTTATTGTGCTGCTACTGCCTCAGGCACATCACTGGAGCTATTCATGGCAAGTGCAACCTTCATCATCCATCAACTATGTTACTGCTGTTGATGATCCCATTCCCTTTGAGCTGCCTAGTCATCCCGCTGCTTAAACAACTCAGCAGCAGCACCAAGAACAGCAGTCACAAATTCCACATTTGACAATGGCAAGTGGGCACTGGTCAACATGACATGACCTGCTGGCACTAAGCCAGTAGGGAATTTTTTTTCTGAGGGCTTACGCTTAACCCCCTTCCCCCCCCAAAAAAAAAAACATAGACCTACAAAAAAATAAAAAGTGTTGGGGTTTTGTTTCTAACAAGCCTAAGTCCTACAAATCAATGTTTCCTTAAGGCTTGGACATCTAACAACAAATCTTACAAATAATTCTCTACAAAATACTCTCTCATGTCAAGTATCAGTCTACCCCAGTGGCAGCTTACTAAAGGGGGTCCCTGTCTCTATCACGTTACATACAAATTTCTTATTTTATTTAATATATTTTTTTTATTAACTGTCCCCCCCCAATACCAGTCAACCCCCCCAAAACAAATTCCCTGTTCAAATGATTCTTTCTCCAGACTCCACCCACCAACACAGGGACTCCCCTCAGACCCCTTTTATACAGTGTCTTATGGGGTATTTTAATTGTGTTTAAGATGTATTTTTTATTAACTGCCCCCCACTAAACAAACTCCACCCAAAAACATCCTCTATTCAACTGATTCTTTCCCCACACTCCACCAACACAGGCACCCTGATGCTCCTTTTATACTATGCCTTTGGGAAATAAAATAATATTTGCTATGCATTATGAGTAAATTCAATGTTCCCATTGATTTCAATGGAATGTGCTAGGTGAAAAAAGCAGAAAAATGGCACTTCAAATTATTCGCCAAGCAGGAAGTGCCATTATTCACCAATTTCAGTTTGAGGCAAAATTGTTCACCCATCCCTAGACACAAGGTGAAATTTGAGATATAGATTTCCATATCTCCTATCCTCTCCGGTGATCTGTGTTTGTAAGTGCAGAAGTGTGGTAAGTGCGGGAATTTAAATAAGGGGATTCTCAGAAGTGCAGAAGATTGATAAGTGGGGGAATTTAAATAACAAGGGGAGTCACGTAAGTGCAGAAGAGTGGTAAGTGTGGGAATTTAAATAACAAAGGGATTCAAATACAGGGGATTATAAAGGGGGACACGTTTATCAACCTTACTGTGCAGATATGTTTTTCTGCCTGCCTTTTAGCTTGTGGTAACTGGCATAATATGAGTGGTAGCATGATTGTCCATTTAACTCAGTGCACAAGCTGCCATATGTTTGCACACTTGGAACAACCATTCCAGGGAGCATACCTCTGTGGCAGATGGGAGCAAGTGGTTGCTCTGGAAGCTCATATTAGAGATCTGCAGGGGCAAGTTGCAACATTGTGAGAGAGACAGAAAATCTTGAGATGGGTCTCCTGACTGAGCAGCAGGAATTGGTGGTAGGTAGTTTTGGGGATGGAGACCGCACAAAGAAAGATCAGTTAGCCAGATAGGTTACAGTTAGACATAGCTAGGGGGGCAGAGGAATAGGGAGGACACTCCTATGTTTACTAAACCTAACAGATTTGCTACATTGAGTAATGATGTTGGGAATGTTGACACAGGAATGCCTTTACTGTAGAGGACTGTTCTCTCTAACAGCTGGGAGAAAAGCCCCTCTACCACTGATGGTATCCTGGACACAGGCAGACCTAGAAAGATGATGGTAGTAGGGGATTCTATTATTAGGAAGACAGACAGAGTGGGCCACGGTGCTGGGTGTTAGGATGGTTAGGGGGCTGGAGGAGACTTTAAACTAGAAAGGGGGGGGGTGCTGCAACACAGGCTGGGGAAGGTAGAATAATTGAGGAAATGGGATTAGAAAAGGGGCATGGGGTGGTGAGGGGGAATGGGCTAGTTCATCTAATAGGGAGTTGCCATTGTTACAGCCTGATAAAAGACAAATGCAGTTGGCAAATAATTAAATATTTCAGAATGGCAAAAAGATAAAATGTATGCATGCAAATGCTCGAAATCTGGCTCGTAAGATGGGAGAACTAGAAATGATTGCAATACATGAGCAGTATGATCTGATTGGTGTGTCTGAAACCTGGTTAGATGATACATATGACTTGGCAGTCAATCTTTTTAGGAGGGATAGGGTTAATAAAAGGGGAGGAGGGGTATGCCTACATGTAAAGCATTCTTTAAAACCTAGTTTAAGGGAAGATATAAATGAAGGATCTAGTGAAAAGATAGAGGCCTTGTGGGTTGAAATACACACTGGGGGCACACATAATAAAAAGATGTTAGTGGGGATTTGCTACAAGCCACCTAATAATGGGGCGTTGGTGGAAGTCCAACTTTTGCTGCAAATGGAAAAGCTTCTAGGTCAGATAAAGAACCTGTGTTAAGTGGCAAGGTCGTATCAGAACATTGAAAAATATAATTATACACACGATTGAAAGAGGACTAATCAACACTATACGGTAGACGCTTCAATATGACTGAACCATCTGGAATAATAATCAGTGTCAAGTTTTTTAACAATTAAAAGAACGATCTATAGATTTTTGGGATTTTTATTTTATGTTTTATATATTTTTTAATTTTTTTAAAAAGGCAATGTTGTATTGGTACCAATAGGTGTGGGTTTTTGATTCACAATACTCTCTATATTGCGATATAGGACCCTGTCTATTTAGTACAGGGTGGAGGGGGTTAACACGGGCTCTTTATCTGTTGGGAAACGGGTGTGTGTGCCTTTACCTACAGAAGGCAGAATTTTGCCTGCTGTGGGGACAAGAGAACACTATCCAAGTCCCAAGGTAAGGTATAGGAGCCCGTAGTGTCCCGTTAATCCCTTGGAAAGAGAGAGGGGAAATAGGTCACTGTTGGAGCTCCCGTGTATTGAAGATACGCATTTTTAGATATATCCTGTATATGCTTAGGGATTAATGTGTATGATATTTAGAAGGACTTGTATTTTTTCCAGTTGAATTGGAATTTTAGAGTATATTGTGGAATGTGGATGTCACGGACACCAAGTAGTGTCTGATGATTTTTTCCATTGTTTCTAACATCTGTAATAATATTTTAATGTTGTTTTTGTGATTTCTTGAGATATTTATAAATCAGTATTATAGAATAGTGCTCTTTTAGAAGACTTATTGGAATCGATAATATCAAAAGGGAACTTTATACTATTATCTCTCTAATCTACTTTTAGAATATAATAAATTGGATTTTAGAATTTTTTGTGTTATCATTTCTAAATCACTGGTGGGAGCGCTGACACAGTTTCATGTAAATTTGTCTTTTTAAGATCCAGTAGCAGGGATCTTGTTACTGGCTGCAGCCACTGGGTGATATAATAAGTCTCTCCATATAGCGCCCCCACTTATTAATTTATCTATATTACTATGTTAGAGTGTGTGAAGTTCCTCTCCCATTCTGACATATAAGAGAGCCGCAGGTCCACAGTTGCACTGACATGAGAAGAGTAAATAGAAGCTATGGCACTATTTTCATGTGATGGGTTGATGAAAAGAGTTTCAAAATTTTTCATTCATCATGTACCCCCCACCAGCCAGGTTATGGAGCTGGATGAGTAGGAATAGGGTATCGCTCACAGAAAGATGTGAATTAGTGGTGCATTAGTAAGGAGGATAATAATATTGGACCAAAGTACTAAATAAAGAAAGTGGCAACAATAAGATAAATAAAAATGAATATAAGTAAAATGGAGTATTTTAAAATAACAACATAATAAGATGAAAATAATAATGACAACAATACCAAAATTACTTCTTTACAATCCTATGTGTCACTGATAAAATCAACACAGTCACTGAGGTAAAAAGATTAAATCCTCCCTGAATCTTGTAGTACTATACAGTTCCTCAATTCCGATGTAAAAGAAGATGAAGTGGATGAAATGAGGATGAGATGAATAAGATGAAATGAGATGAATCAATGATGATAATTAGTGATGATCGAGCACCCCGATGCTCGGGTGTTCGGGTGCTCTGGCCGAGCGCCCCCGGAGGCTCGAGTGCTCGGCCGAGCACCAGAGCCCCATTGAAGTCAATGGGAGGACTCGAGCATTACACCAGGCACCCCCTGCTCTGATGAGGGGAGGGTGCCTGGTTCATAGGAAAAGGTCAGAAAATGATGGAAACACTACAGAAATGGTTCAGGGACAGCATAGGGAGGATGTCTGGATGCATCTTGGACTCCAACGTCGCTGCTGGGAACGATGTTTCGCCCGTAGTACGCCATTTTTACAGACTGACCGTAAAACACACAAAAAGGAAGATAAAAATGATTTTAGGCGAAAAATTGTTACCAAACAGTATTTGCTGTATATTTACTTGTATATCATCTGCAAATTCTGCAAAAAATTTCATCGATTTTTCGGAACTGGGGCCATGATTAAGAGGGAAACGTGCGCAGCGTAAAGCAGGTGTTCAACGTGGTTATGGCCCAGGTAAGGTACAGCATTCAGGAACGGAGGCCGCAGCTACCACAGGTTTTACAACATGTCCGTTTGCCCTTGTTAAGTCCAACATTTATAGTCGGAACAGTGGGGTCTGATCCATTGAGTAAAAGTGACGAAGTGACTTAGTGGATGAAGCCAAGAACTACCTTCTGCTCTGTCGAACACCCCAGCCCTATTTAATTCAATGGGAGGACCTGAGGCACTCCGATACAACCTGTATATCACAAAATGGAGGGCCTCATTCACATTGTGGTACAATAGTTCAGGTAGTGGTCCAACACTCATAAAGCCTATGCACTAAGTGAAAGGGCTGCCAAAAATTAGACTGAAATGTCACTCCAATACACCCTTTATTACACATAAAGGAGGGCATCATACACACCCTTGAAAAATTAGGATTAATGGCCTGCTGGTGACCCTCTAAAACATTAGGGGCGAGGGCATGCCGCTAAGCTGACCATCTAAAACATTAGGAATGAGGGTCTGCTGCTGAGCCGACCATCTAAAACATTATGGGTTAGGGTCTGCTGCGGAGCTGACCATCCTAAACATTATATGCGAAGGCCCGCTAGTGAGCTGACGCTATAAAACATTATATGAGAGGGCCCGCTAGAGAGCTGACCCAATGAAACATTATATGAGAAGGCCCGCTGGCGAGCTGACCTATACAAAAATTGTCAAACAGGGCCCGCTGGTGAGCTGGCCCTATATAAAAATTATATCACAGGGCCCGCTGGTGAGCTGGCCCTATATAAAAATTATATCACAGGGCATATGGAAGAGGAGGAGGAGGATGAGAAGATTAAGAGTCAACCATATACCCGTTTTTTGGGTGGAAGGGGTGAATGGGAATACAGAGTATTCCCATCATTGTAAATAACATATCTAAAGTGACTTTATGTTCACCCGGGGCTTTCCTCCAGTGGAGTGGAGAAGTCAGGGGAAATCCAGGCCTTGTTCATTTTTATAAGTGTCAACCTATCAGCATTTTCGGTGGAAAGGCGGATACGCTTATCTGTTATGATGCCACCAGCAGCACTAAATACCTGCTCAGACAGAACGCTGGCGGCAGGGCAGGCCAGCACCTCCAAGGCGTAGAGTGCCAGTTCATACCACGTGTCCAGCTTGGACACCCAGTAGTTGTAAGGCACAGAGGGATCAGTGAGGACGCTGACACGGTCTGCTACGTACTCCTTCACCATCTTCCAAAACTTTTCCCTCCTTGTGACACTAGGCCGCGCATCAGGGTGAGGGTGCTGGCAGGGTGTCATGAAGGTGTCCCACGCCTTGGAGAGTGTTGCCCTGCCTTTGTCGGAACTGCCGTGTGCTCCCCTTTTCTCCCCTTCTCGGTTGGCTAAGGTAGCACGTACTCTGCCGCCAGCGTTGTCAGATGGAAAATTTTGGAGCAATTTTTTGACAAGAACCTTCTGGTATTGCACCATTTTGCTTGTCCTCTCCACCGGAGGAATGAGAGATGAGAAATTCTCTTTGTAGCGGGGGTCCAGAAGGGTGAACACCCAGTAATCCGTGTTGTCTAAAATGCGTATAACGCGTGGGTCACGGGAAAGGCAGCCTAACATAAAGTCAGCCATGTGTGCCAGAGTACCAACAGGCAAGATTTCGCTGTCCTCACCAGGAGGATGACTCTCAATCTCCTCATCCTCTTCCTCCTCTTCTGCCCACCCACGCTGAAGAGATGGAAATAAAGTTCCATGGCTACCCTCTGTAGCGGAGGCAACCGTGTCTTCCTCCTCCTCCTCCTCCTCCGCCTCCTCCAATTGTCGCTGAGAAGACGAAGTGAGGGTGCTCTGGCTATCACCTTGTGTAAGCTCTTCCTCCCCCATTTCCACCTCTTCCACATGCAAAGCGTCGGTTTTAATTGTGAGCAGCGAGCGTTTCAGTAGACACAGAAGTGGGATGGTTACACTGATAATAGCGTTATCGCCGCTCACCATCTGTGTCGATTCCTCAAAATTGCGTAAAACCTCACAGAGGTCTGACATCCATTCCCACTCCTCACTTCTGATTAGAGGAAGTTGAACGGAGAGGCGACGACCGTGTAACAGCTGGTACTCCACTACTGCCCTCTGCTGCTCACAAAGCCGGGCCAACATGTGGAAGGTGGAGTTCCAGCGCGTGCTCACGTCACACAGCAGCCGGTGAGCTGGCAATTGTAAGCGCTGCGGTCGCTGGCGAGCTGACCTATACAAAAATTGTCAAACAGGGCCCGCTGGTGAGCTGGCCCTATATAAAAATTATATCACAGGGCCCGCTGGTGAGCTGGCCCTATATAAAAATTATATCACAGGGCATATGGAAGAGGAGGAGGAGGATGAGAAGATTAAGAGTCAACCATATACCCGTTTTTTGGGTGGAAGGGGTGAATGGGAATACAGAGTATTCCCATCATTGTAAATAACATATCTAAAGTGACTTTATGTTCACCCGGGGCTTTCCTCCAGTGGAGTGGAGAAGTCAGGGGAAATCCAGGCCTTGTTCATTTTTATAAGTGTCAACCTATCAGCATTTTCGGTGGAAAGGCGGATACGCTTATCTGTTATGATGCCACCAGCAGCACTAAATACCTGCTCAGACAGAACGCTGGCGGCAGGGCAGGCCAGCACCTCCAAGGCGTAGAGTGCCAGTTCATACCACGTGTCCAGCTTGGACACCCAGTAGTTGTAAGGCACAGAGGGATCAGTGAGGACGCTGACACGGTCTGCTACGTACTCCTTCACCATCTTCCAAAACTTTTCCCTCCTTGTGACACTAGGCCGCGCATCAGGGTGAGGGTGCTGGCAGGGTGTCATGAAGGTGTCCCACGCCTTGGAGAGTGTTGCCCTGCCTTTGTCGGAACTGCCGTGTGCTCCCCTTTTCTCCCCTTCTCGGTTGGCCAAGGTAGCACGTACTCTGCCGCCAGCGTTGTCAGATGGAAAATTTTGGAGCAATTTTTTGACAAGAACCTTCTGGTATTGCACCATTTTGCTTGTCCTCTCCACCGGAGGAATGAGAGATGAGAAATTCTCTTTGTAGCGGGGGTCCAGAAGGGTGAACACCCAGTAATCCGTGTTGTCTAAAATGCGTATAACGCGTGGGTCACGGGAAAGGCAGCCTAACATAAAGTCAGCCATGTGTGCCAGAGTACCAACAGGCAAGATTTCGCTGTCCTCACCAGGAGGATGACTCTCAATCTCCTCATCCTCTTCCTCCTCTTCTGCCCACCCATGCTGAAGAGATGGAAATAAAGTTCCATGGCTACCCTCTGTAGCGGAGGCAACCGTGTCTTCCTCCTCCTCCTCCTCCTCCGCCTCCTCCAATTGTCGCTGAGAAGACGAAGTGAGGGTGCTCTGGCTATCACCTTGTGTAAGCTCTTCCTCCCCCATTTCCACCTCTTCCACATGCAAAGCGTCGGTTTTAATTGTGAGCAGCGAGCGTTTCAGTAGACACAGAAGTGGGATGGTTACACTGATAATAGCGTTATCGCCGCTCACCATCTGTGTCGATTCCTCAAAATTGCGTAAAACCTCACAGAGGTCTGACATCCATTCCCACTCCTCACTTCTGATTAGAGGAAGTTGAACGGAGAGGCGACGACCGTGTAACAGCTGGTACTCCACTACTGCCCTCTGCTGCTCACAAAGCCGGGCCAACATGTGGAAGGTGGAGTTCCAGCGCGTGCTCACGTCACACAGCAGCCGGTGAGCTGGCAATTGTAAGCGCTGCTGCAGCGTCAACAGGCCGGCTGAAGCTGTAGATGATTTACGGAAATGTGCACACACGCGGCGCACCTTCGTCAAGAGATCATGCAAATTGGGGTAGGTTTTTAGAAATCGCTGAACCACTAAATTAAATACATGCGCTAGGCATGGTACGTGTGTGAGCTTGCCGAGCTCCAAAGCCGCCACCAAGTTACGCCCATTATCACACACAACCATGCCTGGTTGCAGGTTGAGTGGCGAGAGCCACTGCTCGGTCTGGTGACTAATCCCCTGCAACAGCTCTGAGGCCGTGTGCTGTTTGTCCCCAAGGCAGATCAGCTTCAGCACGGCCTGTTGACGCTTCCCCACTGCAGTGCTACACTGCTTCCAGCTACCGGCTGATGGGTGAGTGGCGCTGCGCGCAGAGAATTCGGAGGTGGAAACGGAGGAGGAGGAGGAGGAGGAGCCAATAACGTAGGTGCTGGCGGAAACCCTGATGGAGGTAGGGCCCGCAATCCTCGGCGTGGGTAGCACCTGTGCCATCCCAGGGTCTGAGTCGCTCCCAGCCTCCACGACATTCAACCAGTGTGCCGTCAGGGAAATGTAGCGTCCCTGGCCACAAGCACTTGTCCATGTGTCAGTCATTAAGTGGATCTTCCCAGTAACTGCGTTGGTCAGGGCACGGGTGATGTTAAGGGACACATGGTGGTGTAAGGCGGGGACGGCACACCGGGAAAAGTAGTGGCGGCTGGGGACTGCGTACCGAGGGACAGCTGCTGCCATCAGGCTGCGGAAGGACTCAGTGTCCACAAGCCTAAATGGCAGCATTTCGATGGCCAGTAATTTGGAAAGGTGTGAGGTTAGTGCTATGGCCTGTGGGTGGGTGGCTGGGTATTTTCGCTTGCCCTCAAATGCCTGGGGTAACGACATTTGGACGCTGCGCTGGGACAGGGAAGTGGATGTGGTCGCTGATGGTGCTTCAGATGGTACTGGTGCAGGGCGGGAGGTATGCGGGCCTGCGCCTTCGACAGGCGATTGGCTGGCACCGAAAACAGGGGAAGAGGAGGCAGTGGTGTGGCCTGCAGACACAGATTGGCGATCCGGGCGTTCCTCCCACTTATTACGGTGCTTGGATGCCATGTGTCGGATCATGCTGGTGGTGGTGAGGTTGCTAGTGTTCATGCCTCGGCTCATTCTGGTGTGGCACAGGTTGCAAACTACAATTCTTTTGTCGTCCGCACTTTCCTTAAAAAAACGCCATACCGCGGAACACCTAGCCCTTGGCAAGGGAGATTTACGCAAGGGGGTGCTCCGTGGAACATTTGCGGGCCGGTTTGGTGCGGTCCGCCTTCT
The DNA here is from genome assembly GCA_037306005.1 of Rhinophrynus dorsalis. Classification (NCBI taxonomy): domain Eukaryota; kingdom Metazoa; phylum Chordata; class Amphibia; order Anura; family Rhinophrynidae; genus Rhinophrynus; species Rhinophrynus dorsalis. The sequence continues at coordinate 163,056,453 of CM074724.1, forward strand.
TTCTTTAGCCACACCACTGCCTCTTCCAGCCTGTTGCGGTGCTGCAGATGGCTCACCCTCAGGACTGCTGTCATCGCTCGGCTTTCCACCTTCCCAGGTGGGGTCAGTGACCTCATCGTCCACCAAGTCCTCCTCCACTTCCTCACTCTGATCATCCTCCTCATTTCTTGATCCCACCACATCCTCAGTCATTGACAACTGTGTATCATCCTCCTCATCAAGGTCTTGAGACAGTAATTGTGGTTGATTTGATGGCAACTGTGTCTCATCATCATCATCCACTTCCTTTGACCTTAAATGCCGTTCCCCTCTGTCATCTTCTTGTGATTGGGTACTCTCTAGAGGTTGTGAATCAGGGCACAAGATCTCATGTTCCTCTGCAAGCGTGCTTGGAGAGAGGTTCAAATCAAGGATTAGTGATGAGAAGAGCTCCTCACTATATCCCAGTGTGGGATCACTTCTTTGGCCAGACCCTCTATGGTGGGAGGAAGGATGATCAGGGTGAGGATTATGTTGACCAGACTCTTGGCTAGTGAGAGTGGACTTGGTGGAAGACAGGGTGGTGCTTAACCGACTGGAAGCAGTATCAGCTGAAATCCAACCGACCACCTGTTCGCAGTGGTCTGACCTCGAGAGTGATGTCCTGCGACGCCCTGTAAACTGAAACATGAAGCTAGGTATGGTGGATGTCTTTCTTTCTTGTGCTCTGGAACCAGGCACAGTTTCTACGCGTCCTGACGCGCGCCCTGAACTATCAGGATCACGTCCACTTCCCCGTCCCTTTTTACCCGCCTTCTTCATATTAAACGGAATATATGCCGGTAATCTGCGGCTAGGCACACGAAACAGAATGTGACGCTAATCTGCGGCTAGGCACACTAAACAATATGTGACGCTAATCTGCGGCTAGGCACACTAAACAATATGTGACGTTAATCTGCGGCTAGGCACACTAAACAATATGTGACGCTAATCTGCGGCTAGGCACACGAAACAGAATGTGACGCTAATCTGCGGCTAGGCACACGAAACAGAATGTGACGCTAATCTGCGGCTAGGCACAGTGAACGGAATATGTGACATTAATTTGTGAATTTGCACACTAAACAGAATGTGACAATAATCTATGGCTAGGCACAAGTTTTTTGTTGCGTTGTAAAATCATTGGCCCTGTGCACCTAACAGAATATGTCAGCTTGTCACTGCACTGTGAAATATTTGTGCCTGTGCACCTAGTACAATGTTACCTTAGAACATGTCCCCCCCCACAAAAAAATGAAATTCTGCCACCCCCAAAAAAAATTAAATGCTGCCCCCACACACAACAGTCCTAAAAAGGACTTTTGGGTCTTGGAAGAGTTTCAACAATTTTATTCTCCCTACACTGACTTCCTGTACATCTAGTATTATATGTCACCTTACAAATATCCCCCCCACAAAAAAAAGGAAATTGTGCCCCCCCCAAACAAAATATAAATGCTGCCCCCACACATAACAGTCCTAAAAAGGACTTTTGGGTTTTGAAAGAGTTTCAACAATTTTATTCTCCCTACACTGACTTTCCCTGCCTAAGCGCATCTCTCCCTGGCTAAGAATGAGCCGAACTCGTGCGTCGGGTGCTATACAGCACCCGATCACGGGTTCTGGCCAGCCAATCAGTGTAATGCCAGCAGCCAACATGGCTGCTGGCATTACACTGATGTCAGAGCCTCCCCGCACGTTTATTGGCTGCGCAGCAGCTGCGAAACGTGCGGGGAGGAGACCCGAACATGGCGGGCGAGCACATGCGGTACTCGTACGAGTACCGCCATGTGCCGAGCAGAGCGATGCTCGAGCCGAACCGAGCTTCGGCCGAGCATGCTCGCTCAGCACTAATGATAATGATTTGTTACTTAATGTCCTTTGATGCCCTCTCTTTGGTCCCCCGTACTGCTACTCCTGAAGTGGTTCTACTGACAGCCAACATAGATACTGACAAAAGAGAAACATAGAGAGCACAAGGTGGACAGGAAGGGGTGCAACTCTAGGTGTAGTATTTATTAACAAAATAGTGTAAAAACATATACAGTAATGCACTCACATACTCCCCATCTTGGAGTACGGAGTATCAGGGTTGAAGCCCTCTAGGTAGCCACGAAACTGTGTCCTTGTAAGACCTGGATATCTGTGGATCAGCTGCTTCTAGATGTTTTCAGGTCCTTGTTAGAGATGTTTAAACCACCAGCAGTATAAAACTGATGGAAAATGTTCTGTTCCTAACAGCAATATGGACATGTCTGCATTACAGCTTGACACGTAGTTCACACAGTTTACCTGTGATCCTGCTCAGCCTGGCTGGGGTCAAGGAAACTCGCAGGGGTGAGGCCGGACTCAGTGGAATGAAATCAACAATCAAGGCATGTCATCAGGGGTAAAACTTTACACGATTTCAGGTTACCAGTGGTGAAAGTCTGATGGGCAAACATACTTCTGGGAACTTGTAAGTTTTTATTTGTTGTGTCATGTGTTCTCAGTATCTTTTTAAATAAAATGATGCATTTAAATTTCTTCCTTTTTTACTCTCTTCATTTAGTTTTTTATGTAAATGGCCCCAAGTGAGAAGAAGCAGAGGAAGTTTTAAAAGTTGGTAATTCCTCTCATCTTTATGTCCTGCATGTTCATCTTCTCAGTTATCATTTTCTAATAAGTTTTTGTATCCATAATAACTAACTGGGACTATTAATTTGTCATCATACATTAAGGATAATAAATATTTGAAGATATTACTCAACATATATAGCTAACTATTCTTTTTGTCTACTGCTTTTGTTCCTAATTCATCAATAAAATGATTTATAATTTTTCTGACAGACTATTATTGAGACTCCCTCCATCTTTTAAGCTATAGCTGGATTTTTTCTTGATAGTTTATCTAGTCCATATTTATTTTATAAATATATTTTACAGTATAGTGCATCTTAACACATTATTTTTATATCACGGTCTTAATGGGCCTGTTTACCATTTTCCTAAACAGTAAGCAAAGCCTTACTTCCTGGTCACAGTCCCAGTTATGTACTGGAGCTTCTTTATTTCTTCAAACATCACTTGCCTCTTTATTCCAGTGGTAACCATAGATTTTCTCTGTGTGATGCTTCAATACAAAACTCAAATTACTTAGGTGTATTGAACAAGATTTTAATCAGAAATGAGAGCTGGGGACTATAAACTGTGACAGAAAGCTTATTGAATAATTTAAATGCCACCTCAGATATTAATACAGGGTCAGATTTACATGTCAGGCACTTCAAGCCAAAGCTCCCTAGGTGCCTTTAACTCCTGCCCCCCACACACCTATGACCACATCCCACTGTTCCAATGACTAGTCCTAGCTTTACGCACTGATGAAAACCCCCTATGACTATAAAACACAACCAAAAACACCTTAACCCATTGTTTACTTGACAGATCTACAATCTACAATGCATAATTTTGAAAACACCTCTCTAGCATCCAAAGGTTTAAATAATATTCAGTAAAGGCCTGTGTAAAACTGGTCAACAAACCAAGCCACCTTATATGAAAAGCAACTTATTATGCAAGGATACTGACCTTACTCTGGCCACACTCAGAAATGTGGGTGTGGCCAGCATAGATGAGGCTTCACTCCAGATTTAACCATCTAGGTAATTGCCTAATGGAAGATCTGTCCCTGCACTGATATATTCTTAGGAACAAGTACCGCCTATATAACTTCCACTGCTCTCAGGGTTAACATTCAGACACACACAGTTTGTTATTTTTAGAGAGTATCATTCTTTCTAGATGTCTGGGCTCACTACATTTTAACCCAGGAGCAGGCAACCTTTGGTTCTCCAGCTGTTGTAGACTACACCTCCCATCATCCCAAGCCAACCAACGTTTGCCACCGCCCTGAGCTAGCATTTCCTTCCACTGTCTCCCAGGAAACAACCTCTCATCAGATTTCTTACTCCACCTGGAGATAAAGAAATTGTCTTAGTTAGTTTCTTGGTCTTCTCTACTAAAGTGAAACTGCCACAGGACAGGCAAGCACAGAGGCATAACTAGAAGCCACCAGGTCCGGGTGCAAAAATTGCCATGGCCCCCTCAACCACATTGCCCCCCATTGAGCACTCCCACATTGCCCCCATTGGCCATCTCCACATTGCTCCCACTGGTCACCTCCACATTGCCCCCATTGGCCACCTCCTCATTGCCCCTTTTGGCCACCTCCACATTGCTCCCATTGGTCACCTCCACATTGCCACCATTGATCATCTCCACATTGCCCCCAATGGCCATCTCCACATTGCCTCCAATCTCCACCTCCACATTGCCCCCAATCTCCACCTCCACGTTGCCCCTATTGACCCCCCAATGTCCACCTCCTACCTCCTTAGGGGGTCCAGTGGCGTGGCAGGAGAAGTCTGTGCCTCCTTCTGCACAGAACTCTGTTAGAAGATGGTGCTCCCACACGGTCCTCTCTTCAGTAATGCAGATCGCTGGGAGATGATGTCATCTCCCACCACTCTGCATTACTACTATTGTGCTGAAGAAGGAGCTCAGCAGCTAGAGATGTGTGCCGAGCAACAAGGACACCCTGCATAGAACAATGAATTGATTCAGCAGTATGTTAACTACTTTTCTTTGAAGTCTACAAGTACTACATATTACAAAGGAAGGAATAATAACCCCTTGATTACTGCTTAACTATCTCTTAGGGAAAAGTATTGTATATGGAAATAAAGTTACTTCAACATCTATTATTATTAACATGTATACATCCAGTTCTTACAGTGATCTCATTGTCCAAGTTATAACTGGGGGTATGGGTTTGTATAGGTGTAATCTTCTGATACTGCTAGCAGTGAGGAAAGCATTAAGATACTGTAGTATTTTGTGATGTAAAGCACTTTTTTCCTTAAAGTTCTTTTTAGTTTTCCTCCACCAACTTGAGAATATGTTCCCTTGCTCTAGTATGAATATTCTTTAAAAAATGGAGCCCTCTTGGACTTTATTATATTCCTTAACATATTTCAAGGTTTCAGTCATTTCACTGCTCTCTCCTTTCTCTTGTGCAAGTTATAAATACTACAATCTTCTTTGTATAATTGCTATCAACACAGAAAATGTAAATATATGATAACAATACTTTCCATCCAATTTGGATAGACAAAAACCTTGAGAGTCTCTTAAAGTTATGACTTGGTCACTTCTTTGCTGTGGTGCTGTCACTCCACATCAGTCGCTGGCAATCGACTTCCAATACTTGTAGAGACAAAGACAAAACAAAGAGAGGGACACACGCTCTAAGTGCAAACTGCTATATTCGATAATGGACCACCACCTTATAACCACCTTTTCACGTGCTGGGTTTTTAACTCATATGTAATGGAGGCAAAGAACTCGCCTCATAGTATCAAAACATCCACTGGATTATCCCCATTGCAGGTATCTGTGTATCTCCCTCTTTTCTTCCGTCAAATGTAGAGCCCCGAGGAAGTGGTTCTTAATCACGTAACATGTAGGACAAAGGAATTAGAGTAGAATATTTTATTCTATTTTATTTTTATTTTTTGATGTATTGCAGCAATATTTTTATTGTATATTGGCACACTTAATGTCTGCTTTTTTATTGTTTTTTTATTGTTGTTTGCTGCCGAAATACATATTTTTTGTATATGCAATATTAAATATATTTGTTTTTTCAAATGAGATCTAGTAGTACCAGTGTATGGTTTATTCATATGGGTCAGGTCCTGGTGTATATGACTCCCTATGACTCTTAAGTAAAGTCTATATGGATTGAAGTCCTTTATTAAAGGTAGTTTATCGACTAGATATAGAACTCCTAGACAAATTCCTTTAAAGCTGAAGAACCAGCGGGTGGCTATCCAAAGGAATGCTCTGGGTGTGGTAGCAAGCCGGACTGGGACGTTTGACAAAAGAAAAAAAGGAGATACACAGATACCTGCACTGGGGGTAATCCAGTGGATGTTTTGATATTAGGAGGCAAGTTCATTGCCTCCATTACATGTGAGTTAATAATCCAGCACGTGAAAAAGGTGGTTATACGGTTGTGGCCCATTATCGAATATAACAGTTGTCATTTTAAGCGTGTGCGCCTCTCTTCTTTTTGTCTTTTTCTCTCAGTTATAAATACTACTGTGTCAGGGTGAATCCTGGTATGTTTTGTTATTTAACACCATTATGCATTATTTTAATGGCCCTTATTTGAATAATCTCTAATTTATTACTGTCCATCTAAAGATACAGTTAGGGAAAAAATTATTTGATCCCCTGCTGATTTTGTACATTTGCCCACTGACAAAGAAATGATTAGTCTATAATTTTAATGGTAGAATTATTCGAACAGCGAGAGACAGAATAACAAAAAAAAGAAAAAAAAAAAAAAAGAAAAACACATTTAAAAAAAAAAAAGTTATAAATTGATTTACATTTTACTGAGTGAAATAAGTTTTATACAGGTAACAAGCTGAGATTAGGAGCACTCTCTTAAAGGGAGTGCTTCTAATCTCAGCTTGTTACCTGTATAAAAGACACCTGTCCACAGAAGCAATCAATCATTCATATTCCAAACTCTCCACCATGGTCAAGACCAAAGAACTATCCAAGGATGTCAAGGGCAAGACTGTAGACCTACACAAGGCTGGAATGGGCTACAAGACCATCGCCAAGCAGCTTGGTGAGAAGATGATAACAGTTGGTGCGATTATTCGCAAATGGAAGAAACACAAAATAACTGTCAGTCTCCCTCGGTCTGGGGTTCCATGCAAGATCTCACCTCATAGAGTTTCAATGATCATGAGAATGGTGAAGAATCAGCCCAGAACTACACGGGAGGATCTTGTTAAGAACTCAAGGCAGCTAGGACCATAGTCACCAAGAAAACAATTGGTAACACACTACTCCGTGAAGGACTGAAATCCTGCAGCTCCCGCAAGGTCCCCCTGTTCAAGAAAGCACATGTACAGGCCTGTCTGAAGTTTGCCAATGAACTGGGTGAAAGTGTTGTGGTCAGATGAGACCAAAATCGAGCTCTTTGGCCTCAACTAAACTCGCAGTGTTTGGAGGTGAAGGACTGCTGCCTATGACACCAAGATCACCATCCCCATTATCAGACATGGAGGTGGAAACATTATACTTTGGGGTATTTTTCTGCTAAGGGGACAGGACAACTTCACCGCATCAAAGGGACGATAGACGGGGCCATGCACCATCAAATCTTGAGTGAGAACCTCCTTCCCTCAGCCAGGGCATTGAAAATGGGTAGTGGATGGGTATTACAGCATGACAATGACCCAAAACACATGGCCAAGGCAACAAAGGAGTGGCTCAAGAAGAAGCACATTAAGGTCCTGGAGTGGCCTAGCCAGTCTCCAGACCTTATCCCATAGAAAATCTGTGGAGGGAGCTGAAGGTTCGAGTTGCCAAACATCAGCCTCGAAACCTAATGACTTGGAGAGGATCTGCAAAGAGGAGTGGAACAAAATCCCTCCTGAGATGTGTGTAACCCTAGTGGCCAACTACAAGAAACATCTGACCTCTGTGATTGCCAACAAGTCATGTTTTGCAAAGGGGTCAAATACTTATTTCACTCAGTAAAATGCAAATCAATTTATAACTTTTTTGAAATGAGTTTTTCTGGATTTTTTTGTTGTTATTCTGTCTCTCACTGTTCAAATATACCTACCATTAAAATTACAGACATCATTTCTTTGTCAGTGGGCAAACATACAAAATCAGCAGGGGATCAAATATTTTTTTCCCTAACTGTATGGGGGGAGATTCACTAAGCAGTGATAAAGAGGTGATAAAGTAGAGATGACTTCTCCAGTTTATTACTTCTCCGATTCCTATGTTAATCTATGGAGTCTATTCAACGTTGAAGATCTTAGTGAATAGGCTCCATAGAATAACATAGGAATTGGAGAACTGATAAACTGGAGAAGTCATCTCCACTTTATCACCTCTTTATCACCGCTTAGTGAATCTCCCCCATGGTCCCCAGATCCCACTAGCTATTGTTTAGATTTTTTTAGATATACGTTCATGGAGAACATCTGCAATGTTTTCTCAAGGTCCATAGATTTCATACCACCCATATTGTCATAGCATTTCATCTGTTTCCATCCTTACTCGTCAGTTGTAACAGTTGAGTTATGTGTGTTTCTCTCTATCATTCTTAAAACTGTATCAAGGTAAATATGAAGAGGAGACAAGGAGGCATGTGTATAAAGTAGAACTGGGAGGTTATGCCCTAAGGCGTGATAAAGAGGAGATAAAGCAGAGATGACTTCTCCAGTGATACCACTTCTCCTGTTCCTAGGTTATTCTAAAGATCCTATGCACTAAGATCTCCAAAGCTGAAGAAATCTGGCTCCATAGAATAACACATGACTTGGAGGTAATATCACAGGAGAAGTCATCTCTGCTTTATCATCTCTTTCTCATGCCTTAGTGCATCTCCCACCTGGGGTGCTTCTGGAGCAAATAGGCTGTGTCATAGGTGACACATTAAAAACATCCCCAATTCTCCTTGTTTTACATGGAGCTATTAACCCCTTGAATGGTGGAGAGGTCTACGGTGCATTGCAAAGCAATGCATTGGAAACCTCACTAGCATTCAAGGCATTAAAAGCCCTATTTAACTCAATGAGAATATTTATTTCCCCCTATGGTGTAGTTGGTTTGTTCTAGTTCTTCTTAATACATCATCCTCAATATGGTGTATTCCTGATTCAAGTTCTGCAAAAATAAGATATTTCATTTCTTAATTTCATCTGACATATTTTTGCTCATCAAGAATCTGGTCCTTATTTTACCCATAGCAGCAACGAGCTAATAGCCTGTTCATCAGCCTTCCCTGTGATGGAGTCTGACATGCAAATGTAAAATAGGAGGGAGAATGTGACAGGAGATAGCTTTGTGACTGCAGCTGCCATCCGCTACATGATTATGATTGGAACAACACTTCAGAGCAATGAACCTAAGCTGCCTACTACTAGAAGGACTGGGGGAAGAAAAATAAAAGAAGCAGCAGCATGATACTATGATAAAAAAAAAAAAAAAAATACCCATAATAGAAGATCCCTGTTTCCTTATCTGTCAGTTGAATTACACTATACATTACTAAAGACTGTGGAATTATTATAAAAGCAACCAATACATTTTTAAACCATTAAAAAATGTATTAATTCTGGGGGCACCATAGGGGGCAAATACAAATTCCCTACATTCCTGTTGAATTAAATGGGGCTTAGCAATGCACTGGAAACTTCACTAGAATTCAAGGGGTTAAAACCACTATATAAATCAACTGCTTTTTTTATTTGTTCCCCATGGTGCTGTTGGTTTGCCCAAGAATAACTCCATCAAACCTAGAGCCATTGTGACCCTTGTGAATTATGTTGGTATTTTGGCTCTAAAGATGCCTAGATCTTTTCTCTGCCAAGTGGGTAAACACTGAGCTCTAACATAAGACTTTTTAACATTTGCATGCCAGCAATATCTCTAATGTATTGTAAATTAAAACACTGGAGATGGAGACACCCAAGGCATTAAATACCCTGACATCCTAATATAGCAATGGGTTAGCTCTCAGTTTGCAACCTTTCTTAGTCTACAGTGATTATCATTCTTAGCTATTGGACAGCTGATCATGGGAGCTATAATCCAGCTACAGCTGAGGAAAAACAGGTTGCCCACCCTTTCACAAACCTATTTTCTTCTGTTGATGAACTCAAGCTCTGTAAGGAGGCTTCAATTATCTATACAAGCAGCAAAGTGCTACTGATATTCTACTGGCAAATATGTAGATAAAACCAATGAAAGAGGAAGAGGTCATGTATTATTCTCCTCTAATTGGTTGGAATGTGTAAACCCACCTATTTTTTATTTATAACATCAGAGCAAATGGCAGCAGTTTTTATTTAGGGCTTTTTATTTCTCTATTTTTTTTTTACTTTTCAGAGATGTGAGGAAAGTGGCACCAAGTAAAAAACTGGACCCTGATTTCCAAGTGAGTATGTATTTCTTAAAGACACACACACATATTCATTCACATTAAGTGGGAAGGGGTACTGATAAGTCTTTCTTTGCTTGATTGCTTGTTTATTTATGTATTTAATATGGAGGCTCCAAAATTCAGTTGACTTGTATCTTCATATTATTTTTTTAACTTGACTTTTTATTGAAGTTTTGAAAAAAAGAGTGGCAGGGGGTTCAGAATAGAGAGAAGGAAGTGATAAGGAAGACATTGAGGAGAATGATTATGCAACAAAATCAGCAATTTTCAGATATAATCACAGTCATAACAACAAATGTACAGTAATGTCAAATATTAATTGTGACCAGCCTAAGGAGAGGGGAAAATACTGGTGCTGAATTATAGGGTAAATAGCAGGCTCTGAATGAGCTTGTAAAAAAGAGTGGAGAACTAGGTGGAAGGGTAACAGCTTAACTTGCAGTGAGTAAAAACAAAGGCTAAAGGATTGATGATTGCCAAAGGCATAAAGGGGTGAAGAGGAGCAAACTGTGTGGATAAAGGATGAAAAAAGAGAAAGAGGAAATAAAAAAGGGGAATTAAGGTATGGAAAGGGACAGAAGAAAGGGCAGAAATGACAACATAGGAAGCATAACTAAAGGAAACTCAGTTGATTTGGGCCAGGTCCAGGTCTGTAAGCCTGGGCCGTGGACAGATGGTTGAAAACAAGCCAAGGCTCCCATGTCTGGGAAAACCGCGATTGAGAGTTACAGAGAAGGGAAGTTAACCTTTTCATACAGTTAGTCTTCCAAATGTCCCCGACCAGAGCCTGTTGGTCTGGAAGGCATTTCCCCTTCCAGTGTGATGCCAGAGAATTTCTGCAGCCAATAGTATGTGAGACGTCAATTTGGAATGAGAGCTAGGAGTGTCTGAGATTCGTAGACCAAGAAGAAACCACCAAGGGTCTCAAGTAGTATGAATTAAAATACCTGAATTGATTGGGTAGCTGACCTTAGACCAAAGGTCACGAGCCAGCAGACAGGTCCACCAGATGTGATACCCTCGGAAGCAGAGTGAGGGACTGAGCCTGGAAGATTTTATGTAAGGAAACTGGGATAAGATACCACTGATACAAAGTTTTGTAAGCCTTTCCTTGTGGAGAATGCATACAGAACTTTTAACAGCTGTCACTGGACCAAATCTTACGCCATGATTCCAATGGGAATTCTGAACTAATATCCTCCTCCCCCCAAGTTAACATGTATTTTGTTTTAGACTCTTCTGAATCTGAGCAAATCACCAAATAGATATGGGATAAAAGACCCGCCGGATTGGTACCCTAGATACAGAGCCTTTCAAACCCCGTTAAGTCTGGCAGAGGCCCGCTGGGAACAAACGAATGAAGAAAATGGGCTACATGAGAGTACTGGAAGAGTTCAGAGGGAGGGAGATTATGCATCTCTGCCCATCTGGAGGAAGGTATAAGCCGATGCCCCTCATAGCAATACCCTACCCTTAAAGGATACATTGGACACCAATGGCTAAAATCATTAGTATCATAGCCCAGAAGAAACACAGGGTTATTGTTCTGATCAGACTAGGTGCACCCCATGTAAATTGCCTGGATAAAGCTTTTGCAGAGTGGGATCACCATAAGGAGAATACAGACTGCTATTAATTTATATATATATAGAGTTAAGATTGTAGCCGTATTAGTCCAGTGATGTAGATGTAAAATAACAGATATATAATAATAAATATACAAACACAATGCACAACAAAACAGGAAATACTGCTCAGTAGGCCTCAGTGAGCCAGATGCTAAAGTGCGCTGGCTTGGGTGCCTGGCTAGCTACGAGGGGCTGTTCTACGGAAGCGGCCTAGGCCCTGTTAGAGGTGCTTGCCAAAAAACCAGATAACAGGATGACAACCCTAGACACAGAGAGCTACTCACAGAGTCTGGAATCAGTATGTGTAATCTACCGGCAGTACGGTCATCTCTGTCATAGTGTAGGAACAGGAACAGCCAATCGTAGACTTGAGGGGTTGCAAGGGTCAAACCCAACTGGAGGTCGAAGAAGTTGAACTTGACAAAAGTGATCAACAGTGTCAAACTGGACAAGGTGGTCAACAGCGTCATACTCGACACAGGAGAGCCTCTGGTGCCGGAGGAAGAATAATTGAAAAACCAAGGTAACTAGCGGGCAGAGATGGTACCAGGGATGAGGCAGAAGAATAGTTGGGCAAGCCAAGGTCAGAACCAGTCAAGTAAGGCAGCACACAATCAGCAGGCAGAAGAGGAGTCTAATAAAAAAGTTGAGGTCAAGCCAACACAGGATACAGAAGGCAAATCAGGACATTAGAATGAAGTTGTTGGGAAAGCCAAGCCAAACACTGGGAACAACAAGAACTCCAGGAACTCAGTCACAACAGGAAAGCTTTGACTGCATGCTGACACAAAGTGCTAGCTCTTGATAAAGGCTTACAAAAGAGTGTCAAACAACAAGGTGGAGAAAAAAGCGTACAGGGGAAAGACAAAATATCTGGCAAGAGATGCCAGCAAAACCCGGAAGGACATGACACTAGCCCCCCACAAGGGACTACTTCAGGGAGGACACATAAGGTTTGGATGGAAAGGATCTGTGAAACTGGTGAATCAAAGACAGAGCATGGAATTCCGAGATGGCCACTCACGATCGCTTCTCTGGCCCATAGCCCTTCCAGGTAACTAGATACTGGAGAGTACCCTGAGAGATGCGGGAGTCAAGCATTGAATCTATGACAAACTCATTGGAGTAGTCCACAGGAGGTGGGGGAGAAGAGGTGGGGTGAGAAGCATGAACCTTCACAAAAGGTTTGAGTAAGGAGTCTTGAAAGACTGGATGGATCTTCAGGGTCAAGCCGGGGAGAGATGGGTCTCAACCTTGAAAGGCCCCAAGTACCGGGGACTCAGTTAGCCAGATGACTGTCAGAGTTTGACGTTCTTGGCAGAAAGCCAAACCAAATCCTCAGGATCATACCTGGGTGCCAAAAACCGATAGAGATCTGCTGCTATTTTCTGCCACATCTGGGATGAGAGAAGTGTTCGGTGAATAGTCTACCAATGAGTCGCCAGGTCTTGATTATATGACTCCAACACAGAAGGACAAAGGGTGATGGCTGGTGAATTATACCACAAGGCTACAAAGAATGGGGAGCATTTCAGTTAGGTCTGTAGAAGGGAATTGTAGGATAACTCTGCCAATGGCAAGAGATGAGACCAGTTGTCCTGCTGTTGGGAAAAGTAGCAATGGAGGAAGTGCTCCATGTTCTGGTTTAGTCTTTCCATTTAACCATTTGTCTGAGTGTGGTACTGAGACAAATACAGCAATCTGGAACACAACGCCCTCCAGAACTGGAAAATTTGGAGCCTCAGTCAGAAGTGACATGCTGAGGGATCCCATGCAAATGGTAGATGTTTTGGATTAATAAATCAGCCAGCTCAGAAGAGGTTGGTAGTTTGGGTTAAAGGAACAAAACTCCCTTGCTTGCAGAACTAGTCCACAATGACCCAAATCATGTGTTACCAGCAGAAGAAGGTAGGTCTACTACAAAGTCCATGGAAATGTCTGTCCATGGAAGAGCCGGCACAGGTAGGGGCTGTAAAAGACCCATAGGCGGAGTTCTGGGTATCTTCATGCGGGCACAAACTGTACAGGACAACATGAAGGAAGACACGTCAGCATTAAGTTCATGCCACCAGAAGTACCTGTAGATGAGATCTTGGGTGCAGAGAAGTCCAGGATGACCGGATGTTACGGAACAGTGCTCCCAGTGGAGAGTATCTGAACGGTATTGTTCATGTACAAAGCACACATCAGGGCAGTAGACAATGAGGATATATTCTGAGTGGAAGAGACAATAGGTTCAGGAGCTGCTGAATTAGAATTAGACAAGTCGAATTAGCGAGACAAAGTATTGGCTATGGTATTCTTAATCCCAGGAATGTATGAAATGACAAAGTCAAAACGAGTGAAGAATAAAGACCAGTGAGCCTGGGGAGCATTCAGGCATTTAGTTTATGCTAAATACTGGAGGTTTTGGTGGTCAGTTAAAAATGGTAACCACATGAGGTGATCCCTCCAACAAATACCTCCACTCTTACAAAGCCAATTTGACTGCCAACAACTCCCTATTCCCAGTATTGTAGTTCCTCTTCACTAAGGAGAATTGTATGGAGAAGAAAGAGCATGGGTGGAGAATACCAGAACCAGTGGACCGCTGAGAGAGGACTGCTCCAGCAGCAATCTCAGAGGTGTCAGCCTCAAGAACAAACAGAGACAGAGGATCAGGATACTGAAGAATTGGCGTGGAAGATAAGGCCTTCTTTAAGGTCTCAAAAGCTTGAAAGTTCTCAGGAGTCGAGTGAATGGAATTAGCTCCCTTATGTGTCATGCCTGTGATAGGGGCACTAAGTGCCAAAAAGTCCTTAATGAACCGATGGTAATAGTTGGCGAAGACTATGAACCATTGAACGGCTTTAAGGCCATGAGGTAAGGGCCACTCAGTCACAGCAGATAGTTTATGATAGGCTATGATATATCCCTAGAAGGTCAAGGATGTCGTCTTGAATTCACAGTTTTAAATTTTACAGAAAAGGCAATTTTCTCTGAGGAAAGTCAACACCTGTCAGATGTGACTGCGATGTTCTTCCAGGGTCGAGGAAAATGCCAAGATGTCATCTAGGTACACAATGACAAAGGATAACAGAAGATCCCAGAAGACATAATTGACCAGATGTCAAGGTTTGTTATGACTCTCAGACACAGAGAATAGGTAAAAACATGACTTTATTGAAAAGTTAAGAGAACCCTATTGGGTTGAAAACAAATACAAGATATATTTTATTAGCAGTTACATATGCACATAAATATGATACATTGGGTGGATACAGACTCTACCGGCCCTGCCAATACCGGGTAAGGCAACCTTAGGTGGCACAAGATGGTAACAGGTTCTACCGGCCTTACCAATATACCGGGCAGGGCAGTCTGGAGACTCATGCAAGGAATACTGAAGGCTCTACCGGCCGTGCCAATATACTGGGCACGGCAGCCACGTCACTGGAACTGTTGGTAAGAGGCTCTACCGGCCTTGCCAATACCGGGTAAGGCAACCCTTAAAGAAATAGTCACAACCAGGTTCTACCGGCCTTACCAATACCGGGCAAGGCAGCCCACCGTAGATAGTGAGGGAAGTAAGGTGGCTGAGGTGACTGGCTAGATGGTAGAGACCAGTCACAGAGATGACAAACTAGGCCACAGGATAAGGAAGCAATAGACTGCCTATCACTAAGGGCAGAGCAATAATCGAGCAGTGACCACAGTCTCACTCGTGTAATCAGGAAGCGCAATACCAGTAATGCGAGGAGCAAACCAGTACCCGTGTACTGGGAGAAACCTTTAACATGTCAGGCTGTTAGGACAGGACAGCCTCCTACAATGGAGCGAACCAGCCCCTAAGTACTGGAGTAATTGAACACCACCAGTGCAACAGCAGCCGGTTGTCGTGGAGCAAACCAGTACAGCGTAATGGAGAAACCAGATTCTACCGGTGCAACAGCAGCCGGTAACATAAAGCCAACCAGTACCCGCGTACCGGATAACCCAAGGCTCATATAGTGCAATAGCGGCTAGTCTCAATGGAGCGAACCAGTAACCACGTATTGGGGAGACCAAGACTAATCGGTGGTTTGCAGCCAGTTACAGTGGAGCGAACCAGTACCTGCATACTGGAGTAACCATATGTCTTCCGGTGCAACGGCAGCCAGTTACCGTGGAGCCCACCAGTACCCACGTACCGGATAAACCCAGGCTCAAATAGTACAATAGCAACAAATCTCCTAAGAGCGAACCAGTACCCACGTACTGGGGAGACCAAGACTAATTGGCTTCTTGCAGCCAGTTACAGTGGAGCGAACCAGTACCCGCGTACTGGGGTAACCTATGAGTCTTCCGGTGCAAAGGCAGCCTGTTACCGTGGAGCCAACCAGTAACCGCGTACCGGATAAACCGAGGCTCACATAGTGTGATAGCAGCTTGACTCAGTGGAGCAAACCAGTACCCCCGTACTGGAGAAACCCATGAGGAAGTCAAAATGTCGCCCTGACTACCGGGAACAGCAGGCACCCGGTAGTAGATGGTACAGGAACCCCGCTGAAGAAGAGGATCAGTACTGCAGACGGTAGACCGGACCTGGAACGGTAGCAGGAACAACCACAGGAACAGCAACTCCAACCGGATCAGGAACAGAAGCAGGAACTGGACGACTGGCAGGCAGGAACTAGGATACCACTGACAATCAGGAACAGTGACAAGGTCCAGGAAGCATTGGAGCAGCATGCAGGAACAAAAGCATAGAGACAAATATGAAAGGGCAACCAAAGGGTGCCCAAGCTCAGTTTAAATAGGCAGTCTAAGGCGGGTATAAGGGAAGCAGCCAATGGAGAGCCCCCTGCAGGTAACTGACATGAAAATGCAGCAATCACGGGCACCGTGATACCAGGTTCTGGAAGACAGCAGGGGCATTACAAAGATCAAAGGATATGACGAGCTACTCGTAATGTCCTAACCTAGAGGTGAATGCTGTCTCCCATTCGTCTCCCTACTTCATCCTAAGATTAGGCTTGGTAAAGTACAGAGTACTTGGTAAAGTACAGAGCACTCCTGAGCTGGCCCAGCAATTCTGAGATAAAAGGTAGAGAGTAACAGTTATTCCAGGTTACCTTGTTCAACCTCCTGTAGTCCACACAGGGATGGAGACCACCATCCTTTTTTGACACAAAAAATATGCTAGCTCCTGCAGGGGAAGTCCTTGATATACTTTTCAATGGCCTTGGTCTCCAGAATGGACAACGGGTAAACTCTACCCCAGGGATATGTAGTGCCCGGTAACATGTCTATTGGGCAATCATAAGCCTGGTGCTGGGAATGTCTCACCCTGGACCTTACAGAATACATCTGCAAAAAACAGGAAGTTCTGATAGACTAAGAAAAGCTAAATAATTCTCATGTCTCTGATTTATGAGGCAAGGGTTGAACTTGATGGACTTATGTCTTTTTCCAGCCTAATTTATTATGTTGCTATGTAGATAAGAAGTAGGTAAAGAGGAACAAACAGATTCCAGAATATCCAGGGCTGACAGAGAAACCACTGGAGAAGTCACAGAGACAGTAGGGAAGATTAGGTTACCCGAAGCCCAGTCAATATTGAGATTGTTTTTCTGCAGCCAAAGATAACCCAGAATTACCAGGTTGGAAAGACATGCAATGAGGTCAAATGATAGACGTTTAGAATGGGAAGAGCCCATCCGCAGTGTAAGGGGTACAGTTGAGACGATAATAAGTCCAGTTCCCAATGGACAACCATTGACAATAACAATGCAGATGAATGCCATGTTGGGTAGCAAAGGTAGCATCCATAAAAATGCCTGCAGCACCAGATTCCATGAAGGCCGATGCCAGGATACTCTTATAAGTATAGGCCAAAGTAATAGGAACAACAAGCTTGTTGTTTTCCTTTGAGGGAACAGAAAAGAGATTTAGGGTAGGTCCGTTACCAAAACACTAAGTCCGGGAGTTTCCCGGGCGGGTTCAGGCAAGAATGAGCAAAATGCTCAGTCTGTGCACAATACACAGAAGGCATAGGCCTGACGTAC